>OW240917.1:102633555-102905423 GCA_933207985.1 Pelobates cultripes
AATGTGGCTATCCCTTCCTTCGTATACACGAAAGGTGTATACATAGCCACTGCCACTTTCACATAATTTATAAAATTTGATCCCATACCGGGATCTTTTGGATGGGATATATTGTCTAAATCCCAGTCTTCCCTTATATTTCATGAGGGACTCATCAATTGAAATGTGTTTTTTGGGGGTGTAAATAGTGGCAAATTTTTCATTTAAGTGGGAAATTAGGGGGCGTATTTTATAAAGAATGTCATACTGTGGATGACCTTTTGGGGGGCACTTCATATTGTCATTAAAGTGCATAAAACGCAGTATGTCCTCATATCGCTCCCTATGCATTGTCTGGGAAAAAATGGGGGTATTAAAAATAGGATTTTTAGTCCAATACATTCTAATTGTGGGCTTTTTAACTATCCCCATTAACATTGTCAGTGCCCAGAATTGTTTAATTTCTGGCACACTGGTTGGGTACCATCTCTCTGTCCTGGCGATTCGGGAGTCTTGGTTGCGTGCAAGATATTGCTCCGCATACAGATTTGTCTGGGTAACTACCTCCCAAAAAAAATCATCCCCCAAAAACAGCTCCATACAATCCAGCGCATTATAGCCAGACAGGTCAGCCTGTATGCCAGGATTGGCAGTGAACACTGGGATGTCTGGCGAAAAATGATTAGGGGGTACCCAGTCATCTGTGCCATATTGAACATTAGGGGAATCAGCGATTTCCTCTGATGTTACTGCAGAATCTGGCACATAGTCCCTGCGTCACTCCCTGCGTCACTCTCTGAGGCAGTGTCGGTCGCCTCTGAGTCAGCGGCTAACAGGGCATAAGCCTCCTCTGCGCTATACTTTCGCAACATTGTTAATACAGTTAACACAGAAACAAGAAAACTTTAACTAAATAACTAAACTTTTTTTTTTTTTTTTACCCCTAACTAAATTCCCCAATTAACACTAAATTCCACCCACCCAACTAACTAAATCACAAATTAATAAAATAAAATAATAAAATTGAACCCCTTAGGGTTACAAAAAAAAATAAAATTTAACCCTTAAGTGTAAAAAAAAAAATAGATCACAGTAAAGTACTGTGACCTGTATATTGATCACTGCTAGCAGTGATCAAGCAGCAGGGAAAGGGTTAATTTTTTTTTTTGACAGGGGAAAGGGATAGTTAATTTTTATTACACCTTAGCTATTCCTCAGGGACACAATGTAGCACCGATCCGTCTCTCTCCACTTCACAAACCCACAAGAGGTGGAGGGAGGCGGATCAGATGTCCCAGCAGCATTGTGACCGCTGTGACTGGCTGTCACAGCGATCACATGTGCTGGGACATTGCGATTTGCTGTTGCTGGTCTGCCCCTGACTCGGAGGCACCCAGCAACAGCGTTAACCCCGCGATCGCCGGCACTGCGGCGATCGCGGGGTTAATTTTACCGCGTGACGGACGAGGTCCGTCACCCGTCGTTAAGGGCATCCCCAGGATGACGGACCTCGTCCGTCATCCGTCCTGAAGGGGTTAAAGGGACACTATAGTCAACAGAACCATTACAGCATTGTTCTGGTGTCTATGGCCTGTCCACGCAGGCTTTTTAATGTAAATACTTTTCAGAGAAAAAGATAATACTCAGATGGCCACTAGAGGTGTATCCTAGTACAATGTTGCACAGTGTTCAACACTGGCGTTCAGTGTCTCCACATTCTGCATTTAGGCACTGGACGTTCACAAAAGAGATGCATTGATTCCATGTATCTCTGTGAGGAGGCGCTGATTGGTGCAATGCTGCATTTTGCTACTCATGTACAACAGCCTTCCAATGTTTTCTATAGTAAAATATTTGAATTGGCTGAGATCATAAAGTTTGGTGAACTTAGCCATTACGGCGGAGCAAGCCACGGCAAGACAAGGTGCGTAAAAACACCTTTTTTATGTGATGCAAGGTGGGCCAGAGACCTAAATAGTGAGTTTAACACTATAGTCTCAAGAATACATGTTTGCGTTCCAGACAATTTAGTGTTCCTTTAAGTTATGTGCAATGTATAAAGTCTCTATGATAAAAATATGAAGCATACATTAAAAAATATAAAATGATGTTGGAGTGTTCAATAGAAAACAGAATTTCAAAAAGTAGTTAGCCACTCAAATAAGTCTTTTAAAGCAGCATTGTCACCAAAAATAAACTTTAATTTAATCTGTTTCTTTACAGCTCCCTGTGACTGATTTTTTTTTCTTGGCAATTCAGTTTTCAAAAGATACACAAAGAAAAGTATGGACTACTTTTCATTGCGCATAGCAGTCAAAACTAGACAATTAAGCAATGTCCTTTTTCAGCTGCCAATCAAATTTACCCTTAATCAATCAGTACAATCAACCTCACAGAAGGACAAACTGCAGACATCATGGGCAAAGGGGAACAAAATGTCTGTGTCCACATCCTGAGATCCAGGAAAATTAGTGGAGCCTTAATAATTCAAAAACAAAAACAAGATAGAATCATCTAAAGGTCGCTACTCCTGATCTAAGCAAATCAAATTACACAAGTTTCTTTACTTGGGTATTTGCATCTACAAAGAACAATATTTCAGACAATAATACAAAGTTTTAAGAAAACACAATCTGGATCTTTTCAAACACCTTTATTTGTAGAATGTATCTTGTGAATGAAGTTTTTAACATGTATTCCCCTTTATTATATATTTTTAATTTTGCTTTCTAATGTACTATGTACTAAATTTACTGTGTAAATGAACTTGCCCCACGTATTACTCCTACAAGCTACTTATCAATTACGACGATCTCTTGCTATAAATTCTCCAAACAGCTTTACTTTGTAGTAGATTATTTTAAGTGCTAATCTCACTGCTAAACTATTCCTGTATCCCATCTGCGATATGCTCTTTCAATCATTTTGATATACTGATGTTAAACAGTGAATTTGCCAATTCACAATTCAGAAAACAGTTCAGATATATCATGAGTGTTTCTGGGCTTATTTCAAACATTCTGAAAGGATTACATATTGCTTCGGAGAAACTGGCTAGATTATAAAGTGAGTTCAAAGAAAAATCAGTGGTTAAAACCTTTCTTTATAAGAAATAATCTAAAAAGTTCTCATCAGTGAAAAACTACCAGACAACACACCTTTAAATTATAAGAGCTGTTAAGCTAGTTTAGAACATCAATCACACGGATATCAACTAATGGACCACATGAAAGTGCCTACACTGATATGCTACCACATGTTTTTAACACAACATCATTTAATAATAAAGATATGTTTAAACTCATGACAAAGGAGTGATTAAACTTCACTTTCCCTTTCTTTCCAGTATTTTTCTCTCCAATATTTTTGCATATCACAATATTCCTAAACTGAAAAAATTTTTACATTACAACAATATTCAGATTCTGAAAAAATATTGTAAACACATGACTGTTCATTTTTTTTGTCCCTGCAGGCGAACCCAGCTAATTTCTCCTGCAAAATCCTTTACTACTGGGTTTATAGCGGATTTTCAATTATCATGTCGATTAAAAATGGTAAGATTTTTAGCCCATTTGGTGGAATTGCATTTGAGACAAAGCAACACTTAGATAAAGTGTTAGATGCTAAGAACTACATATTTTTGTAACAAATAATGACTTAGAGGTAAAGAGTTAGAATTAAGCACAGATATTACTATTATAGATTTAGGCAACCCTTTTTTTTTTATTATGTATTATATTAAATCATATGTATATAAATATATATATATATATATATATATATATATATATATATATATATTTTAATACATATCATATCAATAGCTATAGTTTTATTTATTAATACACACAAAGTATTCAAGTCACAAAAATAGACACAACAAACTCTTTCATACTCATACTAAAATTCCATACAACGAGAGGATAATTTGTGGGAATCGGTGGGGGAATTAAGCTTTTGTACTCAGATATCTAACCCAAGGGGCCCAAATTTCATTGTATTTCTCTTTGGATACTCTATCCAATACTATGCCTGCTTCCATCCTATGTTGAAGATCCACCTGTGTACATATATCACACCAATTCCAAGGACCCATGTTTCTCCAATTTCTGGCCATAACTATTTTACTTGCTATAAAGATATGAATCATGAGAATTTTAATTTTTAAATTAATCCTTGGCATATCTAAATGGAACAAAAACATTTGGGCAGTTATATCAATTTATTCCTTAGTAATAAAATTTACAAGCCCAGATAGAATTGATTTCATAGTGTTCAACTCCTCAAACCCCCACCATATGTGGGGGAATGAACCTAATGCCCTGCCACATCTCCAGCAATCTGGTAGAAGTGTAGATTGAAATTTGTGTAGGCGAGTGGGCACCAAGTACCATCTGTAAACAAGTTTAAAGTAAACTTCCTGTATATTTACCCCATGTATGTACCTTTTTACTAAGTGTAGACCCGATAACCACTCTTCAAGCGTAAAAGAAACTTGAAGTTCTTGCTCCCATTTAATCCATGCTGATGCTTTATTTATTTGCTTTTGATTTTTTATAAAGTGATTAAATCTAGAAGCAATTTTTTTCCTATAATGGAATGCTATAAATTGATCGATTGGGGAATTTTCTGAGAATTCTTTACTTAAAATGAATGATTTAACTCTTAAATAGTTAAATACTTCTTTAGAGGGAAGATTATACTTACGCTGTAACATTGAAAATGCTAGAATTTGGTTTCCCTCTAGTAAATCCTCAAATTTTACAATTCCACACTTTTCCCATTCTTGGATGTTTATATCTTTTACGTAGAATTTTAAACATGCTAATGGGGCATTTTTTTAATATATATTTGGTACCATATTTTTTCTTTAGATATTTTACTATGTAAATCATTGTGTTATTCATCGGATTGTTTGTTTTTATACTTTTTACAAATTCGCTATCGCACCATATAAGAAATAGAGGTTCAAGATTGCCAAGGTCAGCTTTTTCAATATCTATCCAAGTTGGTCTTGAGGTTGTAAAATTATCACACATAATTAGATGTACTGTAATGTTAGTCATATATAATTTTTGTACATCCGGAAAGGAAACTCCTCCCTCCCTCCATTCTCTCTGTAAAATTTCCAGTGGTACTCTGGGTTGCCTATCCTGCCAAATATAGTCTGAAATCTGTCTTTGAAGACCACTTATTGTCTGGGAGTCCACCATCAGATTCCTAAATAGAAATGTCAGTTTGGGAAGTAAATAGGAGTTAACTGCCTCAATTCTTCCCATCCATGACAGTTCCATTCCCCTCCAGGTTTTAAGTGTACTCCTAAATTGGGTAGCTATTTCTGAATAATTTAGTACTCCAATTTCCCTATATTCCAATGATAGAGTTACCCCTAGATATTTTATATTCCTAGCTCCCCAATCACACTTAAAATCCTCTTTAAGCTTTTTTTCCCCATGCCCATTTAGACCCTTAATCAAAATTTGTGTTTTCTTTATATTTACTTTGTAGCCTGAAAGTTTACTATATTCCTTAATAAGGCAAATTACTGCTGGGATAGATCTAACACAGTCCGTAAGAGACAGGAGAACATCATATGCATAGAGTGTAATTTTATTCTCCAGAGTATTCACCATAAGCCTGCTAATATCCTCACTCTGTCTTATAGCGCCTGCCAAGGGCTCTATGGAAAGGATGTATAGCAGGGGTGCCAAAGGGCATCCCTGTCGCTTCCCATTTCTAATTGGAAACCAATTTGATTGAAACATGAATCCAGAGACCCTAGCCTGGGGATCCTTATACAATGCCATAGTACATTCCTTAAAAACGCCATCTATGCCGAAGGCCCTCAAAACCTCTTCCAGGTACTTCCAACTAACGCGGTCAAAGGCCTTCTCGGCATCAAGAGTGACCAAAGCAAAAGGGGACGGACTTTGACTTGCATGATATAAAACATTCATTATTTTCCTAATATTATCAGGCGTACCCCTGCCCTCCACAAACCCGCTCTGATCTATATGCACAATATCTGGTATAATTCCTTTAAGTCTATCGGCCAAAATTCTAAAATACAACTTAATATCTAAATTGATAAGAGAAATTGGCCTATAGTTATAGTATATGCTGGGTCTTTATCTAATTTGGGAATTGGCATTATGGAGGCCTGAAGCATTTCTGATGCAATTACTTTATGAGTAGCAAATTCATTAAATGTCTTCAACAAATATGGAGAGATTATACCATTTAATTTCCTATAAAAAAAAACCGATGAAAACCCATCTGGACCTGGGGCTTTACCCACTTTTAAAACACTGATAGTATTACTAGTATTACTAGTATTACTATGATATACTTTATAGATTGAACTTTATTTTTATTTTTTAATTTATTTGAAAGATTTGTTCCTGTTTTATTATTACTATAATACCATCCCTGTTTTAATATTAACATTGCTCTCTTTATTTTCTCTTGAGTTCTTAGCACAATTTTTTTTCTAATCTCCTCAATGTCCTCCAAGACCCTATAGTCCAAAGTAATCTTATGGAGTTGCTCCAATTTAGCCAAATCTATATTAAGCTCGTTCAACTCTCTTCCTTTCTGTTTTTTTATATTAGCACCCAATTTTATAAAACATCCTCTCATATAAGATTTAAAAGTGCACCACAGCATAGCGTTGGAAACATCCCCTGTATCATTGTTCTCAAAAAAATCTCTAGCCTGGTTCGCACTTCTTGCACATTCTTTCCTGATTTTAATAAGGTTTCGTTTAGTCTCCACCTATCTCTACATTTATATTCAACATTGTTTTTTAATTCTAAGAGGACTGGTGCATGATCAGACCATGTTATAGGTCCAATTTTGACCTTAATAACTTGCTCTAATATATCATCCCTAACCAAAAAATAGTCAATTCGAGTGTATGACTGATGAACATTTGAAAGGAACGTATAATCTCGCTCTTCTACATGTTGTATTCTCCAACGGTCATACAGACAATTTTTAGCTAACAAGATCTGCATCATTGATGAGCCTATTCTTTAACCATCAGCTTTAATTAAAGGCTTATCTCTATTCCTATCCAGTTTAGTATCTATAATGCAATTAAAATCTCCGCCGATGATCAGTCTCCCAGACGACATGTGGTCAACCTTTTGTATTAAACTATCCAAAAATCTATGTGGGAGTTGATTTGGAGCATATACGTTTACCAGAGTGTACAACAAATAATTTCTTTGAGCTATAACTATCAGAAACCTGCCCCCAGGATCGGTCTCCTCAAAAATCAGCTCATATTTCAGTCTGCCTGAGAAGATAATTGCTACCCCTCTTTTCTTATTTTTTCCAATCAAGTTAGAACTGTGTATCACTGGAAATTTTTTATAATTCCATAGCTTAGATGTAGAATTTATCCAATGTGTTTCCTGTACAAAACCAATATCAGTTTTGCTATCAATTAATAAATTGTATAAGTAGTCCCTTTTCTGTCCTGAGTTTAAGCCCCTTGCGTTGATTGATAATATGTTAAGTGACATCTTACCACAGTTTCCCCCACCCCCTCCTCCCCTCTAACCGCCTCTCATTTAACAACCGACACATACATTTACCCTTACTGTTTCCATTCGGCCATTTAAATTCTAGCCTCTTGAAAACATTCCACAACAAGTATTCTAATCGAACAATCATTCCATTATATGAAGAACTTCTAAATAGAGTCTTCATATTTAAACCTGCTACCGTCGCAGGACCCCGGACCAGGAAATGAGTTAAATATTCTATGTTCCAAACCAATATATCCTCTTTATCAGGGATGCACCAATACTAATACGCAATAATACAAAATCAGCTCCTCCCCCACCTGCAGATAGATCACTATTATACCTTTTTATATTAATTTTACCTTATCTAAAGCAGTTTCATTTGCGTTCACATTTTAATAATCAAAATTACTCCTTCATCCTTCTAACCTCTTGCACCTCTCATTGTCTCCTAATGTCAATATTCCCATTATTTCCCTAATGTTGTGATTTCAATTATCATATTAATTTAAGTGAACTATGTATTCTTAACTATATTATGTAAATGTGCCAAACTTTATAACTTTATTTTACTCATTTTCTACCAACTTCCACCCTTTATTTTCCTTTTTAAGTGTAACTAACTGAGAAAAAATTACACCCACATACGTGTTTATTTTATACTTTTTATATATATATTTTTGATAAAATGATTTAGGTGTACATATTAGGGTTAGAATAGCACAACAAGGTTGTGGGATTTAAGGCTATAAGTACATTTTTGTAGTTGGAAATTATATGAAATGGTTCAGAGATATTTGTAGTAATTTTAGGGCTAAACATTCCATTATTAGGTTAAAAGAATGCTCTAAACTCCATAAACACTACAGCTCAATGCAGCGGCTATGGATCTGAGAGTCAATGGGCTGATTTTCGTCCCCTGGTTTTCCGTAAAAATGCATGCAAATATTAACTTTCTTATAGCTCATTTATAGTAACCAGATTTGAAATGACACAATACTTTGACTTACAGATTGCGCAAATCTGGAAATAGTTGAAATCCATAGCTATCAAGTTTCTTCAGCATGTTATTCTGCAAGGACCTAGGATATAACAGATAAATACACACTGGTAAATTCATTCTAAGGCATAGACAGCACACAGTACACAGTACAGTACACAGTACACAGTAGGATAGCGACTGAAGTTAACCCTCTAACAGCAAAATACAAAAACAAAATGTTTTTGTAATATCTAGTCTTTAAAGATCCATTATCGAACCATAATGTCTGACTAATTTAATATTAGCTTTATAACTTTACCAGAGCTAATTTAAAATGACATACTGGGGTATGGTTTAAGTGGTCAATGGTCACTTTTGAATTTCTACTTTTTGGAAATAATTTGCAATAATACGCAAAAATGGATAGCTTATTAATGTGTTAAACTTTCAGCATGGAGCTCATCAACACATGCACTTCTAAAGAAGGCATTGTAGGATTTCTTTAACACTTTAACCCAGGGCTGACCAACAGTTAGATCCCCAGATGTAGAATGGCAGCAGTACGAAGACTGGCTCGGCAAAGGCTAAAATTTAAGTAGTATGAAAATATTTAGATTTTTTATGTGGGATACATTTTTGTATTTCTAATGCTATATGTTTCTATAAGGGCCTATTGCAATTTATGCATCTAATATTTTATATCACTATGCAGTAAGCTATGTATGTCATTCTAAAATACGGTACTGTTAAACGTTTTCACAAGCAAAGTTGGACATCGCTAGGTTAAGCCTTTTCTAATTTTTTACTTTGGATTACATTTTAAAAGTCATTATGTAAAGTCATACAAGAACATGGCATGTGTACATCAATATTAGCTGCTACTCTATCTTCTAACCAAGGACAATGTGAATATCATATGTTTTTGTTAAATAGGAAGGTGAATTTATCAGTGAACCGAATGTCCATAGGTTGTATATTATTTAATTAAATACCCATGTTAATTGCCTTGTACAGTTCTGATGGTTCTATGTTTCTTTGTCCCTTTACTCTCATACATTAAATATATAGAGATCTACTATAATATATTAACATGATATCAAAATAAAAGTTAAAAGAATTTGTTCATTAATGTTCAAATTCTCTATATCATCATTGGTACAGCAAAACAAAACAAGACATTGAAATGCTTTATCCTGACATGCAAAGAAGCATCCACTCGACTGATAGTATTTATTGTATTTGACAACACAACTAGAAGTTTATCTTTACTGCTGTTGATGTACAAAACCATGCTGACAGATATGAAATTCCAGATGATGACACTTTGTTACATGATTATAATGGTGAATGTCTCTACAAGAGGCAGACCCACAATGCTGAGGCAGGAAGAAGTAGGACCTGACCGCAACAAAGGAGCCGGGATCTTAATAGAAATGAGCATTTGATAGGTATCATCCAGTTTTAACCAAAGGTCACTCAAGGTTGACATTAAAAAGGTAAAGTCTTAAAAGAAGTATTGGTTGTGACAAAAGCAACCCATGTTTCTTTTCAACTGAAAAGTAAGAATGTCAAGTAGCAAAGAAATTTAAATAAAATCTTGAAAAACACATAAACACATAACAAAAATAAATTCCAACCTTAAAAGGACACTATAATCACCAAAACAACTTCAGTAGCTTAATGAAGCAGTTTTGGTGTATAGATCATGCCCCTGCAGTCTCACTTCTTAATTATCTACTATTAAGTTACCAGTTAAATCACTTTGTTTATGCAAACCTCGGCACACCTCCCTACATGTGACTTGCACAGCCTTCCTAAACACTTCCTGTAAAGAATCATCTAATGTTTATACTTTCTTTATTGCAAATCCTGTTTAATTTTGAATTTCTTATCTCTTGCTCTGTTATTAGCTTGCTAGACCCCGCAGGAGTCTCCAGTATGTAATAAAAGTTCAATTTACAGAGAAGGAGATTAAAACTTTTCAACTAAGTTACATCTGATTGTGTCAGTCACAGCCAGGGGAGGTGTGACTAGGGCTGCATAAGAAACAAAAGTGATTTAACTCCTTAATGGCAGAAATTTGAGCAGTGGAGTCATGATCTATACACATTAATCTAAAGTTGTTTTGGTGACTATAGTGTCCCTTTAAAGTACATGGGCCACTAGCTTTGTGTAGGCTTCTTTAAATGACTATGAAACCAAAATACAGGCTGTTTTTTTAACTGCCCCTTTTGGCTGTCTTGTGTTAGGGGCCGCCATCTTGTTGTTGAACGATCACAGCCTATTTTACCATGTAACCAGGTAAAATAAATGTAGCTTACAAATAAGCAAAGCACATCTTTGTTTGATACTATTTTAATTAGACTAAACTAACAAAAGTATTTTTATAATTCAGACATTAGCTATGATGTACTAATGCAATCCATTTATTTCTGGAAATAACAGACCTTTATTTTATTAACAAAATAAACCCCACAGGGCTATTCAGTAAATGAGAATGTTTGGAAATTCACTGGAAGCATAACAACCTGGACAATTTTGCCAATTCTCTCTGTCAGTCTGATTGACAACTAGGGGGTGTACCATAATTTAATTATAAAAGTTATGATTTCTCATTATGTTCGCACTTTAGCCTTATTGATGTGGAGTAGTCTTTTGAAAAGTTACATCTATGTTTTACATAAATTCTGATTAATAAATATATAATTTTATTTTATTTTATCAGTTTATATACATATCAGAACCCCTCCTAGAAGTTGAAAATGAGTCATTTCATTTTTTAAACCTATAATATATATTTCCAGCAAGTTTTTTTTAGGTTTACTTCTTCCAATTTCAGCCATTGTTTTTCTGGAATTGACTCACTGGAGCGTTAAATTCAAGTTCTAGCAAACTCATAAATCAGCTGGAATAGGGAAGGTGGAATACACAGACGAACAATGTGAAGGTCTAATATTCTGCATTTTCTTTAAACCGTACCTTGTGTGTATTCCCAGAGCAAACTGTACAGTACATTGGGTACATCTCGTGATAAATGAGCATTGTCTTTGTAAGCAAATGAGAATCACTTGGCTCTATTCTGCTCTTTATTTGACATTAAAAGGTTCCTTTATCCTTTAACCATTTTCACCTCTCAGTTTGATTTGTTAATGTAATTTATATAGTGCCAATATATACCTCAGCACTCTACAATTATAGAAAGGGGCTATCTGACAAAAAGAATATTGACAGAAAAAAAAGGTAATGAAGGCCCTGCTCGAACAAACTTTAAGTTTATGAGGAAAGGAAAACACAAGAGGAGAAATAGCATTTCAGAGAGGAGGACAGATTGATGTATAAGATAAGAAGCGGACTGGGAAGAGGTACTCTGTCGGAGTACAGAAATCCTGTCACAGAGGGCTATTGAAATGGAGAAGAGCAGGGTGACCAGATTTTCCTGTCCACATCCAGTTCCTGGTACTCAAATGAGTGTCTTTTTGTGCAATGCACAAAAAACATCAATTATCAATAAAATTAAGCTTATATTTACTGGTACCTCCAACTAATACAATATATACACATACACAGACGGCTGAATAAACACACACACACACACACACACTGCTGAATACACACAGACTGCTAAAAACATACACACAGACTGATGAATACACACACACACACAGGCTGCTGAATACATACACACATGCTGCTGAATACACACAGGCTGCTGAATATGCACACAGACTGCTGAATATGCACACAGACTGCTGAAGACACACACACACACACACACACACAGCTGAATACATACACACAGACTGCTGAATACATACACATACTGCTGAATACACACAGACTGCTGAATAAGCACTAACACAGACTGATGAATACACACACACACACACTGCTGAATACACATAGACAGACTGCTGAATACACACACACAGACTGCAGAATACATACACACAAACTCCTGAATACACACATACACAGACTGATGAATACAAACAGACTGCTAATTCATACACACAGGCTGCTGAATACACACATACACACACATACACACACACGTACGCATGTGGAGGGTGGAGTGTGTGTAGGGGTTCAGGGTGTGGGAGTCAGTGTATGTGGAGGGTGCTGTGTGTGTGTCTGGGGGGATAAGGAAGAACATTTATACATTTAAAAAACAAAAAAACATTATATTACCCCTCCTCCCTTTGTCTTCTTACATTTGGCGGGGGATGAATGGACTTTTCAAACACTGGTGTGCAGTTCAGCCTGCAGCTCATCTGGCCTACCTACTTGCGTTCTGCCTCCCAGAGCCTAGCTCCCTACCTCCCTCTGCTGTGGCAAACTGCCTATGGGCCAGTGAGGGATATCTTTAATCTCCCTCACCGGCCCAAGAAGGCAGATCACAGGGCCAGCAAAAAATATGACATTAATGAGTCCTAAGTAAGTTTCACTGGATGCTGGGACATATTGACAAAAACCATGAATATCCCGGTAAAACTAGAATTTCTAGTCACCCTGTAGAAGAGTCACTCAGTAAGATGGTAAGCTATCCTAAAGAGGTGTGTTTTCAATTACTTCTTAAAGGACTGTAGGCGGGGGGAGGTAGGAGGCAAATCCTGCAGTTGAGAAGGTTACCTACAAAGTGAAGGGAATGAGATGAGTTGTGTTTGTTAAAGGACCACTATAGTGCCAGGAAAACAAACTCGTTTTCTTGGCACTATAGTGCTCTGAGGGTGCCCCCACCCTCAGGGTCCCCCTCCCGCCGGGCTGAAGGGGGAGGAAGGGGGTTAGACACTTACCTTTCTCCAGCGCCGGGCTCCCTCGGCGCTGGGGACTGTCCTCCTCCTTTGGTCGTCATCGGCTGAATGTGCATGAGCGGCAAGAGCCGTGCGTGCATTCAGCCAGTCCATAGGAAAGCATTCTCAATGCTTTCCTATGGACGCTGGCGTCTTCTCACTGTGAAAATCAAGGTGATTTTGTCACTTTTATTGTCTACTATGATACTGGCAAGTCAAATTGTGTAAATTAAGTGTGAAGGATATAAAAGACCACACAAGAGAACACTTGCTAAATAGATCTTGTAGAGTTGGCAGGGTTTCTGAGAGTTTAAGGTGAAGAATTTCCAAGATGACACCTGTCTTACTTTTTCATAATACCAGGGACGTTTTGGTGCCATTTGATTGGCATTCAGCCAAAGTTATGTTCAAATGAATGTCACTGCTAATATTAGATCCATATGTCAACAACTGTGACTCATTCGTGTGGTTTCAATTCGGTCAACAGAGAATACAATGAACCTCAGAGGAATTTTATAACCTGAGCCAAGCTGATACAAATTGAGCCAAATAAAAGTAGCCAAATTTGCTAAAACAGATTTGATGCCAAGTGAATAGACCCCAGAAAGTATATTAAGGATTCCTACTTCCACTACTAGCTCAGACACCTTAATATATTCAGTTCAAACATCTTAATATATTACTAAGCAGTCTGTAAAACAGTAATCTGTGCATGTACCACCTGCAAAATAGCTGCATGTGCACGTATTGCATATTCATTCATTGCAGTGTTTGATGCTGCCTCGGGTTGGGGTGTCTGTGAGCAAGCCAAACCATTAATTTGTGTATGCCAGTTTGTAAGTAGGAAGAAGCAATATTAATGTAAGTATATTTTTTAATGCATACTTTTGCTGCAGATTTTGCAAAGACAAGTTGTGGTTGAAATGTCTAACTGCCTGAAGGTAATATTGTATTCAATACATTTAGAGTATGAACAGGCATACTTTGATACTTTGTAGTAATGAAGTACATTTCACATTACTTGTGAACTTTGCAAAATGTATATGTTTCTTATTTTATAGTTAACGTATCAGTTGCGGTCATATTGATTCATTGATCTTTGCCCACTGGGTGCCTTTGTTAACTCTAGTGCCCTGCACTACAATCTATACTCTGATAGGTATCTTGTTTTTAAAAATATTATTTGTGCAGCAATGGGATATAATTTATTTTATTTTAATGGGATATAATATGTAGAATACTGCATATTCGATGTTTCTATTGATTAAATATATGGATGTGTGGATTGACATAAGTAACAGATGGTATCAATAAGTCACAAGGCTTTCTTTGTCCGAGAGCTCTGGAATGTGGATGTGGGGGTTTTGTCCTTATATGGCTTGAGTTAAATGCTGACGTTAGTATTAGCACATCTTTATAGTAACAGAGGGACACGAGGTCGCGCTGTCTTGGCTCTTGCCTCTGTACAACGATGTAACTCTCCCATCAGAAGTACAGCAATTACCATCTGCTGTTGAATGTCCACTATCCTGTAACATCCTTTATTATGTTTTATTATGTATCCGTAACTAAGAATAAACATGAAGAAACCGTAAGTCAGATTGCGTATTAGTACTTTTTATTAATATAGACATATATTAATATGGCGAGCATTTGGCCCAAGACTATATATACAAAAGACGTATATATATCAATCAACTGAAGACAAGAAGAAATTAAGAAGATTCAACATTAACATTAACGATTCCAACAAGATTTTACATAATATAATTTATTTTAGAGGCTGGGAAGCAGATGGTGAATTTAGGATTGTACAATGAGGTCTGGCTGCTCATGCTCTATAAAAGTATTTTTTTCCCTGACTTAGAGTCTGCATGCCATGTCATCCCATTCAATTTCTCCAACCGTGGCTTATAGCAAATGACAGTCTCAAAATAAATCCAAACTAATTGATGGTTCATTGAAAGAATGACTATTACATTTTATTTTAAGCCATTTTATAATGAGCAAGTGAAATATTTAATAAGAAAGAATCTGAGACAAGTGGTAACCAGGTTTTTAACAACCCTAAAGACAATACTCCGGGTAGTGCAACTAAATGTCTAGCACCCATATTCAATGTAACAATTTAAAGGAACACTTTAGTCACCAACACCACTACAATTTAATGTAGTGGTTGTGGTCTATAGCAGTGTTAATTTTGTCAACCAGCAATTTTAGTCAGAGTTTAGTCGACTAAAATCTTTGAGATTTAGTTGACTAAAACTAGGCTAAAATTAAAACAATTCAGATAATTAAAATACAACTAAAACTAAAATCGCTTGTTAGTCAAAAGACTATGACTAAATTAAAGAAAAACAAGTAACCTGCGCTCTCTCCTTAATCCCTATGCATTTTAAACATATGGAGTTTTTTTAGTTACCTCCAGTGGCCATGAGAGGATAAACCCACCTGCCAACATCAAGGCAGACCCCCCCAGGTGGGTCCTAACTCTAACTATTCACCTTGCTTCCTTGAGCTTCTGGCAAAGATCTCCAATGAGACAGAAAGGGGTATTTTTTTATATATAACTGGGGTATGTACATAGGTGGTCAGTCAATCACTAATATGGAATATATACTAATAAAAAGAGGACCAAGCGGGAGGCTCATATATCATCAAATAAGAATATAATCTGACCATCCATCTACCTTCACAACAGATTGGAGCGAAAACTGACATTCAGAAACAACACCACAGCAGCTATAGCCTATATGCCACTATGTCCCTATACACACTGCAGTGTATGGGATGGCAACTGATAAATGCTGACTCTCATGTTAATTATACATGGCATCATTTCAATACAGTGAGCAGCTCAACATTTGATATATCAGTCTGTTCGTGTATTGTAAACTCTCCTTAACCTAGAAAGAGTTAAAAGACTTGCAAATATCAACAACCTGTTTGCCTTGTTCTACTCACATCATGGTCACATTTGAAGAGACAGCAGGGACAGCGCGTAATTTGGCTCCATCACAATCAAGTTCTAATCCTCGACACAAACACTGCGCTGGCACCGAACCAAGCACTAAAAAGGAAAAAAGATAGGAAGATTAATTCAGAGGGCAATAATTAAAGACCACATTGAGCGGAGATAAACAACTTTTTGTATGGATTTTAATAATTAATATTGCCAGTATATCTTACATTGATATTACTGAATTTATGGCTATGTGTGGACTGATTTGTTATTGCATTTAATGTGGAATAGGATAATCAGATATAGTTTACTTCACAATTCATAGATCACGTCACTTAGTAGTCTAGTTCTACATATTTTAGTTACAACTATGGATTAAAATTGATTTTAATTAGGTTTTTAGCTAACAATTTGTAATTAGTATTTTTATTTGTAAAACAAAAGTTAATTAAATAAGAAATCATACTTAAATCTGGACTTTGAGGGGGAAACTCCAAAATGTCTTTGGTTTAAATTTTTTTTATTTACTAACTGGTGAACCTTTGGTGAGATACACATTAGTTATGTCAAAGTTTCCATCCAGAGCTTGAACTCCCAATTAGAAACCACTGAAAATGGCCATTAAAATCCTGGAAACTGCAAAACCGTTTAGTACATAAGGCATTAAAAAGGCATTTTTTTTGGCCTAAATGAGAATAAGTATACAGTGAACTACTTTCTTACATGCTACTGAAAGTGAAAGTAAAAATAATTTTAGTTAAAAAAAACAAAACAAAGTGGGGTCCCCAGAATACCCAGAATCCAACGTAGGGGCTCACTGATGTGTGGCTTCACCTCATTGTGGCAGGGTGAAGGCTAACTAAATGGGTCCCAGAAGGTGCCAAGTCTCCTGGACTCCTAAAACTGACCCCCTATAAGGAACCTAATAATAAGTGGTCCAGCAGATCTATAAGTGGGCTCCGGAGATGCTCAGTCACATCGGCCTTTAATGTGACCACCAATAAGGGGCCATGGGTATGCACAGTGTTGCTGCTTGGAGCTCTGTATTCTCCTGCAGATTACTTGTAGTAACCTAGACAGTTAATTCTGCAGATCATTAAAGGACCACCAAAGCCTGAGAGCAGTGGCCCTGTACTTTTAACCCTGGAGTGTAATACTCTGTAGTTTTTTTTTAGAAACTGCAGTATTTACATTGCAGGGTTAAATCTACCACTAGAAGAGCTTCTGTGGAACTGACCGAGAAAAACTTTGTCACATGACATGGACGTCCCCATAGAAGAGCAATTATTCAAAATTTTCCTATGTGGAAGCTTGGATGAGCATGCAGCTTTCGCCATGCATGTGCACCAGGTGCCCAATGCTTTTCTATTAAAGGGACACTATAGTCACCTGAACAACTTTAGCTTAATGAAGCAGTTTTGGTGTATAGACCATGCCCCTGCAGCCTCACTGCCCAATCCTCTGCCATTTTGGAGTTAAATCCCTTTGTTTATGAACCCTAGTCACACCTCCCTGCATGTGACTTGCACAGCCTTCCATAAACACTTCCTGTAAAGAGAGCACTATTTAGGCTTTCTTTATTGCAAGTTCTATTTATATAAGATTTTCTTATCCCCTGCTATGTTAATAGCTTGCTAGACCCCGCAAGAGCCTCCTGTATGTGATTAAAGTTCAATTTAGAGATTGAGATACAATTATTTAAGGCAAATTACATCTGTTTGAAAGTGAAACCAGTTTTATTTTCCATGCAGGCTCTGTCAATCGTAGGGAGGTGTGGCTCGGGCTGCATAAACAGAAACAAAGTGATTTAACGCCTAAATGACAGTGAATTGAGCAGTGAAATTGCAGGGGAATGATCGATATACTAAAACTGCTTTATTTAGCTAAAGTAATTTAGGTGACTATATTGTTCCTTTAAAGGGACACTATAGTCACCGAAACAACTACATCTTAATGTAGTTGTTCTGGTGAGTATAATAGCTCCCTTTGGGCATTTTTATGTAAACACTGCCTTTTCAGAGAATTCTCTCTCCTCCTCTTCTGTTAGCATAAGAGACAAGCCAGGAAATGTTTAACTACACTATTTGGTTTAAAATATTTTTTATATTGCCATTCTGTAGAACTAAAATATAATTCCTGTGGTTTTCTGTAAAATGCACTGTTGACCATTAAAGCATTGACGTAGTGCCACTGAGTGATGTTAAAATTCTCTACGGCTTTTTTACAAATAGCAATAATTATTTTGCGTAGGTTTAGTAATTTAATATAATGATAATGGTAATATTTCCTGCATGTATTACAATGATTAGTAAATCCTAAGTAAATCATCCTCCAATGAACCTATAAAAAAAAAAAAAAAAAGTTTTTAAACAAAGAATTTCTAGATGGGACTAATTGCCCATTATATAAAGCATATCTTTATTTTCAGTGCCACATTAACATAGGACCTATTGAAACAGATGTTTCATGCCTATGCATCTTTCTTTTTTTATGTGCTCTGAAATGCTGGGTGCTGTACTCATAGTGTACAGGGAAGGACAGATATCATTATCCTGGTGGAGCACCATGCGAAACACAATCCATATCACCAAAAGTGCCAAAATCTCATATGTGTGCCGATTAACTACTAGATGATGTAAAATGTGACATAAACCCACATATATATATATATATATATATATATATATAGACTCTTAGGAGTGACTGACTTCTCCCTTTTCCAAGATCATTCCACACAGACCTTCCTGGACACCTCATTTGGATGATGACATTCAGAATGTCACTGTCCAACGTGGCTCTTCTAACTTCTGGCACTATCCTCATGATTTGCCATGCTTTGACTAAGGATGATATTAGTGGAGGACGTGGTGAGAATCTACAGTCAGTAATACACACTTGTGGTGTCCTTTCAGATGTAGGTTCACACTGGCACTAGCGAGATCATTCAGCATACTTTCACAGAGTGATCCAAAACTTTACCTCTGTGAAATACATTACCTTCAAGTCTTCACCTTGCTGCTGCTGAAGATGTGGATAGGTAATCATTGGGGGTAGTGGAAATTATCGCAACACTATCCTCTACACCACTGGTCCCCAACCCAGTCCTCATGGACTTCCAGCAGTCCAGGATTCATGTATTTCCCTTTTTTTATTCAACTGGAGAAACTGACAAAACCTGGACTGTTGGTTGTCCATGAGGACTGGATTGCGGACCTCTGCTCTACACTAGCACTTGGCTGACTAATGGGTGGCGGTGGTGGTAATAAGGACAGAAGACGACCTACTTGTGGTACAGGTAGCATATGATTTTGTAACTGCCCCCAGTGGATATGGTGCTTCAAAAGTAGATAGAGATGGTCTAGCAAATTGGAGAGGCTGCAGAGAGAAAGTGCACACTAACTAGAGAAAATAATGGACTGCTCTCTGTCCTCGCCAGATTCTCCTATTGAAATTCCTCTGGCTCATAGTTTGTTTAATACTGTACTAGGATGAACTTGACTATGTTTGCAGTGGTGGGAGAAAGAGTGATATCATCACCAGATTCATCACCACCACCAAGACTAGACAGTGGAGACACTACTTATTTCCCCTAATATAATCCTCTACCTCTTCAGTAAAGGTTGTTTTTATGGTAAGGTATGTCTTATTGCTGATGATACTAAGATATGTAACAGGGTTAATGTTCAAGGAGGGATAAGCCAAATAGCAAATGAAAGCTTTAGGTAAACTAGAAAAATGGTCAGAGTTGTGGCAGCTGACATTTAATGTGGATAAGTGCAAGATAATGCATCTTGGACATAAAAACCCAAGGGCAGAGTACACAATATTTGATAGAGTCCTAACCTCAAAATCTGAGGAAAGGGATTTAGGGGTAATTATTTCAGACGACTTAAAGGTAGGCAGACAATGTAATAGAGCAGCAGGGAATGCTTGCAGAATGCTTGGTTGTATAGGGAGAGGTATTAGCAGTAGAAAGAGGGAAGTGCTCATGCCATTGTACAGAACACTGGTGAGACCTCACTTGGAGTATTGTACGCAGTACTGGAGACCGTATCTCCAGAAGGATATTGATACTTTAGAGTGAGTACAGAGAAGGGCTACTAAACTGGTTCATGGATTGCAGGATAAAACTTACCAGGTAAGGTTAATGGATCTTAACATGTATAGCTTGGAGGAAAGATGAGACAGCGGGGATATGATAGAAACATTAAAGTACATAAAGGGAATCAACACAGTAAAGGAGAAGATTACATTTAAAAGAAGAAAAACTACCACAACAAGAGGACATAGTCTTAAATTAGAGGGACAAAGGTTTAAAAATGATATTAGGAAGTATTACTTTAGAGGGTAGTGGATGCATGATATGTCCTTCCAGCTGAAGTGGTAGAGGTTAACACAGTGAAGGAGTTTAAGAATGTGTGGGATAGGTATAAGGCCTAATGGTTCTGATCTGCCGTCACATTCTATGTTTCTATGTTGGCACAGAAAAACTATACTGATGATCTCTCCCTTAGTCACTTCTTGGGGGCTTAGAAAGACTAAGGGGTAACATTGGGAATGGCAACAGGTCCACTGGGTGCACCTATCCCTTGTTTTGACTATAAAACACAGAATGTATATTGCTTGAATTAGCTGTGATAAAAAGTACTGAAATGCCAGTGGAATTGGAAGATATTGTGGCGCTGGTGGTCTTCTTCATGAGAGAGAAATCAGAAAACAGCGTGCTTTTACATGATGGGTGCTGCTTTCTATTTGACTCCCTATGATACAGCTCTCTTTGCCTTTCATATTCTGCTGTGTCTTGAGGTGACCTAGTACAAGTAATAGTGGTGGTGCTAGTTCTACTAGTCCTGCTGCTCCTCCTAAAGGTACTTCTTACTATTGCTTCCCCCCCAAAATTATTAGGCTGAGGAGGTGTAGATAGGGATATTTCATTTTAATAGGAGGTGGATATGGAACTGGGGACCCCTACTCATCTGATGGGGCATTTCAATAAATGAAGGAGTGGAGAGCCCCCCATCTGCCACCCATGGGTGGGGGCTGGGGGTAACACTATCTCCACCTACTTTAATGTTGAAATGTTGGCACCCATCTGCTGCCCATGGGTTGGATGGGTGGGACTCCAGGTTTTCTCATTGAACATATTAAAGAAGGTGCAAACTAACCACTCACGATGGTTGGTGTTTAGGGGGAGAATATTATAATTAGTTCCCCCATGACTTCCCATGTATGGTGGCCTGCGGCCCCACCTGCTGCCCCACCTGCTGCCAAGGGACTGGATACAGTGGGACACAAGGTCTCCTTATATTATTATAGCCCTCACATACAGACCACGGGTGCATGCAAAGGGGGACATAAGGATGTCCCACCTTTTATTTTTTTATGTAACAGTTCCCACCTACTGGCTACAGGTAAGGGCAGTTGGGTGGACAGTGATGTATTCACTTTTTATAATTTTGTTGTCTAATATTTGCAGTTTCCTTAGGGGATTTGCCACAGTTCCCAATTTAGTCAATAAACCACAGTGTGAAAATAGGTCCAATTCAGAAGAATTATAATAATGCAGCACTAGCCAAGTACATGTGCTGCATTGTTCCATAGTTGCAAGATGCTAACCTTGCCCAGACTATTAATACCAGTAATTGGTCAGCTTGCCAGTTGCTATTTTTATGCCCCGTTGCTAGTTAAATATTTAGCAGATACTCCCCACCTGAATTTATCTTTATGTGGCTGTGCCCTTCAGATTCCGGATTTTTGAAAATTTGAACTCGGCTGCACAAGGGTTACTTATGTGGTGACTGCCAATGTTTGCTAGCCAGTCACCACATAAGTAACTCTTGTACTGCAGAGTTTTCATTTTTTTTAAATTTGAAACTGGATCTGAAGGATTCGATTTGGATTTCAGCTGCCTGGCAGTGTTTGATCTGGTTCAAATCCGGACCAAATTCATGCCAGATTGTGGCCTGAATTACAAAATCTGAACATTTTTAAATAACACGAACAATGTCCAGATTTTACAGGCCATATGTAGACAGATAGTTTTACCCCCTTCAATACAGGACTTTAGTGAATAACCCAAAAGTGTCTGGAAACCCCCCCCCCACCACCCAAAAAAACCCCAACTTATTCATTCCATATGGCATTTTTTTGTTGCGGAATTTGGACAAATCACTGATTGATCTACATATGGACAAATTGTTATACAGAGGAAACAAATACATATGTCTACTGATAGCTACATGTACTGGAGAGAGGCAATGATTCCAATTTTAGTACCAGATGCACGGCAAAAGTGGGTTTTAATATAATATAGGCCAATAAACACTCGTTATGTTAGTCATTACAATGGATAATGCATAGAAAAGAATACTCCTCTCACAATAATTCAACATGAAGGATTTTCAAAGGAGATTGCCTTCTCAAAAAACATCATCAAATTTCAGCAGCAATGAAGGCTTACAGGTTCTGATTACATGTCATCGTTATTTGTGATATAATAACCTTGAATACATGTTGAATTGGATGGCTCTTGTAAGAGTCATGGAGAGATGGTTGTACACTAACTATGTTGAAGACAATGTAATACAGGCCTCGTTGCCACCTCAATGGCTATCCAACCAATGTTATGCATTGCAATAAAAATTAAGTAGACAGCTTCATTTAAGTTCATATACATTCTGCTATGTATTCAAAAACAAATTTAATCGTGTATTATATACTACACCCAAGACTGGGTGCTTGCACAGTCCTAGCTATTAGAAATTCTAACAATAAATCATACCCCCTTAAGGACACATGATGGAAATATTCCGTCATGATTCCCTTTTATTGCAGAAGTTGTGTCCTTAAGGGGATACTGTACTAATTTATTTGGCTATTGGCTCTGAATTTAACCCAATTATTAGTGGGTAGCAACACTTTCAGATTTGTTTCTGTAAAAAAAAGTGATACAATCAATTAATAACAAATTTGTCAACAAAAAAAATACATTAATATTATACTACACAGTAGCATTCCAAGTATGGAATTTTGAAGTTTAACCATTTTTCCAAAGAAAAGACACACGGCAAGGAAATGAGGAGCAGACAGAACGGTTAAGGAAAGGTTAAGAGAAAGGCATCTACCAGAAATGTTGGGAGTGATGGGCTCTATCCTCAGATGGACTCTATCCTTGGTCTCTTTGTACACTTGGTGTGCAGTTTATGTATTTATTCTTGTTATATGCACTTTATCTAAATCCATTTGGACTATAAAAATAAAATATATATTTTTTGCAGTAAATGGTGTGCTGTGGGTTTCTTTATTTGGTTCTATGGCATGTATATATATACAGGGAAGATACACAGGAGAGGTGAGACAAGGCATGGGGCAGACACATAGGGTGTGGAAGGGCAAGAGAAGAAAGGCCATAGGTAAGTGGTCATCGGGAGACAGTGGTATAAAATGCAAAAAACATTTGTCAATTGAAACGTTCTCTTGAAGTTATATGCATTGAGGGATAGGCTTGGGAAATTATACTGTGATGAAGAGGTGGGGGTGGAGGGGTGTACTAGGAAAGGGCAGTAATTATATGCTCTGCATTACCTGTGGGGCACCAGAAAGGGATAATAGCAACTGGAGGTGTCTTAGAGAACACAGAGGAGTGAGTTATGAACAGGGATCAGTAGAAGGGACTTGTCGACTATGTGGGTCGGCAGATGCAATGAAATATGTATAGGAATAGAGATAAGTTCTTTCTGTTGTAACACTTGTTGTGACAGGTGTAATAGAAGCTTTACGTGGTCATGGCTGAGAATTTGTGGTTTTAATATTCTGGGAAAGGCAGCATCTTGCCACTATGGATCCATTTGGCACATGTACTCAGCTAGTGCTGCATTACTATAATCCTTTTGAATTGGAGCTATTTGCACACTGCAGATTATTGAATAAATTGGGAATTGTTGAGAATACACTTGGGAAACTGAAAATTTTAGATAAAAAAAAAGCTGAGGTTGGGCTTTTTGTCACATTGTCTCTGTTAGGCTGGAAATCACAACAGGGTCTAGAAACCCTTATTCGGCCATTGACTTATGCAGTAACAATGAAGTTTCTGCTTTCTGTTATCTCTATAGTCAGCTGATTGGAATACTCAATGAAGACACACCACTCAGATGTAGTATCAGTAAGCATTCAAATGTTTAATGTGTAGTACACTGTATATATAAAACACAGATTGTCTAGGGGTGTATACATTAACGGCAACATTAACCAATCATGAAAATCTCAGAACCGAAAGTATAATTTTTCATATAACATTTCGGAATGCTGTTAGTTATTTTCCTGTTCACTGATGTAAGTGACAGTCTTAGATTTAGGAACCCAATTAAAAATTGCAGGTCCTAGGAAGAATGCTATTTCTTTAAGGGCAGGATGTTTATAAAAGATAGCGAAAGCTGGTGTCAGGCGCAAGAACACAAGAATATAAAAATATTGTATGTTTAAAAAAATGCGAGTTTAACCCTTTTAAAGCATCAGTATCTTGTATTATAATCAGGCCTACTGACCATTCGGTCTTTCAAGCTATGTATACAGTAATACTTTAGCTACATAATAATAATAAATACAGAAGTAGAAAGCAGGACATGACACTGACACCCTGTAACATAAAATATATAGCTCTGTATGTCTAGGGGAACATTTACTAAACAATTTTTTCCCAACAGTCTGTTTTGCACAAGACATACAATTTTCCTAATGCTAAGTTTTGTGCTACACTGAAAAAGGTTGTGTGCAAAAGTATGTGCACCAAGAATGTACTGTTAAAATAATAATTGCAGTAATGACCTTACCATCCATGCAGTACAGTCAGGGCCGGTGAAAGGATTTTTGCCGCCCTAGGCAAAAGAAAAAATTGCCTTGCCCCCCCCCCCCATGTGACATCACAATGCCCCACCCATATGATCTGCCGTACAACCAGATGAGGATGATGATGGGCTGCAGTTTGGCTCCACTGGTCTGGTGTAGAACAGGATCTCTGAAGGCTGTTTGTAACTGTGGTCACAAAATTCAAAGTTCTAGTAGAATGGGAAGCAGCTCCATTTTTTTGGGTCCCCTTACACAGCTCAAGGTCTGGGCCCCAGGGCCTGACGGTGAGTATGCCCATAAGGCCCACCTATAAGTCCACCTACATGTTCCACCCATGAGTTCGCTCACAGGGAGTGGAGTGTGTAGGGGATGTGTTATGTGTTATTGTAGAGGATCTAATGTGTGTGCATATGGAATGTAGTGTATACGGATACCAGTTTGTGTAGGTGATGCAATGTGTTTGTGTGTAGTAGAACCTTAGTGGTCTCTACTCCCCCCCCCCCCTTAGTGGTCTCTCCTCTTCTCCCCGACTTCTCTCCTCTTCCACCCTCCCTTAGTGGTCTTTTGTCTCCCCCTTAGTGGTCTCTGCTCTCCTCTGCTCCCGCTAGTGGTCTCTCCTCTCCCCCTTTCCATTAGTAGTCTCTCCTCTCCCCTTCCTTCCCATTAGTGGTCTCTCCCCTCTCCCCCCCTTTTCATTAGTGGTCTCTCCACCACCTCCTCCCTCCCTAAGTGGTCTCCCCATGTTCTATCAACCCCCATGTTCTCCTCACCCCTCCCTCCCGTTCTCCTCGCATACCCCCTCCTCCCTTAGTGGTTTCTTTACAATTCTCCTCACCCTCCCTCCCACGTTTCTCCTCACCCCCTCCCTTAGTGGACTCTTCCCCTTCATTCTCCTCTTTGCTCTCCCCATGTTGTCCACTTGCCTCCCCTTTGTGAACCTCTGCTCACCTCCCCATTGGTCTCCCAAGTCCTTCCCACCCCTTAACCTCCATGTTTCTCCTCACATACCCCCTCCCTCCCTGGTGAACTCTTCCCCACCCCCATTCTCCTCACCCTCCCTCCACGTTCTTCTCACCACCCCTACCTTACTGGACTGCCTCCCCATTCTCCTCACCCTCCCTCCCACGTTCTCCTCACTACCCACCTCCCTTAGTGGACTCTCCCCCCCCTCCATGTTCTCCTCACCTTCGCTTCCCTGTGTAGGGTGGCCAAGCTCCTCTCCGGTCCGCGGTACTGGAGCTTCTGTTTTCTGTACCCGGCCAGACTGACAGGAAGCACTCACTGAGTGAGCACTTCCTGTCAGTTCGGCCGGGTACAGGAAACAGATGTTCCTTTACCGTGGACCGGAGAGGAGCTCTACCACACTACACAGTGAAGGGGAAGTGGGGGAGAGAGGCAGTGCTGCAGCCGCCTGAGGCTCTCTATAGAGTGCTCAGGCGACTGCAGCATTAGAAAGGCTGGCGACGAGGGTGCAGGGTGCAGCTGCCTAGGCCACCTTATAAGAAGCGCCGGCCCTGAGTACAGTGATAGACAGCCATACAGACAACCGCACTGAAATGTTTATTTTTTTTTTTTTTTTTTATATATTGAAAAGCAACATGAAAAGAGGCTGGAAGAAAACTGAGCTGATGTGTTTCGAGTTGGATGCTCTAATTACAAACTTCCAGATTATTGTGCATAGCTTTTTCTATTCTAATTAGATCCTATATAGTTATTTAGAAGGTTAATGTTGTATTTGCAGATTTTCAGCACTCTGGAGATATGAAAATCAGGGTAAACTAATTATATTTTTCTTGCAATTTGTAAGTAAAAGAATACATTCTGTGCAGAAGTGTACAAACTGAACAACAATAGGTTGGATGGGGACATCATTCTGCTTTGGCTAAGCAAAAAACCTTTGATGTGAAAAAAGTCATAAAAATATACTGGGTTTTAAGTTTAATAGAGGATTATCCAAAAAATTACAGATCTGCTCTCACTATTGTGACTATTATAAAACTAATTTAAAGGACCACTATAGGCACCCAGACCACTTCAGCTTAATGAAGTGGTCTGGGTGCCTGGTCCAGCTAGGGTTAACCTTTTTTTCTATGGGTTAATCCAGCCTCTAGTGGCTGTCTCATTGACAGCCGCTAGAGGGCTTCTGCGTTTCTCACTGTGATTTTCATTGAGAATGATTTCCTATGGACTGGCTGAATGCGCCTTTCCTGCTCCTGCCACGCATGCGCATTCAGCCGAAGAGGAGGAGAGGAAGCGGAGTAAGTTCAACCCCTTCCTTCCCCCTCAGCACCACGGGAGTGGGACCCTGAGGGTGGGGGCACCCTCAGGGCACTATAGTGCCAGGAAAACAAGTATGTTTTCCTGGCACTATAGTGGTCCTTTAAAGCGGCACTGTCATGGCCGAATCCCGTTTTTTTCTAACACCCCTCCTGACTCCACTACATCTAACTGACCATCTAGTCACCCCCAAATGCCTCTAAGCTCCCCATATTACCTATTTTTTTTATTTTCTGCCGACCTATATTCAGGGCGCTGCCATCTTTGTGTGGGTAAGATGAAGTCCCTGTGGGACACGTAATCTGCCCACACTAGATAGCGCATGCGAACGGGAATTTCATCCATTCATTCATTTGTCAGAAAGACGAATGAATGAATAGAAATGTCAGACGAACAAACTGACACTGAATATCAGTGTTCGTTTGTTCATTCAGTTTATTACAAGGAGGGAGTTACCGGCGGGCAGCTCCCTCCTTGTAAAATGTAAAGATAGAAGCGGCAGGGAGCAGTGCTCCCCACCACTTCCTAAGCCCCCCATGTCATCCCTCACTCTATGGGGTCAATATGACACCCATAATAGCATAAGGGAGACTGAAATCTCCCGAATGCCCCTACTTGCTATACCGCCAGTAGGGGCATGTCTACTAAACAGTGAACAGTCTGTGGCTGCTCACTGTTAAACCCCCCCAAAAAAAAACTAGTACCCCTGAGCGGCAGGTGGGGGCCCTAAAGGATAATGAGGGGGGGACCTATTGTTCTCCCCCCCAGACCCCACCCCTGAGCGGTGGGTGGGGGCCATAAATGAAAATGAGGGGGGGAAACTATTGTCCTACCCCCCCAGACCCCCACCCCTGAACGGTGGTGGGGGCCATAAAAGACAATGAGGGGGGAAGGACCTATTGTCCTCCCCCAGGCCCCGACCCCTGAGTGGTGGATGGGGGCCATAAATGATAATAAGGGGGGGAACCTTTTGTCCTCCCCCCGGTCCCCACCCCTGAGCGGCGGGTGGGGGCCATGAAAGACAATGGGGGACCTATTGTCCTCCCTCCGGCCCCCACCCCTGAGAGGCGGGTGGGGGCCATGAAAGACAATGAGGGGGGGAACTTATTGTCCTACCCCCCCAGACTCCACCCCTGAGCGGTGGGTGGGGCCATAAAAGACAATGAGGGGGGAAGGACCTATTGTCCTGCCCCGTGGCCCCCACCCCTGAGCGGTGGGTGGGGGACATAAATAACAATGGGGGGACCTATTGTCCTCCCCCCCAGCCCCCTCCCCTGAGCGGCAGGTGGGGTCCATGAAAGGCAATGAGGGGGGGACCTATTGTCCTCCCCCCGGCCTCCACCCCTGAGCAGCGGATGGGGGCCATGAAAGACAATGAGTGGGGGGATGGGACCTATTGTTATTTTGGTAGCTAGCTCCCTGATACTGTGGGAATTAGTGAGCTATCTACTAAGCGGCTGCAAGATGCAGCCGCGGCACAAATCAGATCGGAGTTTCATTCATTCGAATGAAATTCCAATCCGAACAAAGTCCCGAATTGAGTTCTAACACGAGTGGAGAAACAGTTCTCATTCTGTTAGGACGCAATTCGATAGTTTTGCCGGCATCCTGTCTAAGTGACAGGACGTTTGGGAATACTGACAGGAAGCATCGCGGGAATAGGGAGGAAAGATAAGAATTGTGGGAAAATTTCTCTGACCACCAGAAATGAAGCACACTTTGCTCCTCCGCTGGTCACAGATGGTCAGGCGTAGGAAACCTCCATAAGACAAGTAGTCCATACTTTGTCTTATGTTTTAGAGAAAACTAGAACAGACAGGAAGAAATGAAGAACAGATCCTGACAGAGGGAGAGAAGAGGAATTGATTGGAGAAAGGTAAGTTTGTCATGACACTGCCGCTTTAATCCACTTCCTCAGTAAAAAGAAAAAGAATTCGATGCAACTTGGTTGAAATTTTTCAGAATACATTTTCAGGATCACTTTGTGTCAGTCCTTTTTACCTGTATACATTACCAAAATAATCTACCCCACAAAAAAATAAAAATAAATATAGAAATTAAAAAAAGGGGGCATCATTGATTTTCTGCTTCAAAAATGCCTCCAGACATATAGTGAAGGCACAGTAGTTCACAGTTGGGTCACAGATTAAGTACCTTCACTTCCATCTGTTAGAATGAAGATGTGGGGCGCTTAAAAATAAGAATATAAAATATGGTAATACTAATAATTACTACTGAATGGTCCACTGATGCCTATTTATACTTACTGGTGCCTCTAAAAGTTGGACACAGAAAGAATTAGCGAATACAATTGTACATGATTCACAAATCAGGACTGTCCTGCCAGATACAGGAGTGTTAGGAAGTATGCTACCTGTTCATCATTTTGATATGAAATTGTGCATCCACAGTGCAATTGTTAACCCATGCACTTTCATTAATAATTTATAGTTTGTAAGTTTTATAAGTGGAGAAAACATTTTCTTTATTGTAGTATTATCAACCTTTATTTATAAAAATCTCAAATATTGAAGGTTTTTTTTTTGTAATGAACAATTGGTACAGCAAACTTCACTGCTCAGCAGACACTGTCCTTACAGGCTAGCACTCACTGTTAGAACTCATGTGGATTTCTATTGGAATCCTTAGAAGCAGAAATAGTGAATAGAAGTAAACAATCTTTTCTGCCAGGCAATGAGGAAAATTCGTCTTTAGGGTAAAATTGTATCTTCATGATGACTGCAAGAAAACCTTTGAATTATTGCCAGTTCTATCTGTTTTACAAATGATCCATTTAAATCCAAAGTTCTTCTTAACAATTTAAAATGGACCTGTCACACAAAACATAACATTGGCAGCTCAGAATGTGTCGACAAATTTGTATTCCAATTTCTTTATCTTACCATGTGTATGTAATAGCAATATGTTTAAGAGCAACTTCTATTGTAGAAATACAGTGCCTTGCAAAAGTTTTCACCCCCCTTGACTTTTTACCTATTTTGTTACATTACAGCCTTAAGTTCAATGTTTTATTAATATGAATTTTATGTAATGGATCAGAACACAATAGTCTAAGTTGATGAAGTGAAATGAGAAAAATATATACATAAAACTATTTTTTAGAAATAGAAAACAGAAAATTGGCATGTGCGTATGTATTCACCCCCTTTGTTATGAAGCACATAAAAATCTCTGGTGCACCCAATTACCTTCAGAAGTCACATAATTAGTGAAATGTTGTCCACCTGTGTGCAATCTAAGTGTCACATGATCTGTCATTATATATACACACCTTTTTTGAAAGGCCCCAGAGGCTGCAACACCTAAGTAAGAGGCACCGCTAACCAAACACTGCCATGAAGACAAAGAAACTCTCCAAAAATAAGGGACAATGTTGTTGATAAGTACAAGCCAGGGTTAGGTTATAAAAAAATATCCAAATCTTTGATGATCCCCAGGAGCACCATCAAATCTATCATGGAAAGAACATGGCACAACAGCAAACCTGCCAAAAGACGACTGCCCACCAAAACTCACGGACCGGACAAGGAAGGGATTAATCAAAGAGGCAGCACAGAGACCTAAGGTAACCCTGGAGGAGCTGCAGAGTTCCACAGCAGAGACTGGAGTACCTGTACATAGGATGATAAGCCGAACGCTCCATAGATTTGGACTTTATGACAGAGTGGCTAGAAGAAAGCCATTACTTTCAGCAAAAAACTAAATGGCACTTAATGAGTTTGCGAAAAGGCATCTGGGAGAATCCCACAATGTATGGAGGAAGGTGCTCTGGTCTGATGAGACTAAAATTTAACTTTTCAGCCACCAAAGAAAACACAATGTCTGGCGCAAACCCAACACATCACATCACCCAAAGAACACCATCCCCACAGTGAAACATGGTGGTGGCAGCATCATGCTGTGGGGATGTTTTTCAGCAGCCGGGACTGGGAAACTGGTCAGAGTTGAGGGAAAGATAGATGGTGCTAAATACAGGGATATTCTTGAGCAAAACCTGTACCACTCTGTGCGTGATTTGAGGCTAGGACAGAGGTTCACCTTCCAGCAGGACAATGACCCCAAACACATTGCTAAAGCAACACTTGAGTGGTTTAAGGGGAAACATGTAAATGACCTCAAACCAATAGCAAATCTGTGGTCAGACTTAAAGATTGCTGTTCACAAGCGCAAACCATCCAACTTGAAGGAGCTGGAGCAGTTTTGCAAGGAGGAATGGGATAAAAAACCCAGTGGTAAGATGCAGCAACGCGTAGATGAATTCGAGTAATACCTACGAGAGTAAATAGCCATCATGTAGTACCCATCATGTGACGGTAAATAGTGATAAGTAATATGAAACAATATGGGATGCCTACCAGTTAATAGACTAGGCCTAAAAAATGAACCCGGTAGAGCGTAACATAAAAGGAGACTTATCCAAAGCGACTTGGCGTTGTGATTGCCACAAAAGGGGGCTCTACAAAGTATTAACTTTAGGGGGGTGAATAGTTATGCACATTGACCTTTTCTCTTATTTTCTTCTATTTGTTGTTTGCTTCACAATAAAAAAAACATCTTCAAAGTTGTGGTCATATTCTGTAAATTAAATGAAGCAAATCCTCAACAATCCATGTTAATTCCAGGTTGGGAGGCAACAAGACACGAAAAATGCCAAGCAGAGAAAGGTGGGGAACTGAATGGCCCAAGTAGAAAACCTTGATCCAATTCAATCCGTAACAGATTGTTAACCGATATTGGATTGGCGAGGGAGGATAGTAGGTTCTTACATTCTAAAATGCTGAAAGGCATGTAAATGGTTCCCGTATGAAACACTTTGGTGAATCCTGACACCAAAAACTCCAGCAAGTGGGGTGAGGGGTGGTTCTGCAGTAAGTTGGCGAAATAAGTCACATTAATTGAGGCCATGTAGGGTTTGGGAAATAATTTATTAGAACACATTGTTTTGGCATGTGCCCTGAAACAAAGAAATCACACATGGAATAACCGACACGCTCTAAATCCACAGGAACCTGCATTGAAGTTATTGCAGATCTGGGATTTACCAAGGAACACAATAGTACGGTCGAGCTTGTCCTTAATCACTCTCTCAGGTTTAGCTGAGGAAGTAGGAAAAGGAAAGGCCGCACCCAGCTCAGGGGTATTAGGACATAGGTTCGTGGTGTGTGAGGATGAAGCGCAAACACCACAAGCTGGGGACCTGAGGGCCATAAAGTGCCTGCAAAAAAACTCTGTATCCAACTGGTTCCAGTCTGTCTGAAAATTAAACTGAGCCAGGGCCACAGACGCCTTCGCGGAGAATGATCTGTGATGTACCACCATATTTATGCCACAGGTCCACCAACTTGTGTAAATATAGGTCAAACTCCTCTCTGCGTTCAGGATAAACTGAGCACACCACATCCCTATAAATCCCAAAAGCCAGGACGAACTCAGGGATAGATAACTGGGGTCCCTAGCCTGGGGTCCCTAGCCTTTAGTACAAGCGAGACATCACCATAGGAATACGTCTTATTTTCCAGGATATCTTGGGAGGCAATCAGTAGTGAAACTAGATTGACATCCTTACCTTCCAAGATATCCTTCTTAATATGTGCTGGTACCATATGAGCTGGGTTAATGATGTTAGGGTTTTGTAGTGGACCAATGAATTTATCAGTCAGGGTGCCTGAGAGACCAGTAGGTTCTGGAGTAACCAATCCAGATGGTGCCACTGGCCTATCATTAGCATTCAAAGGGTCCAGCCTATCCGTAATGCGTCCCAATGAGGACAGGACTGATGACAGTATGACCTGGAGGTCGGGTGACTGGGCACTACCGGGGCTCTCGCCAGCCCTGGTATTATCCGTGTTGGTGTTGAGTAATCTATATAACTCTGCTTTCCTGGCAGTGGCAGGGTAGGGAATATTCCTGCGTCTTAATTCAGCCGTGATCATGGGTATCATCCAGGACCTGAGGGAAGACAGGCTGGCATTGTCCACTCCCTGAGATGGAGAGATGGACCTTGCAGGAGTACTGGGAATGAACAGATCCTAGATAGCTTCTGGTAGTTCAGGCATGCAAGAATAGGACAAAAGATTCATAAGTAACCAAAGTGATAGCAATGTACTGGCTAGCTTACCTAATGCCAATCAGCATGAGAGTCTCTAGCTATGTGTTGGCTTGAGGGGATTTTTGAGGCAACTGACGTTGTGGCTGGGTGGTGGCCTCTCGGTGACCAGTAATGCAAAAAGACAACATGGGAGTGACAGGGGGAGGCCCTCTCTATACCACCATGCGAGGTGACTAACTATGTGTTTGCTGTTTGGGCGTGAGTACCTCCGAGTAGGAGGATGGGTGTTGGCCACTATGAATTGGCAAGAAGGCCAGAAAAAAAGTGGACTTTGAAATCTATCAGCCAGTAGACCAAAGTCTTACCCTAGTAGGTAGTGTCGGATGGGGAGGGAAAAAGTGTAATGACACCTGGGTACACCTACCTGTAGTTATCAGATGGATAGAGTAGGAACGCGTAGATGAATTCGAGTAATACCTACGAGAGTAAATAGCCATCATGTAGTACCCATCATGTGACGGTAAATAGTGATAAGTAATATGAAACAATATGGGATGCCTACCAGATAATAGACTAGGCCTAAAAAATTAACCCGGTGGAGCGTAATTGGTAGTATAACCAGTAGGGCCTAGCACCTTTTACATAAAAGGAACAATTACAGGGAGTGCAGAATTATTAGGCAAATTAGTATTTTGACCACATCAAATGCATGTTGTCTTACTCCAAGCTGTATAGGCTCGAAAGCCTACTACCAATTAAGCATATTAGGTGATGTGCATCTCTGTAATGAGAAGGGGTGTGGTCTAATGACATCAACACCCTATCAGGTGTGCATAATTATTAGGCAACTTCCTTTCCTTTGGCAAAATGGGTCAAAAGAAGGACTTGACAGGCTCAGAAAAGTCAAAAATAGTGAGATATCTTGCAGAGGGATGCAACACTCTTAAAATTGCAAAGCTTCTGAAGCGTTATCATCGAACAATCAAGCGTTTCATTCAAATAGTCAACAGGGTCGCAAGAAGCATGTGGAAAAACCAAGGCGCAAAATAACTGCCCATGAACTGAGAAAAGTCAAGCGTGCAGCTGCCACGATGCCACTTGCCACCAGTTTGGCCATATTTCTGAGCTGCAACATCACTGGAGTGCCCAAAAGCACAAGGTGTGCAATACTCAGAGACTTGGCCAAGGTAAGAAAGGCTGAAAGGCGACCACCACTGAACAAGACACACAAGCTGAAACGTCAAGACTGGGCCAAGAAATATCTCAAGACTGATTTTCTAAGGTTTTATGGACTGATGAAATGAGAGTGAGTCTTGATGGGCCAGATGGATGGGCCCGTGGCTGGATTGGTAAAGGGCAGAGAGCTCCAGTCCGACTCAGACGCCAGCAAGGTGGAGGTGAAGTACTGGTTTGGGCTGGTATCATCAAAGATGAGCTTGTGGGGCCTTTTCGGGTTGAGGATGGAGTCAAGCTCAACTCCCAGTCCTACTGCCAGTTCCTGGAAGACACCTTCTTCAAGCAGTGGTACAGGAAAAAGTCTGCATCCTTCAAGAAAAACATGATTTTCATGCAGGACAATGCTCCATCACACGCGTCCAAGTACTCCACAGCGTGGCTGGCAAGAAAGGGTATAAAAGAAGAAAATCTAATGACATGGCCTCCTTGTTCACCTGATCTGAACCCCATTGAGAACCTGTGGTCCATCATCAAATGTGAGATTTACAAGGAGGAAAACAGTACACCTCTCTGAACAGTGTCTGGGAGGCTGTGGTTGCTGCTGCACGCAATGTTGATGGTGAACAGATCAAAACACTGACAGAATCCATGGATGGCAGGCTTTTGAGTGTCCTTGCAAAGAAAGGTGGCTATATTGGTCACCGATTTGTTTTTGTTTTGTTTTTGAATGTCAGAAATGTATATTTGTGAATGTTGAGATGTTATATTGGTTTCACTGGTAATAATAAATAATTGAAATGGGTATATATTTGTTTTTTGTTAAGTTGCCTAATAATTATGCACAGTAATAGTCACCTGCACACACAGATATCCCCCTAACATAGCTATAACTAAAAACAAACTAAAAACTACTTCCAAAAATATTCAGCTTTGATATTAATGAGTTTTTTGGGTTCATTGAGAACATGGTTGTTGTTCAATAATAAAATTAATCCTCAAAAATACAACTTGCCTAATAATTCTGTAGATTATCCAAGTAATGAGAGGCATAACTTGGATTCGTAAGACAAATCCAAAACCAGTAACCGATGTAAAATTGTAGGAATCGAAAGAAAGGAGACGGTAGTGAATATGCAGAGTGACTTCAATCTGTAATAAATAATATGGCCAACATTAGAACTTCAGGAGAGCATAACGGATTACTAACCGACCACAATTAACAGAGCCCACCTAAAGAGTGTGACAATTGAAACCCGAGTCAACCAGAATTCATAAGCCTTGACAACCTCAGAGGTACAGCAAAAAAAGGGGTTTTCAGGCTCGGCAACCTATAAACCATGTTTCTAATGTATCAACATAGACAGGAAAATAGCAACAAAGTGCTGCTGAATTTAACTTGTGAAACACATTTATTTGATAAATTGTAATTCATGCAGTACTTCCCTATGACCTCTAGGGGTCAATAGCCTACCAAGCATATTCGTGTAATTTAAAAGAATGGCCTCATGCACTCTAGGAATTCCTATAATTTAAAATAGGGCATTCGGCAGTAATCATACGAACGACACCAAAAGAGGAACAAAGAGTCGCATAACAACAGAATGTTTCAGTACAACGAAACACTATGACATACTTGTTGTGAGAATTCATGAGTATCATTTGTGCGTGCGAACTAACTGCTGAACGGGTGAGTATAATCCCACGAAAGACAAAGTACACGAACCGATAGAATCATAGTGGGCAAACTACCGAACCATTTATATGGAAGTTTAACAAAAGACTTATATGAAAGCATACGAACAGAGGTGAGTATGTGAAATTGAGTTGGCCCGTGATGACGCTGTGCGCCTGCGATGGGGTCAACCAACTCACTGTTACTGTAGCTTCGAGACCATGCAGTAGTGACAGGAGGAGAGGGGAAAAATCCCTGAGGACTTAAATGGTAGAAGAACTTGATCCAGGAATGGGCAGACACTCAGGTAAGGTCTCCACAAGGAAAGAAAGCAAGATGGCGGTCTGCTGCAGCCATAAATCCAGGTATGCAAATCGCTAGACCAACAATGGCAATGAGGAGGGGTCTGGCGGTCCTTAAGTAGGGAAATCATACCCCTCCCACAACTACAGGCTCAGCTTTCCATATATAAATATTCCTGTTAGGCATCTCACCGAATTGGTGTAAACTAGTGCTGCTTGCCGTTATATAACACTCTGGACCCGTACCATAAAGCTTTTTTTCAAGCATCTTGCACGACTTCCAGTATGTATGTGTGTCATTCAAGATGGACGCTTGAAAACAAGTATGTACAGTATGTATGTATATATATATATATATATAATTTTTCATTTTTATATATATATATATATATATATATACACATACATACATACATACTGGAAGATAGACGCTTGAACACAAGCTTCATGGTGCTTGTCCAGAGCACGACTTCCAGTATGTATATATATATATATATATATATATATATATATATATATATATATACACATACACATACATACTGGAAGTTGTGCAAGATGGACGCTTGAAAACAAGCTTCATGATGCAGGTCCAGAGTGTTATATAATGGCAAGCAGAATTAGTTTACACCAATTCAGCGAGATGCCTAACAGCAAAATCAAGAGTCAGCAAGAAAAGGCAGATCACATGAATTTGTTTGGCCAAAAGGACTTCAAAACAAAACCTCACATGTGGAGCCTTGAGATGGTGGAGAAGGCTTGGGAAGCAACAGCTCAACGCACGATAATTGAATAATATCACCTTGAGAGGCATTCCAGAATTGGTAAAACCAGCGGATCTGCCAGAATTTGTCCATGGTCTTTTCAAGGCCTTGGCCCCTGTCTTACCAACAACGAGTATACAGGCCCAAGCATTTACCTGACACAATGCCCAGAACACACTATTTCCATGCTAAAGAGCTGCTAAAAAATAACCATACAAAGCAAAATTTGCCACCAGAATGCGTCTCTATAAAGAACAAACTCAAAAGGCACAGAACCTACCAACAAGTAACAGAATCATTCAGATTCAATATCAGTGGGGGTATCTTACTTATCTTCTAGTGACCTGGAATGGTATAACCATCATGATACAATCACCAGATGACGGTATCTGCTTGCTACAACAGTGGAAGTTAATAGGACGAACTCTGTCGCCCACTTCACACTCACTTGTGAAAACTAACACCTGACTGGCAACTAAAGCCCAAATTAGACATCTATTAAGATCCACTTGGAAAACCAGGACCCCCAACAGATGGCACAAGCCAGTCGCCACAATATCATAGTTTGTTGTTTGAATTTCAGATCGCCATTATAGATACTAAAATGGACATTTGTGCTAGGTTATGCTAGGCATAACCGTATCTGATGGGCCAAAGTGCATTCTTCTTGTTGCTACCCGCATCTTTATTGTTATTATTGTAATATAGATTTCATCACTGAAGATGGTTTATCTCTGTCCTATGGTAGTATTAAGGTGAAGTCAATTATATCACCTTATCTGCTTATAGTATTATTGCATACTTGAGAGCAATTATGGGAAGATGCTTATTTTTATGTCGCTGTCATGGTACACTGCACCACAACACTACTTAATGTACTGAATAGAATAGAGACTTTATCCAGTAGCGCAATGTAACAGTAATGAGTATTGCCTGCCTTGGCATACCAACCTCACTTGCTCGCTATACCTATCTGCACTATTTTTATTGTATATATATATATATATATATATATATATATATATATATAAAAAAACTAAAATATAGTTAGTTTTACTTAAGCAAACATTGCTCTCCCATCTAATATCTCAGGTATGCTGCTAAAGCTGCATTTATTTTACTCCTTGAATGGCATGTATATATTGTAAATATAGTGTAAATTTAATTTATTGTCATGCCAAGTCTGTTTTTAGAAAATATGTGCATATAACATATACTGTGTGTTACACAAGATGTGATAATACTGTTTTGGGGTTTCTATGTGGTCAGGGGTCTATTCCACCACTTTTTAAATCGAGCTTTAGTTGTTCTACTTTCCCTCAGTTTCTTTGATCTGCCCTTGTACCCATCATTTCTTCCTCCCAAGGTGCTGGGCACCTAAAATGTATCCTGACGATGCTTATCACTTATTGCTATTGCCACAGGTCCCATTGTTCAACCATCACAAATTGGTGGAACAGACCCCTGACCAGATAGACACTGCAAAACAGTATTATCACATCTTGTGTAACACACAGTATATGTTATATGCACATATTTTCTAAAAACAGACTTGGCATGACATGACAATATATTTACACAATACTAGAGAACTTAATCTGCCACATAAAAAGCGTATGCTACTTAAAGATGCCCAAAAAGTGAAGGCTGATATACTGTGCCTTCAAAAACATCCACACTGCTGTTACCTAATCCTGGTATGCCTTCTTAAGAACACATCTTCAATGGTCCTTCCTATAAGTCATCTTACGCAACTGTAATCTCCCACCAATGTTACAATCTGCAAACTGGGCTCTGTACAGCTCACACACAGCCAGAGTTTTTAATGGAGGCATTTTATTAGACCCTTTCCCTATAGCAAACAGAACAAGGCAATGGTGTCCTCTATCTCCCATGTTATACATTCCAGTCCTGGAACCTCTAACGGAAATGATTCACATGAACCCTGACATAAAATGCATTCAATTGGGTAAAAAACAATATAAACTCAACTTGTTTCCCCAACCAATCTAGTTACATTAAAGGATTCTCATACGTCACTATCTGTATTCCATAGAGTATTCCATAGAGTATTACATACATATTTATATAGCAAGTGCTTTTTTCTTGACCATGAATAGTACCAAATTACACCTATGGGATAAATTCAGGTACCCTCTATGCCACCATTCTCTGATTTCACTAGAGACACAGCTGAAAGCCATGCTTGCACTCATTCAAAACTTTAACTACAGGATTTGGGAGTGAGCTGGCACGTTACCTTTACCAACTTTGTTTTGAGCTAATAACATAATAGACTTAGAATCATCTTACAAACTATCCTTCATAGCAAAATTCTCATACATTCAGCTTAAATGTTGGTTGTCTATGAAATGTATACACAACCTATTATAAGCAAAGAGCAGATATCTGACTTCAAAAGAACATGCACTGGTTTAATAATGTAAAGAAAACCATATCTATGATTTATAAGTTGTTACAAGGCCCTTTCAATGCTCATAATCTATCGTGCATATGGACTTGGGAGAAAGAATTAGGACATTATCTGTCCAAAAAATAATGGACAACTGCAATTACTGCATACAGAGGATTTACACTAAATGCACAATTACCACATACAGAGGATTTACACTGAATGCACTTTATACGTGGTTGCATGCTGTTCCATATTTTTAAAACCTGTTGTCTAAAGGCACTTAAAAAAAGAAGTGTGATACCATACTGGACATCACATCTCAATGGCATAGCTGTAAACTATCAATGTATGCAGATGATCATGCCAGCTGAATGAATCAAGGTTCATGCACTGTTGGATGGTCATCGAGGAAATGAATGTCTTCGCAGGGCCAAAAAGACGGGGAAGGAATGGGAAAGCAGGAATCAAAGGGGAGAAATATATATATATATATATATATATAAAACACAAGATCCAGCGCACTCACCTATCCACTAAACAGCAACTTCAATGTTGAAAGATTTTATTAGTTTTTTTAAAAACACCTAATCTAGGCAAAAATAATGGGGGTTTAGTTACATATGTATATATATATATATATATATATATATATATATATATATATATTTTGCCAATTATTATGGAAAGTTACCCTCACAAGGGGATTTGTCTATATAGGTAAAAAAAAAAAAAATCAGCAAATAAACGGCATGTGAGAAAACCTATCATTGAGTCCCTCCAGATTCAAGTTTTCAATTTACAAATCCAACATTGCAGATAACGGTCCGATCTTACTTCCTTTGGATAAATATTACAAGCTCAATGCCACAAAAATGTTATATCCCAAAGAACCCAGAGTATTACCGGGAAATTAATGTTTCTTTTGTCTAGTTGCCATGTTCTTTAGTCCTCTCCCCGAAGGGATGAAAGGTTTTCCCAACATACTAAATGTCACATTCACAGGTTAGCAGATAAGCCACCCTCACTGTATTACAATTGACAAAGCACATTAAAGATCTCCTTGTTGGAGCTATTTATAACTGTTTAAGACTGTGAAAGGACAAATTTAAATGCAAAATAAACACCTCTGTAGTGGTTATGAAACTTGGAGTGTTCCTTTAACAGATAACAGCGATTACATGATTTTGTAATTATCAGATACATATTTGTGCTATCATGCCTTTTGCGTATATCTAATAAAAACATATATAATTGTATGCTGAACAGTGGCCATATGCAATAGAAATCTGCCATTATTTGCTATGTTTTTTTTTTTTAATTTTACATTTTTGTTACTTTTTTTTTTTACTCACAGAGTAAACATTTCGGATAGCGTATGCATCGTCATTAAGAAATGATTGTACACAACTAGTAACCTTGCACATTGACAACCTGCGTAGGTAGCGTACAGTCTGCAAATGTAATTTTTCTGTTTAATCTAGTAGCTAGACTCTCAAGGAGAAAATCGAGGTAAAAAAATTAAACTGCTGGGGGTCATCCCAATTTACTTCGCTATGGGTGGTCATTGCAGCGGTCTCGTGTTGCGGTTAGGTAGGGCTTGGATGCTGATGGTGGATGACTGATAGGGTTTGTGATTTTAATGCCTCCAGTGAGGCTTTACAACTCTATTTCACTGTTTTGCTGTATATAGGCGGGTGGTGGGGAAGAGGGAGCATAACTGCGGTTAGGTAACCAACTAAGCTGAGGGTGGTCTAGGCATATGTACTATGCTACCAAAAAGTGGGGTTTGTTGGTGTGCGATTTGGCAGTATTTCTTTCGGGATGAATGGCTGCACCGCCGATGGGTTCCAGCTGTTTGGAGCTTGGTCTGCAGCTTTTTTTACCCCATGTTTGCCATAGAGTCCCGAGGTAGGGCCAGGGTGGTTAGCAACGCTGTCGCTTCCATCATGTCGTGTATCTCATATTTGGTATTGTCCTTAAGTACCTGGAGCATGTGCGCCGAGAGCAAGCTATAATGGATCTGATGTCGCCTGAGTAGAGCTGTAAAGGGTGTCAGTGACCGTTTCAAGCCAGAGTATAGCCCGAGAGATTGGCATAGAAAGTTAGGTGCATCGATTCAAAGTTGTAGGGCGTGCTGTCTTTCACCACCGCTATCACTGCTGCTCTGTCTCTGCCATTCAGGAAGCTGACAACCAGGTCTCGGGGCATTTCCACTGGGACATTGTACGACTTGGGGATGCGTAAGAACCCCTCCAGACCCACAGCAATGCAGCAATGCAGCTAGCAGATGTCTGAGGAGGTCAGGCAGTTCTGCAGCCGGCACTTCCTCACTTATGCCTCGGATTTTCACGTTTGCTCTGCGCCTCCAGTGCTGCAAAGCGTTGGTCATACGTTTTGTTCCATTTGTGTAAATCATCTATCTTTGGCTGTAGAGAGGCAATTTGTTGGGCTTGCTCTCCAGCTGTTGTTTCGAGGATACCCATGCTGTTTGACAGACCCTTAATGTCTATGCGGATCATTGCAGTGTCCACGAGGATAGTAATCTGAAGCCTGCTAGCAGTGAATTCAATTCTGCCTAGTTACTGGAGTGGTGCCGGAGCTCGCAGGAGTCGGCTTTGGAGGTAGGGACGCAGGTATATCTACTGCCTCATCTTCGAGGGAGAAGTCGTCGGTTAATTCTGAGTTAGTTTCAGTGTAGTTGGCCATCGTGGGCCCACCCACGCCGCTTGCTTGGCGTAGCACATGTGCAGGCCTGGTCTCGGCTTGTCGGTTTTCAATCTTTTGCTTTTGCAGCCCATTGCGATGCCCTTGTGTTAGTGGTTCTCTCAGGGCAGGTAAGTTGGGGTTTTGTGTCCCAATTAGAGTACCCTAGAGCCTGAGTGGACATTCAAGTCACACAAAAGTGGTGCTATATAAGCTATTTATTCCCATCAGTTTCCTCATTGTTAGCATTGCTGACCTGTGCCTTTCCAATATTTGTGATCCAGCATTCCCAATCTCTCACATACCTACTTACACAACCCTGTGTTTTGCTAACCATTCTCTTGTAAATACTTATCGTATTCAACCTCTGCATGAGAGTATCTAATGAGGGGATCGTCGTGCTCTTCCAGCGGAACACCACGTTTATCTTAGCTACCATGAGAATGATGAGTAATACTTTACGGTTGGGGTGGTGTATCAGCCCGGGGATGATATGCAGAAGGTAGCTGGTTGGCTTCTTTGGTATTCTATAGAGTGTGGTATCAGAGATAAATTTCCCCACCCGGTCCCAGTATTCTCCCAGGGCCGGACAATACCAAAATGTGTGTAGCATAGTGCCTATCTGTGTTTTGCATTTCCAGCATAGCTCCGATGCCTCCTTATAGATTCGCAATAACTTGTATGGCACCAGGTACCATCTCATGGTGATTTTACACAAGGCTTCACATGTAGTTTAGTAATCGACATTGCTTCGTGCCAATGTAACAGAGGTATCTCATACCCCAGCTCTTTCACCCATTGGATCATATAGGGCATTTTGTCTTTTGCAGGCCCCTGGAGAAGAGCATTGTAACATAGAGAGAGAGGTTTCAAGTGTTTGGCTGAAAGCAGTGAGGGTACAATCACTACCGCTTCGGGAAGTACATCGTGTGTTGTGTCTAACCTGGAAAACAATAAGTTTTTTACTCTCATTTACAATTACCGGAGGACAACAGCGCAATACGTTTAAGAAAAGCTTTGATGTCAATCTAGGAAAAATTGTTGTAAATTGTGGTATAGCAATTGTTTACTCTGTTTTATGAAAATGTTACAGTTTTGATATTATATGCATTGATAACATTCTCTACAAACAAATCTACACAATAAAGTGCAAAACACACACAAGTGTGGGGGTGGTAGCTGGAATATAAGTGCAACTCCACAGTGTTTAAAAAACCACTTAAAAAACACACAAATACAAATATTATTAAAAGATAAAGATAGAGGAGTGCAGGTAGAGGTATATATATAATATACTTATAAATGCTTGATTGTCCTTTAGATGTTACCTATATACAAAAAAGGATAAACATAGCATAATACTGTTGGACTAAATAATTATTAATAAGTCAATATTGGTTCCACTCACACTTTGCAGAGCCACATATAGTAGGCTCTGACTTTTGTCGCTCTTTTCAAATCCCTGATATGTTTGACTCCACCACGCCTCCAGATCTCTCCACTTGTGCCAGGATACAGGAGATATAAATGATTCCAAAGGAGATTGGGGATATTTGTCAAAAATTTAATTAACATATATAGTTAAAAACAGGGAAATCTATAAAGTGCATACAGGTGAAAATCAATAAAGTAGCAGCACTGACGCGTTTCGACCGTCAAAACAGTCTTTTTCAAAGTGCATAAAGTGTTCGTCTCCATGTTCTGTATATATACCGTTCAAATTTGGCGCCAAAAATCTCTGTTTTGCTGGCGTCCACATACTTCCTGGTTCCGCCGGCCGGCTTCCTTGTCTCCGGCCATTTTCATGTCAGATTACGTCTGACGTGAGACGTCTTTTTCCCGAACCGGAAGTGACTCAGATTGACTCCCTGAAGCTACCGCAGCCATATTAGGAGAGTCTTTGTAATATATTCCACATGGGACTGTCCTGGCAATGTTTTATTCGACTTATAACAGAATAAAAAACATCTCAATCTTTATAAAGCCTATATTACCAATACATATAAAAGACATATACAATTGTATAGACAAATATTTTGTAAGTGTATTTAAAAGAAGAGAAGAGGATGAAATATAACATTTAGAAAAGAGAAAGAGATAACATCATTAATGTAATGCCTGTAAAAAACAGCACAGTAAGACATATAAATTATTAATGCATAAATTCATAAAAGATATATGTATAAAAAATATAAATATATAATAAAAACTTAAACAATAAACAGTTTTAAATTAATTAAATGAGCACACTCATTTCAAAATCCATATTAAGTCCTTTGGGTGATAGTGTGTCCAAATTAAAAATCCAACCCATTTCACATTTGCTCAAATTTGCATTGATATCACCTCCTCTCCAATGTTTTGTAACCGTTTGAATTCCATAAAATTTAATATGACTTGGGTCCTGATTGTGGTGTTCAAGAAAATGTAAGGAGACATTATGGGTTTTAAGTCCTTTTCTAATGTTATATATGTGTTCACGCACCCTCGTGCCCACACATCTAGATGTTTTGCCCACATATTGTAGACCACAAGGGCACTCCAACACATATATAACATTCTTTTTTTCTTTTATTTTAGATGTTCTACATCCCATACATTTTCCACAAAAATTAAAACCTTTTAAAATAGTCTTCTGACTATTTAAAAAATTATCAGTTTTTTCAATAAAACTTGATGTTAAAATTTGCTTAAGATTCTGAGCCCCCCTATATATAATTTTAGGTTTATCCCCTATATAAGGTGCAATTTCATCATCTTGTTGTAATAGATGCCAGTTTTTATTAAAAATTTGTTTAAATTTTGAATGATTTTTATTAAAATTAAATATTAATGGAATTGTATCTTCATGTTTCTTATCCTTCTTTTGCTGGTATTTCAACAATTCTTCTCTATTTAATTCCCCGATTTCTTGAATTGTATTCTCAAGAATTACTTCCTTATAACCTTTTTCTAAAAATTGACCTTTTAATGAGGAGGCCTGTGAATCATATTTTTCTATTTCTGAACAGTTCCTTCTCAATCTGAGGAATTGGCCTCTTGGGATATTATCCAGCCAAGGTGGAAAGTGACAGCTTCCCTTTTCTATGAAGCTATTCACATCCACCTGTTTGAAGAATGTACATGTCTCAATTTTATCCTTTTTAATGTAGATATTTAGATCTAAAAAGTCTATAGTTTGTTGATTAATTGTATGTGTTAATTTAATATTCCATTGATTAATATTAAGATAGTTTAAAAAATCTAAAACTGATGATTCGCCACCTTTCCAAATAAAAAAAATATCATCAATATATCTTCTATAGAGGACCAGGTTCGCTACCCAGTCATGTTGGGAAAAAACAAAATTTTCCTCCCAATGGGCCATAAATAAATTAGCATAACTGGGAGCGAACCTGGTCCCCATAGCAGTTCCTCTGCATTGCAGATAAAAATCACCTTCAAACCAAAAAAAATTATTGTTTAAAATAAATTTGATAGATTCCAAGATAAAATCAATCTGTTCTTCATGATACATTTTAGAAGTCTGGAGAAAAAATCTCGTTGCTTCACAGCCTCTATCATGTTGAATACATGTATAGAGGCTGGCCACGTCACACGTGACAAGTAAAAAGTCTTCCTCCCACTTGACATCTTTCAAAATTTGTAACAAACTCATAGAGTCTTTCAAGAAAGAAGGGCAGGTCCTAACATCAACATATTTAGATAGAGGTGATAATAATGATCCTATCCCTGAGACTATAGGTCTCCCAGGTGGATTTTGTATATCTTTGTGTAACTTAGGTAAAACATATATAACGGGTATCCTTGGGAATTCTGTATTCAAAAATTTATATTCTTTAGACATTAAAATTCCCTTCATTAGACCCTTATCTAAGATTTTTATATACTCTTTCCTTATTTCAGTTGATGGGTCACTTTTAAGTTTTCTATACGTTTCTTGATCATCTAATTGTCGTTTGATTTCCGCTATATAGCTATCCTTATTCAAAATTACCACTCCGCCCCCCTTATCGGCGGGTTTAATAACTATATTTTTATCTTTCTTTAGATCTATCATTGCTTTTTTCTCTTTGATGGTTAGGTTATTCTGATATTTGTTATTCTTAACTTTTATTTCTTTTATGTCCTTAATGCAGGCTTTTTCAAATATCTTCATTTCTTTTGATTTTAAATAAGTAGGATAAAATTTTGAGGGGTTCTTTAAATCTGTATGATGAAATTCATTAGTTTCATCTTCTTAATTTCTCATACTATTAATTTCCTTCTCTTTAAAAAACTTTTTTAGACAGAGTTTCCTAGTAAACCTATTTAGATCTGTATAGGTTTCAAATTTATTAATTGGACAGCTAGGAACGAATTTAAAACCTTTACTTAAAACTTTCTTATGATTATCATCTAAAATTTTATCCGATAAATTAAAAATCTTTATCTGCGCCTTATTTTTCCTTCGGGCCTCCTCATTTCTCTCATTTCCATTTCCTCCAATTCTCCTATCTCTCCCTCCTCGTACTCTCTGTGTCTTCTTTTCTGTGGAAATGGGCTCATATAACGTCTGTCTCTTTGGCCTCTCTCTAAAAAAGGGTCATAATTTCCATTATCGTTTCTTTTTAATGGTTCATACCTATTGTATGTAGGAATAGATCTCTTTGGTGGTAATGGGGTCCTGTATTGTTCTCTTTCTTTTTTATTATCTCTTCCATTTGTTTGCTTACTTTCTACTTTTTGAGGATATTTATTCTTCTTTCTTACTTCTACCCAATCATTGGGTTCATTCCTATTTGGATATGAGATAGACTCTTTTCTAAATAAGTTTACTTTATCCTTCCTTTGAGTTATCCTATTCTCATGTTTTTTCTCAAAGTTCTTGTTAATTCTAGGTTTTTTCCTAACATTATTGGTTGCATAATCATTATGGTCCCTCTGAAATTTACTCTTTTTACTGGAAATTAATGATGCTTCCAATTTTTCCAATTTAGTACTAATTACATTAGTCAATAGTACAAAATCTTCAGTCCCTATGAATGGTTCTAATTTATTTTGAATAATTTTTATTTTCTTATCTAGATCTTCCAAATTAATATTCCTCTGATCAATAATGCTTTGCATCATGGTATTGGAGAAGGATTCTAAAGCCCCTTCCCAAATACCCATGAATCTACTGTCTCCTTGATCAAACGTAGGATATTTCGTAAACCTTAATCCTCGTGGTGTAATCCCTTCTTTCAGGTATCTCCCTATAGTATAAACTTCCCATTTAATTTTTAATTCTCTAATAAGTAGTTTTTCAAGTAAATTACACATCTCATCAAGGTTATCACTTATATAAAATTCATCTTGTGGTATCTCATTTTGTTTTTCAAATTTTTCATTTACCATATGGTACCATTTGGCTCTATTTTCAAAGATAGCCATCCTTTCCAAACCACCACCACCTATAAGTGGTTAACAACACAATACAAACAAATCTACACAATAAAGTGCAAAACACACACAAGTGTGGGGGTGGTAGCTGGAATATAAGTGCAACTCCACAGTGTTTAAAAAACCACTTAAAAAACACACAAATACAAATATTATTAAAAGATAAAGATAGAGGAGTGCAGGTAGAGGTATATATATAATATACTTATAAATGCTTGATAGTCCTTTAGATGTTACCTATATACAAAAAAGGATAAACATAGCATAATACTGTTGGACTAAATTTTAATGTCTAAAGAATATAAATTTTTGAATACAGAATTCCCAAGGATAACCGTTATATATGTTTTACCTAAGTTACACAAAGATATACAAAATCCACCTGGGAGACCTATAGTCTCAGGGATAGGATCATTATTATCACCTCTATCTAAATATGTTGATGTTAGGACCTGCCCTTCTTTCTTGAAAGACTCTATGAGTTTGTTACAAATTTTGAAAGATGTCAAGTGGGAGGAAGACTTTTTACTTGTCACGTGTGACGTGGCCAGCCTCTATACATGTATTCAACATGATAGAGGCTGTGAAGCAACGAGATTTTTTCTCCAGACTTCTAAAATGTATCATGAAGAACAGATTGATTTTATCTTGGAATCTATCAAATTTATTTTAAACAATAATTTTTTTTGGTTTGAAGGTGATTTTTATCTGCAATGCAGAGGAACTGCTATGGGGACCAGGTTCGCTCCCAGTTATGCTAATTTATTTATGGCCCATTGGGAGGAAAATTTTGTTTTTTCCCAACATGACTGGGTAGCGAACCTGGTCCTCTATAGAAGATATATTGATGATATTTTTTTTATTTGGAAAGGTGGCGAATCATCAGTTTTAGATTTTTTAAACTATCTTAATATTAATCAATGGAATATTAAATTAACACATACAATTAATCAACAAACTATAGACTTTTTAGATCTAAATATCTACATTAAAAAGGATAAAATTGAGACATGTACATTCTTCAAACAGGTGGATGTGAATAGCTTCATAGAAAAGGGAAGCTGTCACTTTCCACCTTGGCTGGATAATATCCCAAGAGGCCAATTCCTCAGATTGAGAAGGAACTGTTCAGAAATAGAAAAATATGATTCACAGGCCTCCTCATTAAAAGGTCAATTTTTAGAAAAAGGTTATAAGGAAGTAATTCTTGAGAATACAATTCAAGAAATCGGGGAATTAAATAGAGAAGAATTGTTGAAATACCAGCAAAAGAAGGATAAGAAACATGAAGATACAATTCCATTAATATTTAATTTTAATAAAAATCATTCAAAATTTAAACAAATTTTTAATAAAAACTGGCATCTATTACAACAAGATGATGAAATTGCACCTTATATAGGGGATAAACCTAAAATTATATATAGGGGGGCTCAGAATCTTAAGCAAATTTTAACATCAAGTTTTATTGAAAAAAATGATAATTTTTTAAATAGTCAGAAGACTATTTTAAAAGGTTTTAATTTTTGTGGAAAATGTATGGGATGTAGAACATCTAAAATAAAAGAAAAAAAGAATGTTATATATGTGTTGGAGTGCCCTTGTGGTCTACAATATGTGGGCAAAACATCTAGATGTGTGGGCACGAGGGTGCGTGAACACATATATAACATTAGAAAAGGACTTAAAACCCATAATGTCTCCTTACATTTTCTTGAACACCACAATCAGGACCCAAGTCATATTAAATTTTATGGAATTCAAACGGTTACAAAACATTGGAGAGGAGGTGATATCAATGCAAATTTGAGCAAATGTGAAATGGGTTGGATTTTTAATTTGGACACACTATCACCCAAAGGACTTAATATGGATTTTGAAATGAGTGTGCTCATTTAATTAATTTAAAACTGTTTATTGTTTAAGTTTTTATTATATATTTATATTTTTTATACATATATCTTTTATGAATTTATGCATTAATAATTTATATGTCTTACTGTGCTGTTTTTTACAGGCATTACATTAATGATGTTATCTCTTTCTCTTTTCTAAATGTTATATTTCATCCTCTTCTCTTCTTTTAAATACACTTACAAAATATTTGTCTATACAATTGTATATGTCTTTTATATGTATTGGTAATATAGGCTTTATAAAGATTGAGATGTTTTTTATTCTGTTATAAGTCGAATAAAACATTGCCAGGACAGTCCCATGTGGAATATATTACAAAGACTCTCCTAATATGGCTGCGGTAGCTTCAGGGAGTCAATCTGAGTCACTTCCGGTTCAGGAAAAAGACGTCTGACGTCAGACGTAATCTGACGTGAAAATGGCCGGAGACAAGGAAGCCAGCCGGCGGAACCAGGAAGTATGTGGACGCCAGCAAAACTGAGATTTTTGGCGCCAAATTTGAATGGTATATATACAGAACATGGAGACGAACACTTTATGCACTTTGAAAAAGACTGTTTTGACGGTCGAAACGTGTCAGTGCTGCTACTTTATTGATTTTCACCTGTATGCACTTTATAGATTTCCCTGTTTTTAACTATATATGTTAATTAAATTTTTGACAAATATCCCCAATCTCCTTTGGAATCATTTATATCTCCTGTATCCTGGCACAAGTGGAGAGATCTGGAGGCGTGGTGGAGTCAAACATATCAGGGATTTGAAAAGAGCGACAAAAGTCAGAGCCTACTATATGTGGCTCTGCAAAGTGTGAGTGGAACCAATATTGACTTATTAATAATTATTTAGTCCAACAGTATTATGCTATGTTTATCCTTTTTTGTATATAGGTAACATCTAAAGGACAATCAAGCATTTATAAGTATATTATATATATACCTCTACCTGCACTCCTCTATCTTTATCTTTTAATAATATTGATAACATTCTCTAATAAAAAATTATATATGGAAAAATCATTGATGACCAACATATTTCATATTAAACACAATCGTTACACATAATATATTTTATACATCTGTTAAACTGGAACAATCTATTTCTTTTTCATGTTGATATGTAGAATACACTGTCTCTTACTCACTCTACAAAATCTCTTTCCGCTATTTTTTAAAATAATTGTTAAGTGTTATTTCTCCTTCTTCAAATTGGAAATTGAGAAACAGAAGCCTTTAGCATTTCTGCAAAGCAACCTGCCTTAAACAACTTGAGAATTACATTTCATTAGAAAGAACAGATGAAACCTCTGGGAATAATTGCTATTGGCAAATATAATCAAATTGAAAAAACAAAACAAATAAATAACAACATAACAAAGGTAACTAATGCAATCCCACCATAGGGAAAATAATGTCTCTATCCAGGCTATCTCAACCACAAGTCAACTTTTGCAATCAACTCATGACGCCTGAGCCGGTTATGGTCAAGTATGATCCAATAAAAAAAACATCTGGAAGTATCTGGAAGTATTAAACTAGCCATCTAAGCAGTTAAAGTATATAAAAAAGCTGTTAAGGCATGCAAAGAGATCCTTAAAGAGAAATGTGTTTCTCTGCCAAGAGAAGACAAGTGTTAAAGTGAACAGTAAGGGAGGGTTTTTTGCAGTTTTTTGCTGTGCAAAGTTCAATCTAGTTTTGCACAGGGGGAAGGGATTCAAAGAATGTTGGTGTCAGTTTCATATTTTTGGATAAAAGTTTATGTTTTTCAAAATACTAAAATATCTCAAATATATTATATATAAAAGTATCAATATATCAAAATGTTAAAACATTTTTCAAAATATTAAATCACTGTAAATGTTTATGCTAAAAACATTGAATAATATGAGAAGCTTATCCAAAAATTTTAAATCGAGGCCGATATTGTAAGAAATGTTAACTTTGCTTTAAACAACGGAATAGATCATTTTTGAGTACTTACAACATTCTGCTGCTTTTGTGTCGAAGTCAAAATAATTAATTCCTATTTTTTCATAATGCTTTTCATAAAGTTTATCAAGCTGCTGGGACCAACCATTGTTGTCTCCTAAAAAATGGAATAAGAAAATATTTCAGAAATGATGTGGGTCATATTTTTGAAAAAAGTAACGCAACATAACATGTTTATAAAACTGGAGCAATCACCATGCAAACCAATAGAATCAGATAGAAAATTTTACAGATATTTATGGAAATTATATAATGTTCATCTACCCTTTCTATATATAACACTCAATGATTATTGTAGGTCCACATCAAACTGTAGAAACACAGTCACCTTAACTACTTAAATATTCAGTTTGTAGGTATGTTTTTGCTACACTTATAGGCAGACTAGGCAGGGGTATCTAAGTACATCAAGATGTTATAGGTTACTGAACAACCTCTTCAGTGAAGCATTTCAATTCATAGGTAACAGAGCTCACATATATAAAAATAAAGAAAAATAAAACAATTATATAAAACAATATACATTTTCAAAATGTGACTTTTCTGGAATACAAAGCAAATTCAAACTGAATTTCAAATTGTATGTCACAGCCAAAAACAGAAAACAAACTGACTTGGATAATGTTTATACTAAAACGTGGTATTCACTTTGATTTCAGCTTGTTACAGTCCACACTTTAGTAAATAACCGTACTGAGGTAGGTCTCAAAACTGGTTAAAGCATAAGTACTATAATGTCTTTTACTCCCGAATGATAAATATGTCTGTTTTAATCTACAGTCAGACATAAGTCCACAAACAAACACTAATTTATACTCTAATGCAATACAGTTTCATCAATATATTAAATAGCTTTCAAAAAGTTAAAATCTACCAGTCCCATATTAATGGATATAAATCCCATTATTATCATGCAATTACCGGTACCTTATTATTTAAATGTATCCACAAGTATGTATACATACACACACAAGTATGTCCTGTCTAGGCCCTTATGATCTGCTGAAGACTTACGTCTATCTTCTGTCCATACTCCCACCTCTGATGCTCGCCTTCAAGATTTCTCGAGGGCTGCACCGTTCCTGTGGAACTCGCTTCCCTCCTCCGTTAGAAGCTCACCTAGTCTCCACTCCTTCAAAAAAAAATCATTAAAAACCCACTTCTTCATAAAAGCTTATCAATAAAACTGTTACTAGCTCCTGACTGATTCCTCTTCCGCAACTGTCACTAGTCTAATACTATCCTTACCTTTTTGTGTCATTTTACCCCACTCCCTCTAGCATGTAAGCCCATTGAGCAGGGCCCTCAACCCCTCTGTTCCTGTGTGTCCAACTTGTCTGGTTACAACTACATGTCTGTTCGTCCACCCATTGTAAAGCACTGCGGAATTTGATGGTGCTATATAAATAACATATTAATAATAATAATAATAATAACAATAAATGTAATTTAACAGGGAACTCCATGATCATCTTGGTTAAACTGCTACAGTATAATCAGCCTGCTGTCCTGAACCCAACCTAACATAAATTGCTTTTTCTGTCTTTTAACAACCATATCTTATCCAAGCCAATCCACACCCATGCTAATAATGCTTATTTATTTATTTTTCAGAAATCATTCCCATTTGATCTAGCCTACAAGTATACGCAATATGCTTCTTGGTAATGACCTCTGCTCCTCTCATTATAATTTGGTATGTAAGTCTGTTATAAAACCTGTGTTTTTTTTTATGTTAAAGCAATGTGAGCAGGATGCCTGTCACTTTGATATTTATTTACCAAAGCAGGCCAATCAATGTTGTGATTGATGAACACCTCTTCTTATCTTGTATGTTCTAAATATAATTCACACTTTACGCAACACCATTCATCCACATATCACTTTTTGTATTCTCATTTCTACCTTAAAGTGAGCATGCCTTCTGAAATTGTCAATGTACATGCTAGCGTGAAGTCACTTTACTAATGACTAATACTATGCATTTATCATTTTTATATCTTTTCAACAGTTCGGAAAGTAAATGGTGATGATATTTACTTGACATGGAATAAAATGTTAAATAATAATTACTTATATAGGTAGTTCTTTCCAGATATAGCAAGAAGTATTTCCCATCTGTAATGTGAAAGTATGAACACAACCTCCATTCGAACATATTTCCAACACTTATTAATGTTTTTTGATCACACACTAGCTGTTTAGTTTAGAATCTGGAAGTGTATTTTTGATTGGCAAGAAAACTATATATAAAAAAAAAAAAACACGTATGATTCATTTTATTGGTTTATTTATATCTTTGGAAGGTACATTGTAAATTGTTGAAGACTTCAAGAGAACAGCTGCTAACAATAACCAACTATATGAAATATGCCTCAGGCTTCTTTATTGATAACTGCCGACTTCTTCTAAAAATCTGTCTCGTTGAGGTTGAATCATTCCATGTAAAGCCCATATGGTTCAAGGACACGTTCCTAACTCAGTTTTGACACAGTCACTTGTCTAATGAAGAAAACATGATCATAGCGCTTATATTTGAAGAAATAGAGCTGGACAATATCATAAAAGCATGATATGATAAAAAAAATATGAAATATGAAAAGAATTACAAAACAGAGCACAAAGGAAAAATAGGCAGTGAGATTGTGGACCTGTTGGAAATCACTTGCTCCACAAAGTAGACATGGTATGTTTTGTACATATTTTTTAAATATTTACACCTAAGATGGCTAATTACATTTCAATAATGAATCAAACCCTCTATTATTAGTCTGTAGTCACTGCCACGTTCCAGATTTTTTTATATTTCAAATTAATTATATGCGTTGAAGGAACTCCATATGTTTATAGTTATATTTGATGAGGGTCAACATGATTAGTATATTAAGAAAAATAAAAGAAATATTAAGAAAAAAAATTATTTAAATATAACTGCACCAGCATAATAGAATATTAAATAGTCAAACAAGAAGTGCAGCAATCTCTACATGTGTAACACAATTTTTTTTGACACTGTATAATGCTCTCTCTTGACATGTTTCTGTCTATCTATGAATCAAACCCTCTATTATTAGTCTGTAGTCACTGCCACGTTCCAGATTTTTTTATATTTCAAATTAATTATATGCGTTGAAGGAACTCCATATGTTTATAGTTATATTTGATGAGGGTCAACATGATTAGTATATTAAGAAAAATAAAAGAAATATTAAGAAAAAAAATTATTTAAATATAACTGCACCAGCATAATAGAATATTAAATAGTCAAACAAGAAGTGCAGCAATCTCTACATGTGTAACACAATTTTTTTTGACACTGTATAATGCTCTCTCTTGACATGTTTCTGTCTATCTATGAACTTAACAATATACTACTAAAAATAAAGGATAAAAAAAAAGAATATTAAATGATTTAAACAAAAAAGAGACCTTTTAAACTTTATTTTATAGATCTGTGTTTCATTATATGGAGATGGTCACAAAGCAAGTAACTATTAAAAGAACAAGCTACCTGCTTTCATAATTGACACAGCAAGACGTAATATTTCACATTTGTTCTGATTGAAAGCTCATATACGAGCTTGTTATACAGAACACGTGTAGTAATTGGTGTATTCAATGAACACTGAATTCCATATAGGGCTCTGCTTTCAAACATTGTTACAGTTTAATGATTTAGAAATATTGTCAATACTTTGTATTTAATTATTTATAATTTTAAGTTTCTACAATTAAGTTTCATTTTATGTTTTGCTTTTTGTTTTTACTGGGTGCATTTCTCAATTTAGAATGTATATTTACCAAAATTGAGAAATCTATTCATGTGATATTTTTCTATTCGGCAAGTGGGGGCATATCTAGCAAGTGTTTAAAACTTGCAAATGAGTATTCATTCCTGACCAGTGATACATAATCCAATCCATGGGCATCAGGTGGGGGACATGAAATTAAATAATGTGGGGTGGACAGATCACTGTCTAATCCCCTTCCCCTAACTGTGGTAAGCGGGTGGGGGCTAATCAATTTAAAAAAAATGGATGAACATCCTTTACCGGTGGGGGCTACTTATTTTATACCAGGAGGGACCGAATGTCCCAACTCCAGCCTCCCCCCACTCGCAGTGGCTTTGGATCTATTAATAATATTTAGGGGGGGACCTAATGTCCCCCTCCAAGCCCCTACCCATGTAAGTAACTAAACAAGGGGGGATGGGCATGCCATTATCCATCCCAACCAATAAGTGGCAAGGTTCATACCCTATATTTATAGGGATCCCATTCTCTAGATGGCAAACCACACCCCTTAAATTAAATAAACCCTATTGGTCCCCGTAAACAAAAATAAATTAATTATACTATATACAGTCTTTTGTCTTCTAAATCTTCTTATCTTTAGCCCATAAAAAAGGCCAAATTAAAACCCATTATACGTGATGTAATGTAATAACACAGACACACAAAAAAAAATGTGATGAAAAAGTTTGACACGAAACAAAAATCCATCTCTGCCTCATGAGTGCTCCATGCCAAATTAGGCTTCAGGCTGGCAAAAACCTTTTTAAAAGCTTACCCACACTTTTAATTCTCATTACAATTCTCTTCTTTTATTATTAACCCCCATAGGGCTTATAATTAATACATTTTGTATTTTTCTAATGTGTATATGATAGCTAGAAAGCATAGGCCAGTCGCCACATAACTCTCACAGTGTTAAGTTTTTTTAATGATTTTCTTGTTGGCTGCTAGTGCTGGAAGCAGACAAATAGTTTGGATTTTTAAAATGCACTCTCATATTTGAAGCATCCAGGCCCAGATTCAGTATTCAGGGCTAGATTCCTTCCGGTGTTTGGCCTAATAATTGAGCAATAATTGAGTGTCAGAGTATTTATCACTCTCACTGACAAGTGTCACGTTTTTTTCTAGGTTTAACCATAAAATTAATAGTTATACAGGTAAGGATGAATTAATCTAACACATTAAAGTACAAAGTGTTTTAAGTATACGATAAGGTTATGCAAGACAAATACATGTAATTGGTTTATTATCTTTTTAGATTCACTAAAATCATTAAATGGCTAAACATTTTCACACTTCAGCACCACAGTAATTAAAATACATTACATTGACATCAGTTTGAACCTTGAAAAATCAGTTTTTGGCAATTACCTGTTTAATTCTCTTTGGTTCAACGGGGAAGTCAAGGATGACGAGCTAAAATATTTGTTAGTGAGCTTGAATATATGAATAATGTTAAAAAAAATTGCAACTCACTTGATTGTTTATCTCACCATATAGCTATGGAGAAGGAACTTGGGGGTGGGGAGGATAAAATATAATTTCTTTCTGCTTAGATTCTAGATCTCAGAAATGTAAGTATTTCTCGCTCATAGGCTTCAATAGAAACTTAAAATGTGATGGCAGATAAGAACCATTTGGCCCATCTAGTCTGCCCAATTTTTTAAAAATACTTTCATTAGTCCCTGGCCTTATCTTATAGTTAGGATAGCCTTATGCCTATCCCATGCATTTAAACTCCTTCACTGTGCTAACCTCAACCACTTCAGCTGGAAGGCTATTCCATGCATCCACTACCCTCTCAGTAAAGTAATACTTCCAGATATTATTTTTATACCTTGCCCCTCTAATTTAAGACTATGTCCTCTTGTTGTGGTAGTTTTTCTTCTTTTAAATATAGTGTCCTCCTTTACTTTAATTCCCTTTTTGTATTAAAATGTTTCAATCATATCCCCCCTGTTTAGTCTTTCCTCCAAGCAATACATGTTAAGATCCTTTAACCTTTCCTTGTAAGTTTTATCCTGCAATCCATGAACCAGTTTAGTAGCCCTTCTCTGAACTCTCTCTAAAGTATCAATATCCTTCTGAAGATACGGTCTTCAGTACTGCATACAATACTCCAAGTGAGGTGTTCTGTACAATGGCATGAGCACTTCCCTCTTTCTACTGCTAATACCTCTCCCTATACAACCAAGTATTCTACTAGCATTTCCTGCTGCTCTATTACATTGTCTGCCTACTTTTAAGTAATCAGAAATACTCACCCTTAAATCCCTTTCCTCAGATGTTGAGGCTAAGACTCTCAAATATTCTGTACTCTGCCCTTGGGTTTTTTACATCCAAGATGCATTATCTTGCACTTATCCACATTAAATGTCAGTTGCCACAACTCTGACCATTTTTCTAGTTTACCTAAATCACTTGCCATTTGGCTTATCCCTCCTGGAACATCAACCCTGTTACATATCTTAGTATCATCAGCAAAAAGACATACCGTGAGTGAAAATTCAGTCTTGGAGAATATGAATTCACTCCTAGTAAGTGTGCCATGGACCTTTCAAGGTTTGCAATTGCTCTTCACCTTATCTAGTGGGACTTTACATTTTGAGTCCTGGTTAAACCATATATTATGAAGTCATTTATTTAGGGATTTCATTCTCTTATTTAAACATATTATTATTATTGGTTTACGGTGTTTATGTTAATTTAGACTACCACCCCATAACAACTTTATGTCAAAGAAGTAGGTAACAATCAGGGCCGGCGCTACCATTAAGGCGAATAAGGCATTTGTCTGGGGCTCTGGCCTCTGGGGGGTGCCAACCGGGTGGTTTCCCGGTGGGCTGCCCTGCTGATGTCTGGGGATGTTGTGCTGGGCGAGCGGCTCTTTAGCCAACCCCCAGCGCAGCCATTCAACTGCTGGGCTCCCTCTGCAGCCGATTACCTGCTCAGGGAGTGGGGTTTGCTGTAACCCCATCCCCCGAGCAGAGCACTGTGCTTCCTGCAGGCAGGGGGAAGCCGGGATGTGACCTGGTATCCTGGCTGCCCCCTGTCTGTGAACACAGGAAGCACTCTGGAGGGAGCAGGAAGCAGCCTGTGCTCACAGTGCACGGCTCTCCTGCTCCCCCAGCAGCAAGAAAAACAACATCCTGGATCCTGCTGCCTGGACCTCTTCACAGCACCCAGGTATGGCATGGAGGATTGTTTATAGCATGAATGTTTGTAAATTGGTGTGTGTGTTAAATTACTGTGTTTGTGTGTGTAAATAAAGTGTGACTATATGTAGAGTGGTGTGAGTTTGTGTTTGACTGACAGTGTGTGTGTGTTAGGGAAATTGTGCAAGTGACACTGTGTTAGTATGTGCAAATGACACTGTGTTTGTGAGAGAGTGTGTGCAAGTGACTCTGTGTGTTAGGAAGAGTGTGCAAGTGACACTGTTAGTATGTGCAAGTGACACTGTGTGTGTGTGTGTGAGTGTGCAAGTGACACTGTGTGGTGTTAGTAAGAGTGTGTAACTGACAATGTGTGTTGGTGAGAGTGTGTAGGTGACTGTGTATGTCAGTGAGAGAGTGTGTGTGTGTGCTAGTGAGAGTGTGTAAGTGACACTGTGTATGTCAGTTGGAGTGTGCAAGTGACAATGTGTAGGTCAGTGAGAATATGTACGTGTTAGAGTGTGTAAGTTAGTTAGAATGTGTAAGTGTGTATGCCAGTGAGAGAGTGTGTGTATTAGTGAGATTGTGTAAGTGACACTGCAAAGGTAATTATTGCAATTTTTAAGAAACTGAAATAATTACTGTCCTGGGTTAACGTTAACTCCTCTAGTGCCTATGCATGGAGACGTCCAGCGTTACGCAAAACCTAGTGTCATGGAAATAACACTGTGAGCACGGCTATTAAAGAGCGAAGGAGGACCCAAGCCAGCACGAAAGACATTGATGCTGGACCCAGGTAAGTGACAGAAGGAGTTTTAACCCCTTCTGCACCACAAGGGGGGTGCGCCTGACAGAGGGAGAAGCTATAGTGCCAGGATAACAAGTTTTTTTCCTGGCCCTATATTTTCCCTTTAATGCCTACTCAGTGCGTCTCTTTCCCTAAATGTCTCTTTACTGTAATTGAGAGTTTAGTGAATAAACATCTAAAGGGAATGTAGTTGCATTCATGAGGGGGCGGCAAAATGGATTGTTGCCTAGGGCGGCAAGAATCCTTGCACCGGCCCTGGTAACAATGCATTTGTTCAAAATGTTTAAACTGAATTCAGTCCCTTGCGGTCCAACAGCTCTGCCTCCTCTATTCATTTCTCAGGCTATGCCTCTAGCCTCACAACAGTAAATAATCTTGCCTACTATCTTCCAATAACGTGTGATAGTGAGGGCCGGACTCAAATATTCTCAATAAAAATTATAAAAACTCTAAAACAAATGTTATACTTGTATTGCTGAAAAAAATAAAAAGATTGCAAAAAATATATACAATGTAAAAAAAAAATATATAGTAAATTTTCTCAGTCTATATAACAGATATAACCAGTTTGCTTGCAGAGTTAAAAACAGACTGTTTTTCTGCATGACATATTTGCCTGCTGTTTTTTTACTTATTACTTCTTTGTTTATTTACTAGTAGCAGGTTATGTTTTTTTCTTCATTTTGGTGGTTGAAGAACATTGACAGGTATAAAATAATATTAAGTATAAAAAGAAGATAATCATTATAACAGTATTTTTTATTTAGAATCTCTGGACCCGCTCCATACTACTGGATGTTAGTGTGGGGGGTATGTAGTGTCATTTATTGAAAGATGCCTAGAAATGATTTTAAGCCATCGTACTTGATTTCCACTGCAATCTTCAGTATGAGATGCTATCTGGAGAAAATAAAAGTTATTTTATTTCTATGTTTCTTTGTTGACAGCTCCACATGTGTCATCATCACAGCGTCTTATTTTTGTGGGCAGTCCCCATTGACCTCGTCCTTAAAGGACTTTAAATCATAATGTCCTCCCTCTGTCAACACCACTGCCTCAACAGATACAAAAAAGTGGACAGTGAGTCCGTAATGTATTTGACCACACATATACTATCCTTAATAGGACTAAAAATAGCCAGAACAAGCAAATGCAGCATCTATAAGAGCCCTTGGGCATATTATGTCAACTTAGAGCAACATAAAGGCAGTTACCCACTGCAACCCTTGCCAGTTGTTACCTCAGTATCGCATAGTAATGCTAATTTATTTTTTATAACTCTTTATGTAAGGCATATATTAGGTACGCAAGCTATAAATGGATATGTCAGTACTATTATTTGTAAAAAATATATATATTTGAAATATAACTGCATAATAAATTGTAAAAGTGTTTTCAATGACCTAACAGAGAAAAAAAAAAGAAAAAAATGATTAGGAGAAAGGAGAAGAAGGATGTACTACACTACGTAACTACCAGAGGATTGGATAGTAAGATAAAATGCTAAAACTGTGATTTTGGACTCACTGGATTTGCATACCTCAGCTAAGGCTTCTTGGCTGCTAAGAGAATTGCAGATATGAAACAGTTTGGTAAAATCTTCAACTGGTTTACGAAAAATAAATTATTTCTGGGGCTCAAATGGTAATGGGCTTTGTAAAACTGTGATACTTATGGATCTAATGGATTCTCAATGCAGCACCTGCTAACATAAATGTATATATCATAACTATGGAGTACTCATATTAAATCGGGTAACTGGAGCGGTATACCAACTCATTAAGACTTCATAACATTGCTACTGGCAATGGCACCAGTAAAGATGTTTTAGAAGGATAGCCTTTTGTCTATCCTATGCATGCTTAAACCCTTAGTGACCAGACCATTTTTAAATTTTCTTACCATTAAGGACCAGGGCTGTTTTTACATTTCTGCGGTGTTTGTGTTTAGCTGTGATTTTCCTCTTACTCGTTTACTGTACCCACACATGTTATATACCGTTTTTCTTGCCATTAAATGGTCAATCTAAAGGTACCATTATTTTAATCATATCATATAATTTAGTCTAACAAATTATAAAATATGATGAAAAAACATACAAAAAAAACCCCTTTTCTAACTTTGACCCCCAAAATCTGTTATGCATCTACAACCGCCAAAAAATACCTGTGCTAAATAGTTTCTAAATTTTGTCCTGAGTTTAGAAATACCAGATGTTAACAAGTTATAGGGCAATAAGTACAAGTAGCAAATTAAAATGAAAGTTATATTGTAACACTGATATCTATCAGGAATCCCTGAATAACACTTCACATGTATATATTTTTTAAAAGAAGACAACCTAAGGTATTAAACTTGGAGTATTGTGACTCTTTTCATGCAACCATTTTACCACCAATCTATGCCAAAATAAAAAAATAATAATTGGTGATTTTTTGACACACATAGCAATTTAAGAATACATGTACTGAGAACTTTAAGGGTTACTGCCAAAGAACACCCCAATATGTGTGTTTAGCAACATCTCCCGAGTACAGTGATACCACCCATGTATAGGTGTGTCAGGTTCTCTGGGGGCTAAAATTCTCAGTTTCTGTTATGTGTTACTGACAAAGAACATCCCGATATGTGTTCAGCAACATCTCCTGAGTACAACAGTACCCCCAATGTAAAGGTTTTATGGGTTTTTGCAAACTTACATGGGTAAAATATAGGGCTTAACCCTTTTTCATGTTTGCCCATTGAAATTTGCCAGTTTGGTTTGCTGGGCATATGTTGCCTTTGAGACCGTATGGCAGCCCAGGAATGAAAATTAACCCTATCATGGCATACCATAAAAGTAGACAACCCACAGTTTTTAAAAGAGGATATGTCCAGTTTTTTTTAGTAGCCACTTAGTCACAAATCCTGGCCAAAATTAGCATTTATATGTATATATATTTTTTGCATTTTTCACACATAAACTGCAATTTCACCAATGATATTATCGGTATAATACATTTTACTGCTCTAAAACACTCATATTTGGGTAGAGTAGTGTCTCACAAGTACAACAGTACCCCTCACATACAGGTTTTATGGTGATTTGGAAAGTTACAGGGTCAAACACAAGATTTGTCAATTTCTGTTTTTGTAAATAGCTATTTGCCAGATTGGCTATGTTGCCTTTGAAACCATATGGCAGCCCAGAAATGAAAATTAACCGCACCATGATGTACCATTTGAAAAAGTAGACAACCCAGGGTATTCAAAATGGGGTATGTATGTAGAAGCAACTTGGTCATAAACACTTGTAAAAGTTAGCGTTTTTATTTGTTATTTGCATTTTTTTAAACAAAAACTGCACTTTTACTGGTGATATTATCATCGTGATAAGTTTTACTTTTTAAAACACTCATATTTGTGCTCAGCGAAGTCTCCCGAGTATAACAATACCCCACATGTAAAGGTTTTTGGTGTTTTGGAAAGTTACGGGGTTAAATATAGGGCCTGCCAATTAAATTCTCTGGACTGTCTGATTGGGTTGTCAGACAATGTACTGGATGTGTCACTTGCAGCCACATGCTCATCGGCCCAAATTTAGCTAATCCTCATAGTGGCCAACGGATTCCTATTAAACATTTCATTACGTGAACCACAGACCCTGTCATTTATATGATCACGTGCCCATGTGGCTTAGCATATATTGGAAAGACGGACCTTACTTTAACAGAAAGGATCAGAGGCCATAGATCTGGCATTATAACAGTGTTTCGTGACCAATATACAGAAAAACCGGTTGCTAAGCATTTTCTAGCAACCCAACATCATTTACCTACACTCTGTTTTATTGCCATTGACCATGTCCCTCCCCCACCCGTGGTATAACAGATCAAAAATCCTTCTACAAATGGAGGCATACTGGATCCATTATTTAAATACAATTGCCCCCAGAGGCCTGAATGAATGTGTTGTTTATTCTATGTTTGTGTGACTTATTTTTAGTTCTATATAGAAGCATTTATCAGTTTCTATCATATCCCCCCTGTGTTGTCTTTCCTTCACGGTATACATGTTAACACCATACATTTTTTTTTTTTTAATTCTTTATTTTGGGTTTGACGAAGTAGATGGCAAACATGAAAGCAGTTACATTTTGGTACATGACAGCGCAGTGTCATACATTAGCGTATCGAATGCAATTGACAGTTGTCAGTTTAGGCATATCATATACATCAAGTTTTCTGTGGGTGTCTTCGTCTGAACTTTTGGTATAGGTGGCAAGCAGTGTTAACTATATACAATAGCTTTGGTGTGAAGGGTTAGGCTTAGAGAGTAGAGTGTCAGTCCCCCCGCTTCCTGGGGTATGCGACTGCGCCCTCCCTCCCTTCTGCGCTCCGCAAAATGTTGGCGTGCTTTTATTTGCCCTTCCCCTCCTGCCAACTTGCAGGTCTGGGGTGCTTGCCTTCAAGGGATAGATAGAAAGGAAAAGTAAAGAGTTGGAGACAAGTACATGCGTGCTTAACAGTTTCATTTTGATGTGGTTACCGGATGAGCTACCGACGGGGCCTGCCTCCTCCGCCTCTCCGAGTGTTGGTGTGGTGGTTTGCGTTGGGTGGGCCCCAGCCCCGCCAATTTAGAGTTGCGTGGATGCTGCCCCGCGCCCCGAGTTGTTGGTCTAAGTGTCGTACTGCTCCCATAAATCCCAGACTTTCTGGAACTTAGTCATAGTGTTTCGCACCTGAGAGGTCAATTTATCCATTATGTAATTGTCTTGTATTTTTGTCTTAACCAGGGATATATGTGGGAGGTCTGGACATGACCATTGTTGTGCTAGGGACCGTCGGGCCGCTAAATAGAGCATATTGAGAAGTCTTTGGTCGTGTCTGGGGAGGTCCTTTGTGGGTCTTGAAAGTAGGCATGCCCATGGGTCTAACCCCAGTCGCCTTTGTAGGATTTGGGAGCTGAGCTCCACAACGTTACGCCAGTATTCTGCGACCTTCGGGCAGCCCCATCACATATGTATATATGTGCCCCGTGCCAGCAGTCATCTGTGGGACTTAGTCCCATATGTTTCTGTTTCACTGGGGTCATGTACCATCGAAATAGAGTTTTATAAGATTGCTCTTGGAGTGTCACACATATTGTGGTTTTGCTACATGCTTCCCATATATCTTGCCACTCCGTTCCCTCTAATACCTCCCCCAGGTCGGCTTCCCACTGGTCGGTGTATCGCAGTGCGCCCTCCTCGTTCGAGTTCCCATTGAGGTGGTTGTACAGTAGCGTAATGAGTTTAGTTTGTGTTGTCTCATTGTAACATAATTTTTCGAAGAAGGTTAGTGGTGTCAGAGCCGCCTTCCGTATGTCAGGGTTTTGTGCAAAGTCACGGATCTGCATGTACCTAAAGTAGTCTCTGGTTCGTAAGTTGGCTTTGGTGGCTAGGTGTTCATATGTGACTACATTTTGGTTCACATATAGGTGTACGTATCGTTGGAGTCCCGTGGCCTCTATCCCCTTATAGTCTCTCGCCTGCATTCCGGGGGGGAAGGCCCTATTCCTAAGGACTGGTGTCATGGGGGACGGATGGGAGCTGAGGGCGTACTTCGTTTTGGTTTGGTCCCAAATCTGTATGGAGTTGAGTATGGCTGTTCTTAATATGGCTCTTTGTGCTTTGGGTGCCCATATGGAAAATTGTGGAAGATCCTGACCCGTCATCAGCGACTCTAGATCCACCCATCGTCTCCTGTCTGGAGGTGTGTACCACTGTATCACCTGTGTCAGCTGTGCAGCTAGATAATAGGTGTAGACATTGGGTAGACCCAGCCCCCCCCGTGTTTCGGTCTGTACATGAGGGCGCGCGCAATTCTTGGGCGTTTGTTGTGCCAGATGAAGGCATCAATCGCTCTTTGTATTCCCGTCAGGTCCCTCCGTGTTACTCTTATCGGGAGTGCTTGAAAGAGGAATAGTATCCTCGGCAGCATGTTCATTTTTATAGAGTTTACTCTCCCCAGCCAGGAGATGGGCCTGTCCTTCCACTGCTCTAGTTCTGCGAAAAGGGTCCGGAATAGGGGTGTATAGTTACGGGCAAATAGGGAGGATGTGTTCGCTGTTAGCTGTACCCCTAGATTCATGAGTTCGTCAGTGGTTATCCTGAAGTGATACGTGTCGCGTATGTGGGTGAGTTCCGGAGGCTCCAGGTGGAAGGGCATTGCCACGGACTTGGAGTAGTTAATTTTGTACCCTGCTATATTGCCAAATCGCTCCAGTACGAGCGATAGATGGTGGAGAGAGTGTCTCGGCTCCCTGAGCGTCAGCATGACATCATCGGCATACGCCGAGACCGTGAATGGTGTTCCCCCCACCGTGACGCCCCTGATTTGCGGGTGCTGTCTGATGGCTTGTAGTAGTGGCTCCAAGGTTAAGGCGAAGAGCAGGGGGGACAATGGGCAACCCTATCTGGTGCCGTTTCCCAGGGTGAAGGGTGTTGTTTGTGCCCCTGTGATGAGTATTTGTGCCCTCAGATCGGTGTATAGTGCTTGTATAGCTGTTACAAATGTCTCTGGGAACCCCTGGAATCTAAGTAATTCAAATAAATAAGGCCATAACACCCTATCAAACGCCTTCTCCGCGTCTAGTGAGAGCACCAGAGAAGGCGCCCCGGATTCCCCCATGTGCCAGATCGTGCTGACCCCGAGTCTCGTGTTTTCATACAATTGGCGGCCTGGCATAAAGCCCACCTGATCTGGGTGGATCAAGCGCGGGAGCAGTACGTTGAGTCTGGCTGCCAGGATTTTGGCGAATATTTTGAGGTTAGTGTTAATAAGTGAGATTGGCCTGTAGCTCGAGGCCAGTGTGTCGTCTTTCCCTGGTTTTGGCAAGAGGACAACATTTGCTGTAGCCATGTCACCATCAGGTGTCCCGCCCTGCAGAAAATGGTTGCTAAGGGTCGTCAGTTGGGGGGCTAGTACGTCTTTAAATTGTTTGTAATAACTAATGTCGTAGCCGTCCGGGCCTGGTGCCTTGTTGCCTTTCAGGGAAGTTATGGCTGCCTCCACCTCGAGTTGTGTGATTGGTTCTTGTAGTGCGTCCGCTTCCGCCCCGTTCACTTTTGGAATAGTGAGTTCAGAGAGAAATTGGTGTATGTCTGAGATATAGGTCGCGTTGGTGGCCCGGAGGCGGGGGGAATGATTGTATAGTTCTGAGAAGTAGGAGGTGAACACTGCGTTAATCTCGTCGGGCGTTTCGGCCAGTGTGTTTTCTGTTGTGCGTATTTTTGTGATGATTTTGCCTTGCGGCCTCGGGCGGAGCGCCCTAGCTAAGAGTGTGTCTGTCTTATTTGCTTTCTCGTAAAACAAGCGTTTGGACCATAGGATAGAGCGTGATACCGCCTCCAGGGTGAGGTCCCTGATAGAGTGTCTGAGGCTATTGAGTTCCCTAAGGTTCAAGTCTGTCGGATTCGTTTTGTGTTGTTGCTCTTTTTTACGTAGGGCAGACTGTAGGTCGAGTAGCTGTTTTGTTTTAGCCCGCTTTTTCTGGGTGGCTAGCTTAATAAAGTGGCCGCGTAGGACTGCTTTATGCGCTGCCCAGATCGCGGTAGGGCTAGCTTCGGGGGTTGCATTTATCTCAAAGTATTCTGTGATGGCTTGCCGGGTTGTGGCTTGTGTTGTGTCGTCTCTTAAGAGGCTAGTATTAAGCCTCCAAGACCAATTGGACTTGTAGCATAGATTGCCTAGCGTGAGTGTTATGTCTGCGTGGTCTGACCACGTGATGTTGTTAATGTCTGTGTGGAGGACCTTGGCCATCCCTGCTCCATTGAGAAACATGTTATCTATTCTGGAGTAGGTGTTGTGTGGTGCCGAGTAGTAAGTGTAATCAGTCGTAGTTGGGTGTTGTAGTCGCCAGGCGTCTAGGAGGGCTGTGTGTGTCAGGAATGTGTGTAGTTGCCTGTCTTGCCCCTCTCTGCCCTGCGATCGCACTGTGCCTGGTTTGGAGCTCCTGACAGCTGCCGGACTTGGCACCGCGTTGAAGTCACCTCCGACTAAAAGGACCCCCCCCCCCCGTCCCCGCCACCAACATTTCCAGGTTCGTCCAGAACACCTGGTCCGGCTCGTTTGGGGCATATACGTTAACGATATGCACTTTCGTGGTGTTGAGGGTGCCCCCTATGTATACAAATCTCCCCTCTGGGTCAGTTTGGGTGGTCGTGACGTGCAGTGGACAACTCCTGCGTAGGAGTATTGCCACCCCTGCCCGCTTTCGTTGTGAGCGTGCCTCGTAAACCGTCGTGTAAGTTCTGTCCGTGAGTCTGGTGGCTGCCGACCTGGGGAGGTGTGTCTCCTGTATCAGTGCAATGTCCACTTTCTTGGTCTTTAGGTCTCTTACCAGTAATCGACGTTTATTGGGCGAGTTGAGGCCCTTGACGTTGAATGATAGTACCTTAAGAGCCATGCGGAGGCACAGTCGGTGCAATGAGCGTGATATGGTCTCCCGTCTTCCGGGAACCGCGGAGGGCAGTGTGTGTGTGATCGGTTGTGGGACCCATCCTCAGCGGCGTGGGCAGCATCCAGGCAGGGAAGTTGGATTGAAGATTAGTACTTGTCTTAAGAGATAGTGTAAGAGAGAAGAAGAAAGGTTGAGTATCGAAAAACATTGTCAATAAACATTCACATATACATAAAAGATAAACAGTTAATAACCATCTGGTCTTAACCTGTGCCAGATTAAAGTGGGGGTGTTTACCCCCTCCGAGTGACGTGTGGAATGCCATCTCTCGGAGTTGGTGAGTGCCCCGCGCCTGTCCACTGCTTTATGGTTGGTGACCGTTTTTGTGCTATGGCCCTTTGTCTAGGGCACTCCACTGGTGCCGAGAGGTATAGTACTCGCTGTCGTGTCTGTACTGGGTTTCTAGTACGTCCCGTGGCGCTAGATGTTCGCTATGATGTGGTCCCCCATTTCGTCCATGTCGTGTATGCGTCGGTGGAATGTGGGAGAGCTACGTGTGGCCTTCACCATGCTACCAGCGGGTGTGGTGGGACTGAGCCTAGGTTTCCCGTCTAGTGTACGTGGGTGCTATCTTGTCTGTGATGTTGCGGTCTGGGGTACCTCTCCCAAAAGGTGGTATGATATGTAATGATTGCGTTCGTGGGTTGTCAGTACGTCAGCCCGCATTTCCCCCCCGCCCCACCTTAGAACGAGTAACTGCGGATGAAAGTTCGGTGTGGTGTATCTTGGTGCGTCTCCCTCAGTGTGTGCGAACACTGTGCGTTTTAGTCCCCCCAAGGTCTGCCTGGCATCTTTGGCCTCGTGCTGTCGAACGGTTCGTGTGTTGTACCGTGTGTCAGCCAGCACTACCCCCCCTCCTCCCCTCCATAACGTGCCCCTGACATCTCCTGCTAGAGGTACAAAGCATGTAATACGGTATATAAAAAAAGTAAAGGCTGCGCCTCTAGAGGCGGATCAGAGTTTAGTTTGGCATATCATGGTAAGCGCATTTAGGAAGTAGCGGTCCCTATACGTTGGGTGCCTCTGGGCCCAGTCCATGCCTGTGGAGCTGGAGGAAGAGAAAAAAAAAAAAAAAAGTCCAGTAAAAAAGTATGGTAGTCCCTTGGGTGAGCTCATCAGTCCGGCGTGTGGAGCTTGCTGTCTTGAGCCTTGTGGCCGTTTAGTCCTGCTGCAGGTTTCAGGCCTCTCTCTCCGCTTGTGCTGTGACCGTGTACCAGTCCCTTGGAAGGGGTGTGAGAACCGGTCGAGCCGGTCCCGGTAGAGCGAACTCTCGCGGCGGTGCGATGTCCAGATCCCGGAGGAATTTTCTTGGGTCTCCTCCCGGTAAGTAAGTGATTGTCTTCCCCACTTTGAAGGCCACAATTTTAAAAGGGTGGCCCCAGGTGAAGCGGATTTCATTTTGCCGTAATAGATCTGTCAATGGCCTCCACTCCCTCCTTCTTTGCAGCGTGCTCTGATCCAAGTCCTGGAATAGAGCTATGGGTTTGCCCTTATAGGTGAAGTCATGGTGTCTATTGTGTCTCAGTAGGGCTTCCTTAGTTGAAAAGTAATGGAAGCATATTATTATGTCTCGTGGCGCATCTGCGTTCGGGCGCTGGGCGCGCAGAGCCCTGTGTGCCCGGTCCATCGCCCATTGGGCCTTGGGTATTTCTGGTAGCAGTTTGCTAAAGTATACCTCCATAATGGGCGCCAAGGGGCCTTCCTGTGGTGCTTCCGGCCATCCCCTGACTCGGAGGTTGTTTCTCCTGGTGCGATTGGAGAGGTCCTCCACTTGCATTTCTAATTCACTGAGGCACTGTTGCAGGGATGTGGAGTGTTTTATTACAGAGTTGTGGCCTTGTACTAGTGTTTCCATGCGCTGTTCTAGTTCTGCCGTGCGGGCGCCCAGGGCCAGGATCTCTGCTTTAATGTCTAGGGTGCTGCGTGTGATCTCCCCTGCCAGAAATTTTTTTACCTCTGTGAGCTGCTGGAGGATGTGCCTGGTGGCGTCGCCCGTCTGGTCGGGCTGTCCCCTGTCTGTGCCTGTTGGTGGGGAGTGGGAGTCTCGCGTCCGGCGGCCATCTTGTGCGGCCTGGGTGGCGTGTGTAGCCGCGAACATGTCTGCCACGGTAGGGGAGGAGGTGAGCGGATCCCGTCGTTTTTTCCCTCGTGGGGTGGCACTGGGACCCTTGTGGGGCATGCAGGCGTCTGTGTGCGGTCGCGATGCTGCTTACAGGGGCTTGGGTAAGCGTGGGTGCGCGGGAGCTCCCTGATCAAGCCGCCATCTCCGTCGGCTGCTAGGCCACGCCCCTCAACACCATACATTTTTACACCATTTCTCTAGTGGTTGCAAAATTTAGAGATAGGCTTTGAAACCATGTAGGGTAATTAAGGACTCCTTTATTAATCTCTTATGGAGCCATGAAACTTTCAATTTACAGAAATCTAAACAAATCAAGTTTTACCCACATATGATTTGCAATCAGATTCTGAATGGTAAGTAACTGACCCTCAGAATACAACAGGTAAACAGTCTGAATACTAGAATTTTCTATATTTCCCAAAACACTTGCCATTATGTGGGTGGGATAGGAAAGATCAAGTGGGATAAGTTAACATTTCATTTTCAGTCAGATTATTTGACCAGTTCAGCTATCATAGTTGTGCCATTTAAACTAGTATTTGTTCTATCTACTGATACTGCAGTACCTGTAGATGCTGTATGTATTGGTCATTGTGTAGACAGTACACAGAAAGATGACAAAAATACCTTTAAAATATAGGCCACTTTGATCAACAAAATATTTTCCATTGCATGTTTTGTGAATACAACAGTTTTTTTTTAGAAGTAAGGTCATTTAGGCAGGGCTCTCTTCACCTAGTGTTCCCATATGTCAAACATGTTTTGTTAAAATGAATTATTTGTCCTGTTTCTCTATTGTGCTGCGGAATATGTTGTCTGTATAATTTATTGTAATTCAGTAATTGTGATTCCTAGAAATACCAAGACGGCAATCAAGTCCAAGGATTTTGTAAGAGTGAAATCACTTTAGCGCAGGGTAAAAGTGGATAACACACCAGGCTTAAATAAGACATAATGATAAAACCATAACTAAAAATCTATCACTCTGCATTAAATACAATACCACTTTACTGAATTGCAGAAGTTTAGCATAAATTTATAGTGAAGGTAGCCAGATGTCGAGCAAGACACTTAAGTTCTGCTGTTTAGCAAACAATTTATTTTGTGTACCACTGTTGATGTTATGTTTAAAAAACTAAAAACTAAAAAACAAACAAAAACAAAAAAAAAAAAAAAAACTTAGAATGAATCCAAACCAGAGGACAAATTAAACGGCAAAACAAGACCTGATTAAAGAATTAGTTTCAAGCAGACCAACCATCTTCATTATCACATTGTTTGAATGTCCTAATTAATCTACATGTTCTACTCATGTTTATGTTAGTTATTTCGCTAATGAAAATGGAACATGTTAAACAAATCATATTGTTCTAACTTCTCTACATCGCTTTAGTTCATTAATGTATTTGGCGATCTTTGGACCTGCAGCCAATCCTTTAGACTGTGATTTAGCATGCTTTATATGAATGCCTTTCTAATGAAACATCTGTGACAAAGGAAGCAAGCCTCATTATAATCCTTTTATCTTTTAAACATGGGGAACTCAGCAGCATACATTCCCACTTTCATTGCCAGAAATCAATTTTCTAAATTACGGGGACATTGGCTTCACAACCGCTTTACAAACACTGAGAAGATTGTTCTCTTAATTTTGGAAGTTATTCAATTTAGACGTCTAGTTTGATTATAAAAAAAAACCAACAAAAAAGCCCAACATACTTATTAATGAAAATGTTATTCTGTAAATAGTCCCATTCATGTTTACATTAGCCATAGGAAATTTACATGATAAATGAATAGGACAATTGGGCTTTCCCCATTTTTTAAATGATCTCACTATCACTCAGCCATTATTTTATGCCTAATTGCTGCAATTCCTCAGCCTTGGTTATATAAGTACCTCTAATTATGATACATTACATGGTCCATATCTCAATTACGGAATATTATGCTTGCATTACAAGATCTGGAGAGCTTTTGTAATTCATGTTTCTGCTTTGACTGACAGAGCATATTAATCTCTTAGTAGCTGGAAGAGTCTGAGAAATATTTCTGATCTGTGCCCTTAGTGAGTGAGAAAATGTTGTAGATTACTGGATAATGTAAACCTTGGTTGTGACACACCACAAAACTTCATTAACCCTAATAACTATAAGTAAATGAATGTATATAAACTCCTTTTCATAAAAAGTATTTAAATTTCTATGTTATACCAATGTTTCATAAAATCTCATGAAAAAGAGAACCTTCCATAATGCTTCTCTACATAAATTCAGTGATTGCTTTCTGCAAAAGCGCTGTAAACATGTATTAATAAAACATAAAGATTCCATTTACTTGCTTTAAGGAACTTTTGGGTAAAGAAGATTCCATTTGCTTACTTTAATGTCCTTTTGAGTACAGAAGATTCCATTTGCTTGCTTTAATGTCCTTTTGAGTACAGAAGATTCCATTTACTTGCTTTAATGTCCTTTTGAGTACAGAAGATTCCATTTACTTGCTTTAAGGTCCTTTTGAGTACAGAAGATTCCATTTGCTTGCTTTAAGGTCCTTTTGAGTACAGAAGATTCCATTTACTTGCTTTAAGGTCCTTTTGAGTATGGAAGATTCCATTTACTTGCTTTAAGGTCCTTTTGAGCACAGAAGATTCCATTTACTTGCTTTAAGGTCCTTTTGAGTATGGAAGATTCCATTTACTTGCTTTAAGGTCCTTTTGAGCACAGAAGATTCCATTTACTTGCTTTAAGGTTCTTTTGAGTACGGAAGATTCCATTTACTTGCTTTAAGGTCCTTTTGAGTACGGAAGATTCCATTTGCGTATTTTAAGGTCCTTTCGAGTATGGAAGATTCCATTTACTTGCTTTAAGGTCCTTTTGAGTACAGAAGATTCCATTTACTTGCTTTAAGGTCCTTTTGAGTACAGAAGATTCCATTTACTTGCTTTAAGGTCCTTTTGAGTACAGAAGATTCCATTTACTTGCTTTAATGTCCTTTTGAGTACAGAAGATTCCATTTACTTGCTTTAAGGTCCTTTTGAGTACAGAAGATTCCATTTACTTGCTTTAAGGTCCTTTTGAGTACAGAAGATTCCATTTACTTGCTTTAATGTCCTTTTGAGTACAGAAGATTCCATTTACTTGCTTTAAGGTCCTTTTGAGTACGGAAGATTCCATTTGCGTATTTTAAGGTCCTTTCGAGTATGGAAGATTCTATTTACTTGCTTTAAGGTACTTTCGAGTACAGCAGATTCAATTTACTTGCTTTAAGGTCCTTTTGAATTTACTTACAAGAACATCAGTTAAATCAGCATACCTTAAAGTGGGACATTTTGTTAACCATTTTTCATGTGCGGCTGGATTTGCTTTTAAAGAAATATTAAAGCTTTAGGGCTTGTTTCCAGCATGATGGCTAAATAACAGCTGTTAGGTATTTGTAGCCAAACATACTGACAAGTTTCCAAGCTCTAGGCCACTACTAACCACTAATAAGGTTCACTCTTACATATACCATCTGTGTCTGAATAGTAAGTTCACCCATTAAGGATCAAAAAGCAGAAAAAGGCATGTTTTCTAAGTCGTTGTCATAGCAATCACAATTGAATAGTATGAAAGGTTCATCCTATGCATGAGCACTTCACCTGTGAAAGTTGGAGTAGATAGCGACAGTGGTTGGAATTTTGCATAACTCCTTACGAACTAGTGTTTGTAACAGCTCACTCCCTGGTACTATCAAGGATACTGACTGCACTGTAAATGTCCTCTATTACATTATTTTACATGTTATGGCTGCAAACAATTAAAAACTTTGGTCTCTTCAGCTAACAATTTCTGCATGCACAATTTTTTTCCCAGTGGATATGTGCAAACTTTGTACCTACGCTGAGAAAATAGATTCACTTCAAGTGCTGTTTTACATTGATAAGTCAGCCCAAGAGACATGCTACTAAATAGCTCAGATTTTATTTTCTGACTTAGGAGCATAAAACAATTCTTGGCGACAGCGGTTTTTCTGCTGATTAGCAAATGGAGGGGTTGTTGTTAAAGTATAAAAATAGTACAATTAGTTAATGCAGCTTAGTTATACTTCAAAATCTACAAAAATAATCATTATTAAATTAAAACATTTATGTATTGAAGTAGTCAAATTAAAAGAGATTTTTATACTTCTTTTACAATTATTTTCTTAAACCATTATTGTAACCATCATCGTAAAAAAAACTAGAAATTGCTGAAATACAATAAGATAAATATGGTGTGCGGGATGTAATTGATGCAGTGGGAAGAAGTTATTTTAATCCTGTGTAAATGTGAGTCATAATTTTGCTCAATCTAAAGACGTAAAAGGTTTTTATTTTAAGGCTCATCTTTCTTTTAAATAATAAAGTTTTTCTTTCTAAATACTGAAAATGAACCAAGCCTTTTTAGTTCCAACATGTTTTTTTGACCACATGCTAGTCTTACCTAACTTGTATTATATACAAAAATATATAGAATATAAAAAAGATGGCAACACGAAACATACATGCGTGTGTATTATAAGTTGTGTTTGACATGTGTGAGTAATGTTATATGTATACATTCTAAGATCTCCTTTATCAAGTGCCTTAGAGTGCCATCTGACTAATGAAGAGTAAAAGGTTATGTTATGGTTACTCTGTGTGGAATAAACATCAATATGCTAGATAAAAAGAAATACAATATAGTGTAGTATATTGAGTATTCCAGTGTGTGTATTAATACGTTCTTCATACACCGGATTAGAGCCAGATAAGGACAGGCTCAGATCTCACAGGTGGATGTGTTCTTAGGGGACACAGGCCCTCTTCTGTCTTTATCCTTGTATACTAAAAGGGAAATATAAAAACAAAGCATGGCATCTTCTAGTGAAGTACAGTAAGATATAAGTGAACAGCAGTTCACACACGGGAATACTCAATATATTACACTATGTTGTATTTCTTTTTAGCTAGCATATTGCTGTTTATTCCTCACTTATTACGTAAAAAACTATTTTTCTTCAATATATATTAATGAGGATCCAATGGCAAGAGATATGCAAATGATTGCTGTAAAAAACTTGCAGATAACTTGTGATTGGTAACTCTAGACAAGGTGCTACAGCTATTAAAGAAAATTAATGTAAATAAAGCTCCGGGGCCTGAGGGTATTCACCCACGAGTACTTAAGGAGCTAAGTGGGGAAATAAGTGAACCTCTGTATTTAATTTTTCAAGATTCTTTTGTTTCAGGTATTGTACGGGAGGATTGGAGGAAGGCAGATGTTGTTCCTATATTTAAAAAGGGTTCAAAATCCTTGCCTGGAAATTATAGACCTGTGAGCTTAACTTCTGTGACTCGGAAAATATTTGAAGGGCTATTAAGAGATAATATTCAGGAATTCATTGGGAAGAACTTTGTTATTAGCAATAATCAGCATGGTTTTATGAAACATAGGTCATGTCAAACTAACTTAATTGCATTCTACGAAGAAGTAAGTAGAAGTATAGATCAAGGAGTTGCAGTGGATGTGATCTACTTGGATTTTGCCAAGGCATTTGATACGGTTCCTCACAATAGGTTAGTCTTCAAACTAAAAGAAATTGGTCTAGATGAATATTCTTATTGTTGGGTAGAACATTGGCTTAAGGATAGAGTACAACGAGTTGTCATTAATGGTAAATTTTCAGGCTGGACAAAAGTGGTAAGTGGTGTCCCTCAGGGTTCTGTTTTGGGACCGCTTTTATTTATCATATTTATAAATGATCTTGAAATAGGAATTGGAAGCCATGTATCAGTGTTTGCAGATGACACAAAACTTTGTAAAGTAATAAAATATGAGCAGGATATTACTTTGCTGCAGAGGGATTTGGATAGATTGGGGAACTGGTCACTAAAATGACAGATTCAATTTAACGTAGAGAAATGCAAAGTTACGCACTTCGGGGTTAAGAATGCACAAGCAATTGACACCCTAAATGGTAGTGAATTAGGGATAACCACACATGAGAAGGATTTGGGAATTGTTATAGACAACAAATTAAACAGCAATATGCAATGTCAATCTGCAGTTGCTAAGGCCAGTAGGGTTTTGTCATGTATCAATAGGGGCATAAATTAAACTTCAGAGTCCAAACTTAAACCATAACTTCCAAGTGTCCCTATTTTGTGTCCAGATCCCTCTGTCACTCGTTTCTATCCTAACAACCCTCTTTCTAGGAGATTCATATTGTTTGTGTGATTGAGTGTATAACAGTGATTCACAGTAATAATAACTACAATATCTGTGTTTAGAAATCAGTTTGTGCAAATAAGACACATTGTTCTTGTTTTAAATTAAACTTTTATAGTTGCATAAATAATTTTTAGTGAGTCACCTAAAATTTCTCAGAACAACTCGATCCATGGCCATACCTTTACTCACACCTCAAAAAGTAAAGTGTCTCTCCTCGTCCATTTGAAATGTTGGAAGGTATGGGCTAAATTGTTTCAAAACAAGCTGAAGTTGTTATGTCGGTGGGAGTGTTTTTTAAATCTTCTTTAACCCCTTAAAGACAGAGGCAATTGTACAAGTTCTGATCAAAACAAAGCCGAGAATTTGAGCTATATATTGTTCAATATTGTTATATGTCATAGGGTTTTCATTTCACATTAAATATTTATACATGGGACAGTATTTAATATGAATACAATCGAAAAAACTGAGAAATTAAGGCAATTTATTATTTTTCAATTCAACATGGCATTTTGACTGTGAATGTCATAATACTGTTAGCTTTTGTTGCAATAAAACACACTTTTTCGTTTTCAGCAATGTCTAACAAGAACAACAGTACACCCAATTTCCAGGTTTTATGGAGTTTTGAAAAGTTACAAAGTCTAATATAAGACTTGCCCATTTCAGATTTTACACAATGAAACTTGGCAGATTGGTTATGGTGCCTTTCAAAACTTATGGACTTATGTTGCCATTATGGCATACCATTTGCAAAAGAAGACAACCCAGGTATTCAGAATTGGGTATGCCCAGTCTTTTTTAGTAGCCACTTAGTCACAAATCCTCGCCAAAGTTAGCATCCATATTTATTTCTATGCATTTTTCACAGTAAAATGGCTTTTTCCAAGGATAAATCTGACTGCCATTCTGGGGTCAAGAAGGATTTGTTTTCCTAGTTTGTTGCAAAATTGGAAGCGCTTCAGACTGGGTTTTTTTCTGCCTTCTTTTGGATCATCAGAAAAATACAAATATGAGGAAGGCTGAACTTGATGGACGCAAGTCTCTTTTCAGCTAGGTAACTATGTAATTCACTGATGATATGATCGTCAAGATATGTTTTATTGGTTCTAAAAAGTTATTTATGTGTTCAGGGATATCTCCCGAGTACAACAGTACCTCCCATGTACATGTTTTATGGTGTTTTGGAAAGTTACATGATCAAATATAGGGCTATGAAATGCAATCACATAATTATGTAAAAACAATACATATATATTGAATTAAATATAAATCTATATATATTTTTTACATTTATTTTTATTTATATATATATATATATATATATATATATATATATATATATATATAAATACATATATATATATAAATAATTTAATTCTAAGGAAGTGTCCTGGCAGACATCGTGATCACATGGCCCAGAATGGTCAGCTTGATGGCAGGTGGACTGCCTGGATTGTCATGCAGTCACCCCGATCGAGATCAACATGGTAGGTAAGTGTAACGAGCCATATGGGCTGCAAACCGTTATGGCGTACTATGCTGCCGTGAAGGAGTTTAAGCCCAGTTTGTGCTGGACGGCATAGTACCTGTTATACCGTCACTGATTGGTTTGTAAAACAATTTGTTTCTCTTGGTACTGAAAGCCCAGCAACACTGCTGTCACTTGGACAATGTGCAAATAAACTTCTACACAAGCCAACCAATGTTCAGTAAGCACTTCAATAAGCAATAGTTTTTATGGTGTAAATAGTGCCCCTTAAATATTTACATTATTCACTTAATGTTAAATGCCCCTTTTCCCACATTAACAAAGCAATACATAAATAAATCTAATACCATCCATGAACATTCAGACACCAAAGTCGGGATGTTGATCACATTGTTTATCAATGTCATCTCAATGGACATGATTACCCACTGGATTTCAGTCTGCCCAGATACAACTAGATGGCTGAACTCTGGATCCAGATGCTGAAAGTTTAATTATTTGCCCATTGGCAGTGCTAGCAGCCTTCAGGCAAATGGTTAAAAAAAAAAAAAAAAAACCTTGGCAGTACAAGGGTCAATGAACATGGCAGCTGGTCAGTTCTCACTACCCAACTGCTGCTGCAAACATTTATAAGAAGCATATGAAGTTAAAATGAAAGATATATACAAACAAAATAGTCTGGGATACAGCTGATATTCCAGGAAAAAACATTATTAACAAAACATAGTGTAATTTAAAACACACACACATGAATCTTTCATGTTGCCATTTTTTTTATATTCTATATATTTTTGTATATAAGTTAAAAAGCACCCTAATATTAAGGTAGAACAAAGTTGGAAGTATTAAATTGTCCAAAATATAAAAAGTATGTGGATCCAGCAGAATTAAGATGACCCTTCACTGGAACTAAGAGACTTAGCCCAAACCCTGAAAAAGTTCCCCCTAACTTTTATCCCTCCTCCACTAAACTTTATATTAGGCACTATGCTTTACTGTTTGTAGTTTTCTCCTGGCATTTGCTACATCTATATTGTTGTATAATCTGACAGACAGTGAATCTCAGAGGACATAGTGGGAGAAGAAGCCAGTGCCTGTCCTAAACTCCTCAAATGAAACAAATAGTAAAAATATTGAAAATGTAAAATGTATTTTTTTTTATTAAAGAAAAGTATACAGTTTAGATTATATTATGTATGCAAGGGGAGCATATAAATAGCAGGTACAGTAGAGTATATACAAAAAGAAGGCAATCAAACATACATGGTATGTTGAAGCCCAGAAAAGGGTGTTATTCGGTAATCAAAGCAGGGGATAACCCTAGTTTTATAACTTAGAACAAGTGAGTGAAGACCCATGCAAAGGGGCCAAGTCTCAATAGATTACCAACTAAATTTACAGCACTCTAGGTTAAAAAAGTTCCAATTTTAGTAGTTAAAGGGACAATTTAGTCACCAGAACAACTATAGCTTAATGTAATTGTTCTGGTGAGTATAATCATTCCCGTCAGGCATTTTCATGCAAGAGAAAAGGCAGTGTTTACATTGCCCACTAGGGATTCCTCCTGTGGCTACTCCTCAGATGGCCACTGGAGGTGCTTCTTGTGGCAGTGCTGCACAGTAGGCAGCACTGCTGTTCAGCATTGACCCTGCATTTTCCTCATACAGATGCATTGATTCAATGCATCTCTATGAGGACATGCTGATTGGCCAAAAATACATTTGGCCCTGCTCCTATGGGAAAGCATTGGATTGGCTAAAAATCGTAAATTCTGATGATATTACCAAGAAGGCATATCAGGGGCTGGGCCAGCACCAATGGACCTGTGATGGGATATAAGGCAAGTTTTAACCACTTCTAAGGGAGTAAACGGGGGTTTAGTCACCTAAATGGTGGTTTTAACACTATAGGGACAGGAATACATATTTGTGTTCCTGACCCTATAGTGTTCCTTTAATTTAAACATACATATATATATATACAGTTGCAAGAAGGGGATATGATAACATTATACAAATATATTCGGGGCCAATACAAACCATTGTGTGGAAATCTATTCACAAACCGGACTTTACATAGGACACGAGGCCATGCGTTTAGACTGGAAGAAAGAAGATTTCGTCTAAGGCAAAGGAAAGGTTTTTTACTGTAAGAACAATCAGGATGTGGAATTCTCTGCCTGAAGAAGTGGTTTTATCAGAGTCCATACAGATGTTCAAACAGCTACTAGATGCATACTTGCAAAAACAGAATATTCAAGGATATAATCTTTCAATGTAGGGTAATAATTGCTTGATCAAGGATAAATCTGACTGCCATTCTGGGGTCAAGAAGGAATTTTTTTCCTAGCTTGTTGCAAAATTGTGCTTCAAACTGGGTTTTTTTGCCTTCTTTTGGATCAACAGCAAAAAACAAATGTGAGGAAGGCTGAACTTGATGGACGCAAGTCTCTTTTCAGCTATGTAACTATGTAACTATGTAAGAAAAAGTATGTGAACCCTTTGGAATGATATGGATTTCTGCACAAATGGGTCATACAATGTGATCTGATCATCATCTAAGGCACAACAATAGACAATCACAGTCTGCTTAAACTAATAACACACAAAGAATGAAATGTTGCCATGTTTTTATTGAACACACCATGTAAACATTCACAGTGCAGGTGGAAAAAGTATGTGAACCCCTAGACTAATGACATCTCCAAGAGCTAATTGGAGTGAGATGTCAACCAACTCGAGTCCAATCAATGAGATGAGATTGGAGGTGTTGGTTACAGCTGCCCTGCCCTATAAAAAATACACACCAGTTCTGGGTTTGCTTTTCACAAGAAGCATTGCCTGATGTGAATGATGCCTCGCACAAAAGAGCTCTCAGAAGACCTACAATTAAGCATTGTTAACTTGCATAAAGCTGGAAAGGGTTATAAAAGTATCTCCAAAAGCCTTGCTGTTCATCAGTCCACGGTAAGACAAATTGTCTATAAATGGAGAAAGTTCAGCACTGCTGCTACTCTCCCTAGGAGTGGCCTTCCAGTAAAGATGACTGCAAGAGCACAGCGCAGACTGCTCAATGAGGTGAAGAAGAATCCTAGAGTGTCAGCTAAAGACTTACAAAAGTCACTGGCAAATGCTAAGATCCCAGTTAGCGAATCTACAATACGTAAAACACTAAACAAGAATGGATTTCATGGGAGGATACCACAGAGGAAGCCACTGCTGTCCAAACAAAACATTGCTGCACATTTACAGTTTGCACAAGAGCACCTGGATGTTCCACAGCAGTACTGGCAAAATATTCTGTGGACAGATGAAACCAAAGTTGAGTTGTTTGGAAGAAACACACAACACTATGTGTGGCGAAAAAAAGGCACAGCACACCAACATCAAAACCTCATCCCAACTGTGAAGTATGGTGGTGGGGGCACCATGGTTTGGGGCTGCGTCAGGGCCTGGACGGATTGCTATCATCGAAGGAAAAATGAATTCCCAAGTTTATCAAGACATTTTGCAGGAGAATTTAAGGCCATCTGTTTACCAGCTGAAGCTCAACAGAAGATGGGTGTTGCAACAGGACAATGACCCAAAGCATAGAAGTAAATAAACAACAGACTTGAACAACAGACTTAAACAGAAGAAAACACGCCTTCTGAAGTGGCCCAGTCAGAGTCCTGACCTCAACCCGATTGAGATGAGGTGGCATGACCTCAAGAAAGCGATTCACACCAGACATCCCAAGAATATTGCTGAACTGAAACAGTTCTGTAAAGAGGAATGGTCAAGAATTACTCCTGACCGTTGTGCACGTCTGATCTGCAACTACAGGAAACGTTTGGTTGAAGTTATTGCTGCCAAAGGAGGTTCAACCAGTTATTAAATCCAAGGGTTCACATACTTTTTCCACCTGCACTGTGAATGTTTACATGGTGTGTTCAATAAAAACATGGCAACATTTCATTCTTTGTGTGTTATTAGTTTAAGCAGACTGTGATTGTCTATTGTTGTGACTTATGATGATCAGATCACATTTTATGACCAATTTGTGCAGAAATCCATATCATTCCAAAGGGTTCACATACTTTTTCTTGCAACTGTATATATATATATATATATATATATATATATATATATATAACAAAACAACCAAATAAATAACTGTATCCTGTGCCAAAATATTGTGACAAAATAGTGTAACCCCTGTGGTTTATAATCTGGTTTCAGATTTACTGCAAATATATTAATCACTCCTTTAAAGTTCAAGAAAGTTTCAAAGTGACATATATTGTATCAAATATAGATACCTTGTAGAAAATTAGTACGTTTAAAGATACTTCAATTTGTATAGATTAGATTGAGTTAGATACAATTTAAGGGAGTCCCTGCACAGATATATACACAATTAGAATGTTTTAAAAAGGGTCCAGTGTAAAAACAATGCCCCCAGACAGGTTCTCATTTAGAAACTTAAATGAAATAGATTAATTAGAAGAGATGATATATTGTTTACTGTAGGGAGGGCATGTCATTCCGGAACAGCATATAGGAACTATTTGAAGTTTAAAACTACACCTATAGTGCTAAGCTACTACGAAGTGTTTAAACCAACAGCAGTATTGGTGAATAGATGTAACACCAGGAGCAGCTAACCTATAATACATCCCCCCTCATCTGTCACACTAGTCTAAATGTACATATAAAAAAGGTAAATATGCAATCCAGCCAGGACCAGTGCATGCTCAGATGCTGGTTTCCAACTTAAAGCGGCACTGTCATGGCAAATCCCATTTTTTTTTAACCTCCCTCCCAACTCTACTACATCTAATTGACCCCTTAGTCACCCCAAATGTCCCTAAGCCCCCCATATTACCTATTTTTAATCTTTATTTTCTGCCTCGATCTATATTCAGGGCGCCGCCATCTTTGTGTGGGTACATGAAGTCCCTGTGGGACACGTCATCTGTCCTCTCCCCCCCTGGCCCCCACCCTTGAGCGGTGGGAGGGGGCCATAAAGATAATGAGGGGGGACCTGCTTTCCTCCCCCCGGCCCCCACCCCTGCGTGGTGGGTGGGGGACATAAATTACAATGGAGGGGACCTACTGTCCTCCCCCTCCGACCTCCACCCTTGAGCGGTGGGTGGGGGCCATAAAGATAATAGGGGGGCCTACTGTCCTCCCCCCCGGCCCTCACCCCTGGGCGGCGGGTGGGGCCATAAAGATAATGAGGGGGGGGAACCTACTGTCCCCCACCCCTGGGCAGCTGGTGGGGGCCCTAAGACAAATTCCCCCCACCCAATAGTGAGGGGGGAATAAAATAACTAACCTGTAAAGAAAGATTAAACTTACCATTTGACATCTAAAATCTTCATTTTTCAGCTCCAAAAAAGGCCAAATAAAAAATATACCTGTCGAACTTAAAATAAAATAAAAAACCCGAGCGCAAAAAAAAACCTGACAAAAAAGAAAAAACCAGAGCGCAAAAAAATAATCCTTCTGCACCCATGGAGGGCTCCGCGCAGACTGAGCTCTGCAGGGCGGGGGAAGGCTTATAAAGCCCTTCCCCACCCTGCAGTTAGGCTAAGAACACTCTGATTGGCCCCCTCCCTCAGCATTACGCCTCCTCACCATCACTCCCCCCTCAGCATCACCCCCCCACCATCACCCCCTCTCAACATCACCATCACCCGCCTCTCCCTCTAACCATCACCCACCTCTCCCTCTCACCATCACCCCCCTCTTTAAGCAGCTACCCCACACATATGGTACCAGACAAAAACGCAAACATGCTCACAGAGACATACATTCACACACACACACACGGATACTCTCTGTCAGACACACTCTCAGGCACATACACAGGTAAACTGTGCATCAATGTGTATATGTGACAGTGTGCATGTATTGCAACTCTATTTTTTTCACTTTTTTGTTAGTGGGGCCTCATGTTTGAGTTTCGCCTAAGGCCTCATAAAGTCTAGAGCCGTCTCTGCAGAAGGAGCCTCAGAAGAAAAAGAAGACTGTGTCAAATGAAGGAGAAGAAAATGAGATTGGAGCACTTCATTCTGGACACCACATCATAAGGCTTTGGCACCTGGGCCTGGCAGGGAAACTTTGGACCTTCTCATCTCCCCAGGTAAAAAATAAATATCAGTGTTAATGTGTTCACTTTAATTTACTGAGTGTCAGGAAACACAGAGGGCCGCTGGGTAGGGGTGCCACTGATTGGCTAGAGGGTCAGCTGGCACTCTAAGCCAATCAGTAGCTCCCCATTCATGAAAACGTAAAACATTTTTATGAATCGGGAACTGGCGATTGGCTTAGAGCGTCAGCTGACCACTCTAGCCAATCAGCGGCACCCATGCCTGACTTCAATTTCCACTTCCTGACACTCCGTTTTAAGAAGCTGAATACCACTGAGTGATCTGGAGATCTGGAGCAGGAGGAAGCCTTTGGGGGTAAACCATTTGAGAGTTGAAGTTGTTATGGTGACCAGAATGTTCCTTTAATTTGATTAAAGGGACACTATAGTGTCAGGAATACAAACATATATTCCTGACACCATAGTTGTAAGAAAGCTATTCACCCTGGCTTTATGTGAAAATGACTATGCTCCATCCCTTTCATGACACTGTCAAAAAGGTGCCAAGCATGGATGTCATTACAATTATGCCCCCCCCCCGGAAAAATTCCTGCGGACGCCCATGTATTCTATTGATTGGTTTCTGCATCTCAATAATTTTTTCTAGAACTCTGTCCCTCCCACTCAATTTACTGATTGGGTATTACCCATAAGTAAATGCTGCCATGTTTGATCAGGAATAAGGAAAATTGTTTCATACGTACTGTAATTTTTAATTTTCTGATCATGTAGATGGCAGCATTACGTTTCCACCCATCTACTTTAAGAGTTGTGAAGTTAGTTAAAGACTGGGGAAAGGGTGGATCTATTATACTAGATTCAAAGTTCTCTTTCCTGACATTTATGCTGTGATGGAGGAGCTAACCCATAGGTAAATTCTGCCATGCATAATGATCAGGAAAAGGAAATTATGGTAAGTATGAAACAATGTTACTTATTACGCTTGGTTATGGTTGTAACATGGTAGGAATCCTCTAGAGTAGTGGTTCCCAAACCACCACCAATCCAGGATCTATGTATTTCCTTTTTTTATTCCAATGGAGATAATGACAAAACCTGGACTGTGGTGGGTTGTAAGGATTAGTTTGGGAGCCACTGCACTAGAGAGTACTTGTGGTGTCTCTAGCCTGCATATTTCTGTTCCTTATGTCAGATACCTAAAACCTTGAATTCTAAATACCTGCCATTTGTATCTTGCAAATGGCAAACATTGTCTTTGAGAACCAGATCTCATGACTGTTGTATGAATAATTTCAGTGCTGGTGCTTCAGTACCCACTTGACATAAACACATTCTGAAGTTATCTTACTTCTGTATTGTCTGTAGTAATGTCCTAGAATAATGTTTTAATGCCACTCAGCATCAAAAAGCCTTGCAGTGTGGTCCTCTAAAATGTGGTGGAAGCCTCAACCTTCTGTTATGTATAGGTCTCCAGTCCTCTAGGTCAGATTAGTGAATTGCCTGCATCCAAAGCTACAATTCTTGCTCCAGACTTGATGACTGTATCTAGAAGCAGTCAAATACTTTATAAGTTCTACCTTTGTTAAACCATGTTTGAATTATTTCCTTGAATAGCTAGATATTTTAAACTATTATGCAATTTGCTACCAGCTTTTTCCAATCATTACATCTTGGCCAATACGGCAGGTCCACAGTTGTTCCCAATCACATCCCCTATGCTTTGATAAGCAGGTTCAAACAGGGAAGGCGACATTGAGGGTGTTTTACAAATGTAGATTAAGCGAAAGACGCAAGGGAATGGCTGATAGTTGTAAAAGCAGATTGAACAGTAATGCAAGTAAGTGAAAAAGTCATAAGCATACCTACCTCACATGAAACTTAAAGCAACACTATAATGTTAGGTAGATAGGTGGGAACGTAATCCTGCCATGCATAATGATCAGGAAATTAAAAATTAAAGTAAATATGATTTTTTTTTCCTTATTCCTGATCATGTATTCCTAACACTATAGTACTCGACTATGAAGCTGTATCCTTAAGGGGTTAACTTACCGCCTCCATGTCTGAGATCATCAATCTTGATTGTAAAGCAATGCAAAATTTGTTGTTGCTTAAATATAATAATAATAATAATCTCAGCCAATCCAATACTTTCCCATAGGAATTGTGCAGGCATGTCTAGATGCTGAGCTGCACCAATCAGCATCACTTGATAAAGATGCATTGACTTCCTAGACCAGGAAGTACCTCTAGTATCTGTCTGACTGACTGCCACTATTGGTGTTAATAAACAGCAATGTAGACACTACCCTTTCTCTAAAGAGGCAGCATTTACATTGCTGAGCCTACAGGGACATTCTATAGACACCAGAACCACCATATTAAGCTGTAGTGGTTCTGGTAACTATAGTGTCCCTTTAAGTTAGAAGTTGACATAGTACTTGATTACCTATGTATGACATTTTGTTTGACTAATTTACCCTATTAAGAACTTCAGACAGACAGATTGACAGATCTGAAACAGTATATTGAGTGACTGGAGAGCTAATCCTTAGTAGTCTATTTCATATAAATGGAAGGCATTACAGCAATGCCACTGCATATATTAATGGATATTATGGGTAGTGCCAATTTCTGTTTTTTCTTTACAAAAACTGGCATACATAATAATGTGGCTGACAGCCATAATAGTGTCTAGCTGGCAGGCACAGGAGTGTGGTTGGCAGACATAGGAGAGTCTAGCTGGCAAATAATTGTCTAACTGGCAGACAGAGGAGCATGGTTACCAAACATAAAAAGGTACCTGGCAGACACCTGGGTGCATCATGTAGACACATGCTGGGTCAGATCCTGGCAGTCATAGCAGGAATGGTGGCATATAATGGGTAGCTGAGAGACATTGGGAAAGTGTAGGGTCAAACAATCATGTATTGATTTGCACTAAGCAATACATTTCTAGTGTATAGTTAATGTTTATGTTATTGCTAATGTGAGCATAGCCATTAAAACAAATTGTGCACCTAGATGGAGTGTATAGAAATTACTTATTTCAGTTTGATTTTTTAATTATATTTTTTTAGAAATTATCTACTGTGAATACTAACAAAGGATAGTGGAATGTTTAATCTGCTAATTTTATAACAAAATGCTATTGTGCAGAAGAAACTGCAATTATGATAACTATGCCAGCTTCACCAGTAATTTATTCACAGCAGGGCACACAAATAAGTTCTTTTCATATTTCTTCTTTTTTTTTTTTTTTTGCTGGGGGAATAAAATTTTTGAAACACAGTTCTTAAATTGGAAATATAGCCCCTTAAGGACCCTTCCATCTTTCAAGGGATTTTTTTTTATTTCTTGGATTTTTTTTAACGTATTTTTGTGTTTCATAATTCGAATATATAATGTGCCAAGTATTCTGTTGCAAATGTCCATACTGTAATTAACTTGGTAAATATATCACAAACTCCTCATACAGGTTTAAAAAATGTTCAGTATGTGGATCTGACTTTTCAGCCAGCGTGATTACTCATTCGTCAATAGCCCACTCAGGAGACTAGTGTTCTATAAATACCCATACCAGTGGTACAACAATCAGCACAACATAAAACTCTATAAAAATTGTAGAACACAAATCACAAAAGAAAGTTCCAAAGGAATCATGTCTTAAGCACGCTTGAAACATTTTACTTAGAATTTGTTATAAAAAGAATAAAAGCAGCAAATCTAGTTTCAAAACAAACGAAAATGCTGAAAACATAGTTTAAAATAATAATATTGCAAATGTAATCACCAGGTTAATGGAGTGGCTTTGTGGGAGACTGGTGATACTTGCAACTGCCATTTATAACCTAACTGTAAGCCATTCTTTCTGTGATGTATTAATTCCATCCATTTTATGGTCCTATCGTTTAGGTAGACAATTTATTGGATGAATTCTATATTTACATTAGCAATGCTAGGACTTGTGTAGTGAAATTGTATCCACAATTATCCACTCATCTATTCCAAGCTCATCTCCCTTGTTACGTCTTGCTGCTCCTTAATGAGCACTTTGAGGACCTCTTGGCCTTAGTCCAAAAGGACATAACAAAGGATAACTAGGGGGTCTTACTTTTAAATGGTACAGATAAAGAGATGGATACAAAAGATTTCTGAAGTAATTACATAAACCATAGCACATTGAAAGAGCATAATTAATACTCTGAAGGTAAGATGGCATCACCAAGAAAGAAGCTCAGAGTGCCAATGTGCCAAGGGCAACCTTAAAGGGACACTCCACTGCCCAAGTTAAAAAAAATCAAACAAAAAAAAACAAATAAGCAAAACAAAAATCACATTTTAGTAGATATATCACAAATGAAACTCAGCCCAGACTTTCTGTGGCTGTCCACTAATGCAGCTTAGTGAGAAGTCTTTGCAAGGCAGGTGCTTAATTAGAAGTCTTTGCAAGGCAGGTGCTTTGAGCAACTGTCTGCCTCTCAAGTTTAGCTCCACTCAGCTAACCAAACCTGAAAATATCAGGACATCTTGACATAAGACGAAGTACCCATAAGAGCTGCCTTATAGCTGCCATGCTGGATACTTTCTCTGGAGCTCTGCTGGGCTTAGCAATTCTTAATATGCCATCAAATGAGATATGTGTGTCTTTCTCAGGGCCACCAATAATCTCCTCAAGAGGTGTGGAAGCTCAGCCGCTGGTAAATCCTCCGGTATGCCTTGTATCTTCATATTATCGCAGAGCCTCATGTACACCAGGGGGTATAACAAAGTATGGCTACAGAGAAAAGCCATTTCTGACAATATATATATATTTACTGTGGCCTCTTTTTTTTTAGGTAGATGAGGTATGCTATTTTTCGAGACCTTAAATTGGAGTGTTTTTGTCGCTTTAAAAAGCTTTAACATGCTTTCCATACAATGGTAGGAGACCTTGCTATAACCATGGGTTGTTAGCCCATGTTGATATAAATACAAATACAATGCTATAAAGAGACTGTGATGGGATACTCTTTCCTTTTTATATAACAATTTGTCTTTTGGCATAATAGCTGAGAACAAATTGTTATACTGTTGTTAGGGAAACCCATATAAATGAGTGCTACAAATCAGTAAATGTAAAACTGTGTGCATATTCCAATATTGTTACACAGCATTCTGTGAGTATTAAATCATTATCATATATCCCATATTGCTGATATAGTTGTGTGTTTTTTGTTTTAAATTCTTTATTTTGTTGCGCATAGACTGACAGAGTTGCCGAGCCACAACAGCCTTAGCAAGCATTGCAAAAGGCATAAAGATACAACTGTATAGCATAAAGGTCAGACTGCACATTTTGGGTTTAACAGCTAAGTATCATGGGTTAAAGCAAGAATACTGTGTCTAGAGATAATAATAACAAAGTAACCCTTTGAGAGTAAAAATAATGGTATTTGTGTTTGATAAATGAATAAGTTGCCCCTGATAAAAACATAGCTGTTAATGGCTGGATAGATTATTCAAACAGAGAGTATGGAAAAAGCCCACTATCCATAATATGGCAATAATATTGGGGAAAGGGATAGGCCCTATAGTATGCTATAAGTTGACCCAAACACCTCCAAGTCAGGAGAAAACTTTGCAATTCGGTATGTGTAATTGGGTCTGGAGGTTGAGAATTAGCAAGCAGATTGACATGGAGCAATCACTGAGTTATAAGCCACAATAATGAGGCTGGAGGGAAGGTTAAGAAAGGCAACCTGAGAACTATTATGTTGTGAGCAGGGAGCGCTCTATGCATATACAGTATGAACCCAAACAGAAATAAAAACATTGGAAGCAAATGAAAGTAACAGGAAGACTATCTACTGTCCTGGGCATGAGAACCATGTGTAGACCAGATCAGATTTGATAATGGAAAGCCTCAGGTTGTTGCTGCTGCATAGGCATCCTGTGTGGCCTTCTGTGGAATGAACAAAGTGAGTCTCTCAGGGTCCCAAATGTGACCCTTTACGGCAGCCCCTTATGGCCAAATAGTGTTCAAAGCATCCTGAAGTGTCATGGGCGGGGAGTGTGGAATTGTTTCTAGCATGTCCTGGATGGGGAGTGTGAAATTGTTTCTAGCATGTCGTGAACGGGGAGTGTGAAATTGTTTCTATCATGTCGTGGACAGGGAGTGTGGAATTGTTTCCAGCATGTCCTGGATGGGGAGTGTGAAATTGTTTCTAGCATGTCGTGGACGGGGAGTGTGAAATTGTTTCTATCATGTCGTGGACGGGGAGTGTGGAATTGTTTCCAGTATGTCGTGGACGGGGAGTGTGGAATTGTTTCTAACATGTTGTGGACAGGGAGTGTGGAATTGTTTCTAGCATGTCCTGGATGGGGAGTGTGAAATTGTTTCTAGCATGTCGTGAACGGGGAGTGTGAAATTGTTTCTATCATGTCGTGGACGGGGAGTGTGGAATTGTTTCTAATATGTTGTGGACAGGGAGTGTGGAATAGTTTCCAGCATGTCGTGGACGGGGAGTGTGGAATTGTTTCTAACATGTTGTGGACAGGGAGTGTGGAATTGTTTCTAGCATGTCGTGGACGGGGAGTGTGGAATTGTTTCTAGCATTTAATCTAAAAGTTAATCTTAGTAAAATACAAATAAAATTAAAAACCTTACAGTTATAGTACTGGTAAGTCCTTAATATTGTAGAAATAAGTTGGAAGATAATCTAATATACAGAGAAGGGAGTGGGACCCTCTACATCCCACAAAGCCGAAAGTCTGAGCCTAATAGTTATTGGCTCCACACTTGTGAGTGCACCTTATTTCACTTTGGCACTTTAATTCATTTTACTGTCACTAGTCTAATACTATCCTTACCTTTTTGTGTCATTTAACCCCACTCCCTCTAGCATGTAAGTTCATTGAGCAGGGCCCTCAACCCCTCTGTTCCTGTGTGCCCAACTTGTCTGGTTACAACTACATGTCTGTTCGTCCATCCATTGTAAAGCGCTGCGGAATTCGATGGCGCTATATAAATTACATAATAATAATAATAACAATAATAATAATTGCACACAATATTATTTGTCTGTTTCTATGTTTCATTGTAGGATAATACAAACTGTAAAGACGTACTTCTGAATGTGCATGTAAGATACTCCACCTTGTATATATTTCTGATTTCTATATTACATTTCTGTTTGCAAATTGTTAAGCAGGAATATCTTGTGTTTCTGAGTGCACATTTATGAAATATTTGTTGCTTTACATGTCTGTGCTATCACAGATAATTCCAGCCTACATCATGCCACACTTTACGGACTTGAATATCTGCAATTAATAATATATTGTGTACCAGGTCTGCCTTCCTTACTAAAGAAATGTGATTAAACATTACATTATCTAAGATTAAATCAGTTAGTCAAAGAACTCTGTGACATAAAAAAACAAACATTTCTACAACTTGCCATTTATAATAATTCACATAAATATATTGGATGTTTTACTGAAAACTAGACAACATATTTTCAACTTAAAAGTTTGATAATTGTGATATGGCGAGGGGCAATAAAATCAGTAACTTACTGAAATTTGAAAACAATATTAACATATGACTATAATAAAAATGCTTTAAGAACATATAAAAACCTGTCTTAAGAGCATACAATCACATGCATTTATGAACTATCTAAATCATAATTCTGTTCTTCAAATGTCTGGTTGTGAGGACAACACACTGGAACCTACTATAAACACATTTCAGTCATTCAATAGTACAGTTGTGCTAAACAGTTTGCATACACTGGCAGAAAATGTGAAATTTTGGCATTGATTTTGAAAATATGACTGAACATGCAAAAGATGCCTTTTATTGAAGGATAGTGATTATATGAACCCACTTATCACATAGTTGTTTGGCTCCTTTTTAAATCATAATTATAACAGAATCACCCAAATGGCCCTGATCAAAAGTTTACATACCCTTGAATGTTTGGCCTTGTTACAGACACCCAAGGTGACACACACAGGTTAAAATGGTAATTAAAGGTTTTATTTCCCACACCTGTGGCTTTTTAAATTGTAATTAGTGTCTGTGCATAAATAGTCAATGAGTTCTCATGTGGATGCACTGAGCAGGCTAGATACTAAGCCATGGGGAGCAGAAAAGAACTGTCAAAAGACCTGTGTAACAAGGTAATGAAGCCTTGAAAATGCCAATCAGTACAGGAAAATGTGGGGATCTCTTGATGCCAAGCCAAAGTCAGGTAGACCAAGAAAGATTTCAGCCACAACTGCCAGAAGAATTGTTTGGGATACAAAGAAAAGCCCACATGTAACCTCAGGAGAAATACAGGCTGCTCTGGAAAGACAGAGTGGTTGTTTCAAGGAGCACAATGCCATAATACTTGAACAAAAATGAGCTGCATGGTCGAGATGCCAGAAAGAAGGCTTTACTACGCCAATGCCACAAAAAAGCTCAGTTACAATATGCCCGAAAACACCCTAAATAGCCTATTGTGATCACCACTGTGAAGCCTATAGTGATCACCACATGTTATCAGAAAATACTATCAGACAATTTGCATTCTTCTGCCAAGTTTACCCTCCAGTGGTTACAGCAGAAAAAGGGTTCTGGAGTGGCCATCAGTCTCCTGTTCTTTATATCATTGAGCCACTCTGAGGAGATCCAAAACGTGTGGTTCATGCAAGACGACCAAAGACTTTGCATGACCTGGAGGCATTTTGCCAAGACAAACGGGCAGCTATACCCCCTGCAAGAATTAGAGCCTTATAGACAACTATTACAAAATACTGCACGCTGTCATTGATGCTAAAGGGGGAAATATACAGTATTAAGTACTAAGGGTATGCAGACTTTTGAACAGTAGTCATATTATTTTTTTCTTTGTTACCATGTTTTGTTTTATGATTGTGCTATTCTGTTATAACCTACAGTTGAATATGAATCCCATAATAAATAAAAGAAATGTGTTTTGCCTGTTCATTCGTGTTTTCTTTAAAAATGGTACATCTATTACCAATTCTACAAGTTTATGTAAACCTTTAAACACAACTGTTTGTTTATACGAGAGTATTTTAATATATCCTGATTTTTGTATTGTGCATTTTTCCTTTGCCTATGATATACATATGATCTTGTAATGAAGTATTTATCTTAGCTTCAAAGTCTTCCTGTACACTGTCATTTTAGAAATGTGTTTCAATTAACTTGAACCCAATGTGTGATTCACTCGAGGACATGCTGCATTCATTTTGTATGGATCTAGTTAGAAAGAAATACAATTTAGGTTATTTTCTACACACACAGTTAATACTGCCACTGATTTTATTTCAGTTTTAGAAACCACATGCATTTTACAAAAAATCTTCATTCAATATTCAGATTTTATTTTTGGCTTTATTTTCTTGTTAGTGATTTCAAATTGACTCACTTATTATTATTGTTATACTATTTATATAGCGCCAGCAAATTCCATAGCGCTATACAATGGGTGGCCTAACAGACACGTAATTGTAACCAGACAAATGGACGCACAGGAGGTTGAGGGCCCTGCTCAATGAGCTTACATGCTAGAGGGAATGGGGTATAGTGACACAAAAGGTATAGGTAGAGGTAATGAAATAGGTTGCTAGAAAAGAATTCACTGAGAACTTATTTTTCACAGTTGCAGGAGAGGAGTCATGGGGGTAAAAACCTGCTATCAGTTTAAATGATATGCTTTCCTGAAGAAGTGTGTATTCAAAGATGTTTTGAAGGAGTGGAGACTGGGTGAAAGTCTAACGGAGAAGGTGCAGCCCTGGAGAAGTCTTGGAGGCGAGATCAGATGTGGGAGTATGGGCAGAGGATAGATGTAGGTCGACATACTTGTGTATTAGGGAAGATAGGTAGGTTTGGGCAGCATTATGTAGGGTCTTGTAAGCAAGCACCAGATTCTTGTAAGCAAGTACTCATCTTTTAGTGACAAATTTAGAAATCTTCTTTTTGTCTTTTTCTAGACTATATAATAAACCCCACAGCATGTATTGGCCAGTATGATGGAAAGTGTCAAAACTGCAGTGTTTATTATGGCTGTCCAGGTCACAGTATTAAAGTCCGATATTGAGATTGTGATTTAAGCATCAATTCAGTGGCAATGTTCACACACAAATGTGAAAGTGACAATTACATATTCTGCATTGCTATTGGATGCTGGGTTGCACCATGCATCACCTAGGAAACAGAGGAGTACCTTATCATAAATGCATCATTGCATGACTCTGCATATGAAACCCCAAAGCTCTCTTAATGCAATTCTTAGTTATTCACATGCTCAAGTTATACTATGCTAAATGACCCTCAGCAAAGTGAACAGAAGTTAAGTTCTTAATTTGAAAGGCTGCCATCTTTGCACATTTCAATCCCTACAGAAATATATAGCACAGGTGGCATGTGTTGAACAAGATAGACATTTGAAGGAAGAGCACCTTACAGTAAGTAGGCTACAGCTACAACTAACCATGCTTCTGGTCTTAAATTTAAGATGTTATGCATCGACACCATGGCCCATGATCTGCTGCCACCAGTCACCAGACATACAGATACACATACAGATACAAATGCCGACAAACAGATACACATAGAGACACATACATAGACACACACATATATGCAGAGACACACATACAATCTGCCCATACACATACAGACACACATACATACAGACACACACACATAGATGAAATAAGCAGTAAAATATTCCAAGGTACTTCCCTCCCAGTAACTGGATGACACACCGTTCTGGGAGTCAACTGATTTTATTTTGGCCATGCATGGCCTTTATGCACTGACCCCTACATAGCCATTTGTCTGTGGGTGGTAGGGAGAACTGATAAGCGGCCTAATGCCACACAGTCTCCATAGCTGTTGGGTGACATCTGCAGTGAACTGAGTGCCCTGATCCGAGACTATCTCCCAGGGAAAGCCCATCCGGGAGAAGACCCATATCAGCGCCTCAGCCACTGTCTCTGCATGTATATTTGTCAGAGCCATAGCCTCTGATACCGGGTTGCATAGTTGAATATGGTCAGGATGTACTTTTTGCCGGACGGGTTGGGTTTTGCTAGGGGCCCTACAATGTCTACGGCTACCCGTCCGAACGGTTCCTCTATGATGGGTAAGAGTTGTAATTTGGCCTTGTGGCGATCTGCCAGTTTCCCTACCCTTTGACTTGTGTAACAAGTTTGACAGTACTGCCTAACATCTTTGGAGATGCCAGGCCAAAAGAAGGTGTGGGTAAGCCGATATCTAGTGCACAATGCGAATATCAGGCACAATCTGCATTAACCCTCTCCTATACTTCTGGGGGACGACTAGTTGTCGCGTGGGGACTGGGATGAACACGGCCAATAGTTGTGGTCCAATAACCTCTGGTGCCAGGAGTATCTCTCTCCCTCTAATTCTGCCTGTGACTGGGTCACTTTATCGATATAGACCTGCAATGTGGGGTCACTAATGGTTTCCTGCATAAATTCTGTTATGGTATCCCAGGTGAGGGGTGCAAGGGTTTGGGAATGTTTTTTTCCTACCTGGTGGTGACTGTGTAGGTCTCGTTGGTTAACTGGCCGAGATCGTTCCCCAGCAAGACGTCAGCGGAAAGTTCCTGTATAAGCCCCACATCAATCAACCCTGATCTGGCACCCCAATTCAGGTGCACTCTTGGAGTAGGTAGCCGGTGTACTGCTCCACCAGCTACCCGAATAGCTACGGAATCCCCGGTTCAGTCGGCATCTGGAACCAGTTGAGGGTGGCTCTTGTATCTCGCAGGCCTTGAGCTGGTTTGCCATTCAGCTGTACTGTTGGTGTTGCTGGTTGTCAGTAGCAGCCTGCACTGGGTCAGCCTCAGCCTGGGTCAGCCATTGTTCTTCAGAGGCTTCGGGCCTGGGGATGCATGGGGCGGCCTCTGTGTGGTAATAATGAGCCGCTGCCTGTGCTGGAGGAGGTGCCCCTGTCGGACCCATGCAGCTCGGTTCCTGCTCTGGGTACAGTCCCTCTAGTAGTGCCTGAATTTCTTGCACAGATGGCACTGTATTCTGCTGCGCACTGGGTATCGAGTTGCTTGGGGATTGGTGATGAGTCCTGGTCGTTGTTGTGCTGTTAGCCCAGAGTTAATGTACAGAGGTCTGGGCATTGGCCTGAAGCTAGGCCGTTACTGCTTGCGAGCATCTTGATATTCATCAGCCTGCCTGGCAGCTTCTGTGAGGGTGGTGGGTTTCCGGGTTTCCAGTCGCATACTCAGTCCTGCAACTCTGGATTCAGTCCATTAAAAAATTGTTTTAGCAGGACTAGCTGGATGATCTCTTTCCCCATGTTTGCTTGACTGGCTTGGAACCAGGCTAGGGCTGCCAGCTGCACACGACAAGTCCTTCTCTTGTTTGTTGGTCTCCCTGAAGCGTCTCTTGTAAGCTTCTGGTGTGATGGCATATCTTGCCCAAATCACTTCCTTCACCTGGGCATAATCTGTGATTTCTTCATCCGGTAAGGCTCGGTAGGCTTCTACTGCTCGGCCTAAAAGGTTACCAGACAGAATTTGCACCCAATTGGCTGGGAGTACTTGGTACAGTCGGCATTGCCGCTCAAAATCTTGTAGGCAGCTGTCGATCTTCTGCTTCCACAAACTTGCATCATGGGTACCTTTTGTTTTGCCTCTGGTGCCTGTGTGGTAGCTGACAGTTTCTCAAAGGCGCGCTGTTCATCCAGCCAGCCTGTGCTGTGATGAAAGCATCCACTTGGGCTAACATTGCCTGTATAATCTCCATCGGGGGATTTTCTCCTTAAAACGCTGGCTGGCGTTTTACCTCTTTATCAAACCGTGTCCATGTTTTCTGTTGTCATACTGTGGGCCAGCTCTGCAATCAGCATGACTTTAGTTTTATTGCTGACTTTATGCCCTCTTGCTTTCAGCAACTCCTTCAAAGTTGTTCGCTTTAATCCAGCATAGTTCGTCTCCATTCACAATTCCATTCATATAATTGAACCCGTATGGAGCTCCAGTGCCTAGCATAGGTATCTCCGCTGTTCAGTCCTCGTAGCTGAAATAAGTAGTAAAATATTCGAAGACACTTTCCCCCTAGTAACTGGACGACACACAGTTTTGGAAGTCAACTGATTTTATTTGGGCCACACACGGCTTTTATGCACTGACCCCTACATGGGGTCTCTCACAAAAATACAGGGCTTTTCCTCCCTGGATCCTCTGTGCCTGAGAAAAATCTATAACTCCATTATAAAATCTACAATCATTTAAAATACCCCAAAAATGCATTTTAATACACAGCACACAGCAACGACCGGTCATCTTTCAGGGGTTCTCGCACTAACACCGACGAATGCTCCCCCTGGCTGTTAGTGTATGAATGTTCCCCCTGTTTGGTAGTTTATGCCTCCTGAACGCCGTTCTCATAACTGGTTGGGAAGTTGGATGGGCAGCGGTACCAGTTTACCGGGTGTTCACGGGGTCGTGTACTCAAAAATAGTTCCACGCCGTTGACGACCATGTACTTCTGCCCGCGTTCGGGAGATAAAGTGGCCACCATTTGTTTTCACCCGTGCGTACAGTTACACAAATGGCGGCCACACAGGGGAAACACTTTCATTAACGAGCATTTTGTGGTTAACAGCCAGGGGTGGTCGATTGTTAGAAGGTGCAAACAAGGGGACCACACAGATGGGGGTTTGGTAAATGAACTGGGGTGTATGGACAGCCAAACAACAGGGGATAAAAGTATATCAAGAGCGTCCATTCCACTACACATACATACATACACACACACATACATACATACAGACACACACATACATACATACAGACACATACAAAATGGTTTAGTCTCCTTCCTGTTTCCTACCTTTTAGGTGCAGGAGGGTGACATCCCTGGGGTCCAGTTCCCACTCTGACTCCATCCTTTCCTTCCTCCTTCCGCACGGCTCGGTTGTTGCTGGGAGAAAGTGACCAGGCTGTCACGTCCTCCCTGCTCTGAACTCACTGGGACCTGGTCACGTTGTTAAAGCTCTGCAGCACTGACTGGGCTCCTGGCAATACTTTGCAATCGGGTGGCCCTAACAGCATGGCCCCAGAATGTGCAGCCCCGGTGGTTATACAGCACGTGCCAGTGCCAAACCACATAGATGGTGAGACCCCTGGAGTGACGAGCAGGTCGCAGCTGCGACTCCTGCATCCACGGTAGTTCCGCCACTGCTAGCCGTTTATGCATGGGGTAGTACATGAGGATTATCATCTGCTTCTAATACTCTGTCTGATTTCCCAGTCATCGGGTACAGTCATGCTCCAGTCAAAATGCCAGCTGTATAAAATGCTTCAAAACCTTTGCTTAATGATACAGGAGGATTCAGGAGTGCTGCATACAAACTGCACAAGGAAGTGGGAACACATACAGAGCAGGAAGAGTCTAAAAAGGACAAGACACACAATATGCTGGTGAAGTACCTTTCCAAGTTGAATGCAAATCACTAGGTAATGGAGAAATTGTCCAACATGGAGGACTTTGCAAGAAGGAAAAACGTAAAGATGAGGGGCAACCCTGAGGTAATAGTCTTCTCTGGTTTATCATTTTACCTACAGGGCGTTTTTAAAATATTTCCAAATCAGATATGCTGTTTGATATAGTGCATGGTTTCCCTAAACCAAGATGTCTACTTTCTACAACATGAAGGAATGTAAATGCATGAAAGTGCATAAAGCAAGTTTTGAAAAATAAGTTTCCAGATCCTTGTAGCTATGCAAATTTACCAGCTTGAATAATGACAAATCGAAGATCATTGAGATCACCAAGGAGCTAGAAGAGCACAGAATACAGTAGAAATAGTGCTATCTGACTTAGTGTTGCGGTCAATACTGATTTAGTACACATATATGTAAATTTGAATTTAAACATTCCAGCTCAATCCCAATTTGTGCTGTAATGTCAGGACTCAGCAATACAAAATGCCTTCTTAATCTTCTTCGGTTGCAGCAATGCCATTATACCCCATGTCTTCTCTTGTCACAGAATATATATTGACAGATGATATATGTTGACTGTTTAACATAAGATCCAAATTACAGACTAATTATAGGTTTCCTGGAATATCAAAATCCTAATGAGATCTCAATACACTTGAGATACCCTGCACAAGCAAGAAAACTCTTACCCTGACTCATTCATTTTTGATTGTATTCCTCAAATACATCCCATGATGTATTTGATGTAAAATTCGGAAATATCACTCACCATACCCTTGATCCATTGCTGCCATTTCTTTGTAGCTATTAAACTTCTGTAGCACCCACTTCCGATTCGTCCTTTGCTCCTCCTGGTCCCATCTTTGATTTGTCCGACTTGGGGAAGCCAGCATGCCGGTGTCTGAACATCACTCCACTCCACTATACTACCTAGCTAACACTAGCAGCATTGGCTAGAAAGTTACAATGCTCTCTCTTATCAGTCAATAGAGTCTATGTTGAAGAATTGACTGACAGGTGAGAGAAAGATCCATTTTAAACAGGTTTTTTTCCCAATCTAAACATTTGCTAGCAAACCTTCTAGTACGATGTATAGATGAAATTTTATACTCTTTAAAATGAGCAAACATTGTAGATAACATGACATGTACCATTTAAGTGTTGTAGAAGATTTTTCTTGTCCATAACTCAGAAGTCAACTTACTTACAGTTTAATTTTCTACAATATTGTGGTAGACATATTCTTCCGTAGTGATGTCCCGAACTGTTCGCCGAACAGCATCCATTTTGAAGCTGCATTCTTAGTGAGCTGTCCAGGAGGTGGGAGGGTCTGGGAGGGAGGGTCTGCTGCTGATTGGCTTGAATGTGTCTGCTGACTGAAGTCCGTGGCGAACAGTTTGCGAACCGTTCGGCGAACAGTTCAGGACATCACTATTCTTCAGATATCACATCACACTCTATTAATGCCCGCTGTTTAGCAAAAGTAGTTTTATATCACTCCAGAAGCACAACAGTCTTGGCATACATTGTCATGATTATGTGATTCGAGTTCTCTTCTTAAACATATCAACAAAATCCTCATAAAAGACTGGCATGGCAGGAGACTTCAATATTTCAGTGCTACATATGTCAAAACTTGATATTCCATTACCAATTTACTGATGCACATTGATTGTTAAACTTAATATGAGAGAAATGATATTTCATTCAATATGTTATGAAAGCTGTTCCTTAGTGACTGTTACTCTTTGGACAACATACCCAACAAGAGACAGATGTAACTGAAAGATAAATTACTGTGTTTTAGATAGCCTTTTAGGAGTAGCAAGTATGTGATGACACACACAGGTCAAGTTTTTTGGGATCTGCAGGACACAGAAAAAGAACAACGCAATGAGTGAGCAGAGAATGAGCCTCTAGAACGAAGGAAAAATGACAGCCACTAAGCTGATGAAATGGTAGATCCTGACGCCAGTCAAACACTGAGAAAATTGCAAGCCACGAGTAACTTCTCGTGATGGAATCAACCTATAAATATGTAAGGCCTGAAAACTAGTATGATACACATGGAGTAAACCAATGGCAGCTAAACCAGTGATAACAAAAAAAATAGCAGAGACATCTAAGTCATATGCTAAGTCATTTGATAAACCTACATGGACACCGTAAGAAACTAAATGAAAAACGAAAGGTGCTGTGGATATAGGTGATTTTTTTTCTCCCCATCCCCTCCTGCAGTTTCTCTTTTTTCCTTCTGGCATTCCCAGATGATAATTTAAAAGATTTTTTTTTCTCTGGTAGTAACAAAAACCACAACACTGCGCAGAAAATATATACTAAATATGCTTGAGTCTAATTGCAAGTTAAGATCTGAAAACATTTGAAAAAATAAGATCATTGAAATGATTAAGATCTGTTGCCCCTCTTGGATTCTGATTGCCCCTAGTTTGCAGAAGGTGACTCCCTTTATTTGTTTGTGTTAGGAAAAGGAGGGAGGAATGAAAAGAGAAAGAGAAGGAAATTTTGAGTTGTCCGAGGCAAAATGTCCACTAAAATATATGACTCCAAACAAGGAGTTAAGAAGGAGATAGAAAAAAAATCATCATAAAACTGAAAAGTATCTAATTATTTTTTTTCTCCATAACCGGATAAATCTGAAAGAGAATAAGTCAGCATGACTTAAAAAGGCAGCATAAAGGCAATAGTCATATACAAACAGAAAATTACAAAGGGTTAAATAAGGATGCCTCATATATCCACAAGAGAACCACATAATATTCATATGCAACAACTAAGTTCATGCTTTGATACCCAACCAGAGAAAACAAAAATTGAAATGCACACTATCACAGACGACTTCAAAAAAGAATTGATAAAAATGACAAATAAAATAAAATCTTTAGAAGATAAAATGGATAGTTCAGTATTGCAGTCTAATCTAAAGGAGGAGAAAATATAATTTTTAGAGTGAAGAATTGAAGAATTTTATGCAATAATCACAGAAATACAGGGCACACATAAATAATATAAGAATTAGGATACCTGAAAACCATTCAGGTCTGGAGAAATATCTAAAATAATTATTTAAAGTTCTAGGATTACAACTTGACTAAAATGTCAGCTTTATAGAGCAGTGTTTCCCAAACCAGTTCTCAAGTAAGTATTTTTTTTGTAGATTTGAATGTCCTGTGGAACCTCTCTTAAACAGTGTTTGCCAAACCAGTCCTCATGGCCTAGCAACAGGTTTAGGATTTATGTATTTCCCCCTTTCACTGGAATAAAAGAGGGAAATACATAAATCCTGACCTGTTGGTGGGCAATTAGGACTGGTTTGGGAAACACTGTTATAGAGAGGTTCTACAGGACATTCAAATCTAACAATGTTTCAGACCAAGTCCACAGGCATGATAATATATGCCTACATTCGTATGAATTTAAATCTGCAATTATAACTGCTGTCAGAGAGAAATCCTTGAAGGACTCAAAATGAGAATTGATAAAAATCTTTATGGATTCATATCTTAAAGGGACCCTACAGTCACCAAACAACTTAACCTTAATAAAGCAGTTATGGTGTTTAGATCATGCCCCATGCAGTCTCACTGTTGAGTTATCTGCCATTTAGGAGTTAAATCACTTTGTTTATGCAGCCCTAGTCACACCTCCCTACATGTGACATACACAGCCTTCCTAAACACTTCCTGTAAAGTCATCTAATGTTTATACTTACTTTGTTGCAAAATCTGTTTTATTTAGAATTTCAGAATTTCTTACTACACCCTGCAGGACTCCCCTGTGTGGAATTAAAGTTCAATTTACAGAGTAGGAGATAAAAACATCTGATTGAAAATGAAACCATTTTGTTTTCATGCAGGCTGTGTAAGTCACAGCCAGGGGAGGTGTGACTAGGGCTGCATAAACAGAAACAAAAGTAATTTAACTTCTAAATGGCAGAGAATTGAGCAGTGAGTGTGCAGGATCATGATCTATACAGCAAAACTGCTTCATTAAGCTAAAGTTGTTTTGGTGAAAATAGTGTCCCTTTAAGTCCTTCAAGGTCCACTGGCAACCAGAAATACGAGAAAGTATTTTGCTGCTCAAACTATAGTGTTGAGAAATAATGATCTAAAATACTTGTGATCTGATGTTGATTTAAAAATCTGGCAAGATGGCAAAACCAATTTTTTTTTTAAAGATCCGCATAGTCTCCAGCAATGGTAATAGAGAATAAATTAAAATAAAAAGAAACAAGGAGACTATAATATAAGGGCAAGAGACTCCTAGTAGGAACTATGTATACAATACTTTTTTTTTTCTCTTCATGGCACATGGTTTTTTCTTTAACCCATTAAGGAGCATGGCTGCTTTTACATTTCTGCGGTGTTTGTGTTTAGCTGTAATATTCCTCTTACTCATTTACTGTACCACACATATTATATACCATTATTTTTGCCATTAAATGGTCGTTCTAAAGATACCATTATTTCCATCATATCATATAATTTACTCTAAAAAAAATTATAAAATATGATGAAAGAATTAAAAAAACCACTTTTTCTAACTTTGACCCCCAAAATCTGTTACGAATCTACAACCGATAAAAAAAAAAAAAAAAACACACATGCTAAATAGTTTCTAAATTTTGTCCTGAGTTTAGAAATACCCAATGTTAACATGTTCTTAGTTTTTTTTGGAAAGTTATAGGGCTATAAGTACAAGTAGGACATTGCTGTTTCAAAATATATATTTTTAAAATTTATCAATAGTGACATTGTAACACTGTTATCTGTCAAATCTCTGAATCACACCCACATGCAGGGACGTATTAGCTGCGACGCAAACAAGGCATTTGAATTGGCCGGCACTTTCCAGGGGGCCCCAAAAACCCAGGGGCAAATGTCTTGTTAGCCTGGTGGCTAACCAAAAATCCAGTCGGGCGGGCGGCGCTGGCGAGGGAGCACTTTCCCCTGAGCTTTCTGCTCAGCTCCCTCGCCTGCCGCAGAATGATGCCGGGAGCCGGAATATGACATCATATTCCGGCTCCCGGCATCACTCTGCGGCGCGCGAGGAAGCTGAGCAGAGAGCTCACTAATCAGTGCTCCCTCGCCAGCGCCGCCCGCCCAGCAGCCCCACTCCTCCCACCCCCCCAGCATTCCCAAAGGTAAGGATGCTGGGGCAGATTAATTATTTTTTTTTTTTTAAAGTGAGTGTGTTAATGTGAGTGTGTGTCTCTGTTAGTGAGTATGTGTGTGTGTGTGTGTCTGTTAGTGAGTGTGTCTGTTAGTGTGTGTGTTTATTTCTGTTAGTGTGTGTGTCTGTTAGTGAGTGAGTGTGTTAGTCTGTTAGTGTGTGTCTGTTAGTGAGTGTGTGTCTGTTAGTGTGTGTCTGTTAGTGAGTGTGTATGACAGGGAGTGTGTCTGTTAGTAAGAGTGTATGCATGTCTGTTAGTGAATTTGTGTGTCTGCTAGTGACTGTATGTGTCTGTTAGTGAGTGTGTATGTCTGTTACCTAGTGTATGCGTGTCTGTCAGTGAATGTGTGTGTGTGTATTTAGAAGGCGGGGTAGGGGGGAAGGGAGGTCTACGTGTATATTTATGAAATTATTTATGTAATTATGTATATGGACATATGTATATTTTGTATTATTTTTATTTATTTATATATACAAAGATATATATAATTTCATTCTAAGTGTATTTTGATATATATATATATATTCATATCAAAATACAGTAAGAATAAAATGACACATATATATATAATGTTTTTTAAAAATCAATTATTTTTAACATTTTTTTATTTTGAATTATTTTTTTTAATATATATATACACAATATATATAGTTATTATATATATTATATATTTATACGTGTGTAATTTTACTCTAAGTGTATTTGTATATCAATATATGTATATACTATATTAATAAAAAATACACTTGGTATGATGTTATATATAAGATAAATATATATATATATATATATATATATATACACACACATATATACACATCTTATATATATATAGATATAATATATGCATATATTTGAAGGCTTGGCCTGTAGTTGTGGGAGGGGCTTGGTTCCCCTTTAAAAGGGCTGCCAATCCACTCCCACCTTACCGTTGCTGGTCTGGCGAGTCTGAAATGTTTACTTCTGGTTCAGACCGCCATCTTGGATCCCTTACCTGTATTCCTCATGGTCTCCTGGTCCGGTGCTTCCCTGCCTCTGCTGGCATCCAAGCAATCCGTTCTCAGCTCCAACACCGGGCTTAACCGTAAGTCTGGCCCCGCCGTAAAGCAACAGGCGCAAACATTGCTACCTTTCATGGAGGGGATCCGTTCGTTTATACCAAGCGTTCAGTTTTCTTTCATGTATTTCAACCACTCAAGCCGTTCGGCTAATTCTCATACACATATCCACCTATGCTTCGCATGTTTCACTTCGTGTATTTATACGAATGCGATCGTTCGTGCATTTTTACTGTATATATCTTTTTCGGTATTCGAACGACACTGAGTGTACGCACTCATTTGTATGATTCAGCTGTTCATGCATTCTTTTCCTTTTGGTAATTACGGTCAAAACTCACGACATAGGCTCGAATTTTCACCTAGTTTTATTATACTTCCCCCCCTGTTGGTTACATATGATACTACAGTCATCCAAAAATTCCACTTAGGGGTTAATATATAGTTGATGTATCTCAATGTTAGAACTTATATTGCCTGTACTTTTTCCACAGGTCCACACCTAGGATTGCATACTTACGGATTAAAATTGTGATAACTGATATGTTGTGTCAAATTGTGGTTGCTGTCTAGGTTGGTTGATATTTGTTTTGGGTTTTAGGCTTTGGGCCAAATGTCATGTTAATTTAGTTTACACATGTGAATTTACTCTTTTAGGTTCTAGAACTTCGGACAGTAATTTACAAATGCTAGAAAACTGTCACCATCCTCTGTTTATTTACTACTCTTTGCATAAGTGTCTGGTAGGTTCATTTGATTTCGGGCTCATGATCTGGCCAGCTTATATCATAAACACAGATGCTTATATATTGATTTTCATGTCCATAGGTCGCACCACGATACTATTACAACCGCTGCTTATTTCTACATTGACAACTCGTCCTGTCTCACATATCAGGTACTACGCCAGATCCCAGTACTTTTATATTTTAGAGTGGTACTGGTCCTAGGTTACGTAGCCCAATTAGGAATATATTTTCTGATCTTAATCCATAGGCAAGTGGTCCCGCGAGGCCAACACCCTCATCCTCATATTCGGAGGTATATGTCCCTCGGGCCAAATCATAACTAGACGTCTCACATAGTTGCATAGAGAGGACCTCACCTGTCACTCCCATTCTATCTTATGCTTTAATTACCACCGAGAGGCCAACACCCCGCCACAACGTTCGGTGGCCTCATACTTTCCCCTCGGGCCCACGCATAGGTAGTGCCTCTCAAGCCACTTGGCAATTAGCAGGGACTCATCTGTCACTATCACGAAGTATAATTGTTTCGCCACTTGGTATCTAGCTAGCCTCACCAGTACCCATCCAATTCATTACAGAGTGATTGATTAAAGCTACCTTATATTTTTTTCAGTTATGTCAAATACTCCTGATATCCCTGAGGAACTTTCGCTACCCTGCACGCCTGCTAGACCTGGTACCCCTGTTCCTGGAACAGATGTTAATAGTCTTTCGTCCCTCAGATCATGGACCATTACACGTATCACTGCAGAACTTAGAAGACGCTGCATCCCTTTCCCAGCTACTGCTAGGAAGGCGGAGTTGTTTAGACTTTTAAACACTACCACTGACAACTCCGATGCTGGGGAAGGCCCTAGTGGGACCCAGTTGCCAGCTTTTCACACCATGATGACTTCCCTTATGTCATCCATCAGCACAATTAGCGATAGGCTGGATAAATTGGAAGCAAGTGGTGCCAACCAGATCGCTACAAATCCAATTGTTGCCAGTCACCCACTTGCTGATATTATGCCCGGTAATTCATTGGAATCTATTTCGATTATTGAATCTATTAATCCTTCGCATATGGTCCCATCTCACCTTAAAAAGGACATTCTGGAAGGCAAGGATGTAAACCTGGTTTTATTGCTCATAGCCTCCCAGGGAGAGATGTCGCAAACCATTCGCGAACTTCCCACGAATGGTTTGCCGCGGTTCGCCACGAACCGTTCGCGGTGAGCTCCAGTCAGCTGACACATCCCGGCCAATCTCCAGCAGACCCTCCATCCCAGACCCTCCCACCTTCTGGACAGCATCCATGTTGAAGCTGCCTTCAACATGCAGGCTGTCCATGAGGTGGGAGGGCCTGGGAGGGAGGGTCTGCTGGAGATTGGCCGGGATGTGTCAGTTGACCGGAGCTTGCCGCGAACGGTTTGTGGCAAACCGTGGTGAGCCGTTTGCGGGAAGTTCGCGAACGGTTCGCGACATCTCTACTCCCAGGATGTCCTAGAGAATAGGATCTTTGCATTTGGGAATATTTCGGTAGTGCTAAGGGCAAGAGACCCGAGGCTGAACAAAAAATTTACCATCCCTGAATTCGTACTAGGTTTTGGGATCTATAGGGATGTCTACTGCTCAGTATACCTGGGGAAAAGAGCAGAGTTGGATGCATACATGCACAAGATGGTGGACCTGGGGCACAAATACGGTGGTACCGTTTTTTATGATTACCACTGTTTCTTTTCTGCAAAGGTGGCTGCAGCTCTTGCTCAGTTCAATTTAAGCATTAATTGGAGCAAATTGGACACTGAGTCCAGGCCTCCAGCTTGTGCAGTTTGTGCATCTACCGCACATAACACCAATTTCTGCCCAAACACAGCAGAAATTGAACAAAGCCAAACTACCTCTAACTTTCAAAGACCTGCTAGGGGATTAAAAGACAAACTGGGTAGGGATATTGTATTTCTAGGCAAATCCCAGGTTTGCAACAACTTTAATGCAGGGAATTGTGGTTTCAGCTCTTGCAGGCTGATGCATGTATGTTCCCACTGTTTCAGGGCCCATGCCAAGACAATGTGCCTGAATAAAGCATTCCCCAAACCGTATCACACGTGTGTGAACATCACATTATTGACCTTGCTACACCCATCACGCCATTTCATTGACTATATTATCACAGGACTGACTGAGGGATTTCACACTGGGTTGGTTCATTTAGCTTCCGGTACACTGGAATGCGACAACCTACAATCCACGTTAGGCGATCCACAGTTGGTAAACACACTTATCACGACCGAGGTGAAACAAGGGTTTCTGTTGGGCCATTCTTTTCTCCACCCTTCATATCTTGGAGAACCAATCCCATAGGGGTTGTCACGGGGAAGACTTCACTCAAACCCAGACTGATAATTGATTTATCTGCACCACATTCCTCCACTGTCCCAAGCCTTAACTCACTCATACCTTCCAAAGAATTTTCACTACACTACGCCACTATCGACCATGCCATAGGGGCCATTCTTCAAGCTGGCACAGGGGCATGGCTAAGCAAAACCGACGTGGTAAACGCTTTTAAATTACTACACATGCACCCTTCCCTTTGGCATCTAAACGACATTAAATGGCAGGGGTTGTATTATTTATTCACCTGTCTCACTTTTGGCTCCAAAAGCAGCCCACGTATTTTTGACACGTTTGCAGAAGCTTTGTGTTTGTTATTACTGAATGTGTGTAAGTGCCTTTCGGTTATTCACTATCTGGATGATTTCCTCACAATTGAGAATAACACACTCCCCCCCAGCAGTTTGAAACACATGTTGTTTGAATCCTTCACTATCCCAGTCTCCCCTCACAAGACTCTGGGTACAGATACCAACATGCAATTTTTGGGGATCCAACTAGACACGATAAACATGCAGGCTAGACTCCCTCAGGACAAGATTGAGCGTACCCTGGCAAGTATTGAACATTACCTGCTACAAGGTTGTTGCAACCAAAAAGAACTACAATCACTGCTAGGGTTGCTCAATTTCGCCATGAGGATCATACCACAAGGTAGATCCTTTATTTCCCACCTGCTATTTTTATTTCCACTATTCACCTCGGACACTTCACGCATCACGTTAGATGAACATGCAACCTCGGATTTACGCATGTTGGAGTTTTTCTCACCTCTTGGAACGGGTGAACCATGCTTATACCACCCCCCTCCGACACTTCACCTACACTGTGGACAGATGCCGCAGCAAACACGGGCTTCATGGCCATCTGGGGTGATCAATGGCTTTGGGGACCTTGACCGACCGAAGTCAGATCACTGACCAACTTCTCTGATACCTCGGCTTTATTCGAGTTGCACCCTATCGTGGCGGCTGCCATTGCCTGGGGACCATATTGGTCCGGTCACACGGTTAGATGCTACTCAGATAACATGGCTACATGCCATATTGTCAATAAAGGCCGATCGGCATCACTGGTAATTATGAGTCTACTAAGGCGACTCACATGGGTAGTGGCCACCTAGCAATTCTTTATCACATGTATCCACATTTGGGGTACACAAACACCTCTGGTGATCACTTGTCTCGGTTTCGTTTCCAGGCTTTCTTCTCGACACTACCCAACGCTTCCAGGCGAGTGACACCTGCACCACTATTCCAAGACTTGATAATGGATTAAAGACTTTGTTAGATCACGCACGTCACATTTCTCATCTGGCACTCTCAATAAACACTAGGAATACTTATGATAAGGCCTTTCATGTGTTCCCGAAATTTATCACAGAATTTCACATCCACGACATGTTTGCTTTAGAAACGATGTTAGGTTTTACTTATTTTTGCCACATCAACCTTAAACTATCCTTCAATACTATTAAACTGTACCTTACCGGCATCCAGCACCATATGCTTATCCGACAACCTAACACTACAGGTTTCTTGACATCATATCAAATTAAAACAGTACTTAAATGCATTAAAAAGTTAGACACACACGTTCCCTCACAAAGATTACCCATAGACAACAACATATTCCACGCTCTATCCAACTTATTAGATTCTTCTCCTTTTGAACCCATGACCAATACCATAATAAAGACAGCCCTATATCTCGCTTTTTATGGGTTCATACGTCCCAGCGAATTTACAACCAGGACCATTACAGCCCACGACTACCTAAGGACAATTGATTTACAAAAACATACTGACCATTACATTCTATCCTTAAGACAATCAAAAACCAGCACCAAAGGACATACTATTCAAATTCCTCTGTATCCTACTCACAATAAGTGGTGCCCAGTACAAGTTTTGGACACTTATTCCCTTTTAGTCCAAAAACAATCACAACAACCTTTGCTCGAAGTGCATGGACACACTCTGACCACAGCTAAATTCATGCTTTACGTACGACTACTGTTGACCAGGCTCGGCCTAAACCCCAATAATTTTTTAGGTCACTCTTTCCGTATAGGGGCAGCCTCTTCAGCATCCGCTAATCACATATCCGCTCACATTATTAAGGTTATGGGATGCTGGAAATCCTCCGCCTACACACTCTACATACCTAATCCCGTTAAAGAATTAAGACAAGCTTTCTGTGACTTATCTCAATAAACGAAGTTGCTTCACGAATTACGTTTCCCGGTATTTTCTTTTTGCCCACTTTTTATTACAGGCCTACTGCTTTGTCGGTTCTGGCACACCACAACTGACTGGTTCCAACTCATTGCTGTTATGGTTTTAATATGCTAGATTTCTTTCTTTGGCCATATTGCCCCGACTACAAATTTGAAGGCTTGGCCTGTAGTTGTGGGCTTGGTTCCCCTTTAAAAGGGCTGCCAATCCACTCCTACCTTACCGTTGCTGGTCTGGCAAGTCAACCCTCCCACCACTCCCTCTATTCATAACACCCTCTAAGGTGGGCCCACTTTTTATTACAGGCCTACTGCTTTGTCGGTTGCGGCACACCACAACCGACTGGTTCCAACTCATTGATGTTATGGTTATAACATGCTAGATTTCTTTCTTCGGCCATATTGCCCCGACTACATATATATATATATATATATGTATATATATATATATATTTTTAAATTTATTAACTTTATTTTTTTATTTTTAAACTTTTTTTTTAAACTTTTTTCACCAGTTCAGGCATTTCCCCTGCAGGCAACACTATGGACGTGATCACATGGCCCTTGGGGTCCTATTTTGCAGAGGGGGGGCCGCCTGGGCTGTTAGTCACTAGGGGGTCACTAGTGGGGTTGAGGGTTAATATGCACAGTTTTGCTAAATATAGGATAGTTCTAGATTTATTAATATAAATTGATCATTTATTTTTTACAGTAATGGGTCACTAACACATGATAGCTATAGCTAGTATTTTAATAAATGGTGTAACTTAAGATGACTCTATGATGATTGATGGTTACCACTTATGTCAGCCACTTGAATTTTCACTAAGGGTCTTTTTTAGTTATTTAAGAAATATAATCACTAATTAACAATGTGTGATGCTTTCTCTATATATGATAAATGATGTTTACACTTTACTTTTTTTAGCTTTAGGGAATATAATCACAGATTAACAATTTAGGATGCTTTTTTGTATATGAACAATGGTGACTACACTTCACCGTAGGCAGTTTCAGCTTTTGTATAGGAAAACGTACACATTAATATTGTATTCAAACCAGAAACAAAGGGTTAGGATATTCACCAAACAAATTAGGTGAACAGTTTTTTTTTTTTCTCCCTGTTATTTAGGGAAATTAATCATAGATTAGTGTCTGAAAAGTTGGAAACCTTCCCAGAAAGTAGTGATCGATCACTTTGAAACTTCAGCAATGCTATGGACTTATTTTTCTGCCAAGACAGGAACACCACTATTTCAACCATGCTTGGGAAACAAAATCACTCAGACAAAATGTCGTTCAGGGCTTACTCTGCCCGTTTAGTGGTGGAACAAAGGTTTTATACAGAGAAGGTGTGTCTGGGCAGATCCCAGGCATACCATTAAAAACAGTTATACTTATCAATAAATTAATACATTAATACTTTAATTATGCCTTGTTTAAGGGAGCTGTCTTAGTGCATGAACCAATAGAAAGTGAATATGTGAAGTAGAAATGCATGTCAGGCTTGTGTTTTGATTACGTCAATTAATGTTAGAAACAGAGTAGGGCATTGTGCGTCATTACCAAGAAAAGTTGGAACATTCTAAAAAACACTGGCCTGGTAAAGTACAGGATAGTAGGTAATATATTAACCCTTTCATGATGGAATGTTAGTCAGTCTCACATTAACTCTTTCAGTGATGGAATTTAGTTAATCTCATACTGAACTGTATAATTCGCAACTGGTATTTTACGTGTTTGCAATACGAACAGATGTAACCTGGGTGCTAAATAGTTTTCAAAATTGTTTTCAAAATTGCTTCACACTCTGGTGTAATCCCAAAACTCCACCAAAAAGAGAAAGTAATGTGTGCTAGTGAGTGGAGCAATTTATACCATATATAAGACAGAAGAAAGAGTATATATATACAAACTGGTTTCGATTTTAAGTGTAACTTCCAGCAATAATGGTATATATGTAAAGAAAAAAGGGGAAAAAAAGCAATGATAGTGCAGATTGTATAAAAAATATATAAGCATATATACTTATAACAATTCATAAATTGTGAAGTATCACTTTAAGAAATATTTGGTGAAACCCCAATAGGAAAAAGCTGACATAAATTTATTATCTGCCACATGCAGAAAAAGCAGTACATATATATATAAAATAGAATAATAAAAAATGATGATAAAAAATAGGGTGACAAGCCCCTTACTAGATAAGGTGGTGAGTTTGACACATATATGTCAACTCACTATCAGAGTTCAATCATTAGGGTGGTAGGCTGCTCGTCCGGCGTTCTTCCTGTTCAGCTGCTAGAGAATCTCCTCGTGTATTGTCTGCTGCCAGAAAACAAACGCCTCCGGACTCCGTGGTCTGTAAGCTCCTCCCCCTTTGTATGATGTCAACGCGTTTCGCCAATCGGCTTCCTCAGGACGTGCTCACAACCTTCATCTTGGTTGTGGGCTTAAATAGGGCAACAATCCCTCATGATTGGTTTATCACTAATTCAATTGAAAAAGTCCAATTGTTCAATTAAATTAACTAAATTTTACGTGTTTGATTATATTATTATGATAATATTTTATTGTAGGGTGCTTTAGCTTTCTTGTATGGGGATCTTTGCTGACATATCAATCTAGTCCTGCATTTACATTGCTGATTAGGGGTTATGGAATGCTTTGGTGTTGGCCTTAAAGAAAGGTGTCACACCTTCCAGAGGGAGTATCGATCTCTACCTGGAACTTGGGGAGGCTATGGGCATATGTTGGATGTCTATGTACTTATGTACAGTATTATGTTCCATTTATTTTAGGTATGTGTTTTGATTGTAACTTGCTAGGGAAGGAGATAATTTGCTAGCAGACTCTAGAGAGATAAGAGGTTTATAATTAAATTTGCATAATTAAATGTTAGAGGGTTCTATTGTCCAGTAAAAAATCATTATTCTTCTAGATTTCCTCAGAAAAGAAAAAACTCAAATCGGTGAGACTCTGGAGACTCATTGGAAGGAAAAAGATAAAGATTGGATTAAATCTAAAGAGTTTTTCCATGTGTTTAAGTCATTAATGTTGAAAAAATGGTTAGTATCTAATATTACTTCTGGTATGTTCGTATTTAGATTGATTCATCAAGAAACAGATAATGAGGGAAGGGCCCGTAAACTGATTTGTGAATTTAAAGGACCACTCTAGGCACCCAGACCACTTAATGAAGTGGTCTGGGTGCCAGGTCCAGCTACGATTATCCCATTTTTTTTTTATAAACATAGCAGTTTCAGAGAAACTGCTATCTTTACAAATGGGTTAATCCTTACTCCAATTCCTCTAGCGGCTGTCTCATTGACAGCCGCTAGAGGTGCTTGCGTGATTCTCACTGTGAAAATCACAGTGAGAGCACGCAAGCGTCCATAGAAAAGCATTGTAAATGCTTTCCTATGCGACCGGCTGAATGCGTGCGCAGCTCTTGCCGCGCGTGCACATTCAGCCGAATGGGAGGAACGGAGGAGGATTGGAGGTGGAGAGCTCCCTGCCCAGCACTGGAAAAAGGTAAGTTTTTATCCCTTTCCTCTGCCCAGAGCTGGGTGGGAGGGGGACCCTGAGGGTGGGGGCACCCTCAGGGCACTATAGTGCCAGGAAAACGAGTATGTTTTTCTGGCACTATAGTGGTCCTTTAATAACTAAACATATATGATAGCCAATATCTATACACCGAATCAATAATCAATATGTTTTATAGACAAAACCATGCTTAAGATCTAAATAATTAATTACGGGATTGTAGTACTTTTAGGTGATTTTAAACCCAACTTTAGATATGAATGGTTTAAGTAAAAAAAATAATAAATAAAACTTAATAAATATGGCCAAACACTTTATTGATATTTTAAGGAAAAATAGGTTTGCTAGACCTTTGGCAAATTTGGCATTAACACGAGATAGATGAGTGATGTTTCTCTAGATCACATCAACTATACTCAAGTATAGATTATATCCTGGGAGAGTCGGCTATTACAAGACTTATTAAGAAAATTTGAATTACTAGTATCTCATGGTCAGTTCATAATGCGATTATTATGGAGATTAAGGATGGATTTAGCAAGCAAGATCTAACTAGAGACTAACTGATTGGCTTCTACAAATAAAACCAAAAACAAAACTTAGATTTTATTAAAGAGATTACAAATCTCTTTTTTTTAAAGAAAACAATAATAAATATGTGACACCATCTATGATTTGGTGAGGGCATAAATGTATGATTAGGTGACATCTAATTAAAATAGGCTATCAAGAAAAAAAAAGGAAATGTAAAATTTAGCTAAATTATATATCGATATGGATAAAATGGAAAAAGAAAATAAAGAAAATTAAATCAAACCATCAAAAATCATAAGCGATAGGCCAAGAGAAATAAAAGGCAATTTTACTAAAATCCTGAGTCAGAAGGCACATTTTACACTAGAAAGGCTTAAAAGAGGCTGGAACAATAAAGGAAATATCTATAAATAGATATTGTTCACTCACAGCTCCCTCGCCCACCCTTTGTGGTGATTGTGGGAGTCAGAATATGATGTCACTTCAGCCCCTGATCACTAAACAGCGTGAAGATGCAGTGAGGAACTGGAAGATTACAGGCCCTCTGGACCCCAGGTAGAGGACCCACACCAGCTCTCCCTAAGGTAAGGAGGCTGGAATGGTTGAACAAAAATAAAGCAATAAGAGGGATTTAGAATTAACCATTTGGCTTTGATGGCCAGCCAGGGAGATTTGGGATTACTATGAATTAAAGACTACTGTAAGGCATGTATGATGGCACAAGCCATTATGACAGAGTAAAGGAGGGCAAGCATTGTACAAAATAGAACAAAGCCTGGCTCTAAGTAATGAATCTGGTAATGAGTTCAGTGCATTATTCTAGCGAGCAAAAGAGAAACATTTCACTCTCAAAAGATTTGATCAAAGCAATACTGTAATAAATAATTTACCAAAGGTTTGGTAAAAATATAAGGATAATTCCTTAGAGATAAAATTATAGCTAGGTTACCGCTGAGTAAACTGACCTTTATCATTCCAGATTTAAATTTGAGTAGTTGGTATAAAGCAGGATTAACTAAAATAGACAACAGCAAAAAAGATTTTACACTTATATGTGATGACAACTTAAATAAAAGAGAAATGTTTACTAATTTAAAAAGAAAAGGGTATTTATGTGACCATCTAGTAACAGAAAGATTGACAAAACTGGATAAACTAGAAAAACTACTTGGAAAAACAGATATAAAGAATATGGTGGCTGGCTGCTTGGAACTAGACATGGGAGATCCTTATGAAACACTACAGCCAACTATTAGAAAATAGGAGACTAATCTGAATATTAAACTTGACTTTAGGAACTGGAGGGATTCCATGATAATGGCCTACAAAAATGTACGCTAACTAAATCGAGCAGAAATCCATTATAAACATTTTAAATAGATGGTACATGGTTCCAAGCAGACTAGCAAAAATATCTCTAGGAAACTCCAACAGATGTGCCAACCTATCCGAGATTAAATTATTAACTATATTGGAGCTAGAACTTAGACCTGAGTTTTTCTGTTACATTTTTATCACAGGGACTTACAATGGAAACTTACTTAAAGAGCCACTATAGGCTCATTGACTTTGGAGTGACCCAGCCCCCTTAATCCTGCAAGGTTAGTTGGATCCGCCTGTAGTGCGTTTTCCACTTTAATTTTGTGTGTGACTCCAAATCCAGACCTCCATGGGTTGAAAAATTTGATTTCCATTTTTTTATTTTTTTATAATTTTGTTGTCAGCACATTCAACTATGTAAAGAACAAAGTATTTCTGGAGAATATTTAATTCATACAGATCTATGATGTGTTATTTTTGTGTTCCCTTTATTTTTTTGAGCAATGTATATTTGGATGGGCATTCAGTTGCAAGAAGACTGAAAATGAACAGCTTTCGTTTACCATATCAGTGTAGTAAAATACTTAAAGTTTCAAATGAGATTTAAATGGTATCAAAAAGCAACAGAGATTGCAGTGTGTGTGCACTTAGAGCCATTTAATTGTGAGCCAAAACCTACTGCCAGAAATGAATTAACATATTTTTTGGAAGCAGGTTATCCTTGTAAAGTTAAATTAGTCATAAAACCTTCCTTAACACTGTTTATGTGCCAACAAGAAAAATATACAAAGAAAGAATCTAGATATTTAAATATAGTTTTAAATATTACAAATATTAGCTGCTTAAAACATTAAATTTCATATACAAGAGGTGATCTGCCAGAAAGCAATGAGTAATAGATGAAAGCAATAAGAGTTTTATCACATACAGTTCAAAGCTCTACTTGCAACAGAAAAATGTTTTTAAACAAAGCACTTACAAAGGTCTAAGGGAATAATTGAAACCTAATTTTAAAAATTGCAATGGGGTATGTGGGATTGGACACTATGCCCCAGTAAATAAATAGACTATACTGAAACTTATCAGCTGGTTTATATACAGGAGCAGAGGACAACCTAACAGCCACTCAACTGGATGCGGCATTCTCAAGTGCAAAGGTTTAATATATTTGAGTGGCTGTAAAATACCCATAAGACAACAACAGCGCTTGCTCTGTGGTTGCTTTGGAGACTCCCTAGCCAGCACTTCTAGTATCTCCCAACATCAAGACAAGGGTTCAATATACAGCAAATTTCTGAAGGCCAAATCTGGTAGGGCGGCCACAGAATGAATGGGTCTACCAACTGGAGCAATTGGTTCAGATGGAGATAGAGCTTTATGACAGGTATCAGGCTCTGCAGTTACATGCACAGGAGAAATATTTATGTGCCATGAGTGACTGTTCCCTTGAGAGCTCTGACTTCAGTGGTCCTAGATTATTATGGGAAAGCATCCATGAGGACACCGATTTTGGACATGTTGAGGACTTTGCTTTGTGGGACATTAAAGAACACCGAGAGGATATGCTGAACATCTATCAGAACAGGGAACTGATCTGGAATATCTGGAAGACCTATAGATAGCTGCTCAATGCTGGAAAGCAGTATTATTGAGGATCAAATGAATGCTGCAACCCCAGCTGAAGTGCTAGCATTGAGATGGAGTGCTGCTGGTCTCTGCCCACAACTTGCTGTTGGTCCTGCAGGTGTGAGTGTGGAGCACAAAGATGCTCATTGCATATCTAGCTGAAGTGCTGTTGTTTCTGCAGGTGTGGGAGTGGAGTAGAACTCTATATTGGTGGGTGAGCCTGAGGAGCTCACTATACCCCCAGCATAAGAGCTTGCATCGGGACAGGGTGCGGCTGGCCTCTGCCCTCAACTACTAAAATAGAAGGCTATTTGTGCTGTATTGGTGGAGGGAAATACAATCTCCACCAGTATAATCCTAGGATGATGGATCAGCTGGTCTAGATACCCAACCCATTGTCCAAGATAAGTGAAATGTAAATGCAAATGGGGGTTAGTTCTGAGTGTAAATAAGAGGATGAAAACAGCCTTGGAAGAGGCAGCACAGACAAAGGGGATGATACCTGCCTTGGAGGAGGCGGCATAGGCAAAGGGGACAATAGCTGTCTGGGAGGACAAGCCCTTCCGAAGGCTAGTCCAGCTCGGCTACCTGTAGCTGCAGGCTTGACCCCTGGTCTGAGTATTGTCTCCGCTGGTAGACCCCGGTGGAGTTTCATCACGGTAGGTTTGCAATTCTCAGATTTTCTGTATCCTTCCTGAGTCCAACAATTAACATCTTCTGTTGAATAACCATCATCTTGTAACATCCTTTATTTTATACAACTATATATACAATATATAGATATATAGATATATATGTAGATGTGTGTGTGGATAGACAGATAGATAGATAGGTAGATATAGATATATTATATATTCATAAATGTAAGCAGAAAAACCTACAGAAAACATATGCCTGGTACATCTTGGCATTTATATTATAACTGACACACAGAGGATTTATAATATATAAGTATATTAACATCACAGTGAGCCACCAAACAGGAAGAGAAAGAAGAGAAATACATTAAAACAAGTGTTTTCCTGCATCCCTATAGTTAATTTCTTTTATGGATTATAAAGGGTTCAATCCTGAACCCAGCATTCCTAAACTTGCACACTGATAGAGTGTGAGACACTGAGATTTATTTTTGATGAATGGATCCCTCAATGAACTCTTGACATTAAAGGAAAGAGCAGTAAGTATAATAGCAGTGTTTATGAATGAGAATATGTTCTAAATTAAAAATCAATGGTTCAGTAAATCAAATCATGGGTTGCATTGCTTTTCTTAGAGTGAGTTAGAGAAACATTACCATATACTGCCAATTTAGCGGGTGGACCTGATCGCCCTTCATACTCCAAAATTGTATCTTGTCATAATTGATGTTACTATACTATTTGTATACATTTATCATGCTTTAAAGAATAACATACACACATAGTATTATATCATGAATACTACGAGTCGTTGTATCTGTCATTATTGCACTTAATGCTGTATCTACATATATAAAAATTTTAGTTATATCTACAGAACTAACAGACATCTACTGATAAAACAGGAACATGTATCTCTGGGTGTTTGCGACTTGAGTGTATGCTACCTGCATATATACAGCATGCATGACATTTTGAAATATATAAAGATACATGCAAGGTGATAAACAATAAATCACTACTGAAGTTAAAGGTGATCTTGACAATGTGTTGATATATTGCATGCTGTTTTAATAAATAAAAGATACAAATATCCTCTGAAAGGATGAATGCTCTCCTTTTGTTATAATCTTCTATCATTTACACTTTAGGTCACCTTTTTCCAGTATTTTTTCACATTTTTAACACAACTGTTTTAGCCACAATTGTTTCTGGAAATATCGCATAATTAACTAAGGAGACTGTGCAGGTAAGTGGTAGATTAATTCAATATAGATAAGTGCAAAGCATTACACCTTAATGGGGTGGAGTTAAGTTTAATAATATTAAATAAAAATAATTTAGTCTCCCTTTTGGCACAGTTGAAAATCATTTCAGAATTAGATTTTTTTTCTCTTGTTTTGAATCAGTTGCTGAAACAGATGATTTAAAGTTTGAACTTGATGTACTGCTTTTTCAACTTTTGCAATAATATTATATAAATATATACATATCAAAAAAAGGAAATTGGAGGTTGCAAAAACAAAAACGGATGGGGAAAAAGTGTATTGTTCCAAGTAAAGTATCAATAATTGATTAAAAAGTCCAACACTAATTGCAAAATTAGACAATTGCAAAAACGAAAAACTATATATAATCGGTCACTGGACGGAACTAAAAGTGTATGATGATAATGGCAAAATAGCGCTGGTATCAAAACAAATATGGTGTAGTTCCCTAGTGACCCTCTCGAGCTCGTTTGGTCAAGGATGAAATGTTTAAGTGATTTAGTACCAAGGACACGATAATTCTTAGATGGTACACATCTTTTTTTGAGCAATCACCTTCTTAACACTAGCAAAGAGATGATATGGTATTGATAGATTTTGCTAACCAGCTACAATGTATAATACAGTATCAGTAATGCAGTTTCAACAAGTTTCATTGTTAAACTGACTTGCCATAGTCAATTGTATTGAAAATTGGCCTTAGCACAAGGATAGTAACGTTTTTAATTTGTTAACCAGCTGCAATGTATAGTTTAGTGTCGGTTTGCAGTGTAAGTAGCATAATTAAGATGACTTATCAATTAATCAACCGTTGTATGCAATAGTCATGTGCCTATCGGTAATTGCTATTGCAACAGTAGTGTGTTCACCACTACATAAGTATTATTGAATTTTCTAACCAGCTGCAATATATAGTTTAGTATCGGTTTGCAGTTTATCAAGTAGCATTATTGAGATGACTTTACTATAGTCAGTCTATCAACCGTTGTATACAGTAGTCAAATTCTTATCGATAATTGCTATTACAACGGTATTGTGTTCACCACAACGTGAAGTTATTAAATTTGCTAACCAGCTGCAATATATAGTTTGATATCAGTTTTCAGTTTAATAAGTAGCATAAGATGACTTTACCATGGTCAATTGTTCAGCCGTTGTGTGCAGTAGTCATATATAGAAAACGATACAGATACGATACGATTACATCTTGTTGTATATGCAGTAGTCATATGGCTATTGATAATTGCTATTACAACAGTATTGTGTCCACCAATACTGTTGAAACACAAAGAGTAGCGGTTTCTCAGTAATAGTTAAATATTAGTTGGTTACTTTAAAATCACTAGGCACCCCAGGTAGTGTCGATCTACAATGAAATAGTAACAGTCAGAATAGAATATATAGGGAGATCCTAGTAAAAGGGTAGCAACAGAGGGGATCCAAGGGCTCTGTAAATCTTTCCCTACTGTGCCTTTGGGGGCACCCCTTATCCCCAATCAAAGCTCACCCCGTCTAGCTTGAAAAGCTATCCACCTCCCCCCCAAAAAATCCTAAATACTAAGGAACCTAAAAAAAAATAATTAATAATGATACCAATAGTAATGACCAAAAAAGAAAACTGGATGCTAGATGCTAATGCTGTAGCTGGATTGAATCGTAATGATGTGTTAGTGATAACGAAAGTTGCCCTGACGCGCATTTCGCTTGTCAACTCATCAGAGGGGAATCTGACAAAATATTTTGCCGGTTTAAAAAGGAGGTGCTTGAATTTGATTGGAACAGAGAAATCTGAATTAGCCAATAGGCTGTCAGTTTGGCCTGAGAATATGACGCCACTAGATTGATAGTAACATGATCATAGAGATTTGGGAAAGTTAACCCCTTAGGTTATTAAACCTTAGCTCACTTTATAATTGACACACAGGGGCTCAACGATGGTTATAAACAGGGGATAAAAAAAAAGGAAGGAGAGAGATCAAGATTATGAGGTTGATTTTTGACTCTCATTTATAGAGGACACTGCTATTGTTGGAAGACCTCAAAGTACCACCTTTTACCCTACTGGCAAGCCTAGATGTGGTATCCCTTTATAATATCCCTCATAAAATGGGTCTGAAAGCCACTACATATTTCTTGAACAAATCTGAGACATTTTCAACTTCTCAAAAAGAGTTCATACTGGATTTACACCATTTTGTTTTAACACATTATTTTGTGTTTAACGGCAACTATTATTTACAAATCAAAGGTACAGCCATGGGCACAGCCTGTGCTTCGAGCTATGCCAACCTCTATCTGGGGTGGTGGAAAGAGATGATTTTAACTCAGGTCTTAGTTACACAATATGGGCAATTTGTTCAACATTGCCGGGAGGGAATTGCAAATTTTGGCACCAATCTTTTCTCTCTTTTTTTTCTTCTCTTTTTCTCTAATCACATTATATAAATATATAGTTTATTAAATAAGGGCATTAATTCTCTGCATGAAAATATGATTTTCCGGTTTTATACATCACTGGTAAGACCACACCCTGAATATACAGTGCAATATTGGGCACTTGTTTTATATCAAGGCACTAGAAAAAGTGTAGAGACGGGATACAAAATTAATAAAAGGATTGGAACATTTTAGTTATGAAGAGAGGTTAACAAATTTAAATCTCTTAAGTTTGGAAAAACAGTGCCTGAGAGGGGATATGATAAGATTATACAAATATATTCAGGGCCAATACAAACCATTATCTGGAAATCTATTCATAAACAGGGCTATACATAGGACACAAGCTCACACATTTAGGCTGGAAGAAGGGAGATTTCATAGAGGGGATATGGTAGCACTCACATTCAATACTTCTCTAGGGCTGCACCATTGCTGTGGAACTCCCTTCCCTTTTCTGTTAGATGCTCACCCAGTCTCCACTCCTTCAAAAAATGATTAAAATCTCACTTATTCACAAAAGCATATCAATTAAACTGTTAATGGCTCCAAAAGAAAAACCACACTAAGTCTTCATTGAATACTATTCTGCCAATCTACTTCCCTAATACCTCCCTTACCTATTGTGGCACTATACCCCACTCCCTCTAGCATGTAAACTCATTGAGCAGGGTCCTCAACCCCTCTGTTTGTCCGTCAAACTTGTCTGGTTGCAATTATATGCTTGTTAATCCACCCATTGTAAAGCGCTACAGAATTTGTTGGCGCTATATAAAAATAATAATAATACAAATATATTTGGGACCAATACAAACCATTGTCTGGAAATCTATTCAGAAAGAGGACTATACATAGGACACGAGGTCACACATTTAGACTGGAAGACAAGAGATTTAGTCTAAGGCACAGGAAAGGTTTTTTTTTTTGAAGTAAGAACAATAAGGATGTGGAATATCTGCCTGAAGAGGTGGTTTTATCAGACATCTACACAGATGTTTAAACAGCAGTTGGATAAATACTTGCAAAAACATAATATACAGGGATATACATTTGATTTAGTGGGATAATACCTTCTTGATCCAAGGAGATATCTTAGTGCCATTATGGGGTCAAGAAGGAATTTCCCCCCTAGTTTTTTGCAAAATTGGAAGTGCTTCAAACTAGGTTTTTTCCCCTTCTTTTTTATCAACAGTAAAAACAAATGTGAAAAAGGCTGACCTTGAAGAATGCATGTAACTATGTAATATAAAATTTAAGTAATGTTGAATTAGCTTAGTGAGCATACCTCTTGTACCTATTTAGTGGCAGAACTAATGTAGAAAGGGCCCTGTGTATCTGCATGTGTGTATCTGTGTGTGTTTATCTGTTTATCTGAATGTGTGTCAGTAAGTGTATGTGTTTACATATGTGTTGCAGTGTATGTGTAGATACATATACCTCAGCATTCAAACGCCAACTCTTCAAACAAATACATGCTGGCTGAGGCTGTTGGGAGTCAATGACTGCCTCTAGCTGTTCTCACCCCCTCCTTTCTGTTTTCTCTTCCTCTGTCTCTATGCAGGCTTGTTGTTTATAATCTGAAAGGAAGTGGCCACCTCTTACTTCCTCTCAGTGCGGTGATATTACAGGGGCCTGTTCACGCTGTTAAAGTGCTGCAATGCACTACCAGGCCCCTGATGACACATGTCTATCAGGTGGCCATAAGTGCATTGGCCACCCAATGGGCCCACTCAGCTTGTGGGCCCTGGAGCAGCAGGACCGGTCACAGTTCCACCTCTGTCTCCCAACATTTATATTTAAAACATGTATATAAATACTTGCAATGCCTATAACAATCCTCTTGCACAGAAGGGGTTAATAAGACATTATTAACTCTATTTATTTTTTTTGTATTGTTTTTTAAAATCTTTTTTATCTTACAGTGACACTGGAAGATCTTTGTATAGAACACAGAGTTTCAGGACTGTATGTAACGACTTTTTTGAAAGTCGTCCTACCACTTGGCACATTTTCCATTTCTGGCAATAGATCAAGATATTTGCAAAAGAAGTGATAAGCCTTCCCACCTGTTTCATGTCAGTTTTTATACTCTTTCTCTTTAGAAACATGTAATGAAAAATATCAAGATCCATAAATTAAATATATCATAAAGCACTGAATTTATTTTTGTCCTCCCATATTTTAAAGGGATGCTAAAGTCACCAGAACAATTGCAGCTTAATGTAGTTGTTCTGGTGTCTATAGTCAGTCCGTGCAGGCTTTTTGCAGTAAACGCAGTCTTTTTAGAGAAAAGGAAGTGTTTACATTACAGCATAGTGACACCTCCAATGGCCACACATCAGATAGCAACTAGAGTTGCTTCCTAGGGAACACTGAACTTTACCCATAAAGATGCATTGATTTTATGCAACTCTACGAGGGGGTGCTGATTGGCCAGGGTGGCGTTTGGCTCTGCGTCCAGCCTGCCTCCTTGGTTGAGATGATCAGAATTGACAATCTCAGCCAAACCACTGCTTTCATATGGCATTGTGATTGACTAAGATCATTACTTCTAATGATGTCGGCCAAGGAGCCAGATGAGGGGCAGAGCCAGCACCAACATACTGGAATAAAGGTAAGATTTTACTATTTTACATGGGAAAGTGGAGATAGATGGTGGTTTTTGACACTATAGAGTCAGGAATACATGTTCCTTTAATGTATAGTTGTGGTGAAAGTGACCTCGCCACTGGTTTTTGGAGGGGCCTGTTTGCCCACCTCCTACCTTCTGACTATGGCCCCTGGGAGAGTTTGCCTTTTATAAACATTGTTTGGGCTTATTGGATTTTGGGACAATTTTTCTGCCCCTTTGAATCCATGGGAAGGTGTGCCTCATCCCCTCCCCCCCATTGTTCTTCAGCAGGGCGTTGTCCCAGGGACCCTGCCAGACCAGTTGGAACTGGCTGATTTGTCCCTCCTCAGTCAAAAAGGACTTCCAACTAACTTTTTAACCACTGAAGGGAATCGTCTGAATTTTGGATATGTTTATATTTGAAGTGTGCTGATTAATAATATTTTTATGGAGATAAAATGGAGATTGGATGTATATTTTAGAAATTATAAGAATTGTGTAAAAACTGTATTTTCCTGCCTTTGATAATTACATTAACCCATTATGTACAGTAATTATATCACAGGCAGAGGGGAGGGTTTGTTTGTCCTGGCTGGGAGTGTTTAACTGTTTAATAGTGTATTTGCTTGGCTGTGCGGCAAAACCATGTGGGTGGCAACATTGTGTAAAAATGTGTATATAAGTGTCAGGGTGGAGGTCTGGTGCCCGGGACCCAGACACTGTCCGGGTGGCGGTGCGAGGACCGGGACCCAGTATGCCTGATGTTCAGAGCTGGAGTCACAGTGTGGAAATGGATTATCAGGGCCTGGTGCAGGATGCAGCTACAGCAGATCCCAGGAACTAAAAGCAGGAATTAAGCAGACCTCCCAGGAGCTGAATAGGGAGGCTCTGTAGCAAGAATGTATTCAGTACAGAAACAAGGCAAGGCTAGGATAGTCACCAAACATGAAAATAAGACAGAACTAGTAGAACCCAGAACCAGAGAAGGATAGGAAGTTAAACCCAGAACATGTACACAATACATAAGGGAACATTAACTAAACAGGGGCAGGACAGGACTGTACATGGACTGGGAATACAAAATAAAACAAGACCAGATATAATAGGCAAAACAAGAGGAGACATAACTAAGCACTATATATGAAAAATATGGGGATTTAGTTACATTATATGATCATACATTGCATAAGCCTGCCACAACGCCAATGTACCCCATATTCGGCAGGTCCTACACTGCCTAATGTTCGCTAAAAGAACCATACTAAACCATAATAGCACTTACCTGCAAGAAAGGGCAGAGACTTGAAACACTGCTGCAGGTCCAGGCTGAAACAAAAGGAATGATGGAAAACAAAACGAGTGTGGCAACATAAAACAAACATTTAAATTAAACCAAGAGACTGGGAAATCCAGGGACAGAATATAAGAATGAACCCAGAAACCCAGCATAAAGAAAACCAGACATGGAATAGAAAACCAGAAAAACTGAGCAAGGATTGTAAAAAGAGTACTGGATACCAGAAGCCAAGTCAGACATCAGAACAGAGCAGAGCAGATCCTGACAATAAGAAACAATAAAACTACAGCTCTGTCTGTTCCTGTTTACACTCCAAAACTGTGTGTCATACAGTTATTGGAGGGAAGAAGATTTGTTCCTGTTTCTGCAGTTCCAGCTTGCCGGAGATTCATTGGGGAAAGTCATTGTAAGGACTAGAGCTAATTCCCTATGAGGTTCCAGAGTTCCCAGGACTGAGTGTCGTCCAGTGTCTGGAGGTGTCTGCTGGAGTGCTTGGAGCCCTCAGGAAGTGCTAGGAGCATCTTTCAACTGAGGTACCCAGTCGGGGTGCCAGGCGATCCGTTACAATAGTTCTCTTCTATATGTTTTAAGACATGCTAAATAGCATCTCAGATTGTAAGAACCATAGAATAAAACATAATTTGAGTGATCATTGACAACAAACATTAGATCTGCGACTGTAGCTAGCAATATCTAGAATACAACTGCAAAAAAGGAAATCACACTATGTTCATAGGCAGCTACAAGGAATGACTGTGTGCATCAAGAAAAATCAAGCCGCAATAATTAAATAATCTCTAAAAAAAATTGATAGATTTAAAGATTGTACAACGAACAGATATTTTTGCAACTTCAAGTTTTCATAAATGTCAAATATATATATATATATATATATATATATATACACACACACACACACACACACACACATATCATTTAAATATTTATTTAGCATGGGAGTCTGAGGGTCCTGAGCTATATCTTAGCCGTTCCTAAAACTGCACTCTTCAGTACAGAGATCTTGTCCAACTTGGATTCTGCTGTAGCTACTCTACCAACCTGTGGGTTACAGCCCCAAGTGTTCCTATCATAACTGGCACTACTATTGCCTTCTATCTTCACATCCATTCTAGCTCCTCTTTCAGTGCTTAGAATTCATCAACCATCTTATATTTTCAACTTCTTTATGATGTTATGGTCACTGGGTATTGCCTCATCCTCCACCACTGCAGTATTCCTTTCCCTGTCTACCATCACAATGTCAGGTTGGTTGGCCAGCACTTGCTTGTCTGTCTGGGTCTTGAAATCCCACAGGATCTAAGCCCTGTCATTCTTAACTATGCTTTGTCGGCAGGTCCAGTATTTGGTGCAAATGTTTTGGTACACAACCCCAGCAACTTGGTTGTGCCTCTTAATGTATGTTGTCCTTTTTGAAATCTGTCTGTCTGTCTATCTATTTTATTTTTATTGACAACATTTTAGTAAGAATGTTTATTTAGATAGTAATGAAAAACGATTGCATGACTAAATTGAAGCTGCAATCAACTTCTAGTCACTTGCATAGATTCTGTCCCATCATTTTTTAGTTTAATGAGTCTGTGCCACCCATAATTCCAAACCAGAATAACGCTAATGCTAGCTGCTTTAATTTTTTACAGTCCACAACAGCTTTAAAGTCAAAGGCTCCTCAGTGTTGAACGCAAACATACAATGTCTCTCTCACATTTTTGCAGTGGCAATTTGAGTTAAAATGGATGCCGAAAACCCCTCCCCCCCACCAAGTAACACTTTGAAATGAAATAAGCATTTTGTACCAACGTGTGATATACCGTGTGTTCTCATTAAAGCTAAATACATATTTATTTATATATCTAAGAGAAACTTGGAGTGGAGTTGCTGTCTTTGGGATTTTTACTCATTAAATTTTGTTTTCAGAAACTTCCTAAATTTGTAATTTTTTAAATTGTGATATTTTTGCAGATATTATTGCTGTTATTAAATGGAGATCTGTTATGATTTAAGTTATTGGAGCTTGTTTAAGTACATTCCATTTTTAACTAGCAAGTCAAAATACATTTTATGCAAATGAGCGGCATTTGAATAAAATGTTGTGTTGTGCCAGTAAAAAAACCACCAAAAGTCAAAAACTAAACAAATAGGCAAAACTCAAGGCATGATAGATTTACAATGAGAAATATTCTAGTTCTGGAAATATGAATTGTTGTACCTGTTGTTTCACTTGTTCTAAGTTTACCTGTTTTCCCCTCGCTCATCCAGGTGAAGCTATCAGGACATATTAGCTGTCATTAAATAAAATAAATTCATGAGGAAGAATAATTGGGTACGGGATGAATGCATGCAAACATTTTCATAAGGTGTGGCTAATTCTGTTCTAACACATTAGTACATAGCAGAGCACACTTCCTGCCTATTGCTTTTATTGTAGCCTACAATGTGGTTTGACATTTGGAAATCTGTTTTGTAGAAGTTACAACATTATTTATCATATATAATGAATATGAAGCTGTAGCAAATGTACGTGGTTATAGAATGAACTACAGTTTGTACCTTTCTCTGCATGTCTCTGATTCTAAATGACAGTTTGTTGTTCAATTACTCTGATATCACCCTTTAGTTCAGTCATATTTAGTTATTTTCAGGCCTGGACTGGCCATCGGGCATACCGGGCAAATGCCGGTGGGCAGCGATGGCCGTGGGGCCGAGGCAGTCAGGGAGATCACAGGATCTCCCGGGCCGGCCCCTGCAGGGCCAGCGCTACCCGAGCGCCGACCCTGCTGTGTGCCTCCATGGGCCGGTGGGAAGATCAAAAATCTCCCTCACCGGCCCACAGACAGGGAGATGCGGCCGCCGGCTGGGGAGGGAGGCAGGGAGGCAGGAGAGAGGACCGGCGGAGCTTTAGCCAGCAGCTCCGCCGGGTCCTCTGACGGGATTCTGAGTGTTGCCGCGGTTACTGCAACAACGCTCAGATCTCGCGAGAGTGAACTCTAACCTGCAGGTTAGAGTTCACTCTCACCACTCAACCACCAGGGAAGGCATGGAGGTCTGGATTTGGAGTCACACTCAAAATTAAAGTGGAAAAACACACTACAGGCTGATCCAACTTTGATGTAATGTCCTTAAAAGAAGTCAAAATGAGGCTCAGTAGTGTGTGTGGCCTCCAAGTGCCTGTATGACCTCCCTACAATGACTGTGCATGCTCCTGATGAGGTGGCAGATGGTTTCCTGAGGGATCTCCTCCCAGACCTGGACTAAAGCATCTGCCAACTCCTGGACAGTCTGTGGTGCAACGTGACATTGGTGGATGGAGCGAGACATGATGTCCCAGATGTGCTCAATTGGATTCAGGTCTGGGGAATGGGTGGGCCAATCCATAGCATCAATGCCTTTGTCTTACAGGAACTGCTGACACACTCCAGCCACATGAGGTCTAGCATTGTCTTGCATTAGGAGGAACCCAGGGCCAACCGCACCAGCACAAGGGGTCTGAGGATCTCATCTCGGTACCTAATGGCAGTCAGGCTACCTCTGGCAAGCACATGGAGGGCTGTGTGGCCCCCCAAAGAAATGCCACCCCACACCATTACTGACCCACTGCCAAACCGGTCATGCTGGAGGATGTCGCAGGCAGCAGAATGTTCTCCACGGCGTTTCCAGACTCTGTCACGTCTGTCACATGTGCTCAGTGTAAACCTGCTTTCATCTGTGAAGAGCACAGGGTGCCAGTGGCGAATTTGCCAATCTTGGTGTTCTCTGGCAAATACCAAACGTCCTGCACGGTGTTGGGCTGTAAGCACAACCCCCACCTCATACCACCCTCATGGAGTCTGTTTCTGACCATTTGAGCAGACACATGCACATTTGTGGCCTGCTGGAGGTCATTTTGCAGGGCTCGGGCACAAAGGCGGAGGTAGCGGTCCTGCTGCTGGGTTGTTGCCCTCCTAGGCCTCCTCCACGTCTCCTGATGTTCTGGCCTGTCTCCTGGTAGCGCCTCCATGCTCTGGACACTACGCTGACAGACACAGCAAACCTTCTTGCCACAGCTCACATTGATGTGCCATCCTGGATGAGCTGCACTACCTGAGTCACTTGTGTGGGTTGTAGACTCCGTCTCATGCTACCACTAGAGTGAAAGCACTGCCAGCATTCAAAAGTGACCAAAACATCAGCCAAAAAGCATAGGAACTGAGAAGTGGTCTGTGGTCACCACCTGCAGAACCACTCCTTTATTGGGGGTGTCTTGCTAATTGCCTATAATTTCCACCTGTTTTCTATTCCATTTGCACAACAGCATGTGAAATTGATTGTCACTCAGTGTTGCTTCCTAAGTGGACAGTTTGATTTCACAGAAGTGTGACTGACTTGGAGTTACATTGTGTTGTTTAAGTGTTCCCTTTATTTTTTTGAGCAGTGTATATTTGGAACCCATAATGTTTAAATCCACAAGTTGCTTGAAGATCCCTCTGAAACTGGGGTTGATCCTTTAAGTACCTTCCTCCTCCCCCAAACCTCCATTGGCTCCCTCCCTACCTCTATCGGCCCTGGGTCTCTCTTACCTGCTCCTCCTATCAAACTCCTATATCCTTGAAGTTTATGGGTAGTGCTGTCCAGAGCCTTTTCGGGATGCCTAAGATTCTTGGTGTTGGATGTTTGGGCTCTCTAGTTGTGAAAAATAGCTCTGTTGTGTAGGAGGAGACTAGAGTCTGGCACCAGTTGTTAAAAGCGATTGTACAATCCATCATGGGGGAATTCTATATTGCTGTACAGTGGGGAGGTATTTTCCCAACTCTCTCAACACATTTTGTTTTTTTTTTCATGGAGAGGGTGTGATAAGACCCCAAAACATATGCATATTGGCATTTGCACTCAAACTGTTATTCTTTCTTTTAAGGACAATGAAGTGGCGTTAATGCTGTTTTAATACATTGTGACACGTTAACCTTCTTACACCAGAAAATTAACACTTGCTTTTTTTATAAACATTAAAACAAATGGGTTACTTATTTGCATGCATGCTCCTAACCAAGCAACGGTTATGTCATCGAATTTTTAAAAAGTCAGGAGTGACATTTTGCCCCGAAGATATTTCTTCAGAGTTTCATTCTTATAAAAAAAATAAAATTAACAAAAATGTCTTCACTCTTTTGAGCAATATAATTCATATAATACAACATACCGTAATGGTTGTAACTTGATCTTTCTTACTATCGTGAGAGTCGTATCACTGGCATATATGTTTCATCTTACTATTCCTCCCTATATAATTTTCAGGGTTCCCTGTCTGCTTCACAATTAAAATCTAGAAGGGAGACGACCCACCTATATCAGGACAAATTTGTTCTTAAATCCTTGAGTGCAGAGCTGGATTCTGGTTTGAATGGATAGATTACAAAGGAGGAAACTGAGTCTGCAGTCAAGTTGCCACATTCTAGTAAAGCCCCTTGCTGAGCTGGCCTGTCCCTCCATTATTATGACATTCAAATACATTTTATACCTACAAATGCCACAATTGTTCCCAAAGAGGGGATGGATGACCCTGGTCATTGCCAGACCTAAGGTGGATTTCTCTGCTTATTGAGGACCTGAAGTTATTTGCTAAAACCCTGGCTCTGATGGTTTTCTAGGTTGTCCCCTTCCTTGTCTGCTTGGATCAGTTGGGATTATAGTACTTTTTTCAGTTAAACTCCCCTCTTCTTTTTCAAAGATTGCTCCAGATTATTTGGACATTGTAAATCATGAAATGATTCTGAATGGATGTTTATTATACTAATAGGGAATATATAGAGACAACATATATCACCTGTTGTCTTGATTTTTAGGATCACTATATCTAATTAGTATATAGCTACAACTGTCAGTTTTATGTTTATTTTTGGCAATTCATAATAAAGCCTGTTTTACCATTGAATATAGGGTTCAGTGGTTATCTTTTGCTATATTGCAGCAATTTTCTCATCATACCAAGCCAGGGATTCTCACATGAGGTTTCCCTGATCTATTTCTTTACTATAAGGGTTAAGCCCCGGGTGGAATTGGTACCAACCCCCATCTGGGATATTCTTGGTATAGGGGTGATTTAGTCTACTAATTTTGTCACAATAAGTATAGTTACAGTATTTAGACAGCAAAATCACCTCTCAGCCTAGATCTAGCTATAAAAGTGCTGCGGAATAAGCATGATCTATATAAATACCAATAATAATAAAAACAATAACCTCAGGGCAATAGAAGCACGTTGGTAACCCCAGATAAAATGAATAATATTTTTCTGTAAGTTAACAATATTGCAAAGACCAGTGGTATTGGGAGGCAGTAAAACTGATAAATACAATATTTTAGTCAGTTTCACAATTTTTACAGTGAAATGCAAGCTATTAGCATTATATTGTTGTGCTTCCATGCTTTTAAGAGATGTACACACAAGAGGAAGGAGTTACAACAATAGTTGTCCCTTATCGAATACTTCTTATGGGCTGAAGAAATGTCCATCAGCAAATCCACTACATAATCATTAAACTTAAAACATAATCACTAAAAAATTATAGCATTCGTGGTCTCCCCATTTGAGTTAGTCTTGAAGTAGAAACTGATCTTCAAAACTTCGCTCCATACCTCCTGAGGTCACAGAGCAATGAATATTTGAGACACCTAATTCTGTTTTTACTAGCCATTTAGATCACTGAACAACACATTTTGACAGCCAAGTGATCAACTTGGACCTGTTAGTGTCACATGTGGGCAATTATAATTGGGGGGAAAATGTTTTTATTAATAAAAATTATTATTAAAGCAAGGTTGCCAATAGTATGTGAATTTAATTCAACAGTGCAGAGGCAACAAGGCTCCTCATGCAGAGACCTACTCGGATGAGAACAATAGGTAGAGCCCTTCTTAGGGTAATCTCTAGAGTCATCATTTGTACAGGAATCAGAGCCCTTTATTGGAGAAGTAATAGCCTGGGTTTGTATAGGCATCATCACTCTCCATACCAGATAGAGGTGCACATGGTGTAGAAGGATTATGAATCCCAAATTCTCTCTTGAAGAAGTAATAGCATAAAAGACTTCTCCTTCAAGAGACAACTTCTCCCCACAATTCACAATAAGGTAAATTGTGAAACCCCAGTGGTATCTTATTGAGTGGGAAATATGTTGCGCAGTGATGGGTTTCAGTATTTGCTTCTTTGCCAAAGTAATTCGTGAGAGATCGCTGAAAAACTAGCCACCAACAATTTGATTTCATAGGTTTTTATGTTGGGCAACAATTTGACTTTGGCATTATAAAAGTGGAGTCTCACCTACAGGGATGGTACTGGTATATCTAGATTATTTAAGTATTATCTGTACTCCCCTCACTGTATAACACTGCAAAATATAATGGCACTTAACTAACATAATAATAATGGCAATAATAATAAAGATTTCACAGACAGAGCTAGAATATAAAATCCCCCGGAAGTATTTGTAAACCAGTGAACCCATCTGTAGATCTCTTTTCACATTTTATATACAACATATCACATTGTGCTGAAAACCATCAACATGTTCTAAATCATCTACTTTTATCCACCTTATGACTTTGAAGATCAAACATGGTATTACAGGATACTAACTTCATTTTAACACAGTCAGAATTACAGGTGTTTGCTTTCATGTGAACAGAAATCATTTAAAAAAGCTTCAGCTTACCACAATTATCTTCATCTGCTTGGTTTCCACATTCATCCACACCATTACAGTGCATATACTGTGGGAGACACTTTGTCATGTTGCCGCACGGGAAGTACCCAAGAGGGCAAACTTGGTCTAAGAGTTGGCTTTCTGAAGAGGTAGATCCAACTGCTTGGAAAGAAAGATAACATAATCTCTGAATTATTCTAACATTAGGATAGATATACACAGAGCAATGAGCTAAATGTAACACATTTGGTCATATTACTTACCAGCTTTTTAAAATAATTTAAGAAAAGATATTAGACAGAATATAGTATATGTAAAAGTTTCATTTTAAAGAAAATAGAATACAATAATACATAGCAGTACACATTTTGCTGTCAATGTATATTTAATAATTAGCAGTAAAATAGGCATTCATTATTCATTGTAATATTTGTGGTCTCTGATTTCCACTGTTAGTCAGGGTTGTCAAACTCCAGCCCCCAAGATATTGATGGTCTACAAATTCCATTTTATTTTGAAACACAATAGAGGTGCAGTGAAGTATGGTGGCCGCAGTAAACCAACATAAAAGGTGTCGAGATTTGAAACATTGTGATTAGAAAACAAATTCTTTAGAATACAGTTTTAGGATGAAATGGAGACCACATTTTATAGAAATAAAATATAAGATATGTATAATTGGAGCTAACATAAAATGGTGTGGATATAAATAAAACATCTCAACTGGCTTTTTTGCAGACCATCCAGTAAAGGAGCAATGTCAACAAGGAAGGAGAAAGCTGCCCTGTGCTTTGTAAGTGCTTGTACTACAGCTTCAGGATACAGGTCTATATGTTCTTTCAGCCAGATAAGCCACGTCTTGTGTTGTGGTAATTAACAAACAAGATTTAACAACAACTTAAAATAATACATTAAGACTTTTAATGGGATGATTCATACATTGACACCACGTATATTACATGAACTGCCTGCTATTTTAAAAGCAAATCACATTTTTGTATCTTGTTTTTCACAGTGTGACATTGCTTTAAGTGATGCCCCTGCTGAGCATTCTCAAAGTACTTTTTTAAGCACATTTAAAATTATGATCTTATAATTATTGATTGATCATAATAATAACCATCTACAACCCCTACTGTGACTTTAACTGTCTGAAGAGTTCAAATTCATATCCTGTAGACACATGGCTCATTCTTGGACAGCTCTGTTATATCACTCTCCTTATCAATTCATATCCTCTGAATTACACTGTCTGTTATCTGTACTAACATCTGGATAATACTATGTTGCATGTCCATTACACTGCATGAAAAACACCTCAGAGTCAGCTCTTTGCTGTATATTTTTCAGTGATATGCAACTCTAGGAATCCTTCTGATGCAGGATTTGTGGGTGAAAGTAATGGATGGGATTAGGAGCAAGATAAAGGGTTGGATTATGGGTAGGATAATAACTTGGTGTTTGTGTAGGATAATAGTGTTATGGGTAGTCTTCTTCACTGACTGACCTGGATTTTACTTGACTCCTGTATCCTCTACATCAGTGTTGTGAACCCACAAGGTTTCTTTATCTTTGTGTATATATTTCTATATTTGTTTTTTACTCTCGAGTGAAGTGTTCCAACCTAAGACCAGTAGGTGAACAAATCTAGATATTTGGAAAAATTATTAAATCATATTGAGAGCGCTACTAAAATAATTTCTAATATGTTTAACAAATCCATGATATTTGCCTAGAAGTTCTTTATGTTTTTTTTTTTCTAGCGGTAAAAGTGTTTCATTGTAGTATTTAATTTTTATTTTTTTTGTTTACCTTCTGTTTTTCTTCTTTGTGGTATAGCTGTTTATTAATTATAGGAGCTGTGATGAATTATACAAGCAAAATTTAGTCCCCATACCAGAATCTCGAGTAATTGACTCAGCAGTCTTCATCTACTTCAGAAAGACTTTTCTACATCCAGTTAGTATTTAATAACATGCTGCAATTTTGCCAAGTAGGGATACTAGTTTATTTAATCAACAAACATGCATAAAGAGATTGGAATGACATTTACAATCAAATGGATATATACTGCATGGATAGCCAATGTCCTAGAATAACTCTCTCAACTGCATTATGCTCCATAATATATGACTCATGGGGAAAAACGTGATGGCACCAGCACCAGAAGTTCTAGTGATAGAACCCATTGTTGTTCAATTTGTGACCTTTAGGAATTTACTGTATGTCTACTACACTGCATGACAAACACCTGAGATTCAGCCCTTTGCTATATACTTTTCAGTGATATGAAACTCGTGCAATAAATACCTCTTCTGATATCATTACTGAAGTCATCAAAGGGAATCCCAATGAGGTTGTTGAGGTAGGATTAGGAGGTGGAATTATGGGGTTGGATTAGGGGCTGGATTAAGAGTTGGATTATGGGTTGGATTATGAGTAGGGTAATGTTTTATATTATGGGTTGGTTTAGGGGTAGGATTGGGGATTGGATTATATTGAATTACGGGAAATATTAATGGTAGGATAAGGGGAAAATTAATATGTGTGGATATCATTATACTGCAGAACAGTAGCAGAACAGTAGCAGAATATAATATGGGGTGTTTAGTAGATCGACACTGGTGGTTTGTGAATTTCAAACACATGTGAAAGACCATAAAACATTAAAGGACCACTATAGTGCCAGGAAAAACATACTCGTTTTCCTGGCACTATAGTGCCCTGAGGGTGCCCCCACCCTCAGGGTCCCCCTCCCGCCCGGCTTTGGGGAGAGGAAACGGGTAAAAACGTACCTTTTTCCAGCCCTGGGCGGGGAGCTCTCCTCCTCCGATCCTCCTCTTCTCCTCCCCGTCGGCTGGCTGCGCGCGCATTCAGCCGGTCACATAGGAAAGCATTCATAATGCTTTCCTATGGATGCTGGCGTGCTCTCACTGTGAAAATCACAGTGAGAAGCACGCAAGCGCCTCTAGTGGCTGTCAATGAGACAGCCACTAGAGGCTTTGGGGGAAGGCTTAAACCATTCATAAACATAGCAGTTTCTCTGAAACTGCTATGTTTATAAAAAAATGGGTTAACCCTAGAAGGACCTGGTACCCAGACCACTTCATTAAGCTGAAGTGGTCTGGGTGCCTAGAGTGGTCCTTTAATCATTTTGATAGAATTTTGTGATAAAATGGTTAAATGAAAAGTTTAAAAGTTTTGTTAAATGGCCTGTAGAATGTACTTTCTACAAATACATACATTGGGTAGCAGTTTTTGATGCTTTGACTGATAAAAAAAAGTTTAATCCTAGCATGCCAAATTTTGCAAAAGTTTTAGCTTTAAAAGCATACATCACCCCTTGCAATATATGTTTTAGAAAGTAAAACATTAATTGAAATTCTAGACATATTCTGCATTTTAACAATCAGAACTAATCAGTCAATCTATTTTGAGTTAGTTTTCTTTAGTTGCACTTGTATTACATGTCAAACAGATTATTTTTTTTTTAATTTCTTTCAATGTATTAATATTTTTTCTTTGTTTAATATTTTAATTTGCAAACATATAGGGTTTTAAAGGAACACTCTATTTTCCTTAAAAAAATTAGATATGATAGGTGCACTTAAACTTAAAAATTAACAAATGTGAAATTGTGGTAGAATAAACACATGGCAAAAGGGTCAGAAAGGCATTGGTCATAAACTTGTCACCTCTCAAAAAACCCTTGGTCCTTAACCCCTTAAGGACAGAGCTTCAGAAGCTTGTCTTTCACTTAATGACAACAGCATTTTTTCCTGTTTACGTTCAACTGCAATTTGCATTTTACTTATTTATTGCACCGACACATATTATATACCGTTTTTTTAAAGGACAGAAAGGGCTTTAATTTGATGTAACATATAAATATATAAATGCTAATTTATTATAAAAAAATACAGAAAAATGCAAAAAAAAAATAAAAAAAAAAATTGTATTTTTTTACAGTTTTTGCAATAATAATGTGTGCACAATTAGTGCAGGTTAAGGAAAGTAATTAAAAATAAATTCATTCAGTTGTTCTGATTTACAGAATATATAATGTGTCTGGGATTTTAAGTTTTTTTTGGTAGTTACAGGTCACAAAGCACAAGGAGTAAAATAAACTTTTAATGTGGAGCGATTTTAGAATTTGGTATTTTTGTCTTGTAAGCTTAATAGCCATAAAAAAAAACACAATTGCCACACAAAAGTATATATTTATATAAAGTAGACATTACGGGCTATTTACCTAAGGTTGTTTTGACACTTTCTACGTAGCCATTTCACCGCCAACCTCTGCTAAATATTGGAGTAAAATTGTGTTTTTTTTTTGTTTTTTGGCACACAAACTTATAACAAAGAAATTCTCATGTGTATTTTGTAAAGTTGGTGTGTGCTATTCCTACACAAAGTTTTATTTTGTGTTCAGTTACATCTGCTGAGTAAAATGACACCCCCATTGTATATCTTTGGCACTATTTCTTGAAGTTACAGTGCCATATAGCAGTGTTTCCCAACCCAGTCCTCAAGGCACACCTACCAGTCCAGGATTTAGGGATTACCCAGTTGTGTCTAAGGTGTTTTTACAAAGAAGAAAAAAAACACTTTAGACACAACTGGGTAATCCCTAAATCCTGGACCTGTAGGTGTGCCTTGAGGACTGGGTTGGGAAACACTGCCATATAGGATACCTGTCCTTTTCAGTATTCACAGTAGAATTTTGAGAGACGGATTTAATGAGCCTATGCTTCCATTTGAGGTATTATAACAGTTTGACTGTTCAAAAATACCCCACAAAGGCCTACCATTTGTAAAAGTAGGCACTCCAGGGTATCTCATAAGGTGCATATTGTGCCTTAATATGCCCCCATTTTTACACCAATATATGCCAAAGTATGTGGCAAAAAATAATTTATTGCATTTTTTACATACAGATTGCATTTTTGCTGGGCATTTTGTATATTTCATATGTGCCACTAAGTTCAAACCCCCCAAATTATGCTCAGCTAAGTCTTCTGAGTAAAAGGACATCCCCATTGTATGTCTTTGGCACTATTACGTGAAGCTACAGTGCCATATAGGAGACCTGTCCTTTTCAGTATTCACAGTAGAATTTTGAGAGACGGATTTAATGAGCCTATGCTTCCATTTGGGGTATTATAACAGTTTGACTGTTCAAAAAAAACCCACAAAGGCCTACCATTTGTAAAAGTAGGCACTCCAGGGTATCTCATAAGGTGCATATTGTGCCTTAATATGCCCCAATTTTTTCACCAATATATGCTAAAGTATGTGGCAAAAAATAATTTTGTGCATTTTTTACATACAGATTGCATTTTTGCTGGGCATTTTGTATATTTCATATGTGCCGCTAAGTTCAAACCCCCCAAATTATGCTCAGCTAAGTCTTCTGAGTAAAAGGACATCCCCATTGTATGTCTTTGGCACTATTTCGTGAAGCTACAGTGCCATATAGGAGACCTGTCCTTTTCAGTATTCACAGTAGAATTTTGAGAGACGGATTTAATGAGCCTTTGCTTCCATTTGGGGTATTATAACAGTTTGGCTGTTCAAAAAAAACCCACAAAGCCTACCATTTGTAAAAGTAGACGCCCCAGGGTATCTCATAAGGTGCATATTGTGCCATAGCATGCCCCCATTTTTTCACCAATATATGCCAAAATATGTGGTAAAAAATATTTTTGGGCATTTTTTTACATACAGATTACATTTCTGATGGGCATTTTGTATATTTCATATGTGCCACTAAGTTCAAAACCCCCAAATTATGCTCAGCTAAGTCTTCTGAGTAAAAAGACACCCCAATAATGTCTTTGGCACTATTTCGTGAAGCTACAGTGCCATATAGGAGACCAAGCCATATCAGTTTTTACCGAAATTTGAATTTTGACACTGGGCCTATGTGCAATTTACAAGCATCTTCGCAGGTTTTAAATTCAAACTACCCCATAAAGGCCTACCATTTCTTAAAGTAGACACCCCAGGGTATTTCAAAAGGTATATTTTGAACCTTAGCATGGGATCATTTTTCCGCTAGCTTGTACCAGGTGTAGTGGCAATAAGCGTTTTTTCTGCCTTTTTGACACACAAAGTAAGTTTGCACAGTATATTTTGCAAACCTTATGTGTGCTACCACTGTATAATACTTCATATGTTGCTCAGCTATGTCGGCTGAGTACAGCAATACCCCCGTATGTACCTTTGCCAGGTATATGTGGACATCGGAAGGGCACATTTGAGACATAGCCATTCCACATTTTTACACTGTGTCCATGTCCCATTTTAGAGTACTTTACCAGGCTATATAATCCAAATACCCCATACAGCCATACCATTTCTTAGAGAAGACATCCCAGGGTATTTCAAAAGGCATATTTTGAACCTTATATGTGGATGTTGAAGGGGCACATTTAAGACGCAGCCATTCAGTTTTTTTTCTAACTTTTAAGTTTTACGCTGTGTCCATGTTCCAATTTGAAGTAGTTTAGATGGTTGGTTATTGAAACTTCCCCACAAACACATACTATTTATTAAAGAATACACCGTGGGGTAATTCAAAAAGCATATTTTGAACCATGGTGTGGGATCATGTTTTCTTTAGTTTGTTCCAGGTGTAGTGGTAATGAGCGTTTTTAAATGTATTTTTTTACTTTTTTAAACTTTTTTTTACTTGTTAAAACTAGTTTTTAAACTTTTGTTTTGCTTATTCATTTTTTTAAACTTTCCTAAACTTTCTTAAAACTTTTTTTTACAGATTTAACATTTTTCTAAGCTTTTTTTTTACCGTTAACCCCTAACTAGCACAAACAGCACTAACAGTAAATTCCCCATTTTCCCATAACTCCCACCCACCCCAGCTAGCAAAATATATAATTATAAAATATTTAAATTAGTTAATTAAATAAATTGAATCCCTGAGCGTTAAAAAATAAATAAAAATTAATCGTCAGGGGTTAAAAAAAATTAGATCACAGTATAATACTGTGATCTGTATTTTGATCACTGTAGGCAGTGATCGACTGGCAGGGAAGGGGTTAATTTTTATTTGGACTGGCTAAAGGGGTTTTTTTTTTACTTAAACGTTATTAAAACTTTTTAAACTTAATTTTTAACTTTTTAATGCTTATTTTAAAACTTTTTTTTAACGTTAACCCCTAGTTAGCCTAACACCAAATCCCCCAATTCCCCACTAACTTCCACCCACCCCAGCTAGCTAAATTTATAATTAATACTTAATTAATAAAATAAATTTAACTAATTCTTTTTTTTAACCCTCAGGGGTTAAATTTATTTTATTAATTAAAGTATTTTAAAATTATAAATTTAGCTTAAAAAAAAAATCAGATCATAGTAAAATGTAATCCTTGCCAATTTATCACTGTAGTCAGTGATCAATTGGCAGGGAGGGGGTTAATTTTTTATTAAAATGGGTAATGGTGGGATTTTAAATTAACTTTATTTATTTTTAAAATGGGTAAAGGTGGGATTTTAAATTAACTTTATTTATTTTTTCTAACAGGGACAAGATCAGTGATGATCCGTCTCCCTCATTTCACAGTGAACCCGGAAGTGCAGGGAGGCGGAAGGTGAGTATACTGAGCACATGTGCTCGCTCTGACAGACTGTCATAGCGAGCACCGGTGCTGGGGCAGCGAGATTGGGTGCTCCCGGGCTGCCTCTAATACAGAGGCAGACTGGAGCACCATTAACCCTGCGATCGCCTCGATCACGGCGATCTGGGGTTAAAGGTCCATCACTCGTCGTTAAGGGTTTCCCCTGAGTGATGCTCCTCGTCCGTCACTCCTCATTAAGGGGTTAAGGATTAAGCATTCACAAGGCTTAATTTGCAAACATACAATGTATGCATACACCTCAGGTTGGGTAAGCTGATACTAAATAATACTGATACTTTTAGATAACACTTTTAGCATTCTTGGAATGGTGAAAATGTTCCTTATAAATTAGAGGGGCAAAGGTTTAAAAATAATATCAGGAAGTATTACTTTACTGAGAGGGTAGTGGATGCATGGAATAGCCTTCCAGTTGAAGTGGTAGAGGTTAACACAGTGAGGGAGTTTAAGCATGCATGGGATTGGCATAAGGCTATCCTAACTATAAGATAAGGCCAGGGCCTAATAATAGTATTTAATAATGGTATTTAGAAAATGGTTCTTATCTGCCGTCACATTCTATGTTTCTATGTAAGATAACGTTTGACAAAACTTATTTTAAAGAAGTGTTATCAACACTTTAACAGATCCATCAGATAAATGTAACACTTAAAAGAACTTAAAAGTTCATGAAAATGACTGTAATAACATTTGACCTTCACTACTAAGTATTTTTTGTTTGAAAAAATATCAGCAAAAATATATATTTGCAACATGGGATGTATTCTAAATCATCGATTTTGTGTATAGCTTGCTTTTCAGGCAAAATTAACATGATGTAAATTTTTTTTATATTTTATTTATTCACTCTTAATAGATTTTGTTGGGGAAAGAAATATAGGATACAGTATCCTTATGTTGCAATATTTCACAGGGTCTGAAATGTTATTCTAAAAGCTAAAAATACAAATCTAAATAGATAAATGAAATGGTTAAATCTTATATGTATTTGTAAAGACCCCAATAGCATTACTAGCTGTACAACTTGTTAACATTGCAAAAGAATGTAAAAACAATGTCTGCATTTGAGCATAATGTCCATATCCAGTAAATACATTTAAATTATATATTTTATAAATACAGCTATCTTAAATTGCAGTAGTAATAGTTATTAATCTCTGGAATGCTAATGCTAACAGAGAAATGGGAGAGCCCATTCACTTCCTCCCCTCCCTGAGTGTAGGAATGGTATGACCCATTGAAAGCTCCTGTCCATTTGGAAGAGTGGGGATAGCTGACATTGTGAGCAAAAGTGGAGTAAGCTTATGTGAGGGGCATTCCTTCCTCTACAGGCTAGTAAACATTCTTGAAGTAAAAATGAAGGTGAGCTTGGCATTATGGACTAACTTTTGTTTTGCAGTGAAGTGATTAACCTTTTAATCTGGTCTTTACAATATTAACAAGCATTTCACAAGTTATTTCTTGTTTAAACTTGAAAATGTTTTCTGCCTTTGGCGGCATTACAAGCAGTAAAAATGATTTTGGACAGTGAACACTTTATAAACTGTCTCATGGTTCAGGCTGAAAGTCACCATATTTGGGTCACTCTGAGGTAATCATTTAGCATGAGGGACAGAAGGGGGAAATGCTAAAAAGAGAAATGGATGGGAGAACAAACAAATGAAATGATTACAAACACAGTGAAGCAAAGCAGAACATAGGCACCAAATATAAGATTCATGAACATATTTAACAGCTGTGAGAAGTTGTGAAAGATGAGTATACAATGGAACAAAACGAAAAATAGAGGTAAAAATATCAAGAGAAATATGTCCGAATGATAGAGAAACAAAATAGAAACAGAGAATGATTGGTTTAAAATAGGCACATTTCATGCTTGTACTATTGGGTGGTTATATACAGAGATTAATTAATATTGCTCAACATTGAAAACATTTACAGTTTTATTTTTTTAATTTAATCCCAGAAACATTACTGTCCCTATGAGTTCTCTCAGACATATAGATCACTTTTCCCTTCAATTTCCCTTCAAGTAGCCACCTTTCTCTTTATTTTGATGGACTTTAAACATAATCCATAATTACCTATGATTTCCCAACAATGGAAGGACTGTATAGAGTAGGAAGCCATGGTTGGGAAATTGTTCTCTTGTACACAATAAAGGTATATAGGTACAACATACCATTGGAACTGCACAAAGCAAGTGAGCTGAGATTGGGTAATACTAGTTAATCAGATACAGATTATACAATTAACCCCTTAAGGACTGGACTGTTTTTGCGATGTTGTACATTTGCGACCAGGAATATTTTTACACTTTTGTGGTGTTTGTGTTTGGCTGTAATTTTCCGCTTTCTCATTTACTGTTCCCATACAAATTATATATTGTTTTTTTCAGGACAAAAAGGGGCTTTCTTTACATACCATTATTTATATAATCTCATGTATTTTAATTTAAAAAAAATACAAAAATCTGATGAAAAATTGAAAAAAATACATGTTTTTTGACTTTTACTTGAAAAATCTTTTACTCATCTACAAAAGCGAATGAAAAAAACTGCTAAATAGATTCAAAATTTTGTCCTGAGTTTAAAAATACCTAGTGTTTACGTGCTTTTTTGCTTTTTTTTGCATGTTATAGGGCTATAGGTACAAGTAGGATATTGCGGTTTCAAAACATACATTTTTAAAATTTATCAATAGTGACATTGTAACACTATTATCTGTCATAAATCTCTGAATAACACCCCACATGTACATATTTTTTTTAAAGTAGACAACCCAGGGTATTCAATATGGGGTATGTCCAGTCTTTTTTAGTAGCCACTTAGTCGAAAACACTGGCCAAAGTAAGCATTCATATTTGTTTGTGTGTGAAAAAAGTAAAAAAACTAAATTGAACGCTAATTTTGGCCAGTGTTTGTGACCAAGTGGTTACTAAAAAAGACTGGACATACCCCATTTGCAATACCTTGGGTTGTCTTCTTTTGCAAATGGTATGCCATCATGGGGGTAATTCTCATTCCTGGGCTACCATACGCTCTCAAAGGCAACGTAACCAACCTGGCCATTTTCAATGTAAAAATATTTGACCCATATATTTGACCTTGTAACTTTCAAAAATGCTATAAAACCTGTACATGGGGGGTACTGTTTTACTCGGGAGACATCGCTGAACACAAATATTAGTGTTTAAAAACTGGAAAACGTATCACAACAATTATATCATCAGTAAAAGTGCTGTTTGTGTGTGAAAAATGCAAAAAAAGTAACTTTCACTGACAATATCATCGCTGTGATATGTTTTACTGTTTTGAATCACTAATATTTGTGTTCAGCGAAGTCTCCCGAGTAAAACAGTACCCCCCATGTACAGGTTTTAGGGTGTCGTAGAACGTTACAGGGTAAAATACAGTGCTAGCAAATTAAATTCTCTGGAATTTCGGCCTGGGTTGGCAGGCAGGTCCCTCAAATTGCAATCAATAAAATTACTGAATTATGTAAAATATTACATAAATACGCACGTAGAATTTAAATATATATGCATATTTATATATTTGAAGTCTACGTGTATATTTATATAATTATTTATGTAATTTTGTATATGGACGTATGTATATTTCTTATTATTTTTATTTATTTTTATATACATAGATATATATACAAATTCATTCTAAGTGTATTTTGATATAAATATATATATATTAATTTTAAAATACAGTTAGAATAAAATTTCATATAGATATATAATTTTTTTTTATTTTTTATTATTATTTTAAAAAAATTATTTAATTTAAATTACTTATTATTTATATTTTATAATAATATATATATACAATATATATAGTTATTATATATATTATATATATACGTGTGTAATTTAATTATAAGTGTATTTTTATATTAATATAAGTACATATTAATATAAAAATACACTTAGTATGACATTATATATATATGATATATAGACATATATTATATAGATATAATATATGTCTATATATCATATTTATACATATATAATTATTATTATTTTTTTTATTACCATTAACTTTAATTTATTTTTTGATTTTACACTGCAGGGAGACTGCCTGTCAGCACAGACAGTCCCCCTGCAGGCAGACACTATGGACACCTATTGTGACCATGTGATCGCTGTGTTAAGCGATCACATGGCCACAGGGGTCCTAATCTGCCGTGGGGAGACTGTCTGGGCTGCAGACAGTCTCCCCACAACCGGAGGAACACTGATCGCCGCCGGGGGAACGACGGCGATCAGGTAAGTAGCCCCAGACCGTTTGGACGGTTCAGGACCGTCATCGGTCGGCAAGGCAAAAATGCCGATGACGGTCCTGAACCGTCCTCGGTCCTTAAGGGGTTAAAACTGCCAGTTATTATTATTATTATGTTATTATTTATATAGCGACAACAAATTCCGCAGCGCTTTACAATGGGAGGACGAACAGACATGTAGTTGTAACCAGACAAGTTGGACACGCAGGAACAGAGGGGTTGAGGGCCCTGCTCAATGAGCTTACATGCTAGAGGGAGTAGGGTAAAGTGACACAAAAGGTAAGGATAGTATTAGATTAATGACAGTTGCAAGAGAGGAATCAGTTGGCTGCTATTAACAGTTTAATTGATATGCTTTATGAAGAAGTGGGTTTTTAATGATTTTTTTGAAGGAGTGGAGACTAGGTGAGCATCTAATGGAGGAGGGAAGTGAGTTCCACAGGAACGGTGCAGCCATCGAGAAGTCTTGAAGCCGAGCATCAGTGGTGGGAGTATGGACAGACGATAGACGTAAGTCTTCAGTAAAGCGTAAGGGCCTAGATGGGACATACTTGTATATTAGGGAGGATAGATAGGTGGGAGCAACATTATGTAGAGATTTGAAAGCAAGAACCAGAATTTTAAATTGAGCCCTATATTTTACAGGAATCCAATGTAGGGACTGACAGAAGGGTGAGGTGCGGGCGGACAGGAAGATGAGCCTCGCCGCCGCATTCATTATGGACTGTAACGGTGCAAGTTGGGAGCACGTAAGACCACCGAGAAGCGGATTACAGTAGTCAAGGTGAGAAAGGTCAGGGGAATGGACCAGCACCATAGTCGCATCTGGCATTAAGTAGGGTCGGATGCGCGCAATGTTTTTGAGATGGAAACGACAGGATTTGGTGATAGACTGAACATGAGGCATGATGGAGAGGTCGGCGTCAAAGAGAACACCTAGGCAGCGAGCCTGCATGGTGGAGCTGATGGTAGCACTGTTGACTTGGAGGGAGGGAGACACAGAAGTAGCAACACTTGAGGGAGGAAAGACGAGAATTTAAGTTTTGGTCAAGTTGAGTTTAAGGAAGTGAGCAGCCATCCAGTTAAAAATAGCAGTTAAAAATAGCAGAGAGGCAGTCAGAGACACTAGTCAAGAGGAATGGGGAGAGATCAGGAGAGGACAGGTAGATTTGCATAGAAATGACATTGGAAGACAAAGGAGCAAATGAGTTTACCAAGGGAGGCAGTATAGGTAGAGAACAATAGGGGACCAAGCACTGTACCTTGGGGGACACCAACGGAAAGGAGTTGGGGAAAAGAAGCAGAGCCAGAGAAAGAAACACTGAAAGAGTGCTGGGAGAGGTAGGAGGAGCACCAGGAGAGAGCAAAAGCTTGTAGACCGATATTGCGGAGAATGAGAAGAAGCTGTTGATGAACAGTGTCAAAAGCCGCAGACAGGTCAAGTAGAATTAGGATAGAGTAGTGACCACGAGATTTTGCAGCGAGTAGATCATTGGATACGTTGGTCAATGCCGTTTCCACAAAGTGCTTAGTGCGGAAACCAGTCTAGCAGAGAGTTGGACTCCAGGAAGTCTGTCAATCTCGCATACACAACTCTTTCAAGGATCTTGGATTTAAAAGGCAGTAGCGAGATAGGACAGTAGTTGAACAGAGAGTTAGGGTCAAGGTTGGACTTCTTTAGGGGGTTACAGTTGCATGTTTGAAGGGTGATGGAAATATTCCAGAGGAGAGAGAGAGATTGAGAATTTTAGTAAGAGGTGGAGAAAGAGAAGAAGACAGAGTACGGATGAGATGTGAGGAAATTGGATCTAGGGAGCAGATGTTGGGGCGGGAGGACTGGAGCAGAGCAGAAACCTCTTCCACTCTAGCGGGTGCGAATGAACATAGAACAACAGAGGGAGTGAAGTTAGGGGAAGTATTGTAATTGGAAGAAGAAAGATGAGAGATCTCTTCCCTGATTGTAGAGATCTTGTCAGTGAAATTAGTTGCAAAGTCTGAGGCGGTCAAGTTAGTAGGTGGAGGAGGAACAATAGGGCAAAGAAGAGAGTTAAATGTGTGAAATAGTTGTTTGGGTTCACGGGAGAGTGTGGTTATGAGGGTATTGAAGTAAATTACTTTTGAAGAGGAAAGAGCCAAGCTGTATGAGCTCAGCATACATTTATAGTGAAGAAAGTCTGAGGGTTTCCCGCTGTATGGGTTGCTAAATTGGACCATCGTGTAAGGCCAAAGGAGGAGGTTACAGAGAGCAGACAAGAGGCATCAGTGCAATTAGGGTTGTTGATTGGGATATTGAAATCCCCAAGTATAAGGGAAGTAGTGCTAGATGAGAGGACGTGGGTAAGCCAGGAAGAAAAGCGATCAATGAATAGTCTAGGATTACCGGGGGGGTTTAAATAGGCGGACAGTGTGAACTTCAAAAAATGAAAAGGATAGGGCAGGGGAGTTATGATTGGTTGAAAGGTACAATTATAAGTGCATATGAGCTCACAGAAAATGTGTTAGTGCATGTTGAACTCCTGCTGTCACTATCTAATGATGTTTGTCCTCCTATGTTCCATTTTGTGGGGATCCCTGCACTTGCATCCAGCACTGCTACAGAATAGGACTGATTCCTTCTAGGTTATTTTAGATTCTAGATTCTTTCTGTTTCAAAATGCAAAATCTCTCACTCCAAGTCCAACATCATCAAGGTGACTGTTCCTTACATAATTTAATGTGGCATGTAGAGTATGTTATTCCATTGGGGGTAGGTATCAAATGTAATTTGTTGTGTGTTATCCATCAGTCTACAAGCAAATCATGTAATGCATGCATTGCTAAAAAACAAACAAACAAAAAAAAAACCCAAACGTTTTCAGGTCAGATGTTTCTATGTCTAATTAACTAAGGCCAAAACCAATCAAGATGTATTGTAGAAAGGGAAGACAAATATGGATGCATATAGACATTTTCCTAGAGAATAAGGTTATAATAAAATCTGTCAATTTGAACATTTATTTGACATTGAGATATGCTGAACATTTAATTCTAATTATGAATATGTATGTAACAGTGCAAGTAATAATGGTCAACCCTTGGAGATTTGTAGCCTCTTATAATGAGGCATAATAAAATTACTATATGGCATTTGTAAAGAGAATAAATGTAAAATACATATTAATTTGTCTGTGATCATGATCTTTGAAGACCATACGATGGAGTTCACAATCTGTATGATAACGACTCTTATTTGGATCCAAATTAAAGCTTATATCTGTCTGATTTGAGATGAGAGTATTTTGAATCCAAGCATATAAAAGCAGCTTTTACTTATGTGTTTTTTTTTATAGGGTTCTGCTCTTTAGATAGGGAGATACATACATTTTCACTTTAGCATCTCATCTTTCATCTGAAACACAAAACCAAGCTTCTTAATGCAAATGGACTTCCACTCCCCTTAACTCCTATTTCACCTTAGGGAATGAGCCCACACATGGGCCAAACTATTGCTGCAAAAATGGTACTGTATGCAACTATGTAAATGAAAAATCTAAAAATATGATAGTTAATCATTTAACATATCATCATTTAAACAGATCACTCATTATACATCTCTACTCTGGTGGGCAAAACTTAACTTTCAATATTTGCATCACGTTTATTTTTAATAAGAGTCACGTTTATACAATCCACTGCACTACAATTGAGAAGCATTTATAAAACATGCAGACTTGAACAAGAAAAATATTAAATTAAAAACTATTATACGATTAAGCATCGTCTGGCTTACCAATCTAAGATGAGTGAGCAAACTGATGATTTTATCATTCTATAAAAAGCATGGAAAAAAAAATTTCTTAGAATAAGTCCGTACAAAATCCTTTTGGTAATGAACATTCTGTGCATGATTTATGAATAATAAAAATAGACACAATATGAATTCCTCACTCTGTGAGATCCAAAATTTACAGCATTCGGAGAAGTAAAATATGGTCACAAGCAGCTGGCTGATTCTGCTTTGTATCAGTTACTGAAGAGAGGACAGAAATAATGTCACACTCCTAAATAGGAGGATGATTATATTTTCCAGTGATATATATTTTATACAGCAGCATAGTCTAGTCCTGTCTGCTCAATCAATGCATTAAGGTTGATTTAGTCACATGGAAGTGTTTTATTTTTTCCTCTGTTGATACTGGATTCTGTCACAGTTTGATTTACTAACAGGTGCAAGACAAATACAGCTGCACTGCCAGAAATACAGAACCTCCAGGCTGAGTAAAACAACTCCATAGGAGACCCGAGGAAGTGTAGTGCCAGAACCGATTTAGTTGGTGTTATGGTTATCTGGGCAAAAACAATATGACCAATTTTCTGGCATACATTCTACAGCAAAAGGAACCATGCACAAGAACTTTCAAGCCACATGCAGCCAGACAGGCAACTTAATATAGTTTGATTTGGAAGTAAAATGAAACCTTCCAGTGCTACAGCAGAAAATAACATAATACTTTGTTCCTAGATCTATTACAGACCCAAAATGAACAAAAATTGGTGGATTAAAAAAACAAACATCTTGTATAGTCGACTGGATACCATGATTAACTAGGAAACCAGGAAAAATAAAATGTACCCACTCTTCCTAATCCAATGTGTAGGTGGGCAGAGGTAAGTTAAAGGACACTCTAGGCACTAAAACAACTTCATCTAAATGAAGCCAGAGTGGAGTGAAGATGGCCGTTGGAGAAAATTGGTATAACCCCTTGAGGTAAGAGTGTCTCTGGGGGCCTCCTGGCCTTGTAACAATGCCATTTAGATCAAGTTGTTCTGGTGCCTAGATTGACCCTCTAACTTATCTCTGTCCCCCTGCATGTGGGGTGAAGAAAGAGTGGGGCCATTTTATTTTTTCCTAGTTTCCTAGTTAATCTTGGTGTCCTTTATAGAGATGTAATTTAGATGAAGTTGCTTTGGTGCCTGGAGTAACCCTTTAATAACAGGTAGGCACCTGGACAAGAGCCTCATGCATTCATTTGCTAGAGACAATAATAATAATCAACTAGGTTAGGGGTGTCTATGTTCCCTAGTCCATTGGTAAATAGACCAAGGTAAGTACTAGTCTGAATACCTATCAGCCTGTCCTTGCAAAACAGAGTTTGATGGATTTAAACTTAATAACTTTGTGTTATCATTTCCACATTACAACTGTGGCTGCAGTGGAGGGTGATATGGCCATTTGAAATTTGTTTTGCAGAAGACTATTGGATGGTGTCCACAGGATGAGTTGTAATAGTTATGGTGCTTAGAGTACCTGCTAGTGTTAATGAAACCATTGACTGGCAATGCTAAACTATATATACCCACCAACTCCACCCGTGCAAACTCATATGGCATATGACGGGTACTAAAACTAAGAATAAATGTCCAGTAATCCCTGGATACATCTAATGGATCATTGCCTCGTTTCTCCTTCAAGAATATGACATGAGATCACTACAAAAGGTTCCCATTCAATCATCTATAGACTCTCTCAAAATAGATAAGTCGCCTGCAAACACCTTGTTTTTTACTTAAATTAAGTTATAACATTCTGTTGTTGTGTTTTCTTATACGTTTACTTTCTACCAATACCTGACTGCCCTAATTACTTTTTGGCATCACACACCAGAAGAACTTGTATGCGCTACAATCTATCATCTAATCTAACATCCCAATCCCCTGTGATTAAATCAAATGTATTAAATATATTTTCAGTAGCAGAAGATATGAAAGTGCACATATTTTTGAATGAACAAAGTATATACCTTTACAGTTTTTAAACTTTTAAAACTACATTCGATCTGAACTCTGCTTTATCTTTGCAAAATTTGTGAAGTTTGTATACACTGCAGAAGTATATATCTAAAATGAAAATCTTAAAGTAATCAGGTGTTCATATATACATAACATTCTATTGCACTAGACTAGACCAATACATATGAATTTATCTACAAGACTATACAATTACGTGTGATTCTATTATGATTTAATTATATAGACTACGGTAGCAAGAAAAAGTTTGTGAACCCGTTGGAATTACCAATATTTATGTTGAAATCAGAACACACATCCTGATCTTCATCTAAGTCACATTTATAGACAAACACAATCTGATGAAACTAATAACACACAAACAGATGTACTCAGATATACTTTTCAAAATGTTATTGAAGATGTGGGGTAATCTTTCACAGTGCAGCCTGGAAAATGATACCGAACCTCTGTGTTAAAGATGTATTTTCCACTTTTTCTTGGAACTGTATTTCCAAAATGTAACTGCTATAAAATTGAAAGACTCACGCACATAAATTGTTCTAGTTAAAGGTAATAATCTTAAAAACAGAATGACAGACTGTTTTATGACTGGCTTGACAATAACATATTCCTGGTGTTATCATCTAACCTTCCTTAGTGATAGCTCCTACTAGATAAGAAATGTGCCCAATATGCCACTGTGTTACATGTTACATGTTTATCATGATATTTGAGAGTGACATCATAAAGGCCTTGTTACAATATATATTGCTCACTTTTTAAAAAAAAATGTTTGCCCTCTTTTTTTCAATGTTATTTTCTTCTCAAATTAGGGAAGATGCTTAACTTGTTCTCTATGTGTCTGTCTTTTTTGGGAACCATATGACCATTACAAGACCCCATTAAGACCCGATGGTAGTCTTATATTACAACAAATATTAGGAAATTGGAAAGCAACTAGAAAAAATACAAAAACTTAGTATACAAATTAAAATTTAAAGTTTCCCTTTAATTTCTCTTACTTAACAGATAATTTGGATTCATCAGGGTGGGCTAAAAAAGGGGTGACCTTCATAGGGGGTCTGTTGAAAGGTAAAAAAGTAATTAACAAAGCTACAACTATAATAAAGGCTGAACCAGAACGATACTTAAATATTTTTAGAGTAAAATGGATTCTTGGTAAATATTTGGATAGAGAATGATGGACCCATTCAATTGCTGAATTCCATGCTTCTGCAATTGAATTATAAAAAAAAATGAATGACTAATTAACACCAATTACTGAGGATGCTAAAGCATGACTATTTCCCCCCTGGCAATCAAAAAATGGGAACAAGAGCTACATTGCTCTATGCAGAAATCAGAATGGAATCACTCATTGAAATTAACATACTGTATAAAACGATTCATTGACTAAACCTTAATTAATTACACTTCAAGTTGATGAATAGGTGGCATTTAGTAACTGTTAGTATTGCCAGAATGTACCCAAATAGTACCGATAGATGCTGCAGGTGTAATATTATGAGGGGGACCAGACGTATATTTGGTGGGGCTGCTCTCTTCTAAGAGTGATTTGGTATATGGTGGAGGAGTTTTTCCTTCGAATTCGCTATGACGAAAATTTAATTTCACCCCAATTAGGATCCTCCTCCATATATGGTAAGACAGTTTGAATCATTTAGAGATGAACAATTTTTTACATTTGGTGACAGCAGTTAAAATACATATAATCAGGAGTTGGAAATGCAATGTAATTAACTGGACAATGGTCAAATCACAATTGATTTTCCAATGTAAAATGGAAATATGTATTTGGTAGTATGTTAATAAAGTCAACTCAAAAACAGCTTTTTCTTTCTGAAATAATGTTCTTAAAGAATTAGAAGAAGACAGCCTATAAGGGCCAGCAATGAATAAGAATTTGACAAGAGAAATAACCACATTAGGTTAAAAACAAGGAACCTGAATCTCAAGATATATTTTGATTAGAATACCCCTGAATCTATGCTAACATTGATAGATTTCAAGTGAAGTTGTAATTTTATGAAACCCCCTCTTCCAGCACCACGTTCTAAGAATGTAATGTATTATACTGTCTAGCCTGTTACACGTTGTGCATATTATTGCTAAATAAAAGCTTAAGAATTTTTTTTCTCTATGTGAAATTAAATGAAATCAATAAAATAGTTTAATTCACTTTAAAACTCAACATCAGTTGTATTACCACACTACCTATAAAAATTATTGCAATTAGGAGCTTCTTGTATGATTTCAAATTTATAAGCAAAAATAAATAAATTTTTCTTCCAGTGGAATTAAACAAAATCTGTGCTTCATGAATAAATTGGAATCTTAAAAGTTTAAACCAAAACACATAACAGATTATCTTATAGGAGTTAAAAGAACACTCCAAGTACCATAACCACTAGATGTATCCACTACTCATGCTGGAGCTGGAAGCTCCTAAACAGGAAATTCCATTAACTCTCTTAAACTCTGCATGGCAAGCTGTCATTGTCATAATGCTTGGAGGGTTCCTTTAACCATGTCTCTCGAAACTGAAGAGCAATTTCCCATATTTGTCAATGGGACAACTGATACTCAGTTTCCAGCCCCTCCTAATAAAGTACACTCTCTTTGAATTCTATTTTTTACATGTCAGGACATAACAATCATTTGCTCCTTAGCAGGTCTTAAAATTGTCTAAATACAACCTCAGATGAACATCAGACATAACATATTGCACAGTGTCAGGATTTATTTAACAAAAATAAAGCCAAAATGGAGAAGCCATGTGTGGAAAAACTAAGTATACTTTATGATTCAATTGCTTGTAAAAACAATCTTTAGCAGCAATAATTAGCAGTAATTGTTTTCTGCATGGCCTTATCTCTCACATAGTTGTGGAGGAATTTTGACCCACTCTTCTTTACAGAGTTTCTTCAGTTCATTGAGGTTTGCTGGCATTTGTTTATGCACAGCTCTTTTAAGGTGCCACCAGTCGGGTTGAGGTTTGGACTTTGACTCGGCCATTGCAACACCTTGATTCTATTCTTTTTCAGCCATTCGGTTATAGAATTTCTGGTTTGCTTGGGATCATTGTCCTATTGCATGAGCAAAGCTGTATCTGCTGGACAAATGGCCTCACGTTTGACGCTAGAATACTTTGGTGTACAGAGTAGTCCATGGTCGACTCAATGACTGGAAGGTTCCCAGTTCCTGTGGCTGCAAAACAAGCACAAATCATCACCCCTCCACCGCCGTGATTGGCAGTTGGTATAATAGTTTATATAGGTGGTCACACTTGCTGATAATCAATTATTCATGGGCATTTGATTAGCCGCACCTGTCTTCTACGTAGTCTCTTAATTCCTATCAAAGCAGTAAGGGTATACTTAGTTTTTCACACATTGCTTCTCCATCATGGCTTTATTTTTGTTAATTACATCATGACACAATGTAATGTGTCATGTGTATCTACTTAATACCTGTTAAGGAACAGATGGTTGCTATTATGTTCTGATTTGTAATACCACAGAATTCAAAGAGGGTCTGCTTTCTTTTTCCCATGACTATATGTAGATACATCTATATCACATTTATATGCAGTGGTATTGACAAGAAACATGCACGTTCTATTTTCACTTCATGTACTATTTCTCTTAGGAGGGATGTGCTGTCTCATTAGGATTGATCTAGGAATTCTACAAATTGTATCCAATTAACTCTACCTATGTAGCACAGTTGGGAGCTGTGTTGTTAAAGGCTAAACTCATTTGGAATTTCTTTCTCCCCAGGAGCCCAGATATATCTTCCCCAAAGCTCATTACCTAAAATCATAGTATTCATAATTATTATAGATTTTGCTACATTTTGAATATTTTATTATTTTGGATTCTGGAGTTTGGAGCTGTTGAAATATTACACATACAAAAAAGTTATATATTTTTTTTTTTTTTAAATGAGAAATATTAAACAAATGTTTGTTTCTGGATACCAGCACTATTTTAATGTATTTGATAGGTTTTGGCTACATTATTATGTTGTATTTTTTTTTTTTTTGGCATGCTCAAATATTTATAGTTTATGTATAAAATAAATAAATGTATTGCATAATGCTGCACTATAATTTGGCCTATTTAGCCACACCCACTCACTTCATAAAAATACTTCCTTATCAAATGTATGCACACAACTCAACCAGTGAAAGTACTGAATGATCTGACTGCAAAATAACCTGCATTTGAAGTACAGGACACCCAGGAGACAAATAGAGGAGATATCACTACCTGTTTACGGTTTCTCTGACTGTCTGCAGCCAGGTTGTGAATTAAAAGCAGCCAGTTCACTCACTGCTGTTGAGGCTGAGCTGTGTGCAAACTTCTGATAAGGCAATGTTTCTGGCAATAAGGGGCGGGGCTAAGAAGGTAGGCTTGTGGAACAGAATTCTGCAAAACATTTACTTTTTCTGCAAAACTATAATGATATGAGCATGCAAAGAAACCCCCAAATACAGCATTAAAGTTGTATTGGTGCCAGGAGTGTTCTTTGAGTATTTGCATTTATATATGCTGTTTGTACATACAATAAATATCAGAGTAATTAAATAATAGCTATGCTTTCATGCTTGAAGCATCAAAACATTTTTGCCATCTCCAAATATATATATATATTTTTTGGTACATTAAGAGTAATTTTCATTGTACATGAATTTCTTTAATGAAGAGATGCTAAAATCTTTTCAAGGAGAAAAAGAATCAAGTACAATACAGTGAATGTACATTGTACTTCTCAAAGTTAGACATCTGCTTTTCTATAGGAGGAAAAGAGTAAAAAGTTGTAAGCATTACTCATTACTTAGAAGATAGGCAACATGGCTCAGAAGTTAGACCTACTGTTTAAAAATTATCATTACTGATCACCTATTGTAGACTGTAGACACCTTAATTCCATTTTTAAACATGGTAGCACCAGGCATTTCAAACCGGATAATACAGATAGCAGTAGAAAGAAATTATGCTTAATAAAACATTAACAATGGGCATTTAACACAACCTGTAAAAAGCTAAACAAACAAAAAAATCCCCCCAAAAACCATATATTGGTAAAACGTAAAGAAACCCACTGAACTTACTTGCTGATTCTTTAATTGCTTTATTGTTAACACTGAATGCTTGCTTTTTTACCAATCAATTTTTGTTTGATTTTGGAATTGTTCATATTCGTAATATATCTCCAGAACTTGTTCTACACAAATATTCAACACCAGTTTAACTAAACGTAACAATTGTAATGATGAGTACATTGGTTATAGCTGGGCTTTAAAGGGACATTAGAGTCACTAAAACAACCACAGCTCAATGTAATGGTTCTGGTGTCTATAGACCTGTCCCTGCAGTGTTAATACTGTGAACACTGCATTTTCAGAGAAAAGGCAGTGTTTACATTGCTGGCTAGTAACAATTTAGTGGCAGTCACTCAGACGGCCACTAATGGTGCTTTCTGTATTAGGGCTGCGGAGTGTGATGCTGAAAGTTTCACGTAGAGATGCACTGATTCAATGCATCCCTATCAGGTGGTGCTGATTGGTGCAGAGCAACATTTTGTTGCACTTGCCCAAAAGCCTCCCAATGTTTTACCATTGGAAACCATTAGACTGGCTGAACTCACCAAAATTTATGATCTTTGCCATGGAGCAAGGACCATCTGCGGCAAGACCAGTGCGGTATGGGAAAATAGGTTAGTAAATTAACATTTTCAGGGCGATCAGCGTGGTACCGGCCTCCTAACAGCATGACAATATAGTATTCCTTTCAATTAGCTGCATCTGAGCAATTGAGGAAGAACTTACGCCAACTGGGTTTAACCTGTATCGGCGTTGTTCCCGACTGTGCTTTGTTAGTTAGAATTAATTAGATGCAACACTGTAGCCTAAGATAATTTTTTATTTGAGAATACATCCAAACAATGAAAATAAATTATAATGCAAAATGAAACTTGGGGTACATCTAAAATGGATCAAATTTTGATAGCTGTTTGTTTTTGTGCTGCAATGATGTGCTTTTCCAAAAAATGCCATAATGGCAAATTTTTTTTAATGATTAAACTGCATAAATTTGCAGTTTTCGTAAATATCTTGAGTAAAAACTGCAATATAAACCTGAATATTTTTGTCTGGATAAAGGACCAGCATTCAATGTTGGAACACAAAGATACTAAAACATCCTCTCTCTATACTCGCTTTAGGCTTGCTAAACTGTTTATATATATATATATATATATATATATATATACACACCCAGGAGGGTTAGAAAATCTATTTATTATAATTTTATATATATAAAATTAAAATAAATTGATTTTCTCACCCATCATGGGTGGTATATTTATTCCTCATTCTTTGGTCCTCTACCAGAGACCTGGTGGTTTGAGGGATCTGTGCAGTATCTTAGCTGTTCCTAGAACTGCACTCTTCTGGACCGCGATCTCAGATGTCCCACCTGGAATCTGTTGAAGCCACTCCCCCAACCTAGGAATCACAACCCTGAGTACTTATATCACAACTGGGACTACTACTGCCTTCACTTTCCACATCCTTTCTAGTTCTTCTTTCACTCTTTGGTATTTGTTCACCTTCTCATGTTCCTACTTCCTGATGTTATAGTCACTGGGTATTGCCACATCCACCACGACTGCAGTCTTTTGTTCCTTGTCTACCACCATGATGTCTGGTTGGTTGGCCAGCACTTGCTTGTCTGTCTGGATCTTGAAGTCCCACAGGATCTTAGCCCTGTCATTCTCATCTACCCGTTGTGGTATCTCCCACCTGGTCCAATCCATATTCTGTGCAGATGTTTCGGTACACAATCTCAGCAACTTGATTGTGTCTCCCCATGTATGCTGTTCGCGCAAACATCTTGGATCCGGCTACTAGGTGCTGGACTGTCTCAGAGGCCTCTTTGCACAGTCTGCACCTTGGGTCTTGCCTGGTGTGGTAGACTCCAGCTTCTATTGATCTGGTGCTGCTAGGATTAGTGCCTCAGTGCTGTCTTTCAGTCCTGCCTTTTCCAACCACTGGTAGGATTTTGTCATGTGAGCCACATCCACTATCTGCCGGAGGTACACACCATGGAGAGGTTTGTCTTGCCAAGGAACCTCCTCTTTTTCTTTTTCTGTGGAGACTTCCACAGATCGAGGATGTAGAAAAAAAAAATTATATGTATGTGTGTGTGTATATATATATATATATATATATATAGATATATATATATATATATATATATTTGTGTACGGGATTATGAAAGGGACGTATACTTAAAGTGAGTGTAGTTTTGATAAAACAAGAGTCGGTTGAGGTGTGCCGAAACCGAAGAGAGGTTAGGCCTGTAAAAAAGAGGGCCAAAAAGTATGCAAACATGTTTATTTATTACATGAACAACATTATTTAGACTTATTATAGAAAGCAAATCTGATTTCTTTCTCTGGGTCTGGAATGTACCGGTTGCATGTAGAAGTTTTCCAGCGACCCATTTTCTTTATGATATGTGTTGGAACCTGACTACTAGAGGCTGCAGTGGCAGCCCCAATACGGAATAAGTGTCCTGAGAAGGAATCTGGATTGAGGCCAAGTCTGCGTAATATAGAACGTATATATAGCATGAACTGTTTAGTGGTAAGTGGCTTTCCTTGTAGGGACAACAGGGGTAGTTCTGGATTTCTAATATAATGATTTTTTTAATCAAATTATCTAGCACTTGAACTGGGCACCATTTGGAACCAGTAGGGAAATACTTAATCTCCACTGGGGGGCCTGCTTGGCTTGTTTTTGTGTGGGGGATCGAGAGAACATAATGATCGTTTACTTTGGTCAAGTTTTTTTGCTTAAGGCAAATGTTAATGTCAGATATTTTCTCTACCGAAAATTCTATGGGTCTTAAAACCCCGAAGAAGGCCAAATAAGCCGCTGATTTAATTACCAGGTTAGTGGTATGTTCAAAAGGACTTTAATCTAATAACTTGGAGATTTCTTTAAAGATGTTGCTGTCTATGGGGAGTCTCTTGATGGATTTTTGGACTTTTAGTCTCTGGATACCTTTTAGTATGTTTTTTATGGGGTATGTGGATAAGAAAGGAGTCTCGTTTGGATAAAGAGTTAGCATGAAATGTTGTATCCTCGTCAAGTATAGTTTGATGGTATTGTAGGCTAGTTTTAACGAAAAGTGGCAAAAAGTTGTAAATGCAACCATGGTTTCTACAGAAAAATTATTTATTATGTTAAATTCACGAACAAATTTCTTGAACAGGTCAAATGCCCTATCGTATGCATTTTTAGTGTTAACTGACAACCCTGCCTGTGCGAGAATTCTACCGTGATCTAATAACTGGTTTAATGCATGATTAGGTCTTTGAATTGAGGAGGTTCTTTGGGTTGCTTGTTTGCTGTAGGGTGTAGTCTGAAAAATTCCTGTAAATTAGAACGTGACAAAGCGTCAGCTGCGTTATTGAAAATGCTTGGAACATGAATACAACAAATGTAGAACTGCCAATTTGCTGCCAACCATGTAAGTTTCCTTCCTAGATTCATAATTGACAGGGATTGAGAGCGGCCTTTGTTAATTATGTTACAAGCTGCTATGTTGTCAGAAAAAAACCACCTTACTGATTTACCCCTCTATTTTTCTCCCCAAATGTGTGCTGCTGCCACTATTGGGAAGATCTCGAACATTGCTGAGGTTTTGTCAAAGTTTTCTAGGGTAGCTGTTTCGGGTGGCCAACTGTCATAGACCCATTCATCCCCGAATATCACAGCATACCCGACGGTAGCTGCAGCATCTGTCCAGATAACCGGGGACTCGTCAGAGATGGGGGGAATGAACAATGACCTACCATTCCATGAGGATAAAAATAGACTCCACATTTTTAGGTCAGCCCTTGCAGGATCGTCTAGATTAATCTTAGTGTCGTCGTCAGGCCGTGTAGAAGAGAAAGTAGAGATGAAAGCCTTGCCTTGAGGAATAATCCTCATGGCGAAGTTAAGAGAACCCAAAAGTGACTGTAATTCTTTCCTGGTGCAGGACCTGTGATTGGTGCAGGTATGAATATGAGTTAAGATCCTGTCTACTTTGACTTGAGGAAGACTAGCTTGCATAGTTACAGAATTGAGTGTGATACCTAGGAAGGTTATTTCTGTACTGGGACCTTCGTCTTATCTGGTGCTACCGGGACACCTAATTCCTTAAATAGGGGGAGTGCATATTGCAGACTGCGTGGTGTGTAGTGGTGAGGCTAAACATAAAGAAAATCATCGAGGTAGCGGATTACTACTGGGCACCTGGATTTCTTAAGTAGTAGCCAATTCAAGGTTTCTGCGAATATATCAAAAATTTTTGGACTGCTTTTGGAGCCGAAGGTCAGCCTAGTCGCAAAATAGTATTTCTCTTCCCACTTAACGCCATGTAGATGCCAGAGTGACTGCTTAATTGGTAGAAGTTTGAAAGCATTTGTGATATCCGTTTTGCTTAACCAGGCTGCCTTATCAAAGTTGACAATGGCTTGTATGGCATTGTCTATTTTAGCATATTGTAATGAGAAGTCTTCTGAGGGTATAAGGGAATTTAAACTTGAGGAGGTGGAAGAGTGAGGTGCTGAGAAATCGATTATTAATCTCTTTTTATTATTAAATTTGCCCGTGGCTATACCTACAGGGAGTGCAGAATTATTAGGCAAATTAGTATTTTGACCACATCATCCTCTTTATGCATGTTGTCTTACTCCAAGCTGTATAGGCTCGAAAGCCTACTACCAATTAAGCATATTAGGTGATGTGCATCTCTGTAATGAGAAGGGTGTGGTCTAATGACATCAACACCCTATATCAGGTGTGCATAATTATTAGGCAACTTCCTTTCCTTTGGCAAAATGGGTCAAAAGAAGGACTTGACAGGCTCAGAAAAGTCAAAAATAGTGAGATATCTAGCAGAGGGATGCAGCACTCTTAAAATTGCAAAGCTTCTGAAGCGTGATCATCGAACAATCAAGCGTTTCATTCAAAATAGTCATCAGGGTCGCAAGAAGCGTGTGGAAAAACCAAGGCGCAAAATAACCGCCCATGAACTGAGAAAAGTCAAGCGTGCAGCTGCCACGATGCCACTTGCCACCAGTTTGGCCATATTTCAGAGCTGCAACATCACTGGAGTGCCCAAAAGCACAAGGTGCAATACTCAGAGACATGGCCAAGGTAAGAAAGGCTGAAAGACGACCACCACTGAACAAGACACACAAGCTGAAACGTCAAGACTGGCCAAGAAATATCTCAAGACTGATTTTTCTAAGGTTTTATGGACTGATGAAATGAGAGTGAGTCTTGATGGGCCAGATGGATGGGCCCGTGGCTGGATTGGTAAAGGGCAGAGAGCTCCAGTCCGACTCAGACGCCAGCAAGGTGGAGGTGGAGTACTGGTTTGGGCTGGTATCATCAAAGATGTCATGTTACCTGTAATTTCAACCTCTGAGGAGGTCAGTCTCTCTTCCAAAGGGGCTCCTATGCCCAAGCATTTCGGCCGTTTTCGCGAAGGCCGCGCTAGCTCCTCCCCCTTTTATGACGCGACGGCCAATCGTCGACGTCATGACGTCATCATCAACGTGAACCACCGGGAACCACAATTCCGGACCTTTTGGGGGCGTGGTCATAATAAAGGTGACAGGGTATTTAAGGGAAGCTTATACTACTGCTCATGGCCCTGTCGTGGTTCTAGCTTGCTAGTCACTCAGCGCATTTCTCTCTTTGTGTTTTTCGGTTTTGACCTGGCTTGTACTTTTGTCCTGCTTCTCTCTCCTCTCCTTAGACCCGGCTTGTTCCTCGCTTACCTGTCCTCCGGCTCCCTCGACCTCGGCTTACCTTTTGACCATTCTTGTCTTGTCTATACGTTAGTCCGGCCATTCTAAGGTCCGGTATACGTACCTCCTCCTGTCCGCACTCTGCGTATTGGATCCCTGTCACGATCCTGACATTACGACAGGGCCAAATGGATCCTGCAGGTGCTAGTCCTCCTGACCCCAGATTTGAGGCCATGGACCATAGAATGGACCAAATGGCTCTAGCGTTGCAATCTTTGCTAGCACGTCCCAGTACCCAGTCAGAAGAAATACATTCCACCGCTAGCTATCCTCTAAGTACTGGTTTGGAAGTAGCCACAGTAGGCGCATCTTCCCATGTCACTTCCCCGTTACGATATGGGGGTTCGCCTGATACTTGTCGAGGCTTTTTAAACCAGATAAGCATACATTTTGAGCTTCAACCCCGGGCTTATCCTACTGACAGGGCTAAAGTAGGGTTCATTATAATACTACTAATAGACAAAGCACTTAGATGGGCCAATCCCCTTTGGGAGAATGATAACCCTTTGGTCTACAACTATACTGCGTTTGTCACCGCTTTTAGAAGGACTTTTGATCCCCCAGGAAGGAAGGTTAATGCAGCCAGATCTCTGTTACGCCTTAAACAACAGAATAGAACTCTGGTAGAATATGCGTTAGAGTTTAGATCCCTGGCAGCAGAGGTGAAATGGAACGAACAAGCTTTTATGGATGTATTTTTGAATGGGTTATCGGATGAGATTCTAGATGAGATTGCCACAAGAGAACTTCCAGAAAATTTAGAAGATTTAGTGTCTTTTATTTCCAGAATAGATGAACGCATGAGACAGAGGCAGAATACTCGAGAAAGAGCTAGTAGACCACCTATAAGACTTGCTCCCTCCTTCCAGAACCCTGACTCCTACAGTCCAACTCCACCAGAACCTATGCAGATAGGCAATACTCGCCTATCTGAGGCAGAGAGACAGTACAGAAGAAGGGAGGGTCTCTGTTTATATTGCAGGCGGAGAGGTCACCTACGTCTTAATTGCCCTAATCGCCCGGGAAACGCTCGCACCTAAGTTCCCCTAGAGGACGGGCCTTGGGTGTTTCTATTTTGTCCTCTATGTATAATGATAAAGATCATAGGCTTCTGATTCCTGTCTCTTTAGCTTGGGAAAGTGGCGCTATATCTACGATGGCTTTGTTAGACTCTGGAGCAGCAGAAAGCTTTATAGACCAAGCTTTCGCTAATAAGCATTGTCTCCCATCCCAACTGAGAGACACACCCTTGGCCGTTGAGGCCATAGATGGTAGACCTTTGTCTGAACCAGTAATATTCCATGAGACTAAACCCGTTAAACTAACTATCGGTATCCTCCACGAGGAGATGATATCCCTCCTGTTAATATCCTCCCCGGCTGTCCCAGTGGTTCTAGGATATTCTTGGCTCAAGAGACATAACCCCCAGATTGACAGGGAATGTGGAGAAATCGTTTCTTGGGGAACTGGTTGTAGGGTGAAATGTTTGCTGAGAGTCACTTCTGTTTGCCCAGTAAACTCCTCTACCAACTCTTCTCAATCCACAGACTTACAGATACCATCTCAGTATCTGGATCTCAAGTCTGTATTTGACAAGAGGAAGGCTGATACTTTACCTCCCCACTGGTCTTATGACTGTACTATTAGACTTTTGCCTGGTACTATGCCTCCTAGGGGTACGGTGTACCCTCTGTCTACCAAAGAAAATTTAGTTTTAGAAGAATACATCAAGGAAAATCTAGACAAAGGATTTATTAGAAAGTCTTCATCTTCGGCGGGGGCGGGTTTTTTCTTTGTAGAAAAGAAAGACGGTACCTTACGTCCTTGCATAGACTATCGGGGATTGAACAAGATTACCACCAGGAATGCTTACCCCATTCCTTTGATCACTGAACTTTTTGATAGACTGAAGGGCTCCAATATTTTTACCAAACTTGACCTGAGAGGAGCATATAACTTGGTAAGAATTAAACAGGGAGACGAATGGATGACAGCATTCAATACCCGTTACGGACATTATGAGTATACCGTAATGCCGTTTGGGTTATGCAATGCCCCGGCCGTCTTCCAAGACTTGATTAATGAGGTACTTAGAGAATTTCAACACAAATGCGTGATAGTATATTTGGATGATATACTAATACATTCTAGGGACCTTGACTCACATCACAGACAAGTCAGAAGAGTATTACGGAAACTTTTACAACATGGATTGTATTGTAAATTGGAGAAATGTAGCTTTGACCTATCCCAGATAACGTTCTTAGGCTACGTAATTTCCAAGGACGGGTTTATGATGGACCCGATTAAACAAAAATCGATTTTAGATTGGCCTTTACCTAAGGGACTCAAAGCCATACAAAGATTTATTGGATTTTCTAATTATTACAGACGCTTCATTAAAGGGTACTCCTCTGTTATTGCTCCTATCACTAATATGACTAAACAAGGAGCCAATACCAAAACGTGGTCTACTGAGGCTTTATCTGCTTTCGAAACGCTCAAACAGACTTTTGCTTCAGCACCCATATTAGTTCATCCTGTTACCTCTCTGCCCTTTCTACTTGAAGTTGATGCTTCTGAAACAGGTATAGGCGCGGTATTGTCCCAAAGACAAAGTTTAGATAAACCTTTACACCCATGCGGTTTTTTTTCCAAGAAATTATCACACACAGAAAGGAGATATGATATTGGTGACAGAGAACTCTTGGCTATTATTATGGCATTAAAAGAATGGAGACATCTGTTAGAGGGCACTGTTACCATCTTGACTGATCACAAAAATTTATCTTACAGTGGAGAGGCCAAAAGATTATCTGCCAGGCAAGCACGTTGGTCTATGTTCCTTACACATTTCAATTACATACTTACTTACAGACCTGGTTCTAAAAACACCAAAGCAGACGCATTATCCCGTCAACACGAACCTATTACCATCACGGAAGACACATTGTCTCCTATTGTTCCTGAACATAACATTATCGCCAACACCAATGTCAAAATACACTCTCCGTTGCTCGCGGATATAATGAACGAACAATCTCTTGCTCCCGAAAGTACCCCTGAGGGACGGTTCTTTGTGTCTCCCAAATTCCAAATGGACATAATTAGATGCTTTCACGATAGCAAGTTTGCCGGTCACCCCGGCATCCACAAAACTTGCTGTCTGATTTCCAAAGACTTCTGGTGGCCTAGTTTACGGAGGGATGTGGAAGACTTTGTCAAGGTCTGCGATGTTTGTGTCAGGAATAAACTACCACAGGCCCTTCCTTGTGGTCTTTTGCAACCCTTAGTCATTCCCAACAAACCTTGGGCTAGTCTGGCTATGGATTTTATTGTTGATTTGCCGGTTTCCAATAAACACACAGTTATCCTCACGGTTGTTGACAGGTTTACCAAAATGGCTCATTTCGTCCCCTTGCCTAAACTTCCTTCCTCACCCGAATTGGCCGTGATATTTGCTAAGGAGATTTTTCGCTTACATGGTATTCCCAATGAGATTGTGTCTGACAGAGGGTCCCAGTTCATTTCCCGTTTTTGGAGATCCTTCTGTTCCCAGTTGGGCATCAAGCTGAATTTTTCTTCTGCCTATCATCCTCAATCTAACGGGGCAGCCGAACGCACTAACCAGAAAATTGAGCAATATCTACGTTGTTTTGTTTCTGAACACCAGGACGATTGGGTCGGTCTGATTCCTTGGGCGGAGTTTGCTCACAACAACCTTGTTTGTGATTCCACTCGTAATAGCCCCTTTTTCTTGAATTATGGCTTTAACCCTACTATTCTTCCGTCGGTATCACCTTCTCATGGTTTACCGTCGGTGGATGTCCATATAGCCAACCTGAGAAAGTTGTGGGATCAGACTGGACAAATTCTTACTCGTAGTTCCACGGTGTTTAAGATGCATGCTGATAGGCGTAGACGGCCCGCTCCTGTCTTTTCTCCGGGTGATAGGGTCTGGTTGAGTACCAGACACATTCGCTTGAAAGTTCCTTCCATGAAGTTTGCTCCTCGTTACATAGGTCCTTACAGGGTGTTGAGGAGGATCAACCCGGTTTCTTATTTGCTGGACCTGCCTCCTACTCTATGTATCCCTAACTCTTTTCATGTGTCTTTATTGAAACCTCTTGTTTGTAACAGGTTTTCTTCACACCCTGCTCCTCCTTCTTCGGTTCAAGTTGATGGTCGAGAAGAATATATTGTCAGGTCCATTCTTGATTCTCGTATTTCCAGGGGGAAGTTACAATACCTCGTAGATTGGAAAGGTTATGGCCCTGAAGAGAGATCTTGGGTTCCTTGTGAAGACGTGCATGCTCCTCGTCTTCTTCGAGCCTTCCACGTTCGGTTTCCTTCTAAGCCCGGTCCCATCCGCCCGGTGGGCGTTTCTAAAAGGGGGGGTACTGTCATGTTACCTGTAATTTCAACCTCTGAGGAGGTCAGTCTCTCTTCCAAAGGGGCTATGCCCAAGCATTTCGGCCGTTTTCGCCCTGGCCGCGCTAGTTCCTCCCCCTTTTATGACGCGACGGCCAATCGTCGACGTCATGACGTCATCAGCGTGAACCGCCGGGAACCGCAATTCCGGACCTTTTGGGGGCGTGGTCATAATTAAGGTGACAGGGTATTTAAGGGAAGCTTATACTACTGCTCATGGCCCTGTCGTGGTTCTAGCTTGCTAGTCACTCAGCGCATTTCTCTCTTTGTGTTTTTCGGTTTTGACCTGGCTTGTACTTTTGTCCTGCTTCTCTCTCCTCTCCTTAGACCCGGCTTGTTCCTCGCTTACCTGTCCTCCGGCTCCCTCGACCTCGGCTTACCTTTTGACCATTCTTGTCTTGTCTATACGTTAGTACGGCCATTCTAAGGTCCGGTATACGTACCTCCTCCTGTCCGCACTCTGCGTATTGGATCCCTGTCACGATCCTGACAAAAGATGAGCTTGTGGGGCCTTTTCGGGTTGAGGATGGAGTCAAGCTCAACTCCCAGTCCTACTGCCAGTTCCTGGAAGACACCTTCTTCAAGCAGTGGTACAGGAAGAAGTCTGCATCCTTCAAGAAAAACATGATTTTCATGCAGGACAATGCTCCATCACACGCGTCCAAGTACTCCACAGCGTGGCTGGCAAGAAAGGGTATAAAAGAAGAAAATCTAATGACATGGCCTCCTTGTTCACCTGATCTGAACCCCATTGAGAACCTGTGGTCCATCATCAAATGTGAGATTTACAAGGAGGGAAAACAGTACACCTCTCTGAACAGTGTCTGGGAGGCTGTGGTTGCTGCTGCACGCAATGTTGATGGTGAACAGATCAAAACACTGACAGAATCCATGGATGGCAGGCTTTTGAGTGTCCTTGCAAAGAAAGGTGGCTATATTGGTCACTGATTTGTTTTTGTTTTGTTTTTGAATGTCAGAAATGTATATTTGTGAATGTTGAGATGTTATATTGGTTTCACTGGTAATAATAAATAATTGAAATGGGTATATATTTGTTTTTTGTTAAGTTGCCTAATAATTATGCACAGTAATAGTCACCTGCACACACAGATATCCCCCTAACATAGCTATAACTAAAAACAAACTAAAAACTACTTCCAAAAATATTCAGCTTTGATATTAATGAGTTTTTTGGATTCATTGAGAACATGGTTGTTGTTCAATAATAAAATTAATCCTCAAAAATACAACTTGCCTAATAATTCTGCACTCCCTGTAGTGGGCTTGTTCTCCAAGAAGTGAATGGTGGTGTGGTGAAGGGTCCTATCATAAAACCGTACTCTACTTCTTTGTTGAGAAGTTCTTTTAGATTGGCTGTATCTGTTATCGCAGACTGTAGGTTGGGGCATTCCAGTATGCCTGAAGGGAGTGCTACTAAACCTGTGTGAAAGCCTCTAGTGAAACCAGAGGTAAGAAAGTCAACCAGCTTTGAAGAAGGATGTTCAGTCAAGTAACGTTGTAAATTGGGTACATTTATTGGAGTAATTGATTTCTTAGGGAACAGTTTGTTTGGACACAGTTTTTGCATGTGCTCTAAAACCGATTGAGCAAACGTGGAGCAGTCTACATGCGCTAAAATTACACCCCCCCGCATTGAAGTTATTACAAACTTGTGCTTTCCCGAGAAACACTATAGGCCTCCCTAATTTGTCTTTCACTTCCCTATGACTTGTGTTAGCAAGATAGTCTGGATTGTCGTTACTAGTAGATGGACCATCTATATTACTAGGACAAAAATTTTCTGTATGAGAAGCTGAAGAACATATTGCACACGCTGTTGTTTTAAGCCCCGCGAAATGTCTACAGAACAATTCTGTCAGTCAGTAGGAGTGTTGTACTGAGCCAGTGACACGGCTGATCTGGCCGAAAAGAACTTGTGGTCGTTGTAGAACGCGTAACCGCCATATTTGTAAGCTAGTTCCACCAGCTTGTGCTGATATAGATCCTACTCTTCTCTACGGTGTGGGAAGGAAGAGCAAATTACATCCCTATATAACCCAAAAGCTAACAAATTTAGGAATATTCAGCTTCTTATTAAGCCTAGGATCTCTAGATTTCATTACCACGGATATATCGTCGAAAGCGTAAGACCTGTTTTCGATTATATCCTGTAAGGCATTGAGGAGGGAAGCTAGATTAACATCTTTCCTTTCTAGTATGTCACGTTTTAGATTTTGTGGAATCAAATGTACTGGGTTGATAATATTAGTTCTTTTGGCAGGAATAGGAGTGAAGTTACCTCCTGAGCTTGTTTCGGGTTGTCCTAGTGGAATTTGTACTTCGGGAATGCTAGTTTGACTAGTGGCTTCCCGGTTATCTAACCTTTGTTTATAGTAGCTACAGAAGCTACCAGAGAGGTCATCATACTCCGTAGTTCTGCCAAACTGTTTTGTATTGTACATTCAGAACTAGGGCCTGGTGTTTCATCAACGTTTTGGGTGTAAACGGAAAAGTTCAGCTTTCCTGGCTGTAGCCGGAAAGGGAATGTTTCTTCTATTCAGTTCGGCTGTGATTTTTGGAACAGTCCAGGATCTGTAGCTGGATTGTCGTACTGGACTGTCTTGGCTGAGCGCTAGACCTGGACGGGGTGCTGGCAAGCGATAGTTCATCGTCTCGTACTGAAGCGTTAGACATGCTATGGGCATGAGAGGAAACGTTCAGGTTAGGAGAAATTTGGTGTGGGTGTGTGTGCTGGCTGACTAGCTAGTGCCGCTCCGTGGCGAAGCAATTACACTAGGTTGGTGACTGGTGAGGTGCCAAGCGGCTTGAGAGGCTCTACCTATGAGTTGGCGCGAGGGGCTTTCGTGGCCACCGAACGTTGTGGCGGGGTGTCGGCCTCTCGTGACAAGTAAAGCATAACATAGAATGGGGGTGACAGGTGAGGCCCTCTCTATGCAACATGCGAGGTGGCTAACTATGATTTGGCCCAAGGGGCGTAGTAGCTCCGAAATGAGGATGGGTATTGGACTCGCGGGACCACTAACCTGAGGCGAAGAAGACAGGGAGGGAATTACCACTATTGGACTCCTAAGACCCTGACAGCCAGCCACATGTAGACTAGATGGGACAATAAAAGTGCGTGAGTAGAAACTAGCGAACTGTAACCTGCAAAAAGACCTATTTAACGAACATGCAGAGATTCAAAGGGGGGTTTTAAATGAAAAAAAGTACCGAACTGATTACCTTAATGTCATAGAAATGCACGAACATGGACATTAGCTGAGACATCTGTTTTATCGCATGAACTATTCGATAGATTACCCTATGCACGAATTGATTAAGGATGAAAAATAATTTTACCGAACAATATGTTAAATGAGGACCATATGGTAGCGTTTGTAAAGCCGAATTTACTCACGAATGAAGTTTGAATTGCTGAAGAAAATCTGTTCGTATGTTTTATACTTACAACTTGACGCCAAGGTTTTTAAACGACCGCTGTGTATCGTGTACTCGTGTCAGAGCAGAATGACGTCAGGGGTCTGCGCTACTCGGAAGAGGAATTTCCGGAATCGACAAAGACAGGTAAGCAATGGGTTTACTGGGTTATATAGGCCTTAAATCCCTCCCACAACTTCAGGCATACACCTTCTATATATATGCTTGGTGATCTTGTTCTGTAATGTTTTTTTATAGACTCACCTGTCATGCGTGAGCTATTGTTAATTTTAGACAGTACCACTTCATCATAATGCCAAATAGTTAAAAGGGGCAGGTATTAAGCAACAAAACCAAAAGAAGATAGACAGATATATAAGATTTTACACTGTTGCACATAGAAGGCTTATCAATAATCTGCAATCTTTAAGTTTGGATTCCAATATTATTGAACGGGTAATGCAGTGGCTGAGTGACAGGCAACAGAGGGTTGTAGTCAATGGAGCATATTCAAGGCATGGTCTTGTCACCAATGGGGTACCTCAGGGATCTGTACTTGGACCAATTCACTTTAATATTTTTATTAGTGATATTGCAGAAGGTCTTGATGGTAAGGTATGTCTGTTTGCTGATGATACTAAGATATGTAACAGGGTGGATGTTCCAGGAGGGATAAGCCAAATGACAAATGATTTAGTTAAACTAGAAAAATGGTCATCTTGGACGAAAAAACCCAAAGGCAGAGTACAGAATATCTGATAGAGTTCTAACCTCAACATATGAGGAAAGGGATTTGGGGTTGATTATTTCAGATAACTTAAAGGTAGGCAATGTAATAGAGCAGCAGAGTGCTAGCAGAATGCTTGGTTGTATAGGGAGAGGTATTAGCAGTAGAAAGAGGGAAGTGCTTATGCCATTGTACAGAACACTGGTGAGACCTCACTTGGAGTATTGTACGCAGTACTGGAGACCGTATCTCCAGAAGGATATTGATACTTCAGAGTGAGTTCAGAAAAGGGCTACTAAACTGGTTCATGGATTGCAGGATAAAACTTACAAGGAAAGGTTAAAGGATCTTAACATGAATAGTTTGGAGGAAAGACCAAACACGGTGGATATGATAGAAACATTTAAATACATAAAGGGAATCAACACAGTAAAGGAGGAGAAAACTACCACAACAAGAGGACATAGGTCTTAAATTAGAGGGGCAAAGGTTTAAAAATATCAGGCAGTATTACTTTACGGAGAGGGTAGTGGATGCATGGAATAGCCTTTCCAGCTGAAGTGGTAGAGGGTAACACAGTAAAGGGGCTTAAGCATGCGTGGGATATGCATAGGGCTGTCCTAGCTATAAGATAAGGCCAGGGACTAATGAAAGTATTCAGAAAATTGGCAGACTAGATGGGCCGAATGGTTCTTATATGCCGTCACATTCTATGTTTCTGTTTCTGTATGTTTCTATGTAACTCTACAGAAATATGACAGCCTTTGATGTTAGAAGTCACTAAGACCTGCTTTAAAAAGGTTATTGTACAACCAATGTTTAACTGTGGGGATTTCATGGTTGTATACTTGTTTTTAAACATCTGTCAACAATAAATATACAGTTGAAATAGTCAAATCACTTAACTAGAAAAGATGACCTTATCTTGAATCCACTAACTAGAAAGTTTGGACAACTTTAACTATTATTAACCTATTCAATGCTGTCCAACTCCAACAATACATGTCTCGATACACTGTCTAGTATTTTTCTTATATATCGAGATGCTTTTCACTTAGAGGAATCAGACCCACTAGTAGAGGTAGGGACTTATTAACCGACCGCTAACAAGGGGTCTGGATCCTGGCAGTGGGTATAAAATTATGTTGGTGTGACTCAGGTGCAGACATTGCAGTTAGGTAAGTCTGATGTTCATGAGAAATGGTTGAGGCAGTAATACTCAAGCACATTCTATGGATGAATGAGTACAAATAAATAAAGATAACTTTTTCTGGGGGACAGATATAGAAGACAGCTTTACTCAAATCACAGTTTATTTCAAACAAATAGTGTTCAAACACAGGCAAAAGGAGAGCCATGAAAAAAAAAAAAAAGGCCATCTCAGGATTACATACGTTTTACCTTATCCAAGAGAAAAATGCTATTTTTAACTGCTTAAAAAAAAAAAAAATTCTATATAGATCAAAAATCAGAAGAAGAAAAAAAAGAAACAAATAACTTTTTTACATTTGTATTTTATTTAATTGTGTTCATAATAGCAGACATTCATATCAGGGTATGGTGATTAAAAAATAAAACATAACATAACACATTTTTCGTCTCTCTGTGGTTACTCTGTGTGTGTTAACATGTCTTTGGTGGAGTTCTATAGTAAGTATGTGTCTGGTTTGTTTTGTCTCCTCAATCTAAGGCTAATGGGTGCTGGCCTCTCTGTGTGGCAGCAGTTATACGGACCCAAAGTCTGGGAATCCTGAGCTGGTACATCGATTTGCCTTCCCCGGAGGCTTTCCACGCCTCCCCTTTGGTGTGACCGCTTGTGACTGCTCCGGTCGGTGCGGAGTAGTTTCTCTGGGTCTTTGTCAGAGGTACGTGTGGAAGTCTGGTCGCCAGTTGTCACAATCAGGGCTCCATCTGCTCCCCATCAATACCACACTTAGTGGTCTCTTAGCTTCTTACCTACCGGAGCTAGTTTTCTTTTTTCCAGTATTGCTCCCCAGCACTCTGGAACAGGCCATGATGGCCGATCGTACAGCTATGTCTCTGGTGACTATTATGGTGTCCCTTGGGGCTGCCTGACTTTGAACGTGGTGAGAATCATGCTGGGGTCTGCTCTCCCCTTTAGGCCTATGGCTGTGATTAGTTGTAGGGTAATAGCGAGTTCCCCTGTACCTCTTCGGGTATACCTCCTCAGGCATATATTGCGGCGCGTGTATTGGGACTCCAGAGATGTCACCATGCGGTTCAGTCTCTGCACCTGCAGCGTAAGTCCTGCCATGTTAGTTTCAGTGGTTTGCAGCTTTGTTTCCCTAGCTGTGCCTCACACCTCCACCTCTTGAAGCTTTTTCTGCATTGCCCCCACATCGCGTTGTATCTCCCGGAGGTCAGACTTCCATGTTTGGCCCATTTCCAGGAGTATTATGTCCCCTTTGGTTGAGACGAGTCATCATCAGAATCAGCTTTCCGGTGTATTTTGCTGTGTCTGGGAGAGGTAGGTACTACCTCGTCATCTTCCAGGGAGTCCTCTGAGGTGTCTTCCATGTGGCTCACCTCGGGCACCATTTTGAGAGGCGCAGGTGGCATAGACCGCTCAATCGAGTGCCTTATATCTCATTGTTTAGGGGGTTCTGGCCCATGAAGTTTGTGGTGCTTGTGCCCCATAGTGTCTCTAGGAGGGGGGGTGAGGTTGTGGAGAATTGACTTTGGTGTTATATAGCAGTGTTATTTGGGTAGAGTCTCTGGGTTAAAGCAGAGCTCCACAAAAGCACGTCTAGTCCATTGCTTGGTCAGCCACTCCCCCCCTAAACAAATAATTTTAAACACAACCCTGATGCCACTTATCTCACCTAACATGTTTTTACTATAGGACTTATTATCAGGTTATAAAGGTTATACAGTATTTTATTGATTAGTTTAACGTAAAAGATTTCAAAAAAATTACTTGAACTTGCATTCAGTAAGATGATAATAAATTAAATCAATTTACTCACAGCCAGTAGGTTGTATATATATATATATATATATATATATATGTAAAGTTGTGTATTAAATGTCCCTGCCAATTACCGCAACACAATAATGATGCGGAGGGCGTATGGAAAAATTTGTTCAACTTATACTATACTCTATAATAAAATATGTATATAGTGCTGCCTAATGTTATGAGGGTATGGTTTTCTAAGGGAGTAAAAGTTGTCATTGCTTTAAGCATCTATGATTAAAGTAGATTTGTCACCATATGAGTTTGTTCAGGTTCTCATTTTTGCCTAAAATATACATTTTTTTTTTTCTTGCCTTGGGCCATGAGCACGAGTTGGGCAGTAATGCAGAAAGAAGTTAATTTACATGGATGTGGATGTCAACATTATAAAGATGAGATTGTTTATAAACCAACATTGATTCAATTAAAAATATTTAGGTAGCTTTTTATATAATAAAAAGACTTCTGATTTTTATTCTATGAAGAGTTGCTGTTCTAATAACTATGCAGGAAGCACAACACTGCAGTTTTACACATGAGTGAATTTTAAAAATATAAAAATTTTTACTTTATAAAAGCACCCATCTCTCAATTTCCAAGTAATCCTCCCCTGTAGTAAAAAAGGTAAATGCGTGCACACTAAATCAGTCCTTCAAAATCCATATCTCGAGAAGAGTAGTTCTCTTTTGTGCCCATAAATTAAAACTCCCAGCATGCTTAGCTGCTCTTTGGCTGTAGGACTGCTGTCAGCATTTACACTAGCCTATTGTGTAAAATAAAAAATAAAAAACAGACATAATCCAGAAAACAGAAATAGTCTAGTTCATTCAATGAATCACTTAAAGTAGTATAGTAGTATAGAAAAACATTATAATAACAAAAACAAAACAAATAAAAAATGAATGTTGATGTACATAGATGTATGAGTTATCAGAATGTCAAAGTATATGTACAACTTTTTTTTTGTTTTTTTTTTGCATAGCACTTAGTGATTATGTATAGCACTGAGCCTACATTTTTGTCTAAGCTTATGAAACAGTTTTTGTCTAACAGCTGAAACATAAGTATTGGAATTGAGATGCTGGTGTCTTTTTGGAACTTACTTCCACTTATTTGAGGACAAAAGGTTGATAACTAACTGCCAGGAACAACAAACTTGCTTTCTAAAAAGGCATTACTGTGCTTTCTTGGTATAAAAAGCCTTTTTAATGAAATAATTTCTGTTTTAAATAATTATAGCAATTTTACCATGGCGAATGAACCCTTTAATCACTGGCCACCATAACACTAACATTCGTTAATAGACGCACAGTTTGTATTACTGATTCATCAAAAAGACACTTTCTCAAAGCGTGCAGAAGACAGGTCGGGAGAAGGAACAATCCTGAAGGTAGTTACGTGTTTATTAAAGTACTGTGCAAAAGAAGATGAGATGGCAGATAGGTTCACTGTAATCTCAATGACAGCTCAAACAAACATCTGAAGAGATTATTAAGGTTTCATTAGAACTTGGAAATGTTTTAGAGAAAATATTTTCCATTGTGTGTTGACTTTTGTTTAGGGTAGACAAAATTTCCATCTGAGAAAAAAATACTGCTCATTATATTCCCCATGTACAGTTTAGTAGATGTGATTGGTTGTACTCAGTTAAAGGAATATTGTTGAACCAGGACCACAACAACTTCATGCACTGGTTTTGCAGCAAAGAGACTGTCCCTGCAGGATGAGCATTATTAGCGATGCCTTTTCTGAGATGCCGAACGCTCCCCATAAAGATGTTTTGACTCACTTGAATTTCCAGCAATTGTCACTTTAATGACAGATCTCAACTTTGCACATTTCAGAAGCACAATTAGAAATTTTCTCAATCTGGTGTTGCCACCTTGAATCAACAGGAACAACTGTGATGAGTAAACTGGATGCACTTGATGTACTTGAAATAATTTTCTACTAAGGTATTTTAAAGATTTGATCTTGATGGACTTTTATATTTTTACCTTGCTAACTATATAAGAATGTAAATATATAATTTATCCAAAGCTGATAAGCATCCAGCTGATAAAAAATAGACATATGGGGATTATAAACCTGTCTTTGAAACTGTGTAATTGTGATAGGCTAATGTTATTTCAGAAAAATATAGCAGTAGGTGTTTTGAAGTTTTATGTGTTTTTTTCTGTCACTTTCAGATAAGTTGTTATATTGCCTAAATTGAAAACCGTTTAACACATATGTATTCCAGAGATATTTTTGCTCACATTTCTCATGTTAATCAAAGTTCAAAACAGTACTTTGAAGTATTCTGGACAGGTGTAAGCATATGATATCAAGCCATGTGCTAAAATAAGATTATATATGTCTCATAAAACCTCCCAATTCTTTCGACACCTCCTTTAATTAATTTATTCCATCACCTGTCTTTTTTATTTTATTTTATTTCTTTATGCCATTCCAACATCTACCATCTTATCATTCCCTTTTTATCTCTAGTTATCATTATATAACTTTCTCAATTTGCTTTCTACTTTTTATGTTCCCACTTCTCTTTCACACATCAAATTGCAAATATTTGTTTACACCGATAATTACAAATTTTGTGAAAACATTTTACTGGAGTTTAAAAACAAATTAAATGAGCCTAGCTTTTGTTGGGATTACATATCCAAACACAAAAAAACAAGCATAACTAAGTTAAAGAACAATGGGAGGGGACAAAAAAAAACTAATAATAAAAACAAAACAAAGACAAATGGAAAATAATTACACATGATGGTATGATTGGTTCCACAAATATAGAGAAGCCCATTCCATCAACAAAAACAAAACAGTGGCTAAATCTAAATTCTAACAAAGTTACCCCATCCCTCTCCTTTTTCCAAGTAGTATGGAGGTACCCTATGTAGTCGTCTTAAAGAATACAATTTGGCCAGTTAAAAGGTATGGTGAACAAGAGCTTTAGTATGTGTATCTAATGTAGGGCCCACAATGTTGAATAAAGTATGAGATCTTATTTTCTTTAAATTGGGAGACTCACCCATCAGTCCAATCTAAACCTGGGGGCTAATTTGGTTTGGTAAAATTCCAGGCTTGGTTTATCAGATGAAATCAAGGTATGGAGATCAGTTTTCCTAGAAATTGCCAATACCATTTGAATGAATCTGCAGAATAAATTTACATGAATTTAATTGCAAATGTAATGAAGGAAATGTTTTGAGAGGGGGAGGGAGGAGGCACTACTCTATACAACCACTCTTGGGCACCATTTAAATTTAAAAAGGGCTATTTTCAGTGGTAGGGCACTTGCCTGCTCTTGCCTTTTGCAACGTATTCCAATTGGCTGGTGATGAGAGCTAGCATGAACAAGATACAACAGGGGTATATGAACTAAATATCAAATGACAACTGTACAGTTTTGACAGTTCTTGTTTTAACTCATTCAATTATTCATAAAAGGCAAATTTGTTATTTCACTCAAATTTGCACTTTCATTCAGTGCAGCATGGCAGAATGTTGAAATCCGCTAAATATCCATAATAACACTGGAGGGGGCGCCATGTACATAAAGTCCTAAACTTTCCTAGTCTCAAATCACACTAACCCAAATTACCCCAAACCCTGCTTAACCCTTCAATGATTCCACCAACCCTAAATCCCCCACAAAACATTCTCCTAACAGAATTATTTGTTTTGTAGCAGGGAAATTCAGTTACAAGACAGCTTGTAATTTGGTTGGGCCTTCACTTGTTATTGAAGACAGTGAACCACAAAGGAACTTTACCAGCTGAATGCAGTGTAGCTGAGCAAAATGAAATCAGGCAGATTTGCAAAAAGCCATTTTGGTGTTTAGTGAATAGACCCTAAATGGGACTTTAATAAAATATGCATAAATAGCTAAGTAGAAACAACTAAAATTTATACAAAACCAAAAATCCAAACTTCTTAGGGTTCTGGGAACAATATTGAGATGTTTTTTCCTAAATATTTTTAGTCTAAATTTGAGGATCATCTTACACATACACGGAATGTCACTACAACGGTTAAAAAAACACTTGTGTGGAGAGTGCCTGCTGCGTTTCAGTGTGCCACGGCCCATACACATACCGGGCTTCCCTCTCACGATCCATTACTGAATGCTGTGGCAAGGAAGAAACGGTCCCTATATGCATGGGAGGTGCTGCAGACATCAGCACTTACCACCAACGGAGCTCCAGAGACATAAAAGGTGCAGCCATATTAAAATTTGTTCCATCTCCGGTAGATCTTGGTTTCTGATTTATATTTATTGGGGAGGAAATGGGGATCAGGGAGCAGAGGGAATACTACTGTGATGTCCCAGCAGGCCCTCACACCACCTTTTGTATTATGGGAGCTGTAGTCTCCCAGCATGCACTGTAGAGCCATTAAGTTCACAGAGTACCGTAGCACAGGGGATGCATGAGAAGCAGAAGTGTGTTGTCTTCCTCAGAAGTTACCTCTAAAATATCAAAGTTGTTCTATTTGATGTTTAAAATATTGATTTCTTAATTTAGGCTAAAAAAATAGGGGTCATCTTATACATGGGGCATCTTATACATGGAAAAATATTTTAGTTTCAATTAAAGCTTTATAGATTTTCTCAAAAATAGAAAAAAGGTGGAAGTGTACAGAATATAAAAATGGAAAGACATTAAGAGAATAATAAACATAAGAAAAAGCATATACATTCTCTCTCTTCTTCAGCCGCAGAACAACAAGAACAACTGTAATAAACATAAGTGAATACATAAACAATACATCGCTTTATGAGATGATTTCAGTTGAGGACTAAATAATACAATAACATTGGCAGCGGTTTGTCAGTCCCAAGTGGCATCATAGAAAATATAAGAAAACATAGATAAAGCATGCCGAAGCACCATAGAAACTCACAAACCCTGATCAGCAAGTTTTCCTAGATTAACTAATTTCAGTGATGTATTTTTTGTGGTTTTTGGAATGCTTTGGCAACTTTTCAAATTTAATTAAGACTCTTTTTTAATTCTTCCATATTTGGGCAGTTCAGGATTTCTATTGAGAGTTAATCAAGCTTTTGGCAGCCATCAGTATATGTATAACCAAACCCTTTGCATCGAGATATCTTTAAAAAAAAAAAAAAAAAGTGTTTTATTTTTGACGAGCAGTTTCACAAATACACATGGCAGTATATAGGCATAAAGTTAACCACAAATATGTACCACTAGAACAACCTGACATAGGACACCAAATTCAAAAATGAGAATAAGCTGTCTATGAGAGCAAGAAGATACTATGGCTAATATTTAATATATGTAAAATGGTGAGCTCTCACATTGGTTAGATATCATTTCGGTAGCTAATTATTTAATGAGTAAACTGCCTTACCAGTCAAGAATCTTGCAATCTTGCAATATTTTATCTTCTGCTCTGTAAATTGAACTTTGATCACATACAGGAAGCTCCTGTAGGGTCTAGCAAGCTATTAACCGAGCAGGAGATAAGAAATTATAAATTAAACAGAATTTGCAATGAAGGAAGTGTAAACATTAGATGACTCTTTACAGGAAGTGTTTAGGAAGGCTGTGCATTTCACACGCAGGGAGATGTGCTTAGGGCTGCATAAAGAAAGTTTATTACTTTACTGAGAGGATAGTGGATGCATGGAATAGCCTTCTAGGTGAAGTGGTAGAGGTTAACACAGTAAAGGAGTTTAAGCATGCGTGGGATAGGCATAAGGCTATCCTAACTATAAGATAAGGCTAGGGACTAATGAAAGTATTTAGAAAATTGGGCAGACTAGATGGGCCGAATGGTTCTTATCTGCCGTCACATTCTATGTTTCTATAAAGTGATTTAACTCATAGATGTTAGAGAATTGAGCAGTGAAACTTCTACACCAAAACTGCTTCATTAAAGGACCACTATAGGCACCCAGACCACTTCAGCTCAATGAACTGGTCTGGGTGCCAGGTCCAGCTAGGTTTAACCCAGCCAGGGATGTCAGAAGAGGGAGGAGAGTCCCAGCGCCGGGGGCACCCTCAGGGCACTATAGTGCCAGGAAAACGAGTATGTTTTCCTGGCACTATAGTGGTCCTTTAAGCTAAAGTGGATTTGGTGACTATAGTGTGCCTTTAATTATTTTCAGAAGCTGAATCTCCACTATATTCACTGTTTTAAATATTATGCAGAGGTGGATGCAAGTCTAACCGTCAGCATCGTTTGCCAGCCACAGCCTCCTCTCCATTTGAATATTCATTTAATCAGCGCTGAGATCGGGTGGGAGTGTGCACGGACGGTAACGGCTGCCAAGCCTCTGTGTATTTTAAAGTTTATATCGTGGTATCTTGGAAACGAGTACCACAACTTGCTGATGTAAGGGTTTTTAATTTGGGGGAAGGGTTTTGTATGTTCACTTGATTAAATTGCAGTATTACATTATGATAGGTCTTTTTGTATCATTTCAAGGTTAAAAGCCCACAGTGCAACAACGTATCTACAGATGATGTGACATAGCTGCAATACTAATCTTAACCCTGTAAAAGATCATCACCCAAGATTTATTGGACCCTATAGCAAGACTTTTTATGATTATTTGAGTACTACACTTATGGTGGTCTGTTTTATTGTATTTTATTTTATTGCACTTGGAAGTATTTCCATGAATCCGCATTTATAAGTGTTTTACTTCAGATTGAGAGTGATCACTTAAATTAGGTTTTCAAGTATTACGCTGACACTTTATTTTGTTTATAAACCAGGCATTTGCCTTGGGCGGCACTTACCAGGGGCGGCAAAAAATGCCACCCCAAATGCCCACTTGGGCTTCTCTGGTGTTCCCTTTGTCCCGCCTCCCAGCAGGTCCACTCAACCCCCAATGACAGATCCACGCCAGCTCTCCAGGTAGGGAGGCTGGGTGATACATGTTAATACATATATAATAGTAATAATTTGTAAGTGTGTGTGTGTTTGAGTGTATGTGTGTCTGTATGAGTGTATGTTTGTGTACGATTGTATGTGTGTGTGAGTGAGTGTGTGTATGTGAGTGTTTGTCAAATCAGTGAGAGTCTGTTTGTCATTGAGTGTGGTTGTTTGTGTGACTATCAGTGTGTATGTCAGTGTTTGTGTGTGGGTGTCTGTTAGTGAGTGTGTGTCAGTGAATGTGTGGGTGTCAGATCAGTGTCTGTCAGTGATGTCTGTATGTTTGTCAGTGAATGTGTGTCTGTCAGAGTGTGCTTAAAGGGACACTAGGCACCCACACCACTTCAGCTCATTGAAGTGGTCTGGGTGCAGTGTCTCAGTCCCCTTAACCCTGCAAGTGCAATTATTGCAGTTTCTCAGAAAATGCAATTATTAATTTGATGCGTTAATTCCACCTCTAGTCTACTAGTGGGCCTAACAGATGCTGGACTTCCTCACGCTGTGTATGAGGACATCCTGCGTCTGCTAAATCCCCATAGGAAAGAATTGATACAATGCTTTCCTATGGGGAGGCCTAATGCAAGCGCAGCGGAGGAGCCTGACCCAGCACCAAGGGACACCAGCGCTTGATTCAGGTAAGTGACTGAAGGGGTTCTAACCCCTTCAGTGCTTAGTGGGTGGAATGGGGGGGGGGGCATTATAGGGAACTATAGTGACAGGAAAACAGCTTTTCTTTCCTGGCACTATAGGACTAGGAAAATGTGTAGTCTAAAGAGGAAGGGGTTGCTTAATCAGGTAGAGGTGCAGCCTTGACAGGAAGGGGTGGGGCAAATTAAGATTAGGAGGGTGTCCAGGTTTAGTCATGCCTAGGGTAGCACAAAACCAAAATACACCACTGACTGAGGGGAGAAAGTAATCCACTTTGTGGATGTCTTTCCTGTTTTGTGGATTGATAAATATTTACTTGGAACATATTGTATGCTATTTCTACACATAGAAAGTTATATTTTTGACAATATAACATTTAACCTTTAGACTTTAAACCTCTGAATTCTGATATCAGTCACATTGTAGACTTTAAGTAATGAGATCCCTGAATATTAGATTCACTCTTTGGTTTACTCCTTGTCTTTAACCGTGTAACAATGAACAATGTTGCTTTGAGTGTGTTTACTTATTTATATGTTTACTTAATTTTTAGTAGCACTCTTGAAAAAATTAATTGAGGAATTATTATGAGAATTACTTATGAGAACAGATAGGTATTTATGATCTGGAACCTGAGACTGCAAAGTTGTTTATGACAATGAAAAGAATTAATAAATATTTTGCAAACTTTAACAGTCATTGGTAACTTTCTGATATAAGGATACCTGCACATTCAGCATCTCCTTGAACCTGCTTCAGTAAAATCCCAAAACACCAAACTCTATTTGTAAAATGATGAAACAATCATACCATGGATTATTGCTGTTTTTTTTTTTTTTGCTGTTTATTGGATTTTCTTTGCAAATGTCAAATAAGAAAATAGTAGGAATTTAAAGGGGAAGTGTTGCTTAGATGTACATTCTACTATTCAATAAAATATGTGTTTTATTTATTGCTGGCATTTGTGTGTTGACCTATAATTTGTATTGACTTTCTTCACGAGATGTTCTTTCAAATTTATATAATGATTTAGCAAATTACATCACAATTCAGTTAAAACAAGGCACAATCTTGTTGGAAATCTGCACAACTCATTCAAGTTGCGGTGATAACCAAGATTCATACAATGTGGGACTGAAGGGTGTAATTTTAAGAAAAATATTACCTTGAGTTTCTAGGTTAATTTGGCCCAAGTTGTTGAGACATTTGTCACCTTTGCACAATTCACATGTATGAAATTGATGGGAAAGATCAGTCATCCACATACAATAGTATCTGAAGTACTTCCAAGATTTAAATGCGTTTATTGATCAAATGTTTTGATAAAGGTCATGACGTGGATTGAAAAATAGATTTTCTTTTCTTAGCCTACATCTCAATCAGCACAATGCCCTGCAATACAGATATGCCTAAAATTCTATGCTCATGTCTGTTTCATATTTTGGGGGTATTTTAAACTGTGCTTTAATTACCTCTTAAAGGAAAATATGTTGAACAAAACATTTAAACTTTGTTCAAGTTGTCTGTCTTAAGTTAACTGGAAATAGGAAATAATTTACCCCCTTAAATTCTACTGAGCTTATATGTATTCTGCCCTTAGTTGAGCTTTTAGATTTGTAGATTAGTTTCGTTAACGAAACACCACTATGCAGCTGTTCCTATGTGTTATAAAAAAAAGCTTCTATGTACCTTTTTCCAAAGCTGAGACTTGCTTGGCACAGCTGGCCTCTTCTTCTCCCGCAAAGGCATTTTGAAGGCATGGCTTCCTCTGGCAATTGTCCAATCCAATGCTTCTCATTCAGGAGCATTGTGGACATGATGCTCATGCACGCGAGTGCACATGCAACCTTCCTCATAGGAAAGCATTGAATCCACTTCCTAGGAGCTGCAATGTCACTCAACCAGGTTTTTTCTGGGTCAGTGCAGCGAAAGGTCCTGTTTAAGGTAAGCTTTAATGGGTTAAACATACAGGGCCACTGCACCAAGACCTTTTCATTGGGATGAAGTAATTTGGGTTACTTTAGGGGGGAACTACAATTGCTCAAATTTGGGCCAACAGAGAATCATGTAAATTCTCAAAATCCGTTCTGAAATTTATCAGAATCACAAACGAAACCTATTGCGCAATGGATGAGAATGTTTGTTTAATTTGTGATTCAGAATCACAAAAAAGAGATACTTGATGGGAAGAGAGATGATTGATGGCTAGGGGAGAGCAACTAAATGTTTTTATCCTAGCAACCTACTTTTCTACCCTACCCTTACCTTTTGTGTCACTGTACCCCACTCCCTCGAGCATGTAAGCTCATTGAGAAGTGTCCTCAATCTCATTGCTCCTGTGCGTCAAGCTTGTCTGGTTACAAATACGTGTCTGTTAGTCCACCCATTGTGTAGTGCTACAGAACCTGTTGGCGATTTATAAATAATAATTATAAATCAAGTGATAAGTGACCAAAAGATCAATATATTTAATAAATATATAATTTTTTTTACTGCTCCTGCTCTTTTTTCCTCTGCTGTGAGAGGGCTGCTACTTTTTCTCATTTGATCTGTGAGACAAATGGCAGGAAAATGCAACTATCATTATATATTTATATTATGTGTATATTTTGCAGTGCATTAATTGGCCCATTTTGTGCTCTTTTGATTTATCTCATTCATTTTCCCAAATAGTTTTTTGCTAATGAAATTTGGATGACAGTAGTCCGCCCAAAACCTTTTTTTTTCGTTGTGCACAAGTCTCATGGCTACAGAGAATATACAGTTGGATACAAACATATTTGGACACTGACACAGTTTTCACAATTTTGTCTCTGTACACCACCACACTGGATTTGAACTGAAACAACTGAGATGCAATTGAAGTGCAGACTTTCCGCTTAAATTCAAGTGGTAGAACAAAAAATATTATAGGAAATGTTTAGGATTTGCAACCATTTTCATACACATTCCCCTTATTTCAATGGCTCAAATGTAATTAGACAAATTAATACAATCATAAATAAAATGTAAATTTTTAATACTTTATCGAGAAACCATCGCAAGCAATGACTTCTTGAAGTCTGGTATTCATGGACAAAACCAAACACTGTGTTTCCTCCTTTATGATACTTTGCCAGGCCTTTATTGCAGCTTTCTTCAGTTGTTTGTTCATGGGTCTTTTTGCCCAAAGTTTTGTCTTCTGCAAGTGAAATACATGTAATTGACTCGGCCATTGCAGAATATTGTACTTCTTTGCCTTAAAAAACTCCTGCGCTGCTTTCACTGTATATTTTGGGTCATTGTCCATCTGTAAAGTGCAACGTCATCCAAATAAACTTCACTTAATTTCAATCAACTTTGCTGAATTTGGCTGAATCTGAGCAGGCAAAATATTCCTATACACTTCAGAATATATCCAGCTTCTTCTGTCACATCATCAATAAACATTAGTGACCCAGTGCCATTGGAAGCCATGCCCAGGTCATTACACTGCCTCCTCTGTGGTTTACAGATGATGTGGTACGTTTCGGATCATGAACTGTTCCAAGCCTTCTCTATAGTTCTTTATTCCCATCAGTTTGATACAGGATAATCTTAGCTGTATCTGTCCAAAGGATGTTGTTCCAGAACTGGACTGGCTTTTTAAGATTTTTTTTTGGCAAAGTCTAACCTGGTCTTTCTATTCTTGAGGCTTATGAATGATTTGCACCTTGTGGTGAACCCTCTGTATTCACTCTTTATGGTAGGCTTGGATAATGATATAGAATAATGAAGTGTATCCCAGAAGGAAATTAGTCAATAGCTAATGATTAGTATTAATATACAGGTAGTATAGAAAATTAATCCGATACATGTGCTTCTTGTAAATACATACTGAATAGAACTACAAAGGTTTTCATAAGACGTAATTATGGTCCCTTGGAACAACTAGTTTCACGCACCAATGCTTTTTTCACACATATAAGTAGCCAGTATACAACATGATAGGTAGCCAGTATACTACATGTAGTGATACCGAATATCTATCTTGTTTAGCAACTCTAGCTATACTTGTTCACCATCACCACTTTGCTATTTTTAAATATATTTTGTCATTTTTTTAACAATTGATATTATTGAATCTTAAAGAATTAAAGCTTTTGTTTTTTTGATCAAGAGCTTCCTAATTCAAATGCCACATCTGGAATTGACTGCAGACCTTTTACCTGCTTAAATCGATTAAGAAATAATGGAGGAATAGCCCACACCTGTCCATGAAACAGCTTTTGAGTCCATTCTCCAATTACTTTTGGTACCTTGAAATAGGGGAGGCTACATATTAAAGAGCAGTGATTCCTAAACCCTTCCTCCAATTTGGAGGTGAATACCCTCAAATTAAAGCTAAGAGACTGCCCTTTAGGTCCATATTCATTATATAATTGTAAGCTGATTTTATATTGGTAAACAGCTGAAGTAAACAGTAACATATATTGACTAAACTGAACGATTTTAGAGATACTTTGACAAACTGATACTATTCTAGCTCTGTATTATTGAAAATAAATGCAATTGTATCATGTTGATAAAGCTGATGTCTTTTCCCTATTTTCCACTTCTCCAAGAGTAAGCATATGTTGTAAACTCAGCAAAATGTTAAATCTCAGTATAATAAATTATATATGCATTTACACAAACAAACAAACCAATCTGTGGTTAACTGAGCAGAGTGTTGTATGGAACTTAGTATGTTAGTCAGATTGGCGGTGTCATTGAGCCTTTGCATTAAAAGCCACATTAATGCGCAGGATCAGTCTTAAACGTAAAGTGACTAGTTCACAGATACGCCTTATATGACACCTAAGTATGAACCTGTTTAGTAACAAACACCAATCTGTGTCACAAACACTAAGGGTTACCAAAGTAATATAAGTAGATATCACTTGCAATTACTTGTGATAAAACTTCAGGTCCACAAAGTTATATCAGTAGTGAGGACCCATTGCCAAAAAATATCCAGATCAGAGATGTGATATCAGTAGACATTAAATGGCAATACTCCAGGTAAACAATTTAATATCAATAAACAGGACTTAAAATTATGAGAAAAGAGCAGCCAATAACTTGAAACCACCAAACAAGAGTAGGCAATATTTGAATTCAGGAGAAGCCAAGTCTGTAACATGATAAAGGAAAACAGAACAAGGCAAGATTCATCATCTGAAAAATACAGATCGTGGAAACAGTGTACACACAAAAATACAGCTCCAAATCTTACAAGGCTACTCAAAATCATCTTAGCAAATAAATATAGGGATTTAATCACATCATTTGACCACACCACAATGTTTAAGCCAATGACTATATTAAAATACTCCAATGTTGGTGGGTCCTACAATAATTTTAACGTGGGAAATAAAAAATGCTAACTGCAATACTTACTGCTTATACTGCTTGAAGAGACTCTCTTCAAATTAATGATTTCCTATGGTACCTTCTAAAGAAGCACCTGGAGTGGAGAAGCAAAAGCAGGTACGGTCAGAAACTTAATAACACATGAACTTGTAAAACTGTGTGAAGCCAACAGCCTCAGTAGTCCCACAAGACAAACCACCTTGCATTGTGACATGAGGTTCAAAAAGAGGATCCTAAAGCCTCCGTCGGCAATTAGAGAATCTGGAGTACGCTAGGTGAGGGTGAAAATAGAAAGGCGACATTGTCTTCAAATAAGTAGAACATTACTTTTAGTGGGCACTGATTACATCTATTCTTTGTTTGACCTCTCCCCGACAGAACATTTTACTCTGTCTTCCACAAAGAGGGCTTTAACACTGGTAGGACAGCATGGAATGACCTCCAGTTTTGGTGTGATCATGGTTGAGCTTACACCAGGAAGTCCCAGGTTTCTCCCTGCACGTTGTCAAGCCAATTGTGATTCGTGTTGAGCAGTGTAATTGGCTGGGAAAGCATGCATGAAAATCTTCCTTTAATACTGAAAACAGCCAGTAGATGGCAGAAACTGCTCTCTACTGTTTTAACTAAGAAAGCCATCTGCTGACACGAGCATTAGCAGAGAATTTCCTTACGATTAGGGTTAGTGATAGAGTTAGATCTAGGGATATGTGTGAATCTATTTTGAGTAATTTTTATTTACTTGCACTAAATGTGTAAACATTATTATAAGCAAACATATGAAAAAAACAATATGTATGGTGGCACTTAAAGGAAAACCTTAAATTAAGGTGGAATAAACATAAAAAATTCTAGGCTTTCGTTTGGTTCAGCACTTTGACCTTCATCCTTTAGGGGTTGAGCAATAATTCATCACAGAGATCCTGTTTCTGTGAGAGATCAGTTGGGTTTGTTTGATTCCAGTTTATATTGAATGAGGATTTGCAGACCTAGGAACACACACACACACGTATATAGTATCATATATATATATATATATATATATATGTGTTGTCACATGAAAAGATATAATAAAATATTTACAAAAATGTGAAGAGTGTACTCACTTTTGAGATAGATATTATATTATATATATATATATATATATATTTTGGACACTCTTCCATGCAAGGGCACTCTATTAATAGAACGATTTCAAGGAATAAAATGAAAAACTGAAGGATCACATGCAGATATTATTTTTATATTAATGTTATTCAAGCATCAGTATTTGCGGTTAAAAGGCAGGATGAAGTGATATGCTTCAGAAATCTCTATAATCACTTTCAGAGATTCTAAGCAGAATGAAGAACATGCATTTAACCACAAATGAACTTCAAACTTTGAAGTTCCATATTTTCATAAACGATTCATGATCAATGCATATTTTTTACAGTACATAACATGTGTGAGCAGGAAAAAATTTCTAAATGTTCTCGCAACTAAAATAACAAATACTCATGATTTCATTTCTACATGGTAGAATGAATATCCAACTTAGAGCATAACACAGTGTTACACTGTTGTGTTAATTGTATATGACTGATAACTGTGAATGGACTATTCGTTTAGACTTGATAAATATTTATAATATTTGGACTTAACCAGGAGAAGAATATCTAGCACAGGTATTTTATTGGCTGATTTAATACATATGAAAGTGAGAAGTACATGCAATGTAGACATACCGCATACACAAGTATTTTTACATGGAATACATGAATCACGCTATGCATGCAGATATTCACATATTCATTTATACACACATGTATTAACACATCACATGCACACATTTACACTTTAGAACCACTGCAAACAGAAACATGCACAGACATTTACACATACATTTCACAACACACAGGAATATATATTTAGATATGCATAAATGTTCAAATTACTTGTACACATGAGATGGTTTTACAGATGCAAGCATGTTCATTTTACACACTGATCAGAGACAACAATAAAGCAGCAATGTCACTATAAAACCTTTATGAAATACTCATATTGACTGTGCTGGGATTTCACTTAAATTCCAACCTAGTCAAAAGATATATTGAACAAGGGACTTGTCTCACTCCATAGACCTCAATGCTGTACTCTTGCACATGCAAGAGAGTACATTAATGATGTCAGCTCCTGAAGCTGCAGAAGAGGATTGGCTAGAAGAAGATGTAGGCGCTCACAAGATAAAGGTTTAGGTAAGTTAAACTCACAAATTATGCAAAGTCCCCAGATGATGGCAGTGCTGCTTTTAAACCACTGACAGGTGAAGTGAATAAAATTGATTATATCATTACAATGGCACCTGTGATATATTAGGCAGCAAGTGAACAGTCAGTTCTTGAATTTCATGTGTTGGAAGCAGGAAAAATGGGCAAATGAAAAGATCTGAGTAACTGTGGCAAGTGCCAAATAGTGGCTAGATGACTGGGTCAGAGAATCTCTAAAATGGCAAGTATTGTGGGGTATTTCTAGTATGCAATGGCTAGTTTCTAACAAAATGGGTTCAAAGAAGGACAACTGGTGAGCCAGCCTCAGGGTCATGGGCACCCAAAGCTCAAGACTGTACATTGGCTATCTTGTCTTGTCCAATCACACAGAAAAAGCTTCTGCAGCTCAAATTGCTGAAAAACCTAATGGTGATTGAAAGGTGCAGAACACAGAATGCATAGCTATTTGCTTGTATGGAGCTGCCTAGCTGCTGACCGGTCAGAGTCCCCATGATGACCCCTGCCCACCACCAAAAGCACTTCCAATGGGGATGTAAGCATCACAACTGGACCATTGAGGAATGGAAGAATATTTCCTGGTCTGATGAATCACACATTTTCTTTTAGATCACGTGGATGACCGGGTGCGTGTGCATCGTTTACCTGGGGAAGAGATGGCTTCAGCGTGCACTACGGGAAAAAGGCAGGCCAGTGGAGGCAGTGTTATATCACGGGCAATGTTCAGGTGGTAACTCATGTGGATGTTATTCTGACATGTACCACCAACATAGAGGTTGTTGCAGACCCCATCTACCCCTTCATGGCAATGGTGTTTCATAATGGCAGTGGCTTCTTTCAGCAGGATAATACACCCTGCCACAATGCAAACAATTGTTCAGGAATGGTTTGAGGAACATGACAAATAGGCCCAATTTCCCAGTTCTCAATACAATTGAGCATCTGTGGGATGTGCTGGAACAACAAATCCAATCCATGAATGCCTTACCTCGCAACTTACAAAAGCTTAAGAATCTGCTACTAATGTCTTGCTGCCAAAAGGAAAAGAGTAAATGTATTGATGCATCAGAGCTGTTTTGGGAACACAAGAGAGACCTATATGATATTAGGCAAAAAGTCTTAATGTTCTGGCTGATCAGCGTAAGTGAGCATTTGTCAAATGCCATGAGCAGAGTTGAGCCCTAGAAGGTTACTCCAGTACAGCAGGCCATTGGAGTTAGCATTTTCAGGTTTACAATTATCAAAGACCTCAAACCAAGAGGTCTCTCCAAGAACATGCAGCAGTTCAAAGGAGATACTTAGCTAGTGATATCATAAGATTTACTTACTTTGCCGCCTTATTTTGCCCCTCCTACCTGTAAATAGCTTCATAACTGTGTCTCATCTCCACCTCTGATCCTTAGGCCTCAATCCACAAACCCAGAAACATGCAATTCTGACTCTCTTCATTTACTCTATGCATAAAGGTAGAAAGTGGCAAATATCTATGTGACAAAACAAGGGGTCTAATTAAATGCTTATAAATTATGTTAAAAAAATAAAAAAAATAAAAGAGCTGCTACCATTATGTGTGGGTGGTTCCCAAAACATCACATCCTAATATAAGTGTAAATAGACAAAACTACAGTGGAGTGTTAACAGGTGAGTGTAACACACACCTTTACTCAATGGAAAGATGATGGTTATAACCCCAAAAAAGCTGAAAGAAAAACCCCACATAAATATATTGCAATAACGTAGAGCTATTTTAAATACGAAGTGTTGAAGTTTTCACTCACATAAATAGAGGTGATAATGGCTGGTTCTAAACTTAAATGTTTCTGCATGTTTATTGGCAGTACATTCTTCTTTTGTCAATGCTCACGTTACCAAAATAGAAAGATAAAAGAAAAATACTATAGTGTAGTATGCCAGCAAATAAAATACAATGTAAAAACAAATAGAAAGCAATAACACATAAAATCTTCTGCACCAAAACGCATTTGAGCAGGTTCTTCATCTATCTATTGTTTCTTTATAATACAGATTAAGAAACAGTGCACACATAAAAATACAGTTTTACATTTGATAAGTCTACTTAAGATCACCTATCTCAGCAAATAGATATGGGGATTTAGTTCTACCATATCGTCTCCTGCCCACCAACTATGGTCCAGGCAGTGGCGTACACACAATCCATGTGGCCCCGGTGCGAAACTGATCTGTGGGCCCCCCCGACAGACACACACACACACACACACACATACAGAGTCACATACAGACACACATACATACACACACGTAGACACATACAGACAGATACACACATACAGACACATACACACGTACAGACACACATACATACAAACAGACAGGCACACATAAAAACAGACCGACACACAGACACATACATACAGACCGACACACACAGACATATACATACAGACTGACACACACACAGGCACAGACAGGCATACACATACAAAGATACATACATACAAACAGACAGGCACACATACATACATACATACAGACAGACACACACAAGACACACATGCAAAGACACATACATACAAACAGACAGGCACACATACATACATACATACAGACACACACAGACATGCACAGACAGACACACACATACATACAGACACACACATAACACACATACAAAAACACATACATACACACATACAGACACACACACACACACACACACACAAGACATACACACACACACACATACACACAGACAGACACACACACACACACACACACACAAGACACACATACATACAAAGACACATACACACATACAGACACACACACACAAAACATACATACAAAGACACATACACACATACATACAGACACACAGACACATACATACAAACAAACAAACAAAATATTTTAGTCACCCTCCTGTTTCCTACCTTTTAGGTGCAGGAGGGTGACTTTCCCTGGGGTCCAATGGTGGCTCAGGTTGATGGGAGTCAGAGTTCCCACTCTGACTTCCTCCTCCTTCCTCCCGCGTGGCTCTATGATAGCTGGGAGGAGTGACGTGCAGTCACTTCCTCCCAGCAGTGATCTCATCACAGGGGGCCCGTTCGCGCTGTTAAAGCACCTTGCGCTGACCGGGCCCAATCCATCTCCATTGGTTGGCCCTGACAGCATGGGCCACCCGATGGACCCCTTGGACGACGGCCCTGGCAGTTTGCCGCTGAGGCAGCAAAAGATGGCAGCGGGTACCCGGTCCCACTCCAGTGGGCCCAGCCGCCCTGCGGACCGGTATGTACGCCACTGGGTCCAGGTCTGGGACACCGTTTGGGAGTTAACGTGCCCAGACGCCTTTAGTAGCTTTCCTTGGGTGCCCTTGTTTCGGTACTTTCTCTTTATTCACATGGAACCAAACACTAGCTCTCTGACGGCAGTTCGCATGAACCAAACCCACGAATAGTTTTCACTCCTCAGCAATACTTAGCCATGACCGCTATGGAACTAATTTTGGCACGAGGACTTTGTGGGTTCCCGGTCACCTCAGTGGTACCGCAAAGTTATGGAACTGTTTTCGGCATGAGGTGACCGTGCAGTTCCCAAACAACTTGGTCTGAAGTTTTGAACCACTTTTATTGGAAGGTGCCTGAGACTAAGGGGAATAAACGCTACCTGAAAGCTAGGCTGAGCACACCATATTGCGGCCGCAGGAGCTATCGAACGTTGACCGGCAAAAGCACCAAATGCCCTGAAACTATTTCGGGCATAGGACCAGGTGTGCAGCCAGTCAGAACTTGGAGAACTTTTTGGCACTCAGATGTTTTGGGGTACTTTTATTTTTTGATATTTTGTGTTGGGCTCTCTGTTCCTGGAAGATAATTAGCTTACTGGTCTTTAATGCTTTCCTGAGTGGCCTCCTATTGTTTCTGTAAAATGTTGTAATTGTCTTTTTCATGGTTAAATTTCTTCCTTTTTAATATTGTAAAGCACTGCAGAATAAGTTGGAACTATATAAATGCCAATAATAATATTCAGCTTCATCAGTTGTTAATGGTGGTGTTCATGGCAGTCCTTTATAAAGCGCCTGTAATTTAAAACACCTCCACATCTCCCTAATTTTCCTCAATTGACGTATAGGGACACTCTAGACACACTGATGACTTCAGCCAATTGAAGTGGCCTGGGTGCACTGTCCACTTTGCACTTAGTGCTGCAATGTAAAAAGCTCCAGAGAAACTGCAATGTTTACATTTCAGCTCTAAGTCTGCCCTCCGTGGCTGTCTACCAGACAGCCACAAGAGGGCTTCCTGAATTGAAACAGACCTTTTGTCCTGTATCTGATGCTGGACGTCCTCACGCTCTGCATAAGGGCCTCCAGCATCAGATATTTCCCCAGAGGAAAGCACTGATTCAGTGCTTTCCTATGTAGATGTGTAATGCGCATGAGAGCACGCTCGTCGCAGGATTTTTTATTTAAATCCTCTCCAATTTTTAATTCCTTTGTATATCGTAAAGAAAGCAAGTCCCTTTGGATTTCCATTATATCTTAATTTAAACTTGTACCCCTGGCTGGGTACCTCCGCCAAGGACTGATTCTTAGCTGGAACAGGGGACAAACCGCAGCACTTCTGCCCACAGTTGCCGTGGCTTGACTGGGATCCTGGAACTGCTCCCTCCTGGAGCTGAATTGGGAGCTCGCTCTATCCACCCCCAGGCACTGGATGACACTCAGTCCTGGGAGCTCTAGTCCTTACAAGGACTTTCCCCATTGAATCCTCCACACTTGAACAGTGATTAGCCCTTTTCCCTCTCAGTAACCAGACAATCCATTGTTCTGGGAGTACAAGCTGGAACGTTTTAATCTGTCCAAATGGTCTGCTTTTATACAATTCTGAACACAGTTAAGCACGCCCCTGACACTCCCACACAAACAAGATAATCCCTCTCCTCGACCTGAGAGAGAACTAGTTACCAGTCCCAAACTCCTCCCCTGTGCCTGAGAGATAATTGAGTCAGGAACTGAACTAACCCAATTATCTCCACACTCAAAAACACCCCACCATTCACAGACATCCCAAAAATACATTTAAAAAAACTAAAAGTTATCCCCTGATAGTCCCGATCTGGGTGACCAACATATCCAAAAATCACCCAGACCGGTTCAGGGGTTCGGGAATTTCCTGGAAGTTTTAATTTGACCGACCGCACATGAGGCTCCTGCCCAAAACAGTTACATAAGATCAGGGCTAGCGGTCAGTCTAGTTCGGTAGTTAAAAGCAGACAAACTACTGAACATGCTTACTCCTGACCGTTGTGCATGTCTGATCTGCAACTACAGGAAACATTTGGTTGAAGTTATTGCTGCCAAAGGAGGTTCAACCAGTTATTAAATCCAAGGGTTCACATACTTTTTCCACCTGCACTGTGAATGTTTACATGGTGTGTTCAATAAAAACATGGCAACATTTCATTCTTTGTGTGTTATTAGTTTAAGCAGACTGTGATTGTCTATTGTTGTGACTTAGATGATGATCAGATCACATTTTATGACCAATTTGTGCAGAAATCCATATCATTCCAAAGGGTTCACATACTTTTTCTTGCAACTGTATTTTAAAATGTATCAATAGTGCCATTGTAACATTGTTATCTGTTGTAAATCTCTGAATCACAACTCACATGTACATATTTTTTTTAAAGTAGACAACCCAGGGTATTCAATATGAAGTATGTCCAGTCTTTTTTAATTGCCACTTAGTCACAAACACTGGCCAAAGTTAGCATTTATATTTGTTTGTTTGCTAAAAATGCAAAAAACTATTATAAACGCTAACTTTGGCTACTGTTTGTGACTAAGTGGCTACTAAAAAGACTGAACATACCCCATTTGCAATACCTTGGGTTGTCTTCTTTTGCAAATGGAATGTCATCATGGGGGTAATTCTCATTCCTGGGCTACCAAACACTCTCAAAGACAACATAAACAATTTGGCAGATTTCAATGTGAAAAAACAGAAAATCAAGCCTTATATTTGACCCTGTAACTTTCAAAAACACCACAAAACCTGTACATGGGGTATTGTTACACTCAGGAGACTTTGCTGAACACAAATATTAGTGTTTCAAAACAGTAAAACATATCACAACAATGATATCTGTAGGGTAATAACTGCTTGATCCAAGGATAAATCTGACTGCCATTCTGGGGTCAAGAAGGAATTTTTTTCCTAGCTTGTTGCAAAATTGTGCTTCAAACTGTTTTTTTTTTTGCCTTCTTTTGGATCAACAGCAAAAAACAAATGTGAGGTAAGCTGAACTTGATGAACGCAAGTCTCTCTTCAGCTATGTAACTATGTAACTATGATATCATCAGTGAAAGTACCTTTTGTGTGTAATTATTTTTTTTTAAATTAACTTTCACTGACAATATCATCGCTGTGATACGTTTTACTGTTTTGAAACACTAATATTTGTATTCAGTGAAGTCTACTGAGTAAAAGAGTAGCCCCATGTGCAGGTTTTAGGGTGTCTTGGAAAGTTACAGGGTTAAATGTATTGCTAGCAAATCAGACAGATCCCCCAAATTGGAATCAATAACATTACTTAATTATGTAAAAATAGTAAATAAATATTCATGTAGAATTTAAATATATATACATATTTATATATTTGAAGTCTACGTGTATATTTATGAAATTATTTATGTAAATATGCATATTTCCTATTATTTTTTTATTTATATATACATAGATAAATGTATAATTTCATTCTAAGTGTATTTTAATATATATATATATATATATATATATATATTAATATCAAAATACAGTTAGAATAAAATGACATATATATAATTAAAAAAGTATTTTATTTTTAAATTTTTAAATTTATTTTGTATTATTTATTTCTTCTAATATATATATATATATATATATATATATATATATATATAAAAATACAGAATCCAGCGCACTCGCTTATTCACTAAACAATGCTTTCAAAATCTTAGAGATTGTAATAGTTTTATTTAAAAACACCTCACCTAGGCAAAAAATAATGGGGGTTTAGTTACATTATATGATCATATATTGCATAAGCCTGCCACAACGTCAATGTACCCCATTCTTGACAGGTCCTACTCTAGCAGCCTAATGCTTGCCCTTATGAGATTAATCCACTTTCTTGGGAAATACTTCCTTACTGGGACTCTCTGCAAGTCAAGGCTAAATAGGGTCCTGGAATGAGGCACCTGTGAGTAGGGTAGTAGAGTAGGCCCTGCCAAGAATGGGGTACATTGACGTTGTGGCAGGCTTATGCAATATATGATCATATAATGTAACTAAACCCCCATTATTTTTTGCCTAGGTGAGGTGTTTTTAAATAAAACTATTACAAACTCTAAGATTTTGAAAGCATTGTTTAGTGAATAAGCGAGTGCGCTGGATTCTGTATTTTATATATTTTGGCCCCAGCAGCACCCTGTAATGTATGCATGTTTAGGTGAGTGCAGCCCTCTTGGTTTTGTTTATATATATATATATATATATATATATATATATATATATATATATATATATATACACACACACACACACACACACACACACTATATATAGTTATTATATATATATATTATATTTATATATGTGTCATTTTATTCCAAGTACCCCGTATATACTCGAGTATAAGTCGACCCGAATATAAGTCGAGACCCCTAATTTTACCCCCAAAAACGTATTGACTCGAGTGTAAGACTAGGGTGGGAAATGCGGCAGCTACTGGTAAATTTCTAAATAAAATTATATCCCCAAAAAATTATATTAATTGAATATTTATTTACAGTGTGTGTATATAATGAATGCAGTGTGTGTGTGTATATAATGCAGTGTGTGTGTATGAATGCGGTGTGTGTGTATGAATGCAGTGTGTGTATGAATGCAGTGTGTGTATGAATGCAGTGTGTGTGTGTATAAATGCAGTGTGTATGTGTATGAATGCAGTGTGTGTGTGTATGAATGCAGTGTGTGTGTGTATGAATGCAGTGTGTGTGTGATGCAGAGTGTGTTTGTGTATGTGATGCAGAGCCTTGGTGGGGGGTGGGCATTTTTTTTTTTATAAATTCTTTATTTTGGTAGTGCATACATAAACAATACGCTTGAATAGCCACGACAGCTATAGCAAGCTGCAATCAATAGAATAGTATAACAATAGCATGGCATGTGAGTATCGGCACAATTTTTTAAAAGGGTTATATAAAAGATTCAACATAATGCAGCCACTGAAAATAGGATAGAAAAAGAGCGATTTCAATCCTGGTCGTATGGTTAGTGTCGGCGTATATGCTTATGGACTGGAGTATGCCTACAGTGGAAGGCAAGGTGCATGCTTATGTGCCTCTTGAGTCAAAAGTGAAATGGGACCCTGTGTTCTGAGGGAATATGTTAATACGCCCGTGTTGTGGATCAGTTAGAAATTCCAGCTATAGGCCGTGTGTAAGGTCGTAAGGCCTTGTGGACAGAGAGGGCTGTGCACGGCCTAGATTGTCGTGTGAGTGAGAGGATAAAAGAGGATACTGACGTGCAACCTGGTAGTGTATTTGTGCAGCTCCTAATTAGTGATCTCGTGGTAGAGTAAATGCGTTGGAGCTGGGGGGGTTTTGGTATTAAAGGGAGCCAATTAGTCCGGGTTCTGCCCGGTTCGGCGGCAAATAAAAGCCGTATAGCAATCCTGCTATGTGTGTGTAGGGGTTTCTGGGTTACCCCTCAATAGGGCCTATGCCCTGGGAGTAAACTTGTACGTTTACAGCGGTGTGTATAAGAGGGAGAACATTAAAACAAAACAAAAAGCAAAACAAGAGTAACTCAAAAGTCCCGGTTCAGGTAGTCTGCTCTCCAAGCGTTCCCCTGGATGCTGGAACAAATGGGACAACTTTAGTCGGATCCCAGGTTGTAGCGGTTGAAGATGGCCGTAGTCCCATGTCGGTCAAGACAGTATCCATTTCTGCGACGTCCGTCGCTTTATATTCCTTGCCTTGGTGTTGGATGAGGAGTATGTGTGATGGTCCCCAGCGATACTTCACTCCCTTAGCCGTCAATGCCGCTGTAAGTGGTCGGAGAGATTTCCGCCATTGCAGTGTTGTGCGTGAGAGGTCGGAATAGAACGTTAAGTCCATGTCCTCAAAGCGGTATGGATTTTGTCCCCTGATGGAGCCCATTAAGGCAGTTTTGTCTTGCCCATTTTGAAATTTGACCAGAAGGTCACTTGTCGCTGAATTTGCAAGTTGTGTCGGCTTGGGTAAGCGGAACATGCCATCTAGCTGCACCCCTTTAGCTTGTTTGGGGGACAGGAGGGCTGTGAAAAGCCTTCTGAGTAGGTGGGGAAGTTCGGCTGGGGCAATTGCGTCTGAGAGGCCTCTGATTTTAACATGCTTCCACCTCCTTTTGTCTTCCATTGCTGCTAGTTGGTGGGTGAGTGTGATGTGGGCTGAGGAGAGGTCTTTGACCTGATTCTGCAGCTCTGTTATTTGTGCTGTTTGTGCCTGGGTGGATTGCTCCACTGCTGAGAGGCGATCAGTGAACCCCTTTACATCCTCCCTTACCTGGGAGATCTCTGCAGAGAGCGACTGGCGTAGGTCAGTCAGGAGAGAGGTAAGAATCTCCGTAGTGATTGGGGAGCCCATCGGCTGTTGTTTGAGTTTAGGAGGTCCCTTGTACCCCAGTGTCTCAGGGCAGTGGAGGGATGTGTCGTCCGAGCTTTCTGAGAAATCCTCATATTCGGCCGCCATGTTGGGCGCCGCCGCGCCATGCGGCCTCCTCAGTAAATCGCCGATATCGGCCGTAAATCGCGGGCGATCGGGCCGCGGCTTTTTGGTCTTTCTCCCCATATCAGGGGGAGTAGTTGCAGGCCGTCTGTTACCAAAAGGGAAGGCTTTCGGGGTCTTTTTCGTCCGGTTTTGGGCTGCGGTCGGCAGAGAGCAGGAGAAGTGCGACCGTTCATGCCGAGAGCTGGCTCCGCCCCCCCGGGCATTTTTTTTTTTATTATTATTTTTTTATATTATTATTTGTATTTTATTATTATTTAAATTTTTATATATTTATTTTCGTCCCCCCTCCCTGCTTGATACATGGCCAGGGAGGGGGGCTCTCATTCCCTGGTGGTCCAGTAGATGGGCTGTGTAGTAGAGGGGCTGGCAGTGAGCTGTAACTTACCTTTCCTGTAGCTCCTGTCAGCTCCCTTCTCCTGCGTTCGGGTCAGCTCCCCTGTCAGCTCCACTGTAAGTCTCGCAGTCTGAGTGCTACGCGGAGTGTTGCCACGGTAATCCGTGGCAATGCTCAAACACCGCGGCTCTCGCAAGACTTGCAGTGGAGCTGACAGGGGAGCTGACCGGACCGGAGGAGAAGGGAGCTGACAGGAGCTGCAGGAAAGGTAAGTTACAGCTCGCTGCCATATCTGTATTATGGCCAAGTTGCCATAATACAGACATTGACTCGCGTATAAGACGAGTGGGGGTTTTTCAGCACAAAAAATGTGCCGAAAAACTCGTCTTATACTCGAGTATATACGGTATATTTTTATGTATACATTAATAAAAAATACACTTAGTATGATATTATATATAAGATATATATATGGAGGGAGAGATGGGGGGATTAATATTTATTTTTAAAAAAAAATTATAATTGTATTCTTCACTGATTGCCTTGACCCCTCGCATCGGAAGCCTGGCTGATGGCTTCCGATGCTCTGCCTCACTGCCGGGCGCCACGTGGAGCAGGGAAGCGATCACCCAGTGGCCCGACATCAAGGCATTGCTGCAATACCCTTAGAGTGGCTGTAAGCAATCATGATAGCTTCCAGCGCTCAAATGTGCCCTACAGGCATCAGCGGTCGTTAACGACAGTTTTTTGTCTGACGTACCCTGTATGTCCAAGGTCACTAAGGGGTTAAAAATGTTTATATAATGTTTTCTATTCCCCATTTTCATAATGGAAAAACCATTCCCACAACCATAAAAATCTTTTTTTTCAGATTTCAAAAAATATCAATAGACTCCTTTTTTAAACATGACTTTTTACTAGCTTTGATTTTAGATTGGGTGCGTCCCTATACATTACAAAGGGCTGTTCTTTTTTAGATCTGGATAATTTTGTAAATAGGCCAATATTTTCTTTTTTTTTTTTTACCTGTTTTGACCGCTATTGCAGTTAAAATCACAAATAAAATGTATTTATTCATTGACACCATCTCTGTTTTTCTTTCTTTAGTTAATAAGTGTATTTATTTTTTTTTTATTTTTTTATCTAACATCTGTAGAAGCTATATTAATATGTTTAGCATTATAGCCTTTTTCCAGGAAATCATGTTTGATTTTCTGGGCTTGTGTTTCAAACACCTTTAAATCTAAGAAGTTGTACTTTTGGGGCTTTTGAAAGCCTAGGAGAAGAATGGCAACTTCTTTGTCCACCAGGTCATGTGACTGGTAAAATATATTTGTTCCCAGAAAAACATGAACAAATTAGCATAACTATGTGCAAACCTGGTCCCCATCATTATTCCACAGATCTGCAAATATAGATTCTTGCCAAACCAAAAAGGTTATTGTTTAAAATAAGCTTCTACAATAAAATCAATTTGTTACTTTGAATATTAATGTGAATTAGTTAAAACATGTTCTCTTGCTTCACAGCCTTATTTATGTGCTATTATTGTATACAAAGAACTCACCATCTGCTTTGACCAAAATTTAGTTTTCTTTCCATGTTATACCCTCTAAGATTTGTAACACATTTAAGCAATCTTTTACATATCTTTACCATATTGCATTCTCCTCCCTTCCCTGTCCCTGACTGTTCCTCTCCCCTACCTCGCTTGTCCCTTAGTGTTCCTCTCCCCTCCCTTCCTGGTGTTACTCTCCCCTCCCTCTTATGTCTCTTACTGTTCATCTCCCCTCTCTCCCCTGTCCCTTTCTGTTCCTCTCCCCTCCTTCCACTGTCCCATAGTATTCCTCTCCCCTCCTTCCATGTCCCTGTTAGTGCCCCCCATCTTAGTGTTCTTCTCCCCTCCCTCTTAGTGTTCTTTTCCCCCTCCCTCCAATGTTCCTTAGTGTTCCTCTTTGCGCCCCCTTACCTTTGTCTTAGTGCCCCCTTCACCCTCCTATATGTTTCTACCCTCCCACTCTTAGTGTTCCTCTGCCCTCCCTTCACTCTATTTTAGTGGTCCTCCCCCTCTTAGTGTTCCTTTTCCCTTCCATCCCCTGTACCTTAGTTCCCCCCTTTAATGTTCCTCTCCCCTCCCTCTCTTTTAGTGATTGCCCCCCCACTCTGTCCCCTAGTGTTCCTTCCCCCCATTCCTTAGTGTCCCTCTCTCTCCTCCCTTGGTCCGTTCCCTTCCCTGGTGTGTCTCCTACTTCTCTTGAAGTGTGACTGAGTGGAGCGGACCGCGGTACAGGAGTTTCAGTTTCCTGTACCCGGCCGGACTGACAGAAAGTGCTATCTCAGTGAGCACTTCCTGTGAGCACTTCCTGTCAGTCCGGCCGGGTACAGGAAACAGAAGCTCCTGTACCACGGTCCACTCCGCTCGGCCATGCTACACTGAGTGACTGGTAGGAAGGAGAGCTGTGCACCCACCACCGGCCGGTCACTCTAATCTAGCGTCCCCTGGGCCGATGCGGTGTGTGTAGAGTTACAGTTTATTTAAACATTATATTAGCACATTTAACATTCATATTTACATGTATTTAAATTTGATCACATACCTCTTTGCTGTTGGCCAACCAGGCTCACATAAATAAATATTGATAAAGCTACTATATTAGATGTGCACATATTTTAGCTTCACACATAGAATATGGCAGCAGCAACTTTAGGAAGCGAAAACAGAAAACATAAGAATTCTGAGAATGGGCAAAGACTCAACAGCTCACCTTACAGCTAGTCCCTGTTCAGGTCTCAAAAAAGTGTTTAGTCACTTGTGCCATTACAGAATGAACCTATACCATTTGCATATCAGACTGATCCATTCAATTTAGGCAGTCCAGATCTGAAGTACCATCAAGTTCCCTTTGCACAAGAAATACAGCAACCCTTGATCATTTTGGCCTTTTTTGGGCCTTATCAGCCAGATGTAACTCAAACCCCTTTAGGGACAGTGAGCAAAGGGTTTAAGGAAACAAATGCATGAGCTTCCACTCTAATGCCACTGTGCTATCATATTGATGAAGGAAGAGCATAACATATATATATATACACATTTATTTGATGGCAAGTTTAGCAATATAATATGAGGATTTGTTGTTATCATACTCTACGAAGTAGACCTTATCACATATGTGTGGATGAAAGGTTCTAGACCTGGACATCCATTTTAATTTAGAATGGCAATTCCTCTGAATTTAGGGTACTAGGGTGATTGTACAAATTTCTAAACTCTGTTTTAAAATGTAGCCCAATCGTGAATAAAACAAATTGGATGAGTATGTTTGTTTGGTGTTTAATTAGGAATTCTTACTGTGGTTCCAAAAAAGAGATGATTGATGGAAAAAAAGATGATTGATGGCTGGATTAATTGGGGAGATTGTGGTGAGGCCAAACACGATACAACTCCCCATAGTGCAAATACAAAAAATTACCGTTATGCATCACCTGTATATAAGTTGTATTTCAAGGTATACTTCTTGACAGGCAAATGAGCAAAGGCAGGCATTGTGTCTCAGATTTCATACTGCATTTTTACAGATACCTTTAGCAACAAAATGCAATAATAAATTAATTGATATATTACATTGGAATTGTTATGTTGTTAATTTAGTCCACCACGCTGATCTTGTAAGTTTAATGTTTCAAGAACTTGTATTTTATATCTGTCTCTTGTGGATAACAATAAGCAGGATTTGTCTACCAACTACATCAAGATTAAGTGCATTGGCAAAAAAAAGTCAACAGCAGCCACGTAGACAAAGAAGAATAAAAATAGATTATGTTGGATGTTTGTGTGTGTGTTCGGGGCAGGGAATGTTTTTAAACAGGAATGTTGAAAGATTATAAAATACAAAGTGCTAAAAAAACATGCAGGTCTTAAAAATATTTAATTTTGTTGATTATGATGCATATTTACATCCTGAAATTCTAAATAAACTTCAAAGCATATTTAGCTATTTTAAATTAATTTAAAAAACTGCTCAATATTGATTGTGATATCAGACATTAAGCACAAACAGATGAACCACTCAATGCAAATTACTTGAATTAGAAATGCAATGTAGATTTTACTTTTCTTATCACAACCAATAATTTTCATCATTTTTTAATTCATACACACAGTATTATTATTATTAATGGTATTTATATAGCGGCCTTACATTCCATAGCGCTTTACAATATCATCAAAGGGGGAGATTTAATAATAAAAGAGACAATTACAAAACCTTACAGGAACAATAGGTTGAAGAGGGTTCTGCTCAAATGAGCTTACAGTCTATAGGAAGTGGGGCATAAAACCCAACAGGACAGGAGGTAGCAATCAAACAAGGTGGAGTGAAGCAGAGCTGGAGGAGAGAATAGAGTGTTGCCCTTTAGGAGAGAGCAAGGGACAGGTATGTGAGTTAGAGGTTACTCTGGGAGGCCATAAGCTTTTCTAAAGAGCTGGGTTTTGAGGCACTTTTTAAATGATTGAAGACTAAGGGAGAGCTTGATGATCATAGACAGGCTATTTCAAAGGAAAGGAGGCACCCGCGAGAAGTCCTGCAAGCGTGAGTTGGCTGTACTGGTGCAAGCAGCAGACAGGAGAAGGTCATGGGCAGAGCGGAGAGACCGAGAAGGGGCATATCTGCAGATCAGTGAAGAAATATAGGAAGGGTTAGAATTGGTCAGTGCTTTATAGGTGTGGATTAGTACCTTGAATTGACTCCTATAGAATACAGGAAGCCAATGTAAGGACTGACAGATGGGAGAGGTGTGAGAGGAGTGACAGGAAAATCAGTCTAGCTGCAGCATTCATTACCGACTGTAGTGGGGCAATACGACTTGAGGGAAGACCTATTAGGAGAGAGTTACAATAATCCATGCAAGAGATTACTAGAGCATGGACAGGCTAATTAGTAGCATCTTGTGAAAGAAAGGGGCAGATGCCGGCTATGTTTTTAAGGTGGAATCTACAGGATTTGGTAACAGACTGGATGTGAGGCTCAAATGTAAGGCCAGAATCAAGTACAACGCCAAGACAGCGCGCTTGCAAGAATGGACTGATGGGGTACCACTCACTTGAAGGGAGAGCGAAAGAGTGGGATCAGTATGGGAGGAGGAGGAAAGACAAGGAGTTCAGTTTTAGAGAGATTGAGATTCAGAAAGCACGAGGACATCCAATCAGAGATGGAAGAAAGGCAAGCAGTGACACGTTGCAGGATGGCAGGGGAGAGGTCCGGGGAGGAGAGGCATATCTGAGTGTCATCAGCGTACAGGTGGTATTGGAATCCAAATTCGGTAATAAATTTGCTAAATGAGCTAGTATAAACAGAAAATAGAATGGGACCAAGTACAGAGCCTTGGAGGACTCCAACAGAGACAGGATGAAGGGAAGAGGTATCATTAGAAAAGGAGACACTGAATGAGCATTGGGAGAGATAGGAGGAAAACCAAGAGAGGACAGTGTCACAGAGACCGAGTGATTAAGGTGTCAAAGGCAGCAGAGAGGTCAAGAAGAATTAGTATAAAGTAGTGCGCTTTGGATTTAGCTGCGATTATGTCATTAGTGACTTTAATAAGAGAAGTCTCAGTAGAGTGGAGGGGGCGGAAGTCAGACTGAAGAGGGTCAAGGAGAGAGTTGGAATTGAGGAAGCAAGTCAGACGGGTAAAGACAAGTCTTTCCAGAAGCTTTGAGGAAATAGGGAGCAGGGATATGGGAGGATAGTTAGAAGGGGAGCATGGGTCAAGAGATTTTTTTTTTTTTTTAAGATGGGTACTACAGAAGCATGTTAAAGGGCAGAGAGGACAACACCAGAAGAGAGAGAGAGCAGTTGAAGATGTGTGTTAAGGAAGGCACTAGACATGAGAAGAGAGATCTGATAAGGTGAGATGGGACAGGAGCAAGCGGGCAAGTTGTGGGTCAAGAGGAAAGAAGAAGTACAGCCACCTCTTGTTCAGTAGCCTGGGAGAACGTCTGAAGGGTAGGAAAGGCATGGTAGGAAAAGGTAGGAAAGACCTAGGTGTGGTTGAGAAAGAGAGGGTCAAGTTGGTGAGAATTATTTCTTTAGCTGTTCAGTCTTGCCAGTAAAGTAGCATGCAAATCTATCAGCTGTAAGGTTAGTTTGGGGGGTGGCCACAGCAGGGCAAAGAAGGGAGTTAAAGGTATTAAAAAGACACCTGGGATTGTGGGAGCATGAGCTATGTGGGAGTTAAAGTATGACTGTTTGGCAAGGGCAAGGGCTGTGCTGTATGAACGCAACATAAATTTGTAGTGGAGGAAGTCAGACTGGGTGCGTGTTTTCCTCCATCAGCATTCAGCAGAATGGGAGCATCTCTGCAGGTAGTGTGTTGATTTAGTGTGCCATGGTTAGGGATGTGTTCTCCTCAAGATGCATGATTGGAGCAGGACTTCAGTGTCCAGGGCAGAGTTGAGGGAGAGAGCCAGTGAGGGACAGGAGAAAGTAGGGATGGATAGAAGCTTGGAATCAATATTAGCTGATAGCTGCTGGAGGTCAATTTAATTCAAATAGCCCTTATACCATAGAACATAGGATGGAGTAATGAAGGTGAAGTATCTGTGGTATCTGTTTTTTTTTATTCACTCAACCGATCACAAATTATGTGTGCAAAGAAAAGCAAGCCTCATGACTATTCAGGGTCTGAAGAACCACAGAACATAATTACAGCCCTACTTTGAATGCCCATGCGGTTTGATAAGAGTAAGAGATTACCCAAGGACCCCATTATATGTGCAAAAGGAAACAATGTTATTTGGAGGTTATGGGTACCACCAAACTTTATTTCAATTACAATTACCTGAATGTACTTTGATGAATGTCCAGGAGAACATTTTCCATGAAAATTGCCAGAAGTTGGCAGCTGTGTGGGTTTATTTGATAGTTTAATTTTCCCCTATTTAATTGTTATTGTTATTATTAGCATTTATATAATGTCAGCTTATTTCCCAGTGCTTTACGATATTAGAAAGGGGGAAATTTAATAATAAATGAGACAATTACAAAATGTTGCAGGAATAATAGACTGATGAGGACACAGCTCAAATGAGCTTACAATCTTTTCTAAAGGATAGTTTTTAATATCTTAACTGCTACTTTTCTGGATTATTCTGAATATAGAAAATAAAATAGGAGTTAAACAATAAAATGAAAAAATGAAAATGCGTGGCAAAAATTTTAAATCTGATATAGTCAGAAGAACAAAATGGAGGAGGATTTTGTTTTTCCTTGTTTCTGTCCTAACTTGTAAAGAGCTCTTTGTTCTTTCTTAATGGTCTTTTTAGATCTTCTTGCATACATGTAACAAGGATGCCATCTACACACTCATTATTTTCGAAATTATATTTCCCCTCAGGTATAACTCACATTGACTCATGTGAAAAAGGCAGAGCAACTGAAAATTAATCAACATGAACTTTTTTAATTCCATGTAGTTTAGTGTAAATTTCTGCAGGAATTGAAGGGTGACAATTCTTAACTTTTTTGAACTTTTGAGTGGGAATGTCATTAATTGCTGGTCCTAACTAGCAGTTTGACAAAAAAGATTTCCCAGCACCCTAAGCTAACTCTCAACAGCCTAAACTAAGTCTCCTCTGAGCACTTAGTTCCTTATTATCTTTCCAAAATATTTGTACATGCTATCAGAGACTGTGAGCACTGCGTCTTCTGAGCCAACATCAACGCTAACCATTATGACATGGCCAAATTGCTATTAATTTATCTGTGACTCCAGAATCATGCAGGACATATGTATCAGTTGGACACTGCTGAAAGGAATACCAGTGGTTTGGCTGTGCTTGAAGAACTGTGGAGATTCAGTGTGCCCAAATCCGACATGTCCTGTGCTTAATGGCTTTCACTGCATGGATTAATCTGTTATATTATACAAATATTTTGGATGGATAATAAGGAAATGAACTCTCTTGTGATATTGCTAGAAGATGGGGTGGGAATAGGTTGCTGAGATGCCTAATTTTTGTCAAAGTTCTTGAATACTGTTAGACAAAAATTGGAGGGACTTTACAATAGTCTCTAAGCACCATAACCATTACCATAAACCAATGTAGTCATATTATTTGGTCTGTTAATTTACGTTAATTTGAAATAATGCTGATAACTTTCAGTTAAGCCATTTCCAGGGCTTACAGTGGGAAAACAGTTAAACATGTACAACTAGGCATAAAATGAAATGAGTTGTAGTTCTGTCGAATAACTCCTATATCACAAGGCAGCAGCATTGGTGAGAAAAGGGCAGTAGCTGGGAGTTGGGGAAACGTACAGTGATTCATTGGCTCCTCATTTTCTAGCAGAGTAAAGGGAAAGGCTCCCCATTGCCTTATGCAGTATTATAAAGTTCAATAACATGTGGGATCATACAGGCTACCCTATTAAAAAGAAAGAAAGCCATACCTCCGACGTGTTTACTCAATAACGGTTTGATAAAGTCCTAACAGTGGACTTGAAGGACACTTTGACCCTATATAGGGGGTGCACTTGCCTATGACAACCACACAGTTTTAAGATGGTGCATCACTATCAAGTATGTTTCAAATAAAATTAAAACATTGCGATTTTTAATATACAAATGTATGTGGATATATAAACTTTATGTGAATTCTAAGAAATAAGTAGGCATATGCAAAGCAAAATAATTATACTCCTCCGATCTATCTGAACTTCCAGAGCATTACCCATTCTCAACACATCAGCCTCAAGAGTACCAAATAAACACTAAAAACCTTCCCAAGCGTCTAAATATATACAGGAATTAAGAAGCATTTTACCTAATTATACCTGTATTGAATATGTCATAGTTACCAAATTTAGCAAAGTGCTAATGCCCAATGACATACAGAAATAAAATATCCCTCAAAATAAGATAAAACCATTAAAAGAACAGTCCAGACCCATTAAGTACCTACTTAACTTGACTCTTTTATAAATGAACCTTGTTCCCCCCTCCCCCCACCGTCAATCAGACAACAGGTTCTGTTACTTCCTGGTTTGAAGCAGACATTTGCCCAAACTGCCTGCTTTTAAAATACTTCTCATTAAGCTACCATGCTTGAAATGATCTTTTCCAATTTTGTAACTTTTTTAAAATAACTTTATATTTTGCCTAGATGGCACAGTTCAATGCTGCCCACAAAACAGTGAAATGCACAGTACCTAAATGAATGGGATCAATGATGAGTGTAAAAACATGAAATAGGCTAGTGGAAAGAGAATAGGAATAGCTTTTTGTGTCAACCACAAAAAAAGCAAACATAGCCTCTACCTACCACACAGAAATAAAGGAATGATAGGAAAGATAAACAAGAATCAAGAATAACATTTAATTTCTGTATCTACTAGTGATTTGGCAATAATCTATAAAATTCTACTATGAAAAAGGTGCACAAATAGGTGCATTCTCTTTCACATATATGATGGCACTGTGCAAAATTGCAGCCTATTCAAAAGATAGATCCGTCAATTATAACATTCTCTCCAGAGGTGGGTTTATTAAAACATTTAAAAAAAAAAAATTAATAAAAATTTAAAAAATAATTAATTAAAAATTAAAAGAGAGTAAATTAGATATAATCACGGTAGGCCACATTCTTATTGCGGCCACGTCAATCATACCTTGTTATTGGAAGTTTACTACTTTACCAACAATTAAGGAAGCACTGAGTTTAGTGATCGATAACAAAAGGTATGAACTGGCGTTGCGGCAACCCTCATCTCCAAAAGTGAATTTGCAGTTTCATTGGGATGCCTGGCAAAATGATATAAGTAAAGAGTTTCTCCTGTAGACAATTCCACACGCCCCGTTACATATTGATATACAATATATTTTGACATACAATTGGTTATATTACTCTCTGTATTATATTTTGACAGGAACAAATCCACTATTTTATTATTATACATTTGGATAGTACATGTCCCCTCCTCTTTTTTTCATTTCTTTTTGGTCATTATTTTTTTCAACTTCCTTCTTATTTCTACTTTTTTATTGTTAAATGTTGATTTCTTTATATACCAAATTAAAAGAGTTTGAAAAGACATAAAAAAATAAATAGGAGCATAACATGTACATGGTTAGCCAGTCAGGTTGCAAAACTAAAAGAAAAATCACTTCATGAAGTTTAGCGCAACCAAACAACTACCTAAATGTTAACTACTTGATTGTGCCAAAAGTTTTAAGAAATTATTTTTCTTTCTTTATTTTTTAGAAGTTGGACAGTTTGTAAATTAGTTAACTCTTGAAGTGCCATATACATGGCAGAATTCCAAATAATCATGTGCATGTATGGAATTTCTCTGTAAGATGCCTGAGAGTGCACGCGTACATGATACATCATCAAGCTGTGAAGCCTTCTACGAGGATCTATCATAATCACGGAGTATACTGTTGTACACTGGTATATGTTGTTCTGACTTATTGTTTTTTTTTTATTATAACTGCTTACAGCCCTCTTTCTTTTGTTTTTGTCAACTGGTTCTATATTCTGAATTATAAAAGGATATCAGTAAATGGATAGAAATGTCCAAGAATATTCCAACTCCAGACACATCTTCTATAAGAAGCCTTCCTTGGTCATCTAAAATATTGGAGTTATACTTTTACTCCTTCATGCTCAGGGTTAGGTTAATGTCTTGTTGTTTTGTCAGGCTTTGATCAAAAGATTTAATATTAGAGCTCCTTCGAAACCCATAACTGCCAACATTGTAAACTTATGACAGGGGGTGAGAATAATGTGAAGAGACACTAGATCCACCCAAAAAATGGTCCACCCAAAAAAAAAAAACCAACCTGTTAAAGTGTTTTTTACATGATCTCAATGCCCTGAGGGCATTCTGCACGACACAAGCAAATGCTGCATGAGAACATTTCTCTAGTGTTTCCAGAGACGGAACTTCAGGGAACGAAACCAGGACTACAAGACTGAATACCAAAAATGGGCCTGGTCTGCCTAAGTTGAGAATGTTAGTAGTTATGGAGGCTATCTTGTGTTTAAACATTCCACAGATTCCACAGGCATATAACTGAATAAAATTACCTGCTGTTTAAACTATGATAGTATTGAGTATTTTAAAGGAGAACACACTGTAGTGGTTATAGTGCCAAGAGCTCCCTTGTGCCATATTACAGTAAGGAGTCAAATTGTTATTGAACAGTTTTCTATTAAATGGGACCAACAGTTCACAGGTCCGGCACCGCAACCCTTAAAATTTTCTGTAATATCATTAAGGGGGAATACCTAGTCCTCTTTAAAAATATCAATCTTACCCTGTTAGAACTTCATTAGTGATAATGGAAATTGACACTCTCATCATCCAAAGTTGGACAAAACCGATATTGCTGAACCAGTATAGGAGCTTCCACTTTATAGATTTTACAGAAGAATGGACGTTGCAGGCATCTTAAGGACCCATTAAATTGTTCAACACCTCTTTGGTTCCTTTATTGGTCATGGAGTGTGCAGACTGACCCTTTAAAACAGTGTTAAAAACAGCAGACCTAGGTTTTCATTGCAGAGATGACCTTATGTAGAAAGAAAAATCTGTGCTTCTCTCTAAACAATGTTTTTAACTTTAAAAATGTCCTACAGCATTTGCAATCTCATGCCAAAATGTATACTGAGTCATTGTAAAACATGGTATATCCTTCCTTAATAAAGATTAATCAATGCGGGAATGTTAGAAAATATTTCAATAATAAGTTAAGAGAACCATACTTAAACTAAACATCTCATGCTTGTCTTTGAAATGTCAAAAATGATATCACGCCTTTGCAGACTTCCATTAGTGACTGTTTCCAACTGTGCAACAATTTCAACATTTTTAAACTGTCATCTCTGTTAAAAAAGGCAGAAGAACAAACGGTAAGCACATTTAGCAGTGTTTTAGATTAGCAATACAGCAGGCAAGACAAATTGCACATACATTCTAAAGGTTCTATTCACTAAAGGTAGACATGTACAAACTTTGAACCTGAAATCCTTTGGTGTTGTTGCGTAAAATGGCCATCTTCTGCAAAAATCTCCATATTTGCAAGTGAGCTGAAAATGTATCTACTGCAATTATATCATCATGAGCAGGTCTGTTTCAGCTGGGTACAGCTAGGAAAATAATTACAAGTAAAGCAAGTTGGTTACTTACAAAGCATGGATTTGAAGCAACTTTTAGAACAGAACAATGCTTCTTGTTTAAGTTCAACTTAAAGTCACCTGATTTTTATGGTTTAGTTAAAAAGGATAAAGTCAATCAATTAAAAAAATTGGAGTGGGGGCGGAGCTAGCAACTGTGCTGCACGGACGCAATCTTAGACAGCTACGGCCGACCGTCTCGCCCATATCTGCGTCCACTCACACAATCGGACAGCCAAAAACCCTCCAAAAGACGCAGGAGCTTTACCTGCACTGATTGATGCCCTTCTTTCTCCCTAAAAATGCGCCTACACCACATGAGACCCCGGACTTGGGGACCCTCCTCGGCGGAGTTTATGACCACTGGGAGCCTGCATGCCTGGCCTGACCACCACCAGAAGCTGAGCCAGTGGCCTAAATGCCTGCCATGGGACGGCACTCCAAAAAGCCGTACCCTCCGTCTGATCACGAGACATCGGAGCCCTGCTCCAGAAACAAGCGCAGCCAAGATATTGCCCGCGGAGAACAACCCCGCCGCCCCATTGGCCACATCATTCGAGCAACAGAATTTACAAGAGAGGGCCAATACTCTCACCAAGCGCTATTCCTACAGCTGACCTCCCTAGAGGATAAATACAGACGCAACAACATCAAAATCCGTGGTATACCGGCCACTGTCTCACCCGACGAACTGCCTCATTATGTGAGACGCCTGTTGGCGAGTATCCTGCCCCCAGCTGTGGCAAAGGAAATAGCTACGGACGGAGTGTATAAAATCACAGTCCCTACCAGGACCTCACCAAATACGGACCGAGATGTCATACTGCGCTGCACCACATCCTAAGATATGGGACGTATCATGGCAAAACACCGCTCTCATTCGAAGAATCACAGTTGACCTTTTACCAGAACCTGACAAGATCAACTTTGCAATGGCACAGGACACTCGCACCGCTTACAGTACAACTAAGAGCGGGTGGCGTGAGGTACCGATGGGGTGCACTGGGATCCCTCCTAGTGATCCATCACGGATAAGCTCATACCCTCACATCTCTGGCTGAGGCACCGTCACTCTTCACATCCCTAGGACTTGCTAAACATTGTCTGCTCCAACGATGCCCACTCCTGTAAGGAGCTGGAACCCCGCTACTGTCACACCATTCATCCCAAGAGCGGTAGCAGAAGATCGCCCCACCACCTGACATAGAAACATAGAAACATAGAATGTGACATAGAACCATTCGGCCCATCTAGTCTGCCCAATTTTCTAAAATACTTTCATTAGTCTCTTATATTTAAGATAGCCTTATGTCTATCCCACGCATGCTTAAACTCCTTCACTGTATTAATCTCTACCACTTCAGCTGGAAGGCTATTCCATGCATCCACTACCCTCTCAGTAAAGTAATACTTCCTGATATTATTTTTAAACCTTTGCCCCTCAAATTTAAGACTATGTCCTCTTGTTGTGGTAGTTTTTCTTCTTTTAAATATAGTCTCCTCCTTTACTGTGTTGATTCCCTTTATGTATTTAAATGTTTCTATCATATCCCCCCTGTCTCGTCTTTCCTCCAAGCTATACATGTTAAGATCCTTTAATCTTTCCTGGTAAGTTTTATCCCGCAATCCATGAACCAGTTTAGTAGCCCTTCTCTGAACCCTCTCTAAGGTATCAATATCCTTCTGAAGATACGGTCTCCAGTACTGTGTACAATACTCCAAGTGAGGTCTCACCAGTGTTCTGTACAATGGCATGAGCACTTCCCTCTTTCTACTGCTAATACCTCTCCCTATACAACCAAGCATTCTGCTAGCATTTCCTGCTGCTCTATTACATTGTCTGCCTACCTTTAAGTCATCAGAAATAATCACCCCAAAATCCCTTTCCTCAGATGTTGAGGTTAGGACTCTATCAAATATTCTGTACTCTGCCCTTGGGTTTTTACATCCTAGATGCATTATCTTGCACTTATCCACATTAAATGTCAGTTGCCACAACTCTGACCATTTTTCTAGTTTACCTAAATCATTTGCCATTTGGCTTATCCCTCCTGGGACATAAACCCTGTTACATATCTTAGTATCATCAGCAAAAAGACATACCTTACCATCATGTACTCAATTGACTACAACCCTCTGTTGCCTGTAACTCCGCCACTGCCTTATCCATTCAACTGGAATCCAAACTTGGAATCCAAACTTAAAGATTGCAATTTATTGATAAGCCTTCTATGTGCAACAGTGTCAAAAGCCTTACTGAAATCTAGGTAAGCAATGTCTACTGCACCACCCTGATCTATTATTTTAGTTACCCAATCAAAAAAATCAATAAGATTAGTTTGCCATGATCTCCCTGAAGTAAACCCATGTTGACTCTGATCTTGAAATCCGTGTATTTTTAGATGTTCAACAATCCTATCCTTTAACATGGTTTCCATTACTTTCCCCACTACTGATGTAAGGCTTACTGGCCTATAGTTGCCCGACTCCTCCCTACTACCTTTCTTGTGAATGGGCACAACATTCGCTAATTTCCAATCTTCTGGGACTACTCCAGTTAACAATGATTGGTTAAATAAATCTGTTAATGGTTTTGCTAGTACACCACTAAGCTATTTTAATAACTTTGGGTGTATTCCATCAGGTCCCATTGACTTATTTGTCTTTACTTTTGACAGTTGAAATAGAACCTCCTCCTCTGTAAACTCACATGTAATAAATGACTTATTTGTCCTTTTTCCTAACTGAGATCCCTTTCCTTCATTTTCCTCTGTAAATACTGAACAAAAATATTAATTGAGGCAGTCAGCTAGACCTTTATCCTCATCTACATACCTTCCTTCTTTTTTTTAATCTAACTAATCCTTGTTTTACTTTCCTTTTCTCATTTATGTATCTAAAAAATGTTTTTTCCCCTTTTTTACTGACTGTGCTATTTTCTCTTCTGTGTGAGATTTGGAAGCTCTTATAACTGGCTTAGCCTCTTTCTGCTTAATCTTATAGAGCATTCTGTCTTCCTCACTCTGGGTTTTTTAATAATTACTAAATGCTAACTTTTTGTTTTTTTACTATTTTGGCCACATCTGCAGAGTACCACAGTGGTTTCTTGAATTTTTTGCTTTTACTGACAAGCCTAATGCAATTTTCTGTTGCCTTCAGCAGTGCAATTTTTAAATAATCCCATTTTTTTGGACTCCATTTAAATTGCTCCAATCTGATAATGACTCCTTTTGATCCTGGCTCTATTGATCCTACCCGAAAGAAGCCGGAAACATACCGCTGCAGTCATTGCTCAAGTTTATGTTACGTCTTCTATTAATACCATGTTTCTAACACTGTTAACACTTCTGACTTGTTCCCCATAAACCTTAATAGGGGTCCACCACATAAGCTCTTCTACCTAAAAAAGCAATGCTCTTAGGTGAGACACCTCCCCCTCCCCCCACTACCTCCCTAGGTTAGGGGTACCTAATGAAGCAAAGTGTATAAGCTAATCTAAACACACAGCACCATCAGTATTACCACCTCCAAGATTACCTATCAAGGTCAATAGTTCTCTCTGAACACTTTGCTTCACTTCTCCTTAGTGATTTAATTATAACTTGTAAACTCCCTGGCTCACACCCACCCAGTATACCTGGCACCCCCCCAACAGCGAGTTTTATTTTCTTGTCTCAACTCTATACTACTAACACTAAGCTTTACCTCTTGACTTTATAACTTTATACCGATTTTTCTGTAATACCCCACAATGTATCAATCTCTGTGAAAGCCTCATAGGCCCCCACAAACTTTCCTCTTGATACATGTTGTTTAAACATATCTAATGTTAAAAATGTATGCCATTTCATCATGTCACTTGAAAATCTAAGTTGCAAAACCACATTTTGCTGTTGTGTCATAGCCGGTATATATATATATATATATATATATATATATATATATATATATATATATATATATATATATTTTTTTTTTTTTTCTGGCATGGAAAAATACAGATTTTTTTAAAATTGGAGTACGGTCGTAAATCAGGATGCTTAGCATTGCTTTCCATTTTTCTTACTTATGATGTCTGCGTAACCACCCTTCCACCTTTTAATGCATGAAATAAGCTAATAATAATGAACAAAGATAAATGAGAAGATATCCCAAGTTTCTTTCATCATTCAGAGGCCTGTAAAAAAGTAGAGGTCTCCTGGATCCCAATTCTCTAATGGCTAGATGAAAATAAATGTATGGCCTTGCCTGTCCCCTATGTTGTGAGCTATGAGTGTATTCTTTAAAGGACTGGAAAGCCCCTAATCCTCTAGCCCTTAATTATCATGTAAGGCCAAATGTATGTGGACACCTGACTATCACACCTATATAACCCATAGACATTAATATGGAGTCCTCTCCTTAGCAGCTGTAAGAGTTGCTACTCTTCTAGGAAACTTTTCACACAATTTTGATTGAGTCTACAGGACATTCAGTAAAAATAGCATTTGTGATATCAGTCACTGTTGTTGGAAGAGAAGGTCTATGTCACAATAACTTGTGATTCAACACACAGAGTAAATAGATAGGATAATAGATAAGACAATGTTTACCGGTCCTTATGGCCAGGTTATATGCTATTAGAACATGAATAGTCATGGACAAGCCGAGCCAGGGAAGAGAGAGATCAGGTAAGCAAAAAAAACAATAGCCAAGTCAGGGAGGATAGAACGTAGACTAGTTAGGAGAAAGCCAAGATCAATATACCAGAATAGACACAGGATATAACTTGAAAACAGAAACCACAACAGGGCAATGATCCATTCCCTGAGTGCTCCTTTTATACCCTATGTCTTTAAATTATAGCCATGCCCCGAAAACGTTAGAATTCAAATGGGTGTCATGACATTGGCACGCACGTGCCGCATCATAAAAAGGGGCAGAGCTATAGCAGCCGGCCTTTGAACCGCTGAATACACGAGAAGGACCATGGGAAGGGTCCCTCTCCTCTTCCTGTGTCACAGCCTAGGCAACAAAAGGTAAAGTGACAGTCTAGCTCTCAGTTGGAGATCAAATTTTTCAGTGCAGTTGAGGTCACCTCTCTGAGACCCTCAAGTTCCTCCACATTAAATTCATAAAACCATGTCTTCATGGAGCTTGCTTTGTACACAGCCATGCAGGAACAGAAAAGGACCTTCCTCAAACAACTGTCACAAAGTTAGAAACACCTAATTAATATGTTTAAAATGTCTTTAACCTGAAGCATTAAGATGACCTTTCCCTGGAAATAAGAGGCCCAAAACCTGAATTTTCTCTGATTTACTGAACATTACATTGCACTGTGAATTCTAGCTGGCAGCATTCTATTGTTTCATACTCTGCAGTGATGATGTAGTGATTACATAGTATCATCAGTGAAAAAAAGAGACTAGGCTATTTCAACCATTCCCATTACTCTAGTCATTACACATTCAATTCAATGTGCTTATTGATACAACTGCCCATTATTCCTCATTATTATGTTCTTCTAGTTAACCCTGCAAGCTATAGGACCTCCATTGTTTCCTGGTTCTTTATTACCATACACAGTCTGGTTTACTGGGGGTCAAATGTTGCTCTCTCCTTACTTCAGGATTCCAATAAATACCCAATAGATTTTCTTTAAATTTTATGTTCATTAATTACATTTTTACATATTCTCTTTCTCTCTCTCACTCTCTCGTGTTTCCATAACTCTCCCAGAGTTCACAGCTTGACACGCAAATAAGCACAGACAGGCATCATGTCTCAGACTTCATACTGCATTTCTACAGTTAACCTTAGCAATGGACACTGTAAACTTTGGTACTTTAAACCAGAGCATTGGCAATGGTCCATAAAGATCAGTTATCAGCCATGGGCTGCAGTTTCAACTTGTGGGTCACATCAGCATGGCAACAGTGCTGGTCTGGAAGTTGAAGTTTCTCTGAGAGCATATAGCTAGGTACCAAAAAGATTGCAGTGACACCAAACATGACACAGCACCCTGTAATGCAAATACAAAACATTACTGTTACAGATCACCTGCATATCTCAAGTTGGATTTTTAAGAGCATAGACACTTGAGAAATCATATACACACACTTGTGATGTGATTATCTCACGACAATTTTTTATTCCAAGTAACTGCAAATGAGCATTGCTTAGCAGTCACTCTGCATCATGAGAAATGCTTTTTCACAGAGCTTGAATAGGCACATCTAAGTTATCAGCTTTCAGTGGTTTGATCTCTCAAAGTAAACTGTATAGTTCCTTATCAAAGACCTTAAAGTGAAGTCTTACAAGAAACAATTTTAAGCTTGACAAATTTTATATGTTCTCTACATCATTGGTCTCTTCAAGCTGTGTGAAAATGCCATCTGATGTGACATAACTCAACAGAATAATAACTCTTCTGTTAATTTTATTGTGAATTAATACTATGGACCTATTTGTTCTGAAAAATGTATTGTGTTATATGAATTGCATTAAAACTCCTTCACCTTGCTCTGGAATGCGATTTCTATTCTATTTCCATTTTTCTTTTATTCCTCATTCTTAGTTTGTTCCCTAAACAGTAATTAGGACACAGTGCCTAAATTAAACCGAATTGTAGATATTTTTTCCTGCTTGATACTTTTGGCTTACATTTTACAATTTAGTTTTCAATTCACCACATTTCACTGTTTAGTGAACAAAGCATTCTGTGTTCATTAGGAGAGCTAGGATTAATTGTTCTACAGGCTGATCAGCAGAAAATCGAATTGATGTCTAAACCATTTCATGGTAAATTGAGTTCACATTTATTCCATTTATAATTATTTTAAACCATAATTAGTTATAACATATAATTCTTTTTTTTTCACATTTTCCATGAATATTCCTATTTTTTTTTTTTTTTTTAAATTTTTAATTTTTGCAGTGCATATTGAGTTAACATACGTGCATGAGGTACCCCAACGGCAATCCTCATGCAATATTGACACATATGTAACAATGGGGTAGTCGAGAATACATGCACCCTTTTTTTGTTTAAGCAGGTAGGTTATGAATACTTCAGTAAATACGTATGCTTAGCAACACAAATTAGCTGTAACTGTTGTATGAGAGTACTTAACATATTACTGGAATCATGCTTGGAGTACACATCTAAGCTAGGCTTTCAACATAGGTTTGCAGAGGATTAATGATCTAGATGCGTATAGGCAGATACATAATTAAGACCAGTGTAGCGAATCTGACACAAAATAAGCTATAGAAATGCTCTGTATTGTGGGGGTTTAGGGTAGTTGCAGCATGGCATTTAAGCAAGGCATAAGTAGTAGGCCTAGATCAAAGGCTGTGTGTTGTTTGGAGCCATACACTGCAATAGTTTGGACTATATTTACAGAGACATATACTGAGGACAACTGTCTCAACCTACACCCTGCGTGTGGAAGGTGTTGATATGATATTCATGGATTGAGTCACTGATTTCAGCATCCCGCCATTCCCACATCTCACCGCTCCCTTGAGCATCTGCAGCCTCTTTCCCTTGGCTGCATGCTGGTGGAGCTCGGGGTCCCCCGATATTCCGTCTTCGCTTGGGGTGGGTAGTGGTCTCCTGGGAGGGGGAGAAGCTTTGAGGGACTGGTTCCGTGGTGGGCAACTGCCCGGGGAGAGGTCGGCACATCACTGGTCCAGCGTGTCGGCGCTGAGGTTTTCGGTGGGACTTCCACCTCCTCTTTCCCGCCACTCGTGCTGCACCCGGGCCCCTTCTTGGAGCTGCGGGCTGCTGTTCGGCGTCCTGCGGGACTTTTGCCGGCAGATCCTCCTCATGAGTGCCCCTGTGGTGAAAAAGCTTTGCCCAGAAGTCTGTGAGAAGGCGGTCCAGCCTGTCAGCAAGAGATGGCAGCGAAGGACTGAGCGTGGAGCAGCACGTGGCGTCCACCATGATTAACTGTGCTGGTTCGGTGGTGCAGGTGAGACGGCTTTGGTATTTTGTATCTGCCTCACAGATTGTGGTTGCCAGGATATCCCTCACCGGCAGGGGGGGGGAGAGGATGAGCGGGGAAGATCGTTGGATGAGTATGCTGCGGTCAGCTAAGGGATCGGCCGCTTCCCTTGTGCCGACTGGGCAGGCCTCAGGTCAATCCCCGGGAAAGAGCCACCGATTTCGGTCGTTGGACCCGTTTGTCGCTGCCTTGGTAGGTATTTGTCTCTGTAGCTTGTGGGCAGGCAATATTTAGGGCTGTTTTCTCTAGTTTTCTTTGCAAAAGGAGCTGTTTTGTGCGGAGCACACTCGATGTGCGACCGGTCAGCGTGGCTGCTAGGCTCCGCCCCCCCTGAATATTCCTATTATATTTTGTTCTATGTTTTGGGGCTTTTACTTTCTACACACTAATGTAATTATCCTCTTTTTCATGGAATGTTAAATTCCAAATCTCACCTTGTCATGGGACTAACAATCCAACATATCAGAAGCATGGACAAATGTTCAATCAAGTGACTGTCAAACCTACAATTAACAGTCTGTCTACTGCTGGAAGACCAGTATTTGATTAGCGATACAGAAATGTTTAAAAAAAAAAAAGTTAAAATGTTGAATTTCCTGATGACTGTTAAAAAGGAATGCCTTATTTTCTTTTAATATAGTTAACTTGAATAGTAAATGCATGGTTGTGCAATAGAAAACAAAAACAAAATGAGAAATAGTTCTTATTTCTTACCATTCCTACATAGAAACATAGAATGTGACGGCAGATAAGAACCATTCGGCCCATCTAGTCTGCTCAATTTTCTAATTACTTTCATTAGTCCCTGGCCTTATCTTATAGTTAGGATAGCCTTATGCCTATCCCACGCATGCTTAAACTGCTTTACTATCCCTCACCCAGTATACATAGACAATATGCTTGGTTTTAGGTATCATGAAATCATACGTTTAACTGAATTGTTGCAATATTTTGAGTCAGGAAACACAAGACATCATTACCAATTTAAAATCCCAAAATACACTAAATCCAAACCACACACTCCCCTTAAATGTTTGAACTGGATTCAAAAAAATCAGAACATATTTGCTATTCAGCTTTTAAAATGCATTTAAAATCTAATCTAAAAATCTCATTTCTGTTTTATAAATATTGCAAGAGTGAGTGTACATAAAATAAGATGTAAAAATGATACCATAAAACTTATATCATGTTACCAGTGAGTTATTGTGAATTAACATTCAAGTTGGCTGAGTGGAATATTTTGTAGTTTGGCTATTTTGGTAATGTATGTCAACTCACCACAATCTGCATTTTAGATAGATTTAGGCTATATTTTATTAACAATCACACAATAAAACAACTGGAAATGGGTGAATCGGATCTGCATTATTCTGTTTAGAAAATGAATGCAAATCCATGTATACATCTAATTTCAGAACTTGTTTTCATAAAGGATGCATAAAATAATTCTGTCCTGCAGCATAACTGATAATGTTCACAAAAAGAAAGAGATGATTAATACGCTAACTGGCAGCTCAACAAAGGATTATAGAATATATATGATTTACTTCCATTCATTAAACAGCAAGTTGTGGAGCGTTGATAGCCGGTTGTCAGCGCTGTGATGATTTTTGATTTGTATACGTATATATATATATATAGACAGAGAGAGAATGAAAGAGACTATAAATTAGACATTAGATCAAGCGGTTTAGGAATGTCTCCAGAAATCACAGTGGCCTCATTTTAAAACATGCTTTACATTTATGTATGTTTTATATTATAATTAATTATAGATTTAGAACTAGGGTTAGCGATAGTGCTAGGATTAGGACTTTGCTTATGGTTAGGTCCAGGGTTTATTACTTTTATCATGCATGTCCCAGTCTTTCAGAGATTTGTGGGAGTTATGATCCCAGGTAGAAGAGCCTATTTGCAGCGGCTGACACTAATTCTTAATACTTTCTTTTGATGATATGTCAGGAGAGGAGCTGTAGAGTCAACGATAGTGCTTTTCCTTTCAGAGTTTTACTAACTTAAGAGGGTCTGAATAAAAGCAGCTCTGTAACTCCCCTCCAAAATTAATATTTCATAAAGATAAAATCTTTATAAAACACTCATATTGGCTGAGTTGGAATTTTGCTGAAATTCTATTGCAGTCAAAACATATACTGGGACAAAGTAGGGACTTGATAAATGACGCAAAACTCGAGAAATGACTGAGCTACGGCCGTCAGGTTTTATCATTTCAGGCAGCCGTCACTAGTGACAACTGTAGGGAAAAAAGGCTCTGCCTATGGAGGACCCACGGAATCCTCCATATGTGCTAGTGTAACCCCTCTAGGACCACAGTAATTTCTGCTGTGTCATTGACTACCGTGCAGTTTTGGTTTAGTGAACAGCAGATGGCGAGTTTTTGGGCACATGACTGGATATATTCAAGGCTCCTTTTGAGTTTTCACTGGGAGTTGAAAGCTGATGCAAGAAGCGAAAGACCCCTGCCACACAGAAAGAGAGGCCTAGGGTTGAATCCTTTTTGATCCAATGCTCAGAGGAGTACTGAAACATCCTGGAAGAGCATTCCAGCAGACAGCTGGCTTTAACCAGCCCAAGATACAGTCAAAGGAGCAGGTACTCTCCTTTCTGAACCAATCCGATTGCAGACTATGAAGTGGTAAGCTTAAAACCTCTCTCCCTCTTTCACAACAGAGCACCCTTAAACTTTACACTATTAAAATACCTTCATCCCCAGTTTTACAGACCTGGGGAGGATTTCAGAATAGCCCAATCCATATTCTGGATTACAATAATTATGGGCCCCAACTATGTGCACCAACTAATGCCCCCAGGGTGAAGCCTAGAGTGGGCCACACTATTGGTTGTGGGTGAAGTTCATTCTCTTTTGGATTTTTAACTATTTTATGGTATTTATTTACCTGTTATATCCATGCAAAGTGTTTTACTGTGCAATACAAAGTTATATTTAATTTAGCTCTGTGTCAGTTTTTATTGCTCACTTAGATATGTTGTCTGTGCCCTGGATGCCCTGCAGGGTGGAGGCAATACCACAGTCATGTACCCCATGTGCCAGGTACCAAAGACTCAGGAACACCCTGCAGAGAGCAAGAAGTAACTGGGGTAAAGGACCAGATGGGTATAGGTAGGGCTATGCAAAACCCCATTACACATGGAGGCACTGCTGAGATAAATTGGGGGGTACAACTAATGAGGAAAGGGAGAGGCCCCCCTTGCAACAGAGCAGGCTAAGCAACAGAAGGTACCATTACATCATGACGTGATGATATGCCAAGTTGTGATAATATGATGATATGCCTGCTGGGAGACCTCACATGTAACCAAATGTTTAGAGATCATATAAGAGATATCATGCAGGATTTAAACTGTCAAAGATACATGCTGCATATTACCATGCAGATTTTAGAGGCCATAGGAGGGCTACGCACCTACACTTTCTTGGTGCAGCACCCAAAGGATGCCCCTTAGTATATGCTTTCCCTAACAAGGAGGAATGGGTTACACCACAGCAACCCTCCAATTTAGGCCTAAGAGACTCTGACACATCAAGTTATTCCCCTGTTTCAGAGGAAACATTTTGGAGATTACTGGTTACACCCTTAGAGACTGGGGCCATACCCAAACGAACTGTCCACTCTTCCTGAGATCAAGGAACAACCCACAAGACCCTGGATCTTGTATTTTCTTGTACCACAAATTCAGGTGTTAGTGACATAACCATAACTTGACCCTTTCTTGAAGCCTTGGCTCATGCTTGGGGGATTGGATAACTACACTCTTGGGGACTGCACAATACTCCCCTGAGTATAATCTCTTGTAAGAGCTTGTTCCTGGTTCCTGCTCTCTGGATATGGGAGAGGTCTACCCACTGGAAGCTGGATCCTGGCCTTGGGTCCAGGGTGGGTGAAAGACGGTGAGACCCTGGCGCAGCTGCATCACTGGAAGTGTGGTCTGCAGTGCTGATGGTGTCGGTTGGAGTGCTTGGAGTCCTCGACAAGCACTAGGAGCATCGATTGGTGGAGGTACTCGGTTGGAGTGCCAGCGGTCCGTCACAGGTACCAATGCAAGAATGTGCAGGACATAGTCAGGGTCTACCTAAAAGAAGTCGGAGATGTATTTCTAGCCCAGCTTATGGAAGTCAGCCCCGCTCTAGGGAAAGAGTGTCATCAACTCAGTCTAGAAACTGAACCATGGTTATACCACTACTCAGGGAGAGAGCTGTATTTGTGAAGCTTTGTGAGACTGAGACTCTATGAGCCATAGCTACTACGCACAATGAAATCTCAGGAGGAGTCAGACAATACCTTGTTGAGTCCATGCCTGAGAAAAATGAAAAAAAGGGTGGATCCTTACAACTGAGATAAAAGACTGGTGGAAACACTGCAGTTTTGCAAGATGTTTTTAGATACACAACCTCCACCCCACAGATAAAAAAGCAAAAATAAATGCGTTCATGATACCTACTAAAGTGTTTAAAATTTTCAATGAAGGGTCATATTATCTATAAGCGGTTCGAGTTCTTATGTTTTGTTATGTTAATTTCCTTTTATTATTACTAAGCCAGTTGCACTTAACTTGTCAATCCTATTTGTTTAACTCCTTAATGCAGTCAAACTGCATGTAGTCTTTTGCTCTGGCACTCTAATGATTTGGGCTTAGCCCTTACACCTGCATCCCCCTCCCAACCCCCGCTGCACCCTTGGTTATGGGTATAATTAGAGGACAGCCGGATTATAACTTCCCAATTGTGCAAACAGACTGATCTCCCTGCGCAGTTAAACCTTCAAGTAAAATTGTCAATGTTACGTTATTTCATCCATGATTCATACATGTCACTCTGGCTAATGTTAACTCCTGTAACCAAATTCATGCTCATACATGCCATTGTTCTTTGTAACCAACTATGCACTGATGTGTAAAAACAAGAAATAAAAAAAAATTCAATAAACATTTACTGTAAAAAAAAAAAAAAAAGATTCAGTGCTGCTTAACTTTGCTTTAAGCATACAGCTGCCTGATGCGTTTATCCCCATTCCTGATGACCACAGATATCTGCCATGTGACTACTGTTACAATAAGCAAGGCACACTCACATACTTACCAAAGTTGCATTTCCATTTTCCAATGGTTTGTAAATAATTTGAAATTTTGAGGCCAAATAGAAAAACTGTCCCAAATGCTGCTTGTAACTTGATTTCTTTTTATTGCTAATAATCATAAAATGGGAGATTAGAAAATATTTGTATGAAATGTTAGCGTGAAGTCAGCCACCAAGTCCTTTAGCGTATACATGGAAGATGACATATTTAAAATATACATGGTCTTTTTTAATATCCACTGTTTAAATTACCCATATAATTTTTCAGTCGCTTAATATTGTTTTTCAGCATTGTACTCTGCACACTCAGCTCAAGATTAGACTAATAAAATTCAAATCACAACACTTTACATTAATATCAGCTACAGCATGCAGTGCATGACTTTCATTATGCCTGCAATGCCATTTATTCTCCTTGTTTTCATACTGAAACAGATGTTCACATTAATGTCACAGTTATATATAGTTACAAAATTAATTAAGTTAAACAAGGAAAGTAGTATATCATGTTCACCCTTTTCAAGAGTCCATCAAACACAATTCTAAATATTTCCATGAGTGTTCATTCAAGTTTTGCCTCAGTCCTTGCCATCTTAACACAAATAATACTGGAAGCATGGGTGTTGCTAGATTCTAAAAAAGACTATGGTTGAGCCCGAACAATAACTTGGTGACCCCTAACTTAACAAAGAGGTGGGGATGTGTCATGACATATTTACACCTCTCTATATAATTACCCTTGTCTCTAGAGATGCTCAAGCTAGGCACAAAACAAAGATATCCATAAAATGAACAGAATTAAGTAAAATACAGAAATAACCATACCACAGACAGAGCTGAGATTAAAAAAAACCCAGATATAATAGAGAGAGCAGGCACAACACAAAGAAACCTATACAACACACAGAGCTGGGTAGACTACAGATATACCATACAACAGGCAAGGCTGAGTAAAATGCAGAGAAATAACACAGAGCTGGGCACAATAAGGAGATAACATAATTATCCCACACAGCCAGGGTCACTGTGATCGATTACACAGAGTTGCAAAACAGAGATACCCATGCAGTATATGTATAATGCTCCAGCTCTCTCTCTATTTTGCTATCCCTCTCTTAGCTCTCCCTCTCAAGATCTCATTTTCAGTAGTGCTCCTGCTATGACAACTTTAGCATTCTATTAAATATTGCTGATATTATGAAACATCCGTTGACTCTCAGCACACAGTATGCCATTGGTTAACGCATCAAGATAGACTCCAACCATTTCAACAACTCCTGACTTACTGTTAGCTCTCAATTAAAGCAGCAGGATGCTGATAGACTCATTATTACCTTTACAGCTTACACTATAATTAATATGATGTCATAATATGGACCAAAGAAGTATCTGGCACAGTTAACTCAAACAACTAGATGCATACTTGCAAAAACATAATTTTCAAGGATATAATGTTTCAATGTAGTGTAAAAGCTTCTTAATCCAAGGATAAATCGAACTGCCATTTTGGGTACAATAGGTAAAAAGTAACTAATATAAGGGTCTAACCATCATTAGTGGTAGCTAGAGATGTCGCGAACTGTCCGCCGAACTGTTCGTGAACTGTCCGCCGGCGAACAATAGCGTGTTCCCCCCCTATACGTCATCATTGAGTAAATTTTGACCCGGAACCTCACAGCCAGCAGACACATTCCACCCAATCAGCAGCAGACCCTCCCTCCCAGGAAGTGTCTGCTGACTGTGAGGTTCCGGGTCAAAGTTTACTCAATGATGACGTATAGGGGGCGGACCGGAAATCGGATATGTTCGCCCAACGCGAACATGCTATTGTTCGCCGGCGGACAGTTTGCGAACAGTTCGGCGGACAGTTCGCGACATCTCTAGTGGTAGCATCATTTCTAATTGCAGCTAATATGTACTAATAATATATAACTGTGCAAAAAAACAAAAATAAAAACAAGATATATAAAAATAATTTAACCAGTGAATATCCTAAACTCTGTTTCATGTTTAAATACTGAAAACGAACTTCTTCAAGAAGTCCTGCAACTGTGTCATCTAAAAGACTTAATTGTAAACACTTATAGCAAACCACATTTTCCATGAAACACATCATACCTTTAGCTCTTGTATTATTTTCCGCAATCCCAATAGAATGCAAGTTTGTTAGCGCAGGGCTCCCAGCACCTTCTGTTCCTATACATAAACTTGTTGCAACTATTTGTTTATTAGTCAACCTATTGTACAATACTGCAGTGTTTTTTTTATTAATAATAATAATAGTTGACTTCCTCTTTTTACATTTTTGTATCACTTTCTACTTTAGAATACTTTGGTAACTGTCTCCAGTGTCTACAGGGAACTAAATCTTGTTTACTATCTGTCTATTTCTGCTCCCAATACTCTTTTGACAATTTAATTTTATGGGTGTGTAGGTGTGTAGTCAGGGGGCAGGGGGCAGGTCCTGAGATAATTCAAAGTTACAGACCAAGTTTTCTGGATCATTATTACCTCCCAGCATTTGCACGATGGCTAGTCCGAGCCTGCTTCCATGGCATGAGAATGGGCTGGCGAGCATGGAAAAATTTCCCATCGGCCATGGCGCCCCTCTCCTACCAGCTTTGCCTCGATGGCCTTGTGGGAAATCCAGCCCTGCAAGGAGGATTCTTATTTCTGAAAATGCATTGACCTAATTATATCATTATTACAAGCTCTGTTTTCAAATGTTCTTAGTCTGTCAAAGTAGTATTGCAATTGTTACACATGTGATTCATTGCTGTGTTTGCCTTCATTCTGCGCCATGTTGAAAAAATAAAATAAACTGTCCTGTATTCTTACAAAGGTGACCCTAAGCACTTTATTAAAAAACAATTGATACATTTTTGATCTAAATTATTTGTTTTGAATGTCATCTCCCAATTGTGTTTAATAAAATTTTGCTAAACACAAGATCCATAAATTAAACATGATAGCGCCTGAATCCATATATTCCATCACACCAGTGACCATTGTGTAATGCTTAGTAATTATAGCAATTGTCCACTTACTAATACCTATTTCCCCACAAAACATGAGCTAAATACAAAACATGATAGCTGAAAGCATGGTAGCCCACAACTTGGGTGCAAAATGCTTACCCCTTTACCCCCTTACCCATATGCAGCTTATGAGAGTTTAATAATAGTTGTTTAAAGCATAATTCTCTGGGCTGAGAGTGAACAATAATCAATCATGCAGTGGTAGCCCTTCCACATGCAATTTAATTATACCACTAAGAAGATATGAAATATTAATAAATATTACTATTGGTGTTTTAATGGAGCCCATTAATTAACAGAAGGGAGTCTTCTCTGACTTCTCCCAATATAAAACAGTAAGTCTAGTGTCTATCTTCACAATGTTTATGTCAAAGCTGTGTTGGTATTACAAATATCAAGGCCTTCATATATGTTGATTGCTATCAAAACTACATTTTGTAAAATAAAAAATATAAACTGAATTAATCTTATTTTAAACAACCACACTTTTCTTTGATTATGTCACTACAAACATTCACATTGATATGCCACTTTCTCCTCACAGTTAATGGATTTGGGGAACTTTTATCATTAGTATTACATGATTTATTTATTTATATATTTTGTATTACTTATAAATATTTATTGTTCACTTTAAATTACATCTTGACAAAGACCTGAAAGGTCAAAACATTGCTTCTATGCTGTGCTTTTGATTTATAAAATACACATTGTTTTTCTGCTCTGTTTGTCGGATATATACAGTGCGTTGCAAAAGTATTCATCCCCCTTGGCATTTTTCGTGTTTTGTTGCCTCACAACCTGGAATTAACATGGATTGTTTGAGGATTTGCATCATTTAATTTACAGAACATGCCCATAACTTTGAAGATTTATTTTTTTCATTGTGAAGCAAACAACAAATAGGACAAAATAACAGAAAAAGTCAATGTGCATAACTATTCACCCCCCCTAAAGTCAATATTTTGTAGAGCCACCTTTTGTGGCAATCACAGCTCCAAGTCGCTTTGGATAAGTCTCCATGAGTTTGCCACATCTTACCATTGGGATTTTTGCCCATTCCTCCTTGCAAAACTGCTCCAGCTCCTTCAAGTTGGATGGTTTGCGCTTGTGAACAGCAATCTTTAAGTCTGACCACAGATTTCCTATGGGATTGAGGTATAGGCTTTGACTAGGCCATTCCAACACATTTACATGTTTCCCCTTAAACCACTCAAGTGTTGCTTTAGCAGTGTGTTTGGGGTCATTGTCCTGCTGCAAGGTGAACCTCTGTCCTAGCCTCAAATCACGCACAGAGTGGTACAGGGTTTGCTCAAGAATATCCCTGTATTTAGCACCATCCATCTTTCCCTCAACTCTGACCAGTTTCCCAGTCCTGGCTGGTGAAAAACATCCCTACAGCATGATGCTGCCACCACCATGTTTCACTGTGGGGATGGTGTTCTTTGGGTGATGTGATATGTTGGGTTTGCACCAGACATAGCGTTTTCTTTGATATCCAAAAAGTTCAATTTTAGTCTCATCAGACCAGAGCACATTCCTCTATACATTTTGGGAGTCTCCAACATACCTTTTTGCAAACTCAAAACGTGCCATTTTGTTTTTTGCTGAAAGTAATGGCTTTCTTCTGGCCACTCTGCTATATATCCCAACTCTATGAGCGTACAGCTTATTGTCGTCCTATGTACAGATACTCCAGTCTCTGCTGTGGAACTCTGCAGCTCCTCTGGGGTTACCTTAAATTTTTTTAAATTTTACAATTTTTATTGGTTCACATATTGTCATACAATACATTACATAAGGCAATGCAAGCATTGTAGTATACAAGGAAGAGTGATCATGTCTGCCATTCTTTGAGCGTTAAGACCCGATATGGTACATAGATAGGTCAAAGTTACACTCAATACATAATTTGAACCAAACCTTTACAACTGTGTAGAGAAAGAAAAAGTAAAAGTAAAGATCAAGGATAGAAAAAGCAGATATATAGAAGTTGAGACATGGGTTATAAAATTAGATATACATCCATGTGTACGTTATTAAAGGTTTCATCATCAAAGCTTCCACCTAGTGTAGGTTTTAGAGGGTTAGTTATTGTTAGTTATGTGTGAACAGGGCAAAGTGGGCGTCGGCAGGATATATGCACTTTTTATCTGGAAATGTAAGTACAAGAGGTGGCTATCCCGTACTAAAGGTCATGTTGTGTAGTGGTTCAGATACATTTAAGTTTGTTTGAGTGGGAGTGAGCAAGGTTACCTATGAAGTTTGGAAAATGTAGTTGTTATAAATCTCTAAAGAGGTGTGTGGGCCGTATGCTGGCCCGGAATGTATACCCGGCGCTTTAGCTAATTAGTTAATATTGTGACAGCAAGATTATTCATATTGCGGGACCCGACCCTGTTGGAATGGGCACAGTGCGGTCTTTCATTCCTTGAGACTCGTCCCATATTTTTCTGGCCTGTATCGCGATTCGTTTATAGTCAAATTGTTGGGAAAACATAGACTAATAGGTCCAGTTTAAATAGATTTGGTTTCTTAGGTGGGTGAAACACAGAGGGGTTGGGTTTTTCACAATCTTGCTGTCAATAGGTTAGCAGATATTAATATATAGTACATAGACAGTTCTTCAACCTTCACTTTCTAGATACACACTTGCCTGTAAGTTTTATGGAATGTTTGCAACATAAATATTCTTAAGTTGAAGATTTACATTAAACCAATAAATTATGCATACTCCTCAACATTGGCTGAAGCGGGATGATGCTGGAAGGGGGCTAAAGGGGGTGGACCAGTGACACAATTATGTTATTGGTTTTTCCCAAATGGGCAGATCTGCCCTGAAAAAAAATCATTACTATCCCAAGTTGGGTTGGTTGGGAGGCATGTGTATGTTTTGATGAAAGGTTTTTGTATTAGAAATACCTTTCATTGGGGGAGCCATGACAGCCGACCAAGATGGTTTGAATGGTGCTGGAGCACCTCAGGAGAATATACTTATTAAGTTACAAACTGGCCATAATTGCTTCATATGTGGCCTAAATCCTGCATATAACTCTGGGGAGAACCCTGCCGATCTTCTGTCAATTTTAAGCCTGAAGCTGGAGGTTCCAGCAAGTGCCTGACCTACCTGTGGCCTGCGGCTACACCCAAGGTGGTGGAGGCGGCTGATCCTCAGCCTTGACTTGGGGCTTGCTTGCTTAAGGCCATGTTCCCTCCCTCTCTGGACCAGCAGGGGATATCCCAGTCCAGACTGGAATATTGATGAAGTCTCCTGGATAAGCACTGCAGTCTACTGCTGAATCCGAGGGCTGAGAGCTATTTCCTGATAAGGCTGTTGGGACCTACGACCATGTGCATCTGCCCACAGTCATCCCTACATATAGAACCAATACTCTTGGTGTTTGATCAGATCTGTGCGGCCTTCTGGGCAAAGCCTATGGACTTACCTCCTCTCCTGTTGGCCAAGTTGAAACTCCTTGGATCCATCCTGCAGGCCGAAGACGCTTGAATGGGTATCACCCACGTGTTCCCAGAGAGGCACTACCACTCGCTCTAAATCCAGGCCAGCAAGCATATTCACTCTCCACATGGCCAACCTGCTACAGAGGCCTTTTACTCATGGCACCGGCAGTGCAATATTCGTCAGCTACAAGCTTCAGCAGAAGGCAGAGATGGCACCCTGAGGCATATACTGATGAATTGTAAGAGTTCTTGGACTGGGTGGAAGGGGACCAGCGGAGGGGCTGATGGTGGCACAGGCTGGGCTGTCCAACACTGGGCATCTGCTGAATTCCCACAGATCTCACTAACAGCCAGATTGTCTGTTTCATAATCTTGATGGACACCATGACTGCAATATTTTGGCTGTTTAGCAATGCTATAGTACTCTATTATGTTTTACCATGGTACCATGTTGAGCATCTATCATGGATTATATATCTTGAACCTATACATAGTTTTATGTTACAGCTTCTCTAATTATATCTGGGTTATTCTGAAATAGATCTGTGATCCTGCTGTCTATTCAATATTCCACGATATGACATTTATTCTCATGTGAAATGTCTACATAATCATGATTGTTTTGCTTTCTACTTCCAAAATAAAGAATGTAAAAAAAATAATTATATATATATATATATATATATATATATATATATATATATATATATATATAGTAAAAATAATAATATATGTTAATTAACCGGAAGGTGCAGTTTTAGCTGGTTTATTGGTAGCAGGAATAAAATGCACTCCTCTGATGTAGATGTAAAAGGGGATTGTAAAACCTCTGATATTAGTTTTGCCACTTTAAGCCAGAAGGGCTGAATTACTGTGCAATTGTGCATGCCAATCATATTTGCAACATAAAACCAATTTCACCATTACACCTCCAACACTTGTTGGAGAAGATTGGCCAGATAGAGTGGATTCTTTCCAGTACTAGGTACCATCTGTAGAGGATTTTTTTTATTGTAGTTCCAGGTGGAAAGCACAGGACGTGAGACCTTTATGAATTACAAAAGCTGGTTGCTCTATTTACCATGTTATAGCAAAGAGAGATACTCCCTTTTGCGGTTTATTCTGTATACATAGCTCATTCATTTAAAGGTAGGGGAATAGTAGGCTGGAGGTAAGGTCAAACGATTTTTGAGATGGGAAAGGTTTCAGTATACTCCCCTGGTGTAGTTGGGAGACGGTTGTTATTCCATGTTGTAGCCAAGCTTTTAGATTAAGTGAGGGATGAATAGGGCTACTGATTTTATTGCGGTCGCCAGTGGTACCTGTGAGAATTTCATTAGGTCTATTCTGGTTAGGTCCCAGACATGTAATAATAGGCGGGTAGGTGGCAGCAAGTCATGCTGTCGTGGGCGCCTATGTGGGGGCATCCAAAAGAGCACAAATGGTTCCACTGGATATGACCAGGATTCCTCAATTGGGGTCCATTGCGGAGCATTAGGCATGTGATGAATGGCCGCTGCAGTAGTTAACAATGTGGCTCTAGATTTTGCTAGTAGGTTTGGGAATCCAAGACCACCAGAGGTAACTGTCCTCTATAAAATCTCTGTTGCTACTCTGACTTTTTTGCATTGCCAAGTGAATTGTGTGAGTAAATGACACATTTCTCAGAAATTACTTGGGCAGTTGCATTTGTATTGTATGGAATAGGGAGTAAATCATTGGTAAACTTCAATACGGCCTATCCAAGAATGGAATTTCCCCTCCCAAGTCTTAAGGATGTCTGTAAATTATTTGATAAGTTTTATATAGTTTGCTTTATAGATTATCTACATTTTTCTTTAGTTTGATACCTAAAAATATTAAGTAGTCTGTTCTTCAGTCCAAGGGGAATGCATCTTTAAGTCTGTCCGTCTCCCCTCCCGACAGGCCCATACTAAGGGCTTGAGAAAGTGAATTTCAACTTTAATGTCAAAATAGCTATGCTTTCAATTTGGCTATTCTGCCTTAAATCTGAAGTTCACTTTGAATTCTCAATTAAGTAAATAACCCTGTAAATTCCAGTTCATGGTGATATAGGCAAACACAAGCACAGGAATGATTGCTTACTTTGCAGTAACTTTTTGGCAAAATAGTAGAAATAAGCGAGTTTACGAATGCCAGATATTTAATTGATACTTTGGGAGGTGTGCAAATGTGAAAAGGTATTAAGAAATTATTTTCTTGTTTAAACCCGCATAAGATTATAGCCTGTAATAAATTATGTAAATTTATGTTAACTTTAGACATACTATTATATTTATATTGTATTTATTTCCCTTTCTTCTTTATGTACACCCAGGGCCGAATTGACATGTCAGGTGCCTATAGGCACAGAAATCTAAGGCCTCCCTGCTCCCCAACCTTAAAGTAAGGCAGGTAAAGTATAATACATTTATTAACTCGACATTGCAAGCCTAAACATCAGAAAAACATATTCATATTTGACAAGTGCATATGTATGTATATATGTATGTTTGTGCTTATTTCTACTTGTAATATATTGTTTCTCTCTGTGAGTAGAGTGAGTGCATGCAGCTCTGCAAATGTGGTTATGGTAAAGGGGGTTTAAGGCTAGAGAGTGGTTAATGTCAAAGTTATATTTATTACATAAGGTTTTCAGTGTTAAAATGAGTAACAGCTCGAGAGGGGTTAAAGTTGAAGTTCAAGGGCTGTTTAGGATTATTGACTTCAGGACTAGAGTAAGGTCGCATTTAGTATTGGGGTACATGAGAGGTTGTGAAGATGATTTAAACATAGGATTAGAGCAAAGGGTTTGTTTTCAGGTTTAGGCTTTGAGTGCTCTAGATTGCATGGTTATTTGCAAAGTAATCCCTTCTTATGTCTTAAGTAAACCAGTCAACTGCAGAAGTTGTTATACAGTGTGCATCACTGAGAGCATTTTTTCTACGGTGATCGGGTGGGTACATCATAACTGAGCCTGTGTCTTGTGGGTGCTGCATCTCCTTCTGGAGACTGACACTTCAGGACAAGAGTACAGCATTTAGATGCATGGAGGGTCCCATGAGACCAAGGTTTCCTCTGTAGATAAAGCCAATTTGCTGCAGTCAATGGTGATGGATTTGGGGGGGGGGGATAGACGCTTCTAAATGATGTCTAACTGTCTAAAAGTGTCAAGTGTAGGAAAAATTCAGAGCAAAGCCTTAGTATATCTCTTGCTTTGGTTAGAATTTCAGTGAAATTCCAACACTACAATAAGAGTATTTCATCAAGATTCTACAGTAATTTTCCAGGATGTGAAGCTGTGTGTGTCTGGAGGGAGGGGGGGTGACAGTGCTGCTTTTAGTGTTGAAAACAGATGCCCCTAGTGGTCAGGTGCCTGTAGGCAGGTGCCTACTCTGCCTAGTGGCAAATCTGGTCCTGTGTTCACCCTCTTTGTCTTAACTGTTTCCCAATATGTGAATAGATCAAATCAGTTCTATATGTATAGCAATACATTACTATCCCTGTTTCCTATGAAATTCTTATGCCTTTCCCAAACCCCCTACTTCATTGCTATAACATCAGCTCATCCCTTGTAGTTTACCCATAATCAACTTGTCACATTGCAATGAGTTTGGGTTCATTTTAGGGTATTGGCAAAGCACCAATATATCAGTGTGGTCCTAACATCAGTATGTTTTATTTGCTTAGGAGAGAATGTAAAGGTAAAGATCTACAGATATTTAACCTTTTCTTGCTTCGAAACTCTGCATCCCATTCGATGTGATAGGTATAGCCATACAGTGCACACATGTTTTTAAAAGGGGAACTTTGGGCACCAATAGAACATTAATGGATATGATAAGTGTTTGTCTCGTTAACTGGCTGTGGTTTTTCTGTGATCAGTTCTTCATAGCTTGAAAAAACCCTCAATGTATTGCAGAATGCTGCTCTGTATGTCCTGTGCCCCAAGTCAAAAAGACTTCCTTATTAAATTAATGCACACAGTTTAGCATCTAAGAGCACTAAGTGAGCTGCATTTAATTCACAAACCTGGCCGCAGACCTTCAGAGAAACTACAAACAGGTACTACAGGTATTGATATCCTTACTATAAATTCCCTTGGGTGTCCTGCTCTTCTAATATAGGTTGTTTTGTAGTTCAGATTAAACATTGTTGTCATTGACTGAGCAGTGTGCAAACATTTGTTCAGGAAGTCTTTTTATGGGCTATGGGGGTGTTGCTAAAGAGGCAGGCTTATGGTGCATGATTCTTCAAAACATTTTTTTATGCAAAGACTATAAATATTACAGCATGCAAAAAATATTTATGAGGCCAAAACCTCAAATGCTCCAGTTGTATTGTTGCTTGGAGTGTTCCTTTTAAATTACATTTTTAAGACCATCAACTTCCATCAACCTGATCAGAATCTGGACAGACAACCAGTGCGTCTGAACATCTCAGCATAGCTTTACCTCAAATATTATCTACACCTAGATATCAGTTAAAAGCTCATCAACTTTTTCTTAGTAACATTAAAGGATCAATAGGTTCAGGAACACAAACATGTATTCCTGATCCTATAGTGAAAACCCACCATTTAGGTAGATTGCCCCCCCACCCACCCTTAGCCCCCTCAGAATGGGTTAATACGCACTTATTTTCAGCTCTCCATGGGTCTGCCGGCGCTGGACCATCCCCCTTGGTGTCATCATCAAAATCCCATGGTGAAAGCATTGGATTGGTTAAAATTGGCAAGGGGGCGGGGCTAATCACCATTTTGGCCAATCAGCACCTCCTCATAGAGATACATTGAATCAATGCATCTCTATGAGGAAAATTCAGCATCCCCATGTAGAGCTGAACGGCAGCCTTGAGCCAGGAAGCCCCTCCAGTGGCCATCTGAGGAGTGGCCACTTGGAGGTGTCCCTAGGGGCAATGTAAACATTTACATTCTCTGAGAAGACAGTGTTTGCATTAAAATGCCTGAAGGGAGCTATTATACTCACCAGAACAACTACATTAAGCTGTAGTTGTTCTGGTGAAAATAGTGTCCCTTTAACTACTTGGTAGTTTTAAACTAAATTGTTAGCTTTGTTTCGCTATGTAACATATACAAACTATGTTTGTATAACAATCTTCCCAAGTACATTTTAGTCACATGTAGACTTTTAAGAGTATCACCAAAACATAATTTAATACTCAAGCAAGCAAAATCATTTTCCCTAAAATTAATTTTACATTTTATACAAATGCCCACATATGCAGCAATCTGGATATTTGTACATTTTGCATGGCTGTACTTTTATTTATTTGGACAAAGAAACAGTATCCTATTTAATGTGTAGCAGGTCACTAAGCGTGTAATTGGGGAAATTGCAATCAAGTCAACGAACATTTATCTGGATTATAAATCTGAATGCTCATCTGTATGTAAAGAGTTTTGTTACATATAAACGTACATATAGTTTGTCTTGTGTAGAAACACACATACACATGCATTAGAGAAACAAGCAACTCTAACATAAATATATGTATATATGAAAATATAGGACGCATTCTATTAAAGGAACAGTACGCCCAACCTTCATGACATAAAATATAATTGAGGTACTCTATATTACTTGTAAGGAATCCCTGTTTGCACTGTACTATTTGTTATAAATGAGGCTATTCTCCAGTGAAGCATGGTCGTTAAGCTTGGAAATTATTAGTGTATAAAAAGAGCAAGTGTTCAAAATATCGGCAGCTAAAGAACATAAATACCAAGAAAGAAAATTAGTTCTTTAGTGACAAAGTGTTCTTTATTTGCTAATCTATAATACCAAACATTAAACGTGTTTTATTTTACTACTTTCCAAGCACAGAGAGCATTAATCAATATATCATAAAACAGTTGGGTTGCCTTATTTGGGAATCATTTGACATATATAGTACAATGAGATATAGCAGTTGGAATTAAGCAGCAGAACTAATGCAGATTACAATGTTCTCTCTACATGACCCATTCCCTGGTTTTAAGTTTGTCCCCAAAGTATGTTGTTGATGGTTATTTTGCTGTCCATCATGTTATGTTAAGTATAGTGTACTTGCAAGAAGAAAGCTAATGCAACACATTAATTTTTGAATGTAATGTACTGTGCCTATTCTCTGCTTCTTGATAGCACTCGGGCATTAATATGTGACTAATCAAGTAGAAATATCCTAATTTAAAAATCCGAAAGAAATAAAAGGGGATTACCAGCTTGATTTATGTTTCATGCTGATTCTATGTGTGCTACTTTTATTGATCTAATTTCAACTCCCAAATAAAGGCTGTATTCAGAGATTGATTCTTATTTATGAGCCAATTTAATAGTAAAAACTTGGGGTACTGCAAATTAAGTGGCATACAATATAAAGAAATAATGCTTTTGCATTATTTGAAATTGTACAAACTAGGGCTAGATCATGGACTTTATTTGCTGCCAAAAACAGGTTTAGCTTTAGATAGATAGATAGATAGAATAGATAGATATTTGGATGGATGGATGGATGGATGGATGGATTTCATCCCTAAATTACATAATCTAAATGATATTTAAATAACCCATGTTGATACTTTGCATAATATTGTATTTATCATTTATTTTCACAGTATTATATTGTGTTTTGGCTAAAATCTCTGCTAAACTAAATATCTTACAAAACAACTTTGTAATTATTCTGGAGATGAAGTAGATTGTTTACTACATTTAAAACCAAAATAGCTCAACTACAATTAATACTGACAGCTTGCAACTAACAGAACGGTCTTGAGAGCTCACACTTCAAACCATTCCATTTAAATAGAATACATCAGATGTTCGTCAATGCCCTGTTACATTTGTAAAGCAGGATGGAACCTATCTACAACTGTGTCTGTTATGTGAGCATCAACATTTATACACACAAAGAAAAATAAGAAAAATATATTTTATTAAAAAGCAAAAAATGTCCACTTTCTGTTCTAGTGCTAGTGAGAGCAACTGAATCCAGATATTCCCAATTCATTGGATTCCTGTATCTGTGATGCTTTCAGTAGCTCATTCTACTTAATTTCACTTGTATATTTTATGAAGGACAGCCCTTAGGTCCTCTATAAGAGGATGGACCTTACCTCAACATAGAATAGAATGAACATAGAATATACCACTGCTACACAAATGAATAGACTAACAAGCAAAGTAGTTACTTGATTAGCTGTACAAATGTTGGTTACATGTTGAATAAGGGGATTATAGCTTCATGGTATAATGCTGTACTTATGGTAGTTGTTACAGCTGTGATATAGATACACATGAAAGAGTAATGTTTCTAGCATGGATGTGATGTGAACAGCATTAGCCATGCAGCTAAGACAGCAGAGGACCTATTTATTGTCAAACAAAATTCAGTTTTATTGGGATTGGGTAGAATTTATTGCACAATGTGTATGCCACGGCATTTGATCTGTAGGTGGAATTGTTGGGGAGAATGTTCAATAAACATAAGCAGACTCATCACACTCATAAATAATGAAATGAATTCACAATAAAACGAATAATAAACACGTAGCAATGCTGGGCATTCCAGTCTAACCCTGCCTGCAGCAACTTTCACTAACTGCTCCATTGCCATTGATAACATCCAACGTCTTTCTCAAATTCTCACAAACTGATCAGAAATGTTTACACAGAATGACTGGTAACTGTACCACCTCTGGCGGTCTCTATAATAAGCCATATTCTTTAACAATTATACAGATGGTTATGGAAACAAGAGTCACTCACTATATAAATTCCAGGTAAAATAACTATAGTAATAATATTCACACACAAAAATAATAATAATAAATAAATCAGACTCCAACAGGTCTAGTAGTGTTGTACTTACAGTTGATGCCAATGATCCAGGAGAGGTAAATACATAATCCAGGTAACATATCTGCCTGCCAGCAGTTCCTCTATTGACTGGAGTCTCAGTGTCCTGCAGACAGATATTTCTCACCAAGATATACCAGGCTGCTGATATTGAAGTACACCAATCCCTCCCTCTGCTTCTCTTGATTCTTTGATTTTTTTTCTCTGCTCCTTTTATCACCGATCCCTGATGCTCTCAGCAAAGTGAATGTGTGAAAGAGGGCTGAAATAGAGGGGAGGAGTGAAGGTGAAAGAACAGTAATGGGAGGGTAAGAGCTCATGTGTTGAGCAAGTTTCAGAAAGAACAGAGACTGTGACTGTCACTTGTTGTTTATACATTAATGACACTGAGTTTGGTAAAAAATCATCCTGTGTGCTTTACAATATAGAAATCAGCATAGAAAATGTCAGTGTTAGGGTTTACATTGTATTGCGAGTTTCTCTTGCAGTTTATCAGTGAGAAGAATGTGTAATAAACTAGAAGCAGGGTTTGTGACAAGATTGTATAGCTAGAGCGAATGTAATCCATATTGGCTGAAATGCAGGATATCCAGACAATACATTTAGAATCACATTAACTGGACCAGCTAGAACATGATACATTCTGTAAATAGAGTGACACTCAGTAGATGGTCTTCCAACGAAGCAGCTCATAATGTAACAGGTGCTTTCAGTTTATGAGTTACCTATTCAGATTCAGCCTGTCTCAATACAGAATAAAAAATATTTACAACATATTTGAGATGTAACTGCTAGATTCCATTTTTCTTTCTATCCTTTTCTTTTCTTTTCTTTTCTTTCCCAGAACAATTCATCTATCCTTCCTTCCTTTCCTTTTCTTTTCTTTTCTTTCCCAGAACAATTCATATTATTGGTACATAATATTAGGCACAATTGACAAAATAGTTGCAAATCTTCCAGACTTTGAAAGCCCAATCATGTCTAAGAATAAGTTGTATGGCAAAAGGAAACACCACATGTTCTCCGCAATATTCCTACATAAAAGTGAGGATATGACATCTTATACTTTTCACTTTCCAGAAAAAAACTAATCATGAAAGTGCAGCTATAAAGTAATGAATGCTCGCAGGGTAGGACCCCCCACTGGCACATTGGGCAGAGATCAAGAGAAAAAATATATATTATAGAACCGGGATAGGGACAGGGGAGGATTCAAAGGGACTTCCAGGCAACTCCTAGCTGGACTAGCAGACTTCAGTTAGATTACAGCGTAGATGTATAACGTATGAGAATTGGGCCCGAGTTATAGCTAGAGAACTGGTGTGTGACATACATACAAACGACTCTGGGATCTAGTGTCTATGGCAGCAAATCTCCCTCAATTAAATTCATTGCTTTGTAATCCAACTTGTGAAACCAAAATAATTGGAGACCTTGCAGAGGACTGATATAGACATATAATCTATGTTTTGTTTTTATGTACTTTAAACATATTCCTTAGCATCAAAAATAAAACTTACCAAAACCAAAAAGTATTTACACAGCAAAATGAGATACAAAGGTCTCAGAATGTAAATTTAAAATTTGTACCTAAAGTTTCTAATAAGAACTGATATTTGGATGAATGTTTCAAATGATCACAGCCTCTTAGAAAAACGTTCCAAATGATTTATCCACAACAATTGCCATATTTGTTAATGGAAATTTCTGTAGATAAATAATTTGCAAAGCTTTTCTAACAGATGTAGTATGTGAACTAAACAAATTGTTTGGTGAAACGCTGCATTGCTGGCTTACATGAAAAGAAAACTGGTCCTCTTTACTAAACTTTAAATCACAGTCACATACTATGTCCCAAGATATCATCACCTGATTATCTAACAAACAGTTGGAGAAATGTGTGTTTGAAGTTTTATCAGTTTGATAGATGTTGTGAATTTGAAATAGAGAAATATCTTAGGATATACTGTGTGTGACTGTGATATAAAGTTTCATAAAGCGGACCAGCTTATTTTCTTAGGTGACTTTTTACACCAGCAATGCAGGGCTTTACTAAGCAATTTGTGTTTTTCATGTACTAGATTACCTTTCATTTCTTATTAGAAACTTTAGCTCTCAGTGGTGGGCGAGCATTTTTCTAGTACAATAGTTTTTTCCCCTATGTGTAGGCTGATGCTTAATTGGTGAATGTAATGCTGAGAGTGTCTACTCAATATATTATATGCATAGACATGAGCAGAGCCCGTTTTAATATTGATTGGGCCATGGGCAAGCATTTGATACTCCCCAACGCAGTAGTGGAACTAAAGTAGAGAGGGCCCAGGTGCAAGAATTTTTTTGGCCCCCCAATTGCAGTGGTGGCCAAACGATAGATGCCCATCTGTCTTGCAACTCCAATAGTGCTTTGACAACTTGGGCTCTAACATTTTCCCATGCCTGCAGGGTTGTATTTGGTACTGAGCAGTGTTTGTGTAGAGCAAAAAACAGGTAGCAAGAGTATTCTGAGAACGGACAGCAACTGAAATAGCCTGCCCTTTGGTGGGTCCCGGCTCAGAACTCAAGCTGGTTTTTGTGTTTGAATGTAAGCATGTTTTTGTATGGAGTATGTTTGTGTAAATGTTCGGGTGAGTTTGTATGTGGTGTTAGCATTTGAATATAAGCATGCATTTATGTGTAGTGTTTGTTTTTGAATGCAGGGGTGTGTTTACATATATTTTTGGTGTTTAACACAGAGGTGTGCTTGAATGTAGTGTTGACGTTTCAATGCAGAACTGTGCAGTGTTGAAGTTTGAATGCAGGGATGTACTTGTGTGTAGTGTTGGTGTTTTGAATGCTGAGATGTATGCACATGTACACATACACTGCCGCACATACTGTTATACACACACACAGGTATGTGTTTCCTACCTTATGGGTTCAGGAGTGTGGCTTCCCTGGCAGGCTGAGGTAGTTGGGAGTGGCAGGCTGAGGTAGTTGGGAGTGGCAGGCTGAGGTAGTTGGGAGTGAGTTGCTCGGCACTCTAGCCCCCTCCTGACGTCGTCCTCCTCCCTCCGTGGCTTCACTCTCTCTGGGAGGAAGTGACTCACGGCAATCACTTCCTCCCAGCCATCTGCCGTTGTTAAAGGGCCACAGCGCCCGACTGGGCCCCTGCTCAGAAATTCCCACTTGGTGGCCCTGAATGCATGGGCCAGCCAATGGCCCCCCTTAGTGTGTGGGCCCCGGTGCAGCACCGGCGGGCCCATGAGGTAGATACTGACAGAGGGGCCCAAGGGGCAGCTGCTTTGGGCCCCCCAGGAGTAACTGGGCTTGGGGCAGCTGCCCTGTTTGCCCCTCAATAAAGACGGCCATGGGCATGAGGTCTCACTCCAGAGGCAGTGTTTTACTTACTGTATAGAGCATGAGTCAACACAAGGCTTTCTTACTATATACACTATACAGTTTCCTAACATAACCAGTATCTCCGTGTCTTCCCAGGTTGGCTGAATTCAGTTAACAGACAAGATTGCTGCTTCTTACTAATGATCAGTACATCCTCCTTCTCCCAGCATGCACTGCAGCAAGAAAAAAGGGAGGGGCATAATGCCACTTCCAACCTGAGAAAACTATGAGACAGACAGTGAGTCTTTCTAAACATCACACCTTAACCCCTTCAGGACGGAGTCAATTATACACATTCTGATCAAAACAAAACGTAAACAAAACCTGGAATTTGCGCTGTATGTTTGTTCAATTATAATTTATCTCTTTCATATTAAATGCACCCACACTTATTATATAGAATTTTGTTCAGGAGAAACTGGGCAAAAATAATTTTTAAATAATTTATTATGAACAAAATTTTAAGAACTTTGAGAAATGAAGACATTGTTATTTTTCAAGTTCTGCATGGCATTTTAACTGAGAATGTCATAATATTGTTAGTTTTTGCTGCAATAAAATACACATATTTGTATTCAGCGATGTCTTATGAGTACAACAGTACACCTCCATGTACAGGTTTTATGGGGTATTGGAAAGTTTTAGGGTCAAATATAGGGCTTTTCCCTTTTTAATTTTTACACATAGAAATTTGCCTGATTGGTTTGCTGGGCCTATGCTACCTTTGAGACCGTATGGCAGCCCAGAAATGAAAATTAACCCCATCATGGCATACCATTTGCAAAATTAGACAACCCAGGATATTCAAAATGGGGTATGTCCAGGGGCGGACTGACCACTCGGGCACTTCGGTCATGGACCAAGGGCCCAAGGCAGTCAGGGGCCCGGCAGCACAGCCATGCTCCAGCTGGAGAGATCAGAGATCTCTCTAACTGGAACGAAAATAAAACTATTTAATTTAATTGCTAGGTTGTGGGGCCCCTGATGCAGCGCTGGGCCCCACAACCTACCGCTCTGTAAATCACTCCCCCCCCATGAGACCTGGCAGCTTCACCGCCTCTCTGCCAGGTCTCCTTCTTCCTGTCCCGCGGTGCTCTGTGTGATGGGAGAGGCGGGGCCAGGAAGTGACATCACTTCCTGTTTACACCTCTCTCACACACAGAGCCGATCAGCCAGCAGGGGAAGGAGCAGCAGCCAGGGACAGAAGAGGAAGCAGAGAGACAGGTAGGCACTAATCACCCCCCCTCACTGTCACTAGTCACCCCCCCTCACTGTCACTAACCTCTCCTCATTGTCACTAATCACCCCGTCAGTAATCACCCCCTCACTGTCACTAGTCACCCTCACTGTGTCACTACTCACCCCCTCACTGTGTCACTACTCACCCCCTCACTGTGTCACTTCATCACCCCCCACTGTGTCACTAGTCACCCCCCTCACTGTGTCACTAGTCACCCCTCTAACTGTGTCACTAGTCACCCCCCACTGTGTCACTAGTCACACCCCCCACTGTGTCACTAGTCACCCCCTCCCTCACTGTGTCACTAGTCACCCCCTCCCTCACTCTGTCACTAGTCACCCCCTCCCTCACTCTGTCACTAGTCACCCTTTCCCTCCCTCACTCTGTCACTAGTCACCCTTTCCCTCCCTCTGTCACTGGTCGTCACCCACTCACTCTAGTGACAGAGTGAGGGAGAAGGTGACTAGTGACAGAGTGAGGGAGGGTATGACTGGTGACAGAGTGAGGGAGGGTATGACTAGTGACAGAGTGAGGGAGGGGGTGACAGAGGGAGGGATGGGGTGACAGAGGGAGGGATGGGGTGACACAGTGACAGAGGGAGGGGGTGACTAGTGACAAAGTGAGGGGATGACTAGTGACAGAGTTAGGGAGGGAGTGACTAGTGACAGAGGGAGGGATGGGGTGACAGTCACCACCTCCCTCACTCTGTCACTAGTCACCATCTCCCTCCCTCATTCTGTCACTAGTCACACCCTCCCTCATTCTGTCACTAGTCACACCCTCCCTCATTCTGTCACTAGTCACACCCTCCCTCAGTCACTAGTCACCCATTCCCTTCCCCACTCTGTCACTAATCACTCCCTCACTGTCACTAGTCACCCTCTCCTTCACTCTGTCACTAGTCACACCCTCCCTCACTCTGTCACTAGAGTGAGGGAATGAATGGTGACAGAGTGAGGGAAGGGGTGGCTAGTGGCAGAGTGAGGGAAGGAAGGGGTGACTGGTGACAGAGTAAGCAGATGACTGGTGACAGAGTGAGCGAGGGGGATGACTAGTGAGAGTGAGTTAGGGGGTGACTAGTGACAGAGTAAGGAACGGAGGGTGTGACTAGTGACAGAGGGAGGTGGTGACTAGTGACAGTCACCACCTCCCTCACTTTGTAACTAGTCACCCCTTCCTTCCCTCACCCTGCCACTAGTCACCCCTTCCCTCACTCTGTCACTAGTCACCCCCTCACTCTAGTGACAGAGTGAGGGAGGGAAGTGGTGACTAGTGACAGAGTTAGGGAGGGAAGTGGTGACTAGTGACAGAGGGAGGGGTGACTAGGGACAGAGTGAGGGAGGGGTGACTAGGGACAGAGTGAGGGAGGTGGTGACTAGTGACAGTCACCACCTCCCTCACTCTGTCACCAATCATCCCCTCACTGTCACTAGTAACCCCTTCCTTCCCCCACTCTGCCACTAGTCACCCCTTCCCTCACTCTGCCACCCCCTCACTCTGTCACTAGTCACCCCCTCACTCTAGTGACAGAGTGAGAGAGGGGGTGACTAGTGACAGAGTGAGGGAGGTGGTGACTAGTGACAGAGGGAGGGATGGGGTGACTAGTGACAGAGTGAGGGAGGTGGTGATTAGTGACAGAGGGAGGGATGGGGTGACTAGTAACAGTCACCACCTCCTTCACTCTGTCACTGTGTCACCCCCTTCCTCACTCTGCCACTAGTCACCCCTTCCTTCCCTCACTCTGCCACTAGTCACCCCTTCCTTCCCTCACTCTGCCACTAGTCACCCCTTCCTTCCCTCACTCTGTCACCTGTCACCCCCTCACTCTGTCACTAGAGTGAGGGGGTGACTAGTGACAGAGTGAGTGAGGGGGTGACTAGTGACAGAGTGAGGAAGGTTGTGATTAGTGACAGAGGGAGGAATGGGGTGACTAGTGACAGTCACCACCTCCCTCACTCTGTCACTAGTGACAGTCACCACATCCCTCACTCTGTCACTAGTCACCACATCCCTCACTCTGTCACTAGTCACCACATCCCTCACTCTGTCACCTGTCACCCCCTCACTCTAGTGACAGAGTGAGGGACGGTGTGACTAGTGACAGAGAGAGGGAGAGGGTGACTAGTGACAGAGTGAGGGAGGGTGTGACTAGTGACAGAGAGAGGGAGGAGGTGACAAGTGACAGAGTGAGGAAGGTTGTGATTAGTGACAGAGGGAGGAATGGGGTGACTAGTGACAGTCACCACCTCCTTCACTCTGTCACTAGTCACCCCCTCCCTCACTCTGTCATTGTGTCACCCCCTTCCTCACTGTCACTAATCACCCCCTCACTCTAGTGACAGAGTCAGGGAGGGTGTGACTAGTGACAGAGAGAGAGAGAGAGGGTGTGAATAGTGACAGAGTGAGGGAGGGTGTGATTAGTGACAGAGTGAGGGAGGGTGTGACTAGTGACAGAGAGAGGGAGGGGGTGAGTAGGGACAGAGTGAGGGAGGGAAGGGGTGACTAGTGACAGAGTGAGGGAGCGGGTGACACAGTGACAGAGTTAGGGAGGGAGTGACTAGTGACAGAGAGAGGGATGGGGTGACTAGTGAGTCATCCCCACCCTCACTAGTCACTACCTCCCTCTATCACTAGTCACTACCTCCCTTTGTCACTAGTCACTCTCTCCCTCTGTCACCAGTCACTCCCTCACTGTCACCAGTCACCTCTTCCCTCCCTCACTTTGCCACTAGTCACCCCCCTCTCCCACCCTCTGTCACTAGTCACCCACTCCCTCACTCTGTCACCAGTCACCCACTCCCTCACTCTGTCACCAGTCACCCCCACTCACTGTGTCTCCCCCTCACTCTGCCACCACTCAACCCCTCCCTCCCTCACTCTGCCACCAGGTACCCCCTCACTGTGCCACCTGTCACAACCTCCCACACTCTTCCACCTGTCACCTTCTCCTTCACACACTCTGTCACATGTCATATATGCATTCACACAGACACTATATACAAAAAAGCACATGTAGTCATCCAGACATGCACAACTGCATTCACACAGACTCAAATACAAACATGCATTGATACACAGGTCTTCACAATATACACATCCAAAGGAATGCCGTATTATGAGTTATATTTAACATTTATTTAATGCACATATATTTGGCCTTCAAAGGGCCTGGGATCTAATTTTGCCCGGGGGCGCCAAAGGCTCTCAGTCCGCCCCTGGGTATGTCTAGTATTTTTTAGTAGCCACTTAGTCACAAACCGTGGCCAAAGTTAGCATTAATTTTTTTTGCATTTTTCATACAAAAACTGTAAAAAAACGGCCTCCTCCTCCCTCCCATCGTTGTGTTTAAAGATGTCTCATGAGTAAAACAATACCATGCATGTACAGGTTTTATAGGGTTTTGGAAAGTTACAGGGTCAAATACAGGGCTTGCCCATTTCATTTTTACACATTGAAATTTGACACATTGGTTATGGTGCATTTGAGACTGTTTGGCAGCTAATGAATGAGAAATACCCCCATCGTGGCATACCATTTGCAAAAGTAGATAACCCAAGGTATTCAAAATGGGGTATGTCCATTCTTTTTTAGTAGCCACTTAGTCACAAACCCTGACCACAATTAGCGATCATATTCATTTTTCCATTTTTTTGTAAAAAAAAAATATTTTCACTAATGATATCAATATCATTATAAGTTTTACTGCTTTAAAACACTCATATTTGAGTTCAACGATGTCTCACGAGTAAAACAATACCCACCTGTGAAGGTTTTATGGGATTTTGGAAAGTTACAGGGACAAATATAGGGTTTTCCCATTTCTGTTTGTAAGATTGATTAGGTGGCCTATGCTGCCTTTCAGGCTGTATGGCAGCCCAGGAATGAGAATTACCCCCATCATGGCATACCATTCACAAATCTAGACAATCCAGAGTATTCAGAATGGGGTAAGAAAAAAAAAACTGTGCTTTTACTGATGATATCATCATCATTACAAGATTTAGTGTTCTAAAACACTCATATTTGTGTTCAATGAAGTCTTACGAGTACAACAGTACCCCAAATGTACAGGTTTCATAGGGTTTTGGAAAGTAACAGGGAAAACTTTAGGGCTTTCCAATTTCTGTTTGCCTGATTGGTTTACTGGGCTCATGCTCCCTTTGAGACTGTATGGCAGCGAGGAATGAGAATTACCCCCATCATGGCATACTATTCATAAAAGTAGACAACCTAGGGTATTCAGCATTGGGCAAGTCTGGTCTTTTGTAGTAGCCACTTAGTCACAAACCCTAGCCAAAGTTAGTTTTCATAAAAAATGTTTTAATTTTTCACCCAAAAACTGCGCTTTTACTGATATCATCATCATCACAAGTGATAGTGCTCTAAAACACTCATATTTGTGTTCAGCAAAGTACAACAGTACCCAATATGTACAGGTTTCATGGGGTTTTGGAAAGTTAAAGGGACAAATTTAGGGCTTTCCAATTTCTGTTTGCCTGATTGGTTTACTGGGCCCACATTGCCTTTGAGACCATATGTAAATCTAAATAGAGACTCGATCTGAAATTCCGAATAGAGGAGACTAAATAAAATGTATAAGACCAGAAATGAAGAATGCCGTTTACACCATTTTTATTGCTTCCAAGACAATCCTTATTTTATATTGTATTCTCAATTATTTATATATTGTAAATAGAGGATCTCTTGCTAACTATACAATCTACGGCTAAAGATATCTGTATGGTTAGCCCTGCTAAGTTCTATGCTTTAAGAAGTTATAGTGGTAAATAAGGAAATAGCTGCGGTTACAATTGGCGCTCAAAGTGGGGCTTGTACTTGGAAGCTTTAACTATAAAATAATATATACCTAGGTATAGCCTCTTATATTTATAAGAGAAGACACAATACTTTGTCATGGCACAGGTCTTAAAATATCAAGAATTTATTGAGCTAGTTTTAGCCCAGACTCAGAGAGAGATCTTCATTAAGAGATGATTTTATGTGAACTTGTACAAGGCACTTGCAGTTCAGGCACAAGATACATTGTAATTAGCATACAATGCTGAAATTGTGGATCTTAATTAATATCGTAAGAGAACATATATACATATTTGGTAAACTCCCTAATATGCCTAATACACCAGCACAGAATGGTTCATTAGTTCCAGGACAGTGGGTTGTAGGAAGGGGGCAGCCATGTTTTCTCTGTAGCTGCATAATGCACAGAAAAAAAAATAATGCAAGATGTTGTCAAGAGAAAAGTAAAAAGACAAAGCGATGAAAGCAACACTTGATATTATATTACTAATAGATTTTGAAGTCTACTTCCAAGAATGCAAAGAAAATTGCATTATGGCTTAATGAAACCATTCATGCCACAGAAGCAACAGACAGGATTTTTAATTATTGCATTACTGCCTTCTGGATTGTAATATCCACTATATATGAAAAGTTTTATAAAACAGTGATAATATCCGTATTGTCAGTTACACTTGCTGTTGATTAAAAAAAATCAGGAATTATAACAGCATAACTATTTTTGGCGTCTGGGATTTTCAGACAAAGTCATGGAGTTAGAAACAAATAAACAATTCCAAGGAATTGAGAAGTAATTTTTTTATATTCCAAATTATGAACAACTTTATTACATACAGCCATAAAGAGAAAGACATGGCTTTTAAAAGCATTCATTGCAGTGCAATGCAGTATACTGCAGCATATATTTTATATAATATATGCTAACTAGCTTATATTTTTACATAAACAGTTGCAATTATACTCCCCCCAGAAAATCTGTTAATATAAAAAAAAATATAACAGAAGGGCAACAGGTTGCTATACATCCTTTGCGTCTCTAAATGCTCTTTAAAAATAAATATTTATAAAATAATATATATATATATAAGATAAATCAGAGAAAAATAAAATTGTAAATATACAGTATCTCTGATAACCTTTAAACTGAAATTTTTGACAGGTTTATTTAAATGAAATGTTAAATACATTTACAGCTTTAAATGTGACCAAAAGACACTAAATGATGGGTTAAGCCACAGTGACCTAATTCATTAGAATAGCATAAGTATTCTATTATTTAAAGTGCACATTTCCTACACATAATAGCTTTGCTTACTTTATTCCATTGCAATGGCAGAAGGATTAAAGTCCACCAATATTAAAAGGGAAAGCTTACTTAAATCAGTGGTACTATCCCACTGTACCTGCAGTGGTAGCAGTAAGGAAATTAGAACAATGATATTGTACTGACTTTAATCAGATCAGAGACGTAATCCCAGTTAATTTCATAAACTAGGTTTTCATAATATAATATAAAACAAGTTTAAATATGAATGTTGTTTATATATAAATATATAAATGTTGTTTCCAAATAAAAAAATATATATATATAGACTAGGCAATAAGAGCATTTACATGCTGTACCAGGAAGCATTCAGCAGCCTGCTGTCTCAGAGCCAGGAACTGATTTAACAAAAAAAAAAAAAGTTTAAAAAAACCCACAGTCAACCATACATGATGGGTGAAATAATTGCTTCTATAAAAGCTATGTGCTGCTGCTGCTGTTATATACATATAAATACAGATTAGGGATCAGCATAGAAATAAAAAATAATGTCATATATGGAGATTCAGTTCCACCACATGGTCATGTTCTACAGTACCCCAAAATGTTTGCATCCTTCACTTACTCCAGTGGTAGATAGTGCTAATGCTGAAAGAGGCTAATTTTAATAATAATGTGTTGTAAGAGCATTGTGAATATATATAATGCAAAATTAATGTGATATTGCAAAGCCTGCAATATTCTAAACAGATGTAAAAAATAATAATAATAATAATAATAATAATAATGCATTATATTTTTAAGAAACAAAAAGCAGTGTCAAAGTGATAATGCTCTGATATATAAAATCACATTGCATATCACATATCTGCTATAGGAAAAGTATAATTAAAGTGACATTGCTGTCCAAAGCCCCATCACATCTATTTTATATAATCTATACTTTTCTGTGGTCACCTCCAAAGGGGTCTCTGAAACTAGGGTGCTGAGAGGGGTGCTCATCCCCCCAAAAAAACCAGATTCCAGACTTAATAAATAAATTAATAAATAATGATAATAATAGAAAGGTATTGTGGGAACACCCAGAACATGCATTTTTGTATATAATCCTAATTTCCAGAGGATATATGCCTCAAAGACATATGCCGAATATTTAAAATAATAATATGTAGGCATCTTTTAAAATAAATCAATGTAAAAAAAAGAATAATATTTTTAAATTTTTTTATTTTTAACCCCCATATAAACAGTTTTGTTAAACAGATTCAAGTACAAGTACTTATGGCATGAACGTTACAGAATCCGTTTACACCATTACAATATTGCTTTGCCGATTGAGGTCAGAGCTTTAAAGAATACATAAATAAATAAATATTCTATAGCTCACTGGCTTTTAATGAACAGTTGGCACAACACTTATAAAATAGTTTGTTATACTGCACATTATAGCTATGACAAAATAATATACAGGGTAAAAATGCTATCTCACTGTTTAACCCCTTCAGGACGGAGTCAATAGTGCACGTTCTGATTTGCTTTATATGTCTGTTCAACCGTAATTCACCGCTGTCACATTAAGTGCACCCACACTTATTATATATAGTTTTGTTCAGGAGAACCAGGGCTTTAATTTATCATTAACTATTCATATATGGAACATAATGTATTATGAATAAAATAAGATTTTTTTAAAATTTGTATTTCCGTCTGACATTTTAGCTGTGAATGTCATAATACTGTTAGGTTTTACTGCAAAAAAATGCACATATTTGTAATCAGCGATGTCCCACGAGTACAACAGTACCCCCCATTAACAGGTTTTATGGTGTTTTGGAAAGTTACAGGGTCAAATATAGAAGTTCCATTTTCACATTTAAAGTTGCCAGATTAGAAATGTTACCTTTGAGACGGTGTGGTAGCCCAGGAATGATAATTACCCCCATAATGGCATACCATTTGAAAAAGTAGACAACCCAAGGTATTGCAAGTGGGGTATGTCCAGTCTTTCTTAGTAGCCACTTAGTCACAAACACTGGCCAAAGTTTGTTTTTGTGTGAAAAAAGCAAAAAACTAATATTTGGCCAGTGTTTGTGACTAAGTGGCTACTAAGAAAGACTGGACATACCCCACTTGCAATACCTTGGGTTGTCTCCTTTTGCAAATGGTATGCCATTATGGGGGTAATTCTCATTACTGGGCTACCATACGCTCTCAAAGGCAACATAACCAATCTGGCAAATTTCAATGTCAAAAAAATGAAATGCAAGCCTTATGTGACTCTCCAAAACACCATAAAACCTATACATGAGGGGTACTGTTATTCTCAGAAGACTTCACTAAACACAAATATTAGTGGTTTAAAACAGTAAAACATATTACAACAATAATATAGTCCATAAAAGTGCCGTTTGTTTGTAAAACAAATGCCAAAAATGTCATTGTTACTTAAAATATTATCGTTGTAATACAATTTACCAGTTTGAAACACTAATATTTGAGTTCAGCGAAGTCCCCTGAGTAAAACAGTACCCCCTATGTACAGGTTTTATGGTGTCTTGGAGAGTTACAGGGTCAAATATAGTGCTTGTGAATTAAATTCTCTGCAATTTCTCACTGTGTTGTCAGGCATTTCAATCAAATTTTAATTAATCAAATCACATAATTATGTTAAAAGATTACTTAAATATACATGTAGAATTTTAATATATATCTATTTATAGATATTTAAATTCTATGTGTATACTAATGTAATCTTTTATATAATTATATGTATCTATATATGTATATTTGCGGTTATTTGTATTTTATAACATGTCTAATCATTTTTTTTTACTTTCCTACCAGCAGGGGGACTGTCTGACATTTCAGACAGTCCCCCTGTTGGCAGATCCACAGCCAGCTATAGGGGGCCACATTTGCCGGGGGAGGGCTGCCTGGGCAATGGCTTTAAAGCCCACTTAATGTGGGATGGCATAGAACGCCGTAACGGCGTTAACAGGTTAAAAGACTTACCCAGTAATTAAGGATGACATGTTTTTTGCAAAGTCATTGGGACTTTGAAGGAGGTTCTAACTACGTTTAATTATTTAATTTACTAAGAAGAAAAAAAAAAAGGATTTTTTTTTTTTAAAGTGAATTTCAGTGCAAGGTCATTTTGTGTAAACACTCTGTTCAGTTTTAAAAAGCTGTTCTATTTGTCTCACGTTATTAACGGGCTTGTGATTAATATGCACATGAAAGAAATTGGCTTTTAGATGCACATTGTTTTACTTTAAAATGCCATTGTTAATACATGAAATAAAATAATTTAAAGAAAGTATATTAATTGTAAAAGATTTCATTTATCTATCTCAGTCCACTGTTCACTGATCTCTCAAGTCTCAGTCTGGTGTTAAAACAGTTTTTCTTACGCTACGTCGTGAGTTTATAGCCACAACTGCATATTGCTCTGTGGAAACAATTTGAAAGCCTGGCGTAATACATGTATGGACATGCTTATAATAAAGCTTGGTCCCTCTCCTCATATAGTTGGTCATTAACAGGCACTTTGATGCAATGTGTCTACCAACGCTATTCTGTTAAAGTGGTCATTGGATCACAAAAACATACCCTCTTAGTCATGATGCAGAGTTTTTGCATGCAAGCATAACCAGACCTAAACCTGGTTATCCGCATAAATACTCCTATCCTTTAGAGTGGTTAATTATATAACAACCATTGAAGGTAATAAGTTGGTTGTTCTTCCTGTAAAGGAAAGAGAGAATTGTACTAAAAGCCTATTCATGGCTAGGGCAAGCTGATATAGATAGAGGTAATGTACTTCTAACTCGTGAAAAAGAATATTGGTGGTCCAATATGGAAAATACTGTAGTTTATGTGTTTAGTAATTGTAATCACTTGCTTATTGATAACTAGGCCACATTACTGATGTACTGTTTATTGAAATAGTAATATCTAACGTACTTTTTGAATTTCTTTATATTGGACATTTGCCAACAGCTCATGGTTATAAATATGTTTTTGGATGTGTTGATGCATGTACCAGGTTTACTTGGATATATCCTGTGCGAAGTGCAACCTCTGATGCCACGTTTTCTAGTCTCACTTCCTTAGTATGCATTTGATAATCCCAGGACCATCCATTTGGATGGTGGTCCTGCAGTTACTGCAAAGGAAACCTAAAACTGGGCAACCACATTTGGGTTACTTCGGGAAATCAGTGCACCCAACCACCCCAAAGTAGTGGGGTCGTGGAACAGAAAAATGCTGAGGTGAAATGACTATTAACTAAGTTACTAGTTGCTTACCCCCACACAGTGGCATCTACTTATTCCTATGGTACAGATGAGCATTAACAACATCATGCACCACCACCTACTTTTTACTGTTGGCCAGTTTGTCCTGGAGAGGGTGACTCCAAGAACTTTTACTATAGAGAACAATCAGAGCCAACCGAGAAAAGTAAGTTTTGATATTTTAAAACCTGCTAAATACTTCCAAGATGTTCACAGAACCACTGACTGACACAATGGATGCTGTTAAAACAGGCAAGATAAAACAAACAGAGGATGACAGAAATTACACCAAACCAGAGCCACTAGAATCATAGCCATGTAACAGACTTAAATCATGATCTGACATCTGAACCTGCAAATGTGAAGGAGAAGGATGAACAGACAGACGTGATACATTCACAGTTAACATGGAATATATGAAAAATGAATCAACATTATTATAAGAAAGACTCTGGAGAAAACAGACTGTACCTGAATTATCTTATACAGTAAGAAAGAAATGCAAAGATGGAAGCAAAAGGATGCTTGTCTGTTATGGTGTCTCCTTGTTACAATCTGCAACATTATCATAACATCAACCCTAGCTGTCGTTTTAAAACTGCATTGGGATTATGTTAACAAGCAAGAAGCACCTGAACTGAATTGAACTGCACATAATACAAGTTCTATGATCGCGAGGACAACCTCCAACAACCATCTCAAAAGGAGAGACACAACTCACAGTGAAATGATTGCTAATGTGACCTACACTGGTATTTCACAAGTAACCTATTGAAGATCATTCCAAAAAACGATTATACATGAGAAAGATGTGATTGGACTATTTCAAATCATAATAATGGACTCAACAATGATGGCAGAGCATACTGGAATCAGAAAACGGGACAAATGCTTGTGAAAGACTTGGGATGCACCTATGAAGGTGATGCAAGAAAATACTTTTCCATATGGATTATCGTTAAATGACTACCACAAACAGCCTGAAAAGAAGTGCTATGCTAATTCTGGACATTGCTAGTATGTTTCCAGACAGAAGATGACTGGAAAAATAAATAAAGGCTAATAACTGTCAACACCCAGCTATTTCTTAAGATGAAACATAGTACTGAGAATACCTGATTGACTATCAAAGCACCTCACAGTACAAGACACAGATTGTTACCTACAACTCCTACAAGGAGCAGAAAAAAAGGAATATAGATTTCCTACTGGAGTGAGAAACCATACTGGAACCATATTCTGTAATAATGAACTTTACAATGACATTTGGTGGTGGCATGTGAATTTTAATTCGGTAGAAACACATCAATTAACGAAAGAAACCTTGATAGAATTAATAAATAATAACAAGACCTGCCTACTAAGAGCAGATGCCCTGCCAAGCGAATGGAATATAAAAGGCCAGCAAAACCTTTCAGAAACTTGACATCATGGGACACTTGTACTAACGCACGATTTGCAGCTTTTCTTAAACTCTACAAATTATGTACATACCTGCAAAGCAAGGAACTCCTGTAAACAAAAACACAGAGACATTGGTGCAACAAGGAATCTGTAATGGTTCTATTGCAGATGTGATCTACCGATGTACTCCTTGCTCTTTTAGTATAACTGTACCAATCAAAATGTTAAATGGCTCCATAGAACCACAGACAAAGGATTCTTGCTATATGTTGGACTTCCAGGAATGTGGTGCATGGACAGAAAAATTATAATTACTAAGCAATCATGCTATTTTTTTTTCCTGTATCAGAAATGTGTCAGTGACAATATGTAATATAATACAGGTACTATAATTAATGGTATTTAAAAAAAAAACAACACATAATGTGTTAATTGCAAAGGTGGATAGACTGTGAATATCTGAAATGTAATTAAAAATATTGCTAAAATGCCATATGCAGCTGCGGTCTGACCTACAAAAAATATCTATTAGACATAAAGTATGATAATTAAAGATCATATGATTACAACAACTGCAATAATGAAAAATGTTTAAATTTTGGAAGGAAATTTAAAATGTTTTTTTTTTATAAAATCAGAAACTACTCGATATTTGTTTAAGTTTGCAGTGGTATGATTAATATAATCTAATATAAGTGAAGTACTTCAACAGTTAAAATTTAACTGAAAGACAGGCAGAAACTTTACTTCATGCATCACATTTATTTATAATGATAAACATGTTCAGTCTGCCAGATCTAAGGTCAGTCAATGGAAGGTAAAAGAGTATTATGGATTAACCCTTCCAGGTGATAAACATGATAAATTGTGGAAATTGATAACTTAGGTCACCTATTGCAAACAGGTGAAAAGATGTCAAAAGATGTCAAAGATATACATTTAACATCCATACTACTATATGTATTTATTAAAATACATTTGATCAAATATTTTATTTATCTGTTTTTCAAATACCAAGAAAATGTTACTTGGTTTGTTATGATTAAAAGTACATATACCTTGTGGTAAGTATCCTGCCACATCTATTGATTGTTTAATCAATATATCATACATATGATTATTAATTAATATTCGTATGTTCTGATTGTAACATATCAGAACACTTCAACCAGTTATAATTACAACAGATTCTGATATCTATTATTATTAAAAACAAAACAAACTTGTTAAAACCACTTATACAAAGGTAGCATTAAAATATAAATACCTTCAATACTGTATCTTAGTGCTTTCTTAACTCACTTTTAAGAAATAATAAAAAATTAAAAATAACCTATCCAAAGAGAAATCACCTCACTGCAGGAATCCTTCCTCCAACTACAACACAATCAACAAAACTTAGAGGTCGAACTGGCAGCTCAAGAGGACAAACACCGACGCAACCACATTAAAATCCGAGGCATTCCTGTCTCTGTCACCAAGGAGGATTTACCTCACTACATGATGTCTCATGCAATCAATACTACCCCCCGCGGTGGCAAGGAAACTCACCTTTGCCGGCATATACCGACTACCCACTCCAACTAGGGCAACTACACCCCTTGCAGGAGATGTCATAGTCCGCTGCATCCTTCCCCAAGATAGGGGGCACATAATGTCGGCGCTCAAGGGCAAGACGCCACTCAATTTCGAGGAGTCTCAATTGACTTTATATGATAATGTTCACTATTGCTAATGGTAACTATACCTTCTGTTATGCAGCACATAAAAACAAAATAAAAAACAAATTAAAATAATCTTAAATTTCCACAGCACGCTGGAAAATATACTTAAACAAATAAGATTCCCATTGTTAAGCATCCAATCTCACGAATGTGACTTTCCACAAAAGCTATCAGATCTTGGTAAAAAAATGTTTTTAAGACTTTTTCTTAGGTATTAGTGGCTTAATATACCAGAAACAACTGTAGTTATTATATTTGCTAATTGTAACTTAGGGAATAAGTTGTCTTCTCCCTAACAGGACAAAGAAAGATGAATAATTTCATGTTTCCAATTATCAACTATTCTAAATAGATTGAGAGATTTTGAATAAAAGTATTTTTCACATTTAAAGAGAATGTAATATTACATACCATTGTGAACAAAGGTGGTAAATACTTTGCTGCTTCAAATTATCCTTATGTATCTAAATCATATACAAGGGTGTTTATCTCTAAAACAAAACACTAGAAAGATTAACTATGTTACCATTTCATCTATTATTATACAAAGTATAACAATTATAAAGATTTTTCCACAGATTTCCCCTGTTAACATTTTTAGCAAAACAGCACCTGATGTCGTTACATGTCTATCAGTGAGATGTAGAGGTGTTACCAAGATTCCAATACAGCAAGAAAAAGGCGTTCTTGAGAAACCACTTTGATTGTTGTATCAACATACCATTTACTATAATGGGATCCATATCACTTAAGACAATGTCTTGGAAATGCTATCAATTAATTTATTCCATAAAAGAATATCGGAGAACATCCAATCTATACACACCATAAACTGTGTAAAAATGTTTCATGGAAAAAAACAAAACAAAAAAACAAGCATACTGTAATCAGATCAGAGACGTAATCTCATTTAATTTCATAAACTAGGTTTTCATAAAATAACAAAGATAAAATATATATATATATATATATATATATATATATATATACACACACACACACACACACACATACTAGGTAATAAGAGCATTTACATGCTGTACCAGGCTGCATTTAGCAGCCTGCTGCCTCAGAGCCAGGAACTGATGGGTTAAATTATTGCTTCAGATTAGGGAACAGTATAGAAATAAAAATACAGTTTTAAATCTCATATATGAAGATTTAGTTCCACCACATGGCCATACCTTAAAAAATAAATGAATAAAAATGATAATAGAAACGTATTGTAGGAACACCCAGAACATGCATTTTTTTTTATATATAATCCTAATTTGCAGAAGATATATGCCTCAAAGACATGAAATGGATATTTAAACCAAATGCAGGTATCTTTTAAAATAAATCAATGTAAGAAAAAATAAAAACATATGTTTTACAATACGAGGCTAAATAGTGCCCTGGGATGAGGCACCTGTGACAGGGAGGGGTGCAAAACCAAGGAGTTGGCTAGACTCCCAATTATATATATGAAACCAGGGGGCTGCACTCACCTGAACATCCACAAATGGGGTGCTGCTGGGGGCCAATTTATACAATACACAAGAGCCAGAGCACTCACTTATCTACCAAACAGAAACTTTAATGTTGACAGATTAAATTTTTTTTTCAAACACCTAATCTAGGCAAAAATAATGGGGATTTAGTTACATTATATGATTATACATTGCATAAGCCTGCAACAATGTCAATGTACCCCATCTTTGGCAGGTCTTATTCTAACAGCCTAATGTCTGCTCTTATGAGATTAACCCACTTACTTGGGGCAGACAACGCCCATCGGACCACCAATGAGAAGAAAAGTCACCCATATAAAAGAGAGACTCAGGGGGGACAGATTACACTGCTTGTTTGTTGATTTTCTGATTTTATTTGCTGCCATCATTACATTTTGGTGGCTTAAAATACCAGGAGATCCCTGAGGAAGTCCTTATAGGACGGAACGCATAGGACCATGTATAGGACTATATATATAGCAGAGGAGGAGATCGCTCCAAGGCACTATTGCAAAGAGAGACATTTTGGATACGTGAATTGAATACTATGGCTCCCATGGGCCTTAACGAAAAATTGACATTTATATCGTTTATTTAAGTGGTTGGATTAGTTATTCCATTGATTTTATTCTTTATCTGCAAACATGTGCACAGTAGATATTCCCAATTTATTTAGTATAGATTAAATTACAGATATTGGTACTATATTTGATACTTAGATCTACTTTAAAGAGGGCTGGTCTCTCCACTCCCTAGTATCTATTAGTAGTTCAATAGGGATATAATCATTTATCAGTAATACTTTGTCTCAAAATTCTTAAATTTGGGAATGATACTGTTACACAGCAGAATATTTGTTATTATATTTGTTACTTAGGTAGTAATTATGTATCATATTACACTGTAACCCCATAGTAGCATAGTGTTTTCACTCATTTAACTATTAGATAGTATGTAAATATATGCACATGTCACTTTATTATATTATCAATGTTAGCCTTTACATATTTGAGCACTTGCACTTTTCATATGAGGTAAACTAACTTTTACCTCCTTTTATCACATCTTGTAAGCATATACTATGAAATGCACCTATATCAGTAGCACAAACTGATGTCACTTTACTAATGAGCACATACTGCTATCAAGAGAATGTGCACAGACTCACTGGCTTGGTTTGTAGCCAGCTCGATATGAGCATAGAGTTGAGGAGTTAGCACGGAGCACTTGCAATCTTTGCATACATTCACGGATCGCCGACCTTTGCGATCTGTTTACAGGTATCCATGGTGACGGGTAGGCTGCACTTTTGCACCGGAAGTAGTTAAGTGGATTACACGCATGCGCAATGGGGAACAGACCACGCCGGTACACAGGTGTGGGTGATTTGGTAAGTTAGCTTTTTCTTACTTAAACTGAATATTGTATTTTGTATTTTATGTCCTGATGAAAGTCCACGGCGATGGACTGAAACGTTGACCTCTTGAACAACTGGATTAAAAGGTTTTTTGCATCTTTTTCTAGCAAATTTAAAGTCCTTGAGTGCTGACTATTTTTTGATATTTATACATTTGTGCAGCCGAGCACCGGGCAATAACCCAAGGAGAGCTGGAGTGCAACTCCCATTACTCTATATATATATATATATATATATATATATATATATATTTATAATAAAGCAGCATTGTTATATCCATCTATCCTGTTTCCAGTTCCATCATCATTGAAGACAGAGGAGTGGATTTGGCTCCCCATTTGTTTCGGGGGAGGCACCCTTGGGCAATATATTTTCATCTATCTTGTGAGTGTTACTCATCACAGCGCATTTACACAATTTTTAACAATGTTACACTATTATCTGCTTTTTATGTTGCAGATCTAAAGCTGTATTTTCCTTTTTGCTTGCATCCACTTGGTATTTAAAGGGTTAATTGCTGGGATATCCCTGGATGAAGTTGTTACCACTATCTACTGAGATAAGTGTATTTTTTTTTACCACTTTTATAACAATACAGTAGCACACACAGATAAGCTCTTTATTTAATTTCTTATCTAAAAGTTTACAATTGCTTTTGCTTTAATAATAATGTTTTTAAAAACCGTTTACTTCACTTATTTAACATTTTGCAGATATTTCCACTTAAAAATGAGCAATATGTTTCTATTTACAGAACAATCTGTCTCTTTCCATATATTTATTGGTGAAAAGTATCCCCCATCTTCCAGCAAAATAAATTAGAGTAGGAAGATGGCTGATGCAAGTATTTTCTCTCTTGGTGTGGAGGGATTAAAAGAAGATCAAAGTTCTCTGCTGCTCTCTCTTTCAATGGCTCTTCAAGTAGGAACATTATTTGAGCTGATATTCACTACTGGAAATATCTGGCTGCTCTGTAACAGACTCTGTAAACCACCTTCACAGGTGTATATATCTATTATAATTGTGATCAATCCACCTAAACACCAGTGGATTGTGTAAAATAAAGATACTTAACTTAGGTATACAGCCTTCCAAGGTTACTTCTCAGGTAGTAACCAATCAATACACAGATATATGCACAAATATTATATCATATTTCATTGGTATAGACGCCTAATAGGTATGTAAGAGAAAGAAAAAAATATTTGATAAACTATATTACTCATCATAAGTTATCACGAAAATTAAAAGGGAAAGGAAATTAATAAGGTTTCATTAGTACAAAGAATTTTATACTTTAATAAAGGATTTATAATTATTATATATGAATTCTATATGGACAGTTATTCATCACCCCCCTTTTCTTGTAACATTCACTTAAGTAATGAAAAAAGTACACTTTGAAGAAATCAATGTAAAATATACGTGTATTTAAAGATGGGTTTATTATGCATGCTTACATTATTCACATATGGGTTAAAAGACGTGTAAACACTTTATTTGTTTATTTTTTGTATTTGTTTTTTTAAACAATTCAATATAATCAAATCGTAAGGGCATAAGATTAACACATTTTTGTTTAGGTAAATATTGACTATTTTCCTGTGGAGAACATTAGGGGGAGCTAGTTTTTTCATCTTCACTCCCCATTGGTGACACGCACGACCATGTTGGCGGAAGTTCGGGGTGGAACGTACGGAAGTGCGTCACGCAAACACAGGAACACCGATCGTAATGCCAACGAAATTAAAAGAACAGAGGAAAGCGCTGAACCAATCCGGAGGGAAAAAGGAGAAAACACCCACAACACCACCAATGAACACTTTTTGGGTTAGCCCTATTTAAGGGGGACTGTAGGAGAGGTTTATTAGGCTGTAATTTTGCACTGTACTAGTTTGTATATTGTTTTAATTATACGGGTCCTTGTTGAAGTCCTCGGACGAGGATGAAATGCGTAGGACCGTTATTTTAACTATATTTGTTTATTTTACAAATAAATATCCTTTTGGAGAAAATACATCTTCGGAGCATTTTTAAGTGTGCTGGAACTTTATTCTACTGGCTTAGTGGATAGCCCCCTATTTGATATCATGGATGGCACCCATAAGGCATTTGTTAGATCAGAAATTTATGAGTGCAAATGTGTAATTGTTTTATACATATACATCAAATAATGTTTGCACTATGTTAAGTCCTTAATTTTAGGTACAGCAGCAGAATCTCTAAATTTGCGCTGTGTGTATATCTATATATATCTATTAGACATGTGCATGGTTAAAAAAAAAAAAGAATTGATTTAGAAAAAAAACTAGTTTTGGCCAATTTGGAGTAAGTCAATGTGGCTTTTTGGTTTGGATTCATTTCATCCATGTATGCATTACAGGAAAAACTATTTGGACAAGTAGGGGCAAAAATGCGTATATTAGTATATTGCAAAGTAAATACATTATATAAACGTTATGCATGTATTTTGCCTAGGAGAGTGTCTTTCCAACATTTTGCAACCTAGTCGATTGTGATTTGCCAAATTAGTATATATGAGAGTAGAGGCATACAATGTAACTAAAGATTCCACATTTGTGCAGTCAGATTTTTATTCTTTTTTTCTGGCATAGCCAGCTAGTAAATATTATTTTGGTGTAACTTATGCAGCTTTTAAGTTTCTTTTGGGACAGGGCTGTAAAAGAACAACAAGGTTATGTTTACATTTTGTCATTACTTTTGTGAACCTGCATTACCAAATATGCCAGCAGATTCCAAATAAAATACTGTTAATCGGGATGTACAGTTTTTGTTTATTTAAGTTTCTATAACTGCAGTATGCAGTAAAATATGATATGCGTGCTTCAAGTAGTCTGATGTAATGCAATACAAAAGATATAGTATAATCTCTAACACTCTAATAATCTACAGATAACATTTACATAATATTTTATCAAGTACTGCAGCAATCTGCAATAATAATAACAATTGTGTCCCTCTCATACGCTAGCTATAATGCTAGATTTCCATGTTTCTAATAAAAGTTAACAAAGCACCTGTACTAAAACTACATATTTCCAAAATAATTATCAATTTGTATGTGAATAGACCACAAATTAATAATGTTTAACAAAACATATTTTTTTCAATGCCTAGCAACTTATCCTTTAAACACAAAGCTTGTAAAGTTGCAAATGTATTTCACCATTCTTCATCATTTTCATTATTTTTTTTAATAAACGTGAATCTTTTAAATAAAACCATAATTGTGTCTATTAAAAACCGTAATACAAACAAAATAATACTATTGCAATTTTAGCTTTATTCAACTGTATTTCTATATGTTTAGAACTCATTGAATAAAGGCAACTACTACAGCAAATTGTTTCTATTCTGGAAGTATTTCTAATAAATAATTCAAAAATACCAATTTTAATTTTTTATTTATATTTTACCCAAGGCAGATACACTGATCAGCTACAACAATAAAACCATTTACAGATGAAGTGAATAACATTGATTATATCATTAAAACGGCACTTGTAAATGGGTGGGATATATTAGACAGCAAGTGAACAGTCAGTTCTTGAATTTCATTTTTTCGAAGCAGGAAAAATAGGTAAGCATAAAGATCTGAGTGACTTTGACAAGGGCCAAATAGTGATGGATAGACAATCATAGCACCTTCAACATGGCAAGTGTTGTGGGGTGTTCCCAGTATGCAGTGCTTAGAACCTACCAAAAGTGGTTGAAGGAAAGACAATTGGTGATCCAGCGTCAGGGTCATGGGTACCCAAAGCTTACAGAATTATGTGTGGAGTGAAGGCTAGCCCATCTGGACCGATCATACAGAAGAACTACTGTAGCTCAAATTGCTGAAAAATTTAATGCTGGCCATGATAAAAGAGTGTCAGAACATAATGTGCATTTCAGTTTGCTGTGAATAGTCCTGTACAGCCGCAGACCGGACAAAGTTCCGATGATGACCCCTGTCCATTGCCAAAGTGCCTTCAGCAGGGAACTAGACCATCAAGCAATGGATGAAGACGGCCTGGTCTGATGAATTATGTTTTCTTTTAGATTAGCTAGATGGCTGGGTGCATGTGCGTTATTTAGGGCAGCAGGATGCACTGTGGGAAGAAGGCAGGTTAGAGGAGGCAGTGCTAGCTTTGGGCAATTTTCTGCTTTGGATTGCTATGACATTTATTATTAAGAGAAGGCAACTTACACTCAGGAAACTCGATATGGAAATCTCAGATTTAAAAAAAGAATGTGAAAGATTTAAAACAGAAAAAGAGTTTACTGAACTGTCATAAAGTTGGGGAAAAATTAGACAAGTTAGAATATGAAGTGGTAGAAATAAAACAGAAAAAATATAAAAGAGACACAGTTGACTATAAAACCACAGCATATGCTAAAAAGAAATCTTTTTATAATAATAGAGACAATCCTTCACATAGTAATACATGGAGGTTCCATCCTCAAAATTTTAAGAAAGATTTTCAGAAACCACCATTTCCTTTAAAACACACTAACAATATATTGAAAAAAAGAGAATATGCTCCAGCAAATAAAAAATGGCAAAACTGGAGAAGTCATAACCATCAGCATAGGAACTACCATTATAATAAAAGCAATGATAGAGACAATTTGCCCAGGGATAACTATTTACCTATACATAATAGGTTTGAGGCATTGACTAACGAAAGCAACTATTCTTCCTCTTCTCCTTTTTTAGAGAAGAGAACCAGGAAGAGGGATATACAATCCCCTCCGCCTTTGAACAAAAAGTTCAAGAAAAAAGTATTGGAAGAAGAAGAGGAGGGAAGAGAATAAATAGAAATAACCTAAAAACCAAACAAGATAAGCAGGATCAAATACAAAAAGTAGTTATAAAAATTCCCAATGGCATTTTTAATATATCTAAAAAAGTTTTAAAAAAAAAGAGCATTTAGAATTATTGGCAAAAGGCCTAGAATTTGCTCCATCGAAGGGAATAGACAAAATCAAATTTCATATAGATCTTCATAAATTCATGAGAAAGTTATGTTTAAAAAAACATTTTTACAAAGAAGAAAATAGCACTATACATCCATTAGGGCCACATCAGAATTTATTTGACGATGTCATACATACTGAACTCAAGGAAAAATCTGTATTTTTTACAAAGTTGCATTCATCAGTTGAAATGACTACTTTTCAAAAAAATGGTAAATAAAGAGATTCAAAAACTAAAACCATTAAATAAATACCAACTAAATCTCTCACCCCAGGAGTATAAAGCATTGAAAGAATTAAGACAAGATTATGAGATAGTTATCAAACCAGCTGACAAAGGGGGGGGGGGGTGTAGTAATTATGGACAAGGAGTATTACCTTATGGAAGCATTTAATTTATTAGGTGATTTGAAAACTTATTCTAAATTATATAAGGACCCAACAAATGACATAAAAAAATAAATTTAATTATTTAATTACTCAGGGATTTGAAACAGGTATCTTGAGCAAATCAGAGAAAGATTATATAAATATAAAATTTGAAAAAATCCCGGTATTTTATTTCCTACCCAAGGTCCATAAAAATATTGAAAAACCTCCAGGTCGCCCGATAGTTTCGGGTATTAATTCTATCTCATGTAGATTATCTGAATATGTAGACCGTATGCTCCAACCCCTGGTACAAAAGACACCTTCATATTTAAAAGATACTACGAATATACTTCAGATATTAAGAGACATTACATGGGAGGACGACTATTTATTAGTCACAGCAGATGTGGCCTCCTTATATACAAATATTAAACATGAATTAGGTGTACAGGTGGTAGAATATTTCTTGAAATCCTCTTCCTTATAACCATCAAAACAAATCGAATTTATTTTAAAGTCCATTACTCTTATTTTTGAAAATAATTATTTTTGGTTTCAGGGAGACTTTTATCTCCAACTATGCGGCACAGCTATGGGTACCAATTTCGCCCCCAGCTACGCCAACCTCTTCATGGCCCATTGGGAATATATCTACATTGAGGAGGTGAGTAGCTGGAGGTCGAACTTGGTGCTATACAAAAGGTATATAGATGACCTCATTATGATTTGGAAGGGTGGAGAGGAATCTATACAACTCTAATGAATGGGGTATACGTCTAACTTCGGAAGTAAGTAACAGAGAGATTAATTTTCTGGATCTCACAATATACATTGAAAATCAACAAATTAAAACCAAAACATTTTTTAAGCCAGTGGACGTGAACAGCTATATCCAACACACTAGCTGTCATTTTAGTCCCTGGTTGAATAATGTGCCTGGTAGTCAGTTAATTAGAATGAAAAGAAACTGTACCAATGAATGTATCTTTTTAGAACAGAGCCAAAAGATTATAGAAGATTTTAAAGAAAGGGGATATAAGGAGGATTTCTTGAATGAAGTTAAAAGAAAAGTAGAAAAATTAGAAAGAAATGAAACTCTACAGTACAAAGAGAACAGAGAAAGTAAAGGAACGTTTAATGTTCCATTTATATGTCAGTACTCAGGAGGACAAAATTATAAAGTATGTAACATCATCAAAAATATTGGCCAATACTTAGAGATGACCCTATTTTAAATTAAATTTTGACTGATGTACCCAAAATTATACACAAAGGGGTTCCTAACCTTAAAATAATTTTAGTAAATAATGTTTAAGATGAACCAAAAAGACAAGGAAATCATTTTTTAAACCCACAGCAAGGCTTTTTTAGATGTGGTTATTGTAACGCATGCAATAAAACAGAGAATAAAAAACAACACGTTAAAGATTTCAATGTAAATAATACCATGTATAAAATAAAGGAAGGTATTACGTGTAGTTCCAAAAATGTTATATACATGCTTACCTGCACATGTGGTTTGCACTACATAGGACGCACCACGAGATCTCTGTACACACATATAGGTGAACATGTTTATAACATAAAAAGAAAATATGCGCTTCATCAGGTGTCAGCACATTTTGCACAATAACATCAGGCCGATCCCACACAATTAAGTTTTATAGGAATTCAACAAGTTCAGAGAACATGGAGAGGTGGAGATTTTATTAAAAAAAATTGGGAAGGCCGAAATGCAGTGGATTTTTGTTTTGAATACTATGATTCCACATGGCCTGAACAACGATTTTGAAATTTGCCATTTTTTTAAAGATTAATTTTTTTAGGAAATTAAAAAAAAAAAAAATGATACATTAAAAAAAAATATTTTTTTTTTATACATTATGATTATATCAATATTTACTAACTCCGCATCTCTATGTTTTCTTCATATGAAGTCTTTTATAAGTATTTTTCCAATTTTTATTTACATTTTATGCATATAATTTTTTAGAATATATGGGATGTTCTAACAGCATTTATAACTTTTATACTATGTTAAACCTTCCTTTAAAGAAATTGGGTACTCTTTCAATGCACATTTCCTCACTGGGATAACTCCTTTCTCTGATAGAACTATATGGAGATATATATATATATCTATTCGTCTGTTTTTTTTTAAAAGTCATGATATGTTTACGATATGCTAATTAATTGTCCTCTTTTCTCCTTATCTCTTCCTTTTTAAGCTAATATGGTTTTAAACTACTAGGAAAATGTGATATAATCCTAGATATGCTGCTAGTTTTTTATATGTGATTGTTTCTTAAATTCCATATGTATATAATATACAATTTGCAATTTTGCTACATTGCACTGTGGGTATACCCCATGATTGCTAAAATGCTATCATTTTAATACATTATTTTTTTATGTACATTTGTCTCTCTGTGAATATGAATATTTCTTTAATTCCATATGCACATAATTTGCAATTTTGCTACATTGCACTGTGGATATACCCCATGATTGCTAGATGTTATTATCATCCTAATACATTACTTTCTATGTACATTTGTCTCTCTTTTAATTCCAACAAAAGTTTTATTTTGTCTAGTGCTATTTTGATATTAGTAAGTTTATCACTTGCCAATCTGTATAAGTGGATAATTGGGTCCACATTTTGTGCAATTTGCATGTATTTATGAACCACCTATCACATGTGGCCTATGCCCTATATATGCCCACAACCAACATGGAGCACGTCTTGAGGAAGCCGTTCGGCGAAACGCGTTGACATCACACGGGGGAGGAGCCTACAGCCCACGAAGCTTGAAGCGGTCTGTCCGAAAATCGGCATTATACAGCCACATTTGATCTAGCCGAACCGGGAGAACGCCTAGCAGTGCTGCCTGCCACCCTGACAGTAACACACTTTTGTAGTGAGTAGACATATATTTGTCATACTCACCCCCATATCTAGTAAGGGGCTTACCACCCTTTTTTTCTTATCACTTTTATTTCTATCTATGTATATATGTAATTTTAACCCTGCATGTGGCAGACAATAAATCAATGTCATTTTTTTTCATTGAAGCCTCTCAAACAATTTATTTAAGAGATGATTCTCAGCCCATAAATAATTACATGTGTATATGTGTACATCTTTTATACAAACGATTTGCACTATTATTGTTTTTTTCTTCCTTTATATACATCATCATTTGTTGGAAGATTCATCATACATCCAAATAGTTTGTATACATTGTAGGATTTTTCTGTGTCTAAGTGGTATTTTGCTCCACTCACTATTACACATCACAATATATAAAAAAATGTTATTCGATTGTATTCTACAGTTAAAAGTTACGTTTGTTTTTTGTTTTCCATATTTTTAATACTTAAAGGAAAACTATAGGCTAGGAATACAAACTTTCCTATAGTGTCCCTCCTCTGCCCCACCCCCTCCTCCCCAGCCCCCTCCTCCCCAGAGCAGAACATTTTGTCACTTACCTTAATAAGTCCCTCAGTACTGGGTCAGACTCCGCCTTGTCATCTCCTTCCCCGACCTCAGCCAATGCGGTGAGTGCCGTAAGGGTATTAGGATAGCTCCATAGGAAAGCATAGGAAACCAAAAGTTGAATAACAATCCCTCTAGAGGTGGAGTTAACACTGAATAGTAATTATTACAGGTTCTCAATAACTGCAATAATTACTAGTACAGGGTTAAAGGGACTGGGACAGCACACCCAGACCACTTCAATGAGCTGAAGAGGTCTGTGTGCGTATAGTGTCCCTTTAATGTATGGTATTGATGCATCATATCTCAATCCCAATGCTGTTCCATCTGTGTGTTTACCCCATATTAATTTTTTTTAAAAATCGCATATTAGGTGTAAACAGGCTGTTTTCCTTGATGGGTCTTCTGTTGATTAATGCCCTCATACTATTAGCCACATAGCTTTTCAGCACTGGGTACAGATAACACTGTAATTATACAATATCTAACAATTTCCATTACAATATAATGCATCCATTCCATCTCAAAAGTACGTAATAGTATATAAAACGGTATATAGACTCCATGTGTTTTTATAGATCTTTACAATCTAGCACTGGATTTAAAGCCACATGAGATAAAAAAAATTTGTAAAAAAAGAGGGTCAGTGGTCCTGGATGTGCATCTAAAACTTAATATTTTTATTTGTCACCTTTCAGAGTGTTCATGCATCCCCACTGCTTCAAATCTGTTCTGTGAGAAATACCTTAATGTTTCCATTCAACATAAAGGATAAAAGAAACTGGATCATCAATGCAATGTCTAATTTTATCACACAAAGCAGAATGTTGTTTAGTGAAATTTGTTGTAAGCATCTATCCTAGCAGGTCTTTTATTGAGAGATTGATCTATCACTTGTATAATTATTTTTAGCTTCACTCATTCTTGTGTTCCAGAAAGAATTATCCCACAATGGAGCTTTTAAAAAAAATATATAGTCTGCTGTCAGTGCTCTCTGTGTTTCTTTTCATTTATCTGTTACCAACACTAACAGAACTGCAGGAAATGCTTTGATGTTAAAACATAAACCAGTTTAAATAACTATATAAAAGAGAGAGATAACAACTACATAAAGATAGGGAACAAGCCTATTCCTAGAGTTTATAAGAAGGGTTATGGAGGTAGTTAGGGCTTAACCCTTTAAAATTGTGAAAATAGATGAGTATGGTTCGCCCCTAAAGATAAGGGGAGCAACCAGCCACATAGAAAAACTCCAAGTGAAATTACAATATAGGGTAATAAACTTTATTGAAAAATAATCACATACTAAAAAGCTCACCACAACTAGTGTCAAAAAACGTGTAGTGAAAGGTTAAAGAAAATGGAAGAAATCTAGGAACTAGATCACTGGTATTTACTAGTGATGTTGCGAACACAAAATTTTCGGTTCGCGAACGGCGAACGCGAACTTCCGCAAATGTTCGCGAACCGGGCGAACCGCCATAGACTTCAATGGGCAGGCGAATTTTAAAACACACAGGGACTCTTTCTGGCCACAATAGGGATGGAAAAGTTGTTTCAAGGGGACTAACACCTGGACTGTGGCATGCCGGAGGGGGGTCCATGGCAAAACTCCCATGGAAAATTACACAGTTGATACAGAGTCTGGTTTTAATCCATAAAGGGCAGAAATCACCTAACATTCCTAAATCACAATGAATATGGATTGACACCTGACATATGACATATTGACACCTTGACATATGGATTGACACCTGTCCTCAGAGCCCCTGATGCACACGGACACAGAGCAGAATAGGGACTGGTCCCCCTACATAGGGTCACTTGGCAGATATGGATTGTCACCTGTCCTAAGGATCCCTGATACACACTGACACAGAGCAGAATAGGGACTGTTCCTCCTACATCGGGTCACTTGGCAGATATGGATTGACACATGTCCTCAGAGACCATGATACACACTGACACAGAGCAGAATAGAGACTGTTCCCCCTACATAGGGTCACTTGGCAGATATGGATTGACACCTGTCCTAAGGATCCCTGATACACACCTACTTGGATGGTATAGACATTTTTAGCTGCTCCTGGCCCGAACACCTGACCCACATAGGAGCCATACTAGACCGGATTAGGGAGTCCGGACTGACCCTAAAGCCCAGTAAGTGCCATATAGGAACGTGTAAAAACCTCCCAAGATAGTAGTATGGGCCCCAGAGTGTGAACAGGCCTTCCAACAGCTCAAGACGGCTCGATGCGTCACCTGTACTTTAAACCTGATCCAGCTAAACACTTTCACCGTCCATACAGGCTGGCTTCTATGTTTGGATTGGGGGCAGTGCCTTGAAGCAAGTCGGAGCAGATGGTGGCGAGCAACCGGGGCTTATCTAAGCCGTAAACTTTTGCACAGCGAAGTATATTCACTGCCATTGAAAAGGAGTGCATGGCGGTGGTGTGGGCCCTCAAAGCTGCAACCTACTTGTATGGACAACCGTTTACCTTACTCACAGATCACATTAAATTTGGGGCACTGCGCGTGCAATCTAATGTGCCACCAGATAGGAGTGGTGTGTTTAGTACTATGTTATCAGTTTAATCACTGTTACGTCTCCTATCCGTTGATGTGGAGCAAGACGCAGCAGCAGAAGAGGACTCAGCCGAGGAGGTTATGGAAGAGGATGGAGTAGGAGGAGTAGAGGAGGTGGCATCAGGCCTGCCTGCAAGTCGTGGCGGTGTCACCAACTCCTCTGCAGAGCCACGCATTCCATGCTTGGCAGCCGTCAGCAGGTTTGCCAATGCGCAGTGTAGGTGATATACCTGCCCTGACCATGCTTTACAGACCAGGTATCAGTGGTCAGATGGACCCTTGCCCCAACACTGTGTGCCAGGCATGCCATTATTTCCTTTTGCACAATCGAGTACAGGTTGGGGATTGCCTTTTGTGAAAATAAATTTCGTCCGGGTAGCAGTGAGTGAGTGGTGGCACTGGGCACAGTATCCACTGTGAGCCTGACACACCTGCTGGCAGACAACTAACTGCTATTCAATCTATAACAGTGAAAAAGTTTTTTTTTTAAATCCAAGCTATTATGACACCAGATATGAGTGGCACTGTAAACTGGCAGAGTACATGCTGTAGGGCTGACACACCTGCTTGAAGATAACTAACTGCTATTCAATCTATAACAGTGAAAAAAGTATTTTGTTTTTAAATGCAAGCTATTGTGACACCAGTGAGTGAGTGGTGGCACTGGGCACAGTATCCATTGTGAGCCTGACACACCCGCTTTGAGACAACTAACTGCTATTCAATCTATAATTGATGTTTGTTTCACAGGCAGAAAGTGCCCTAAAACATGGCGGCTTGAACCCTAGTTGGTGGCGGATAAGTCACGCAAGTCAACCCGCATTCAGAGCTAAAATACAGCAGCGTGTGGACCATTTTTAGCCCAAGGCAGCTCATCTCATCAGGCCTTTTTTAATCTAATGTATCGCCCAGTGTCAGTCCCTTCGGGATCCATCCCTCATTCATCTTAATAAAGGTGAGGTAATCTAGACTCTTTTGACCTAGGCGACTTCTCTTCTCAGTGACAATACCTCCTGCTGCACTGAAGGTCCTTTCTGACAGGACACTTGAAGCGGGGCAGGCCAGAAGTTCTATCGCAAATTGGGATAGCTCAGGCCACAGGTCAAGCCTGCATACCCAGTAGTCAAGGGGTTCATCGCTCCTCAGAGTGTCGATATCTGCAGTTAAGGCGAGGTAGTCTG
>OW240917.1:102905523-103024306 GCA_933207985.1 Pelobates cultripes
GTTGCAATTGAACGTGCTAGACTACTGGTGGAGGCAAGAACACTTCACACAATTTCCCCAGAAATTGTAGCTTTTCTAGTACACTACGCTAGCATAATCTACAATTATACGGTCATATGAGTTTAAAGAGAGACTACATTCAAGGTAAGCACAATCAGTTAATCTTAGCTGAAACAGTTAACGATTAGTGATCAGTTGGCGATGAGTGATCTGAGTCTCTGTAGTCCCCACTGCCAACTTTTTACTATCATCTTCTGATTCTAAGATTACTTGGGTTCTATTTTTCTGCCAAATAAGAAGCTTCATGTTTTATCTCTACCTGTGTAACACCTTATTATTGCAAAAGGTTTTAGTTGTGGCAAATAAATCCACAAACAGATTGATGTTTTGATATGGAGCTGGAAGCATGGATAATTTTCTGCCTTCATTTAGAAGCATGTTCTTGTAATGAAAATAGTAGAACCAAACCACCACGTCCCGTGGCGTCACTTGTAAATGTGAATGGTCATGGGAGATTGGTCGAATGTCTAGGCTGTGTCAGTCATATCAGGGAGAATCATTGAGCAGAGAGGCTTCTTTGGAGGCACTGTCTGCCGTTCCTCTACATTTGACACTATTCTGCATAGATCTATCCTCCATATTTAGTTTTAATCACTTATTTTTCTTCTGAGATCCTTTGGATTTATCCACAACTTCATTGTGTGCCACGCACAATTACTCTGTGCAGTTCTCAATATGGCTGGCCCACTTACTATATTCAGATAACTCTTTCTCCAAGTGTGCCGCTGTTTTCTTAAAATCTTTTTCCTGGGACATAGTATAGGGCTCCTCTCCATGACTGGATTGTCTGCATATTTAGAAGTACATGCTTCTTGGTCTTTGGGAGAGATGACTTGCATATCGCCGCCATCTTGTTATGGCTTATGGTGGTCTCTTTTTGGCTGACGGATCTAATCCGTTAATTTTGTTTGTTTGGAGGATGCCATAAAGCTTATCACCAATATCAGCAGTCTAAATAGCTTTTTGTAGCTGATTTAGGTTAATTCATGCTATTTGAGCTAAAAAGCGGTTCTGAGCTCTTACTCCATACATCCATTCTAACAGGAAATTGGGCACGCCCCAAGAAGAAGTCTGCTATTTTAACTCTTTTATGGCACCTGATGTGATACAATAATGATAGAGTGGAATTCCCCTAATGCCTTATAATAAAGGGATTCTACAAATATATAAGCAACAAATAGTTTGAACAAAAATAGAGAAAATACTTTTTAAATATGTGTATTTATTTTTGTGGTTTAGACAATTTATATATTGTTATATTTTTCTGAATACTCACATGTACTCACAAGAAGGTTGTATGCTTAAATTCAATGGCCTCTTGCAGACATTAGAGGCAAACTGCAACCCTAATAAAGATGTTGAACCTTAACAAAATGTAAGGATTGGCAGTCAAGTTGGTATTGACCATGACAACATGTCAAAAGAAGGAATAACTACTACTACGACTACTATTACACAGTAAGGGTCAGTGAGCTTGTTGACTTCAACAAATTTTACAAGATTACGATTTTGTTTATTTATTAATGAACACTGGCTGTTTATGGAGGGTTACAGGAAATGGGATATATTTTTATGGTTGCATCATTTTACTACTTCCATTAACATACTTCCCAAAAGCACAGTACTTTTCTGATAGTCAAATTCTTACTACCCTCTTTTTTCATTTTTAAGACATTCACACACACACACACACACCAACATTTGTGAGAGGAAGTAGAACAAAGTGATTTAAAACATGGATAAGAGAAAACCACAGTGGAAGATAAAAGTGCACTAGTAGGTTATACCTGGAAATCTATTTTAACTGATTGATATTCCTGAAAGCTAATTTTTTTTTACTAGCCTGGGCTTGATAGAAATATCTAAAATGAACCCAGATTTAATTACACATTGTGCATGCCAAGTACAGAATGTAAAACTTAATTACAAGGTAACAACTGAAGCCTAATAACATTTTAGTAACAACTAAAGTTGTATATAAAAAAAGTGCATGCGATGTCCAGGGAGGGCTGCATATTGAAAAAAAAAAACAACTAACAAGACAAATAAAAACAAATGCAAAAATGTTATATAATTAATATATATATATATATATATATATATATATATATATACACACACACACACACACACACACACACATATATACACCCTGTTCCAAATTATTATGCAAATTATATATTTCACTTTTACCTAAATAATTGATGTAAATAACAGTCAGCATAATTCTCATGTTATCAACTATTAAGAGTACAATTTAAATTTTATTGAACAAACCTCCTAATGATAACAGTATTTTTTTTTTTTTAAACATAAACTTACAATGCACTGTTCCAAATTATTATGCACAGTAAGTTTCAAAAGGTTTATAGGTTGTAAAGAAATGAAAATTGTCATTTGTTGTGATTGCAGCATATTTACTGAAATCAAAAGCTATTTCAATCAAACTTATAACAACATTTTAACAGGTCACGTTACATTTTAACATTGGACCCCTTATTTGATAGCAGCTTTACAAGTCTTGCATCCATTGAACTTGTGAGTTTTTGGACAGTTTCTGCTTGAATTTGTTTGCAAGATGTCAGAATAGCCTCCCAGAGCTGCTCTTTGGATGTAAACTGCCTCCCACCCTCATAGATCTTTTGCTTGAGGATGTGCCAAAGGTTCTCAATAGGATTGAGGTCAGGGGAGGATGAGGTCCACACCATGACTTTGTCTCCTTTAATCCCCATAGCAGCCATTGATGCAGAGTTATTCTTTGCAGCATGAGATGGTGCATTGTCGTGCATCATGATGATTTTATTATGGAAAGCATAGTTCTTCCTTCTGTACCAGGGAAGAAAGTGGTCAGTCAGATCCCCACATACTTTGCAGAGGTCATCTTTACACCTTCGGGGACTCTAAAGGGGCCGACAAACTATCTTCTCATGATTCTGGCCCAAAACATGACTCCACCACCGCCTTGCTGATGTCGCAGCCTTGTTGGAACAGGGTGGCCGTCCACCAACTAACCACTACTCCATCCATCTGGACCATCCAGGGTTGCACTGCACTCATCAGTGGACAGGACAAATTAGTCTTCATGTATTTTTCTGCCCAATGCAGCCATTTCTGCTTGTGAGAAACATAGAATGTGATGGCAGATAAGATCCATTCGGCCCATCTAGTCTGCCCAAATTTCTAAATACTTTCATTAGTCCCTAGTTAGTCTAATTAGTCTAATGTTTTCATACCTTGTCCAAGGCATTGAACTATTTCACTCTTTTCGGCAGTAGAGAGATCCTTTTTCTTCCCCATATTACATGAAAATGGTACTCTGCTTAATAATGTGGAACACCCTCCTTTAGTAGTTTTTCCTTAAATTGGGCTCACCTGGCAATCTAATTATCACAGGTGTCCGAGATTGTTTTCAGTGATCAAAAGAGCCCTGAGAAACAATGCCATCCATGAGTTAAACTGAAAAACAAAATATTTAAACTTTGTGACACTTAAATAGAATTTGCAGGGTGTAGAGATTATATATATATATATATATATATATATATATATATATATATATATATATATATATATATATATATATATATATGAAACATAATGAGAATTGTGAACATTTTTTGGATGGAAAATACACCTATTTTATAAATAAAAAAAATAACGACATCTTCAGTATTTCTATTGATTTTGTATTGGAGAAATTTGATGAATTTTAGAATAAAAAAAGCTACTATATTAAAAATAACCACACTTCCAATATTTTTGTAAATTAATTTTGTATTTAAATGATGTGTTATATTCCCCAGAACTCTTTTAATATGATAATACAATTAGTCTGGTTTTTACTAGAGACCATGTTTATTAATAAATTGCATCCGTTTAACACACAGATTGACAGTGCATTCTGTTCTTAAGAATATTTTTTCATTTTTAATTAATGCCATGTATAGATTTTGCTCTCTCATGGACACAGTATTAAACCTTTTCAATAGAGTGTTTTTTGATTGCTTTGCAGACTAATTTAAAAAATTAAATTTATGAAACTTTCTCAGTCCAATTTTTTATTTTTTCTTATTTGTCCAGCTTTTCTAAAAATATTTTCAGGAAATGAAAAGCTTAAAGGGACATTATAGCCACCTGAACAACTACAACTTAATGTAGTTATTCTGGCATAAATAGTATGTTCCTGTAGGCTTTTTGCTGTAAACACTGCTTTTTCAGAGAAAATGCAGTGTTTACCTTTCTGCCTAGGGACACCTCCAGTGGCACTTACTCAGACAGCAACTAGAGGTGCTTCTTGGATTGGTCCTGCACAATGTGCAGAATTGACATTCAGCGTCTCCACTCTCTGCATTAAGGTAAATGCATCTCTATGAGGAGATGCTGATTGGTGCAGTGCAGTGTTTGGTCGTGCATGTGCGATAGCCTCTCAATGCTTTCCTAAGGGAAAGCATTGGATTGGCTGATATCGCCAATTATGATGGTCTCAGCCAAGGAGTCGGGTCAGAGGTGGGGCCAGAATAAATGTATGTTTTCTACTTAAGAGGTGCAAGGGGGGCTGGGAAACTAAATTGTGTTTTTTATAAATTCTTTATTTTGAATTTTGAATTTCAGTTGGAGTACATTGTCGGGGTGGGGGTACAGAAAGAAAGTAGGGAGGGTATTGTTCACGGTACATCCTTGTATTACATTCAGTTGTTGTATACAATGCATCGGTTATCTACGTACAAGTGGAAATTGTTCAGTGACAGTTTTAGCATTTCGATATGCCTGGTGTTCTCTTTCATTCTCGTGACAGTCTGCAGTCCAGTTTCTTCTAGGGTTTGGGGTGGGGTACAGACATTAACGAGATGGGGGAAGGGGTGCCCTCTCGTAACGAATTGTTGTGTATATTTTGAGGGTTTTCTGTGGCTGGGTCTAGTCTCACGGTCTGGGTGTCCTGTATCTCGTCATTATAGGTATGGAGTTTAGGGTGATTTGCGGCTTTAATCTGTTCGCGTCTGTTTAGTTTGGTGTGGGGGGTGATGGTGAGGGTCGAGGGTCGGCTTGTGTTGTCCTGAGTGTCTTTTGTGATGTTCCCCCGTTGCCGTTGGGATGGATGTATATTTTAGCGTGATTCTAGAGACGGTTGGCCGTGTGAATCTGGAAGGAGGCAAGAGGGAGGGGGGAAGACGAGAGAAGGAGAGGGACAAAAAAAAAAGGGGGGGGGGGGGGAATCCTCGGGTTGGTAGGGTGCCCTGATGTGAGGCTTCGTGTGCCCTGGTTCGGGGTGTGTGGATTGCTCAGTGTGTACTGGGAGGGTCTGGGTATTCGTAGAACCAAGGGTCCCAGATTTTGTGGTAGTGTTTAGTGTTATCGTGCAGCAATGCGGACAGTTCGTCCATTTTAATTGTATCTGTTATTTTTCGTCTGATTGCTGCCATGGTTGGTGTTTCGTTGCTGCCCCATTTTCCGGCTATCGCCCTTCTGGCCGCTAAAGCTATTTTTGCTGTCAGTTTGTTTTGGGCTCTGGGTATGTCGGCGTGTGGTTTCGATAGCAGCCAGATCCAGGGGTTTAGTGGAATGTCTGTGTGTAGGATTTTGGAGACCATGGTTGCTACTTGTTGCCAGATTTGTTTGATCGGGGGGCATTCCCACCATTGGTTGAGGTAGGTTCCTTTATGGCCACATCCCTTCCAGCATAAGTCTGTGTCTGACCTGCCCATCTGTTTAAGCTTAAGGGGGGTAATGTACCATCTCATGAGTGTTTTGTAGGCCTGTTCCTTATGATTTACGCAGATGGAGATCGTCGCTGTGGCCTCCCATATATCGGCCCAGTCTGTAGGGTCCTCTACCGGGCCTAGGTCCCTCTCCCAAGCCGATACATATGTGAGGGCTCCGTTTTTGACGGTTTGGATAATGTGTGTGTAGAGTGCTGAGATTTGTCCTTTTTGAATAGGGGCTTGCATGCATTGTTTCTCGAAGGCGGTAAGTGCCTTTGTCCCCGCTTTTAGATATTCCGGAGTTGCTAGGAAGCTTCTGATCTGTATGTGCCTGAAAAGGTCAAATGTTTGGAATGGAGTCGTTTGCGGTAGTTCGGAGAATGGGGTAATTTGCTGGCCCTGGAAGAAGTGGTATAGACGTGTGAGGTTGTTGTCTTCGTAGCCTGTGAAATCTTTGGGTGTCATGCCTGGGGTGAATTTCGTGTTGCGGAGTATCGGGGTGAGGGGGGACAGGGATGCGATGAGACCACTTTTGTGTATAACTTTGTCCCAGATTTTGATTGTGTTGGACAGTGCTGGGGAGGTCCGAGGCATAGGGGGTCTAGCTTGTTTTGGCAGCCATATGTAGAGGGATGGGTGATCTCTACCGAATATGTCGTGCTCAAGGTCTACCCATCTCTTAACTCCGTAAGGGGCGTGCAGGTGTTGGGCTTGTGTGACTTGTGCTGCTTGGTAGTAATGGATAAGATGAGGGAGACCAAGGCCTCCTGCCCTATTTGGGACATATAGGGTTTGCCTTTTTATACGTGGGCGTCGGTTGGACCATATGAATTTGTCGATTCGCGACTGTAGCTGTTTGAAGTCTGGGGTATGGAGTGGGATCGGGAGAGTTTGAAATAAGTATAGCAGTCTGGGTAGGAGGTTCATTTTGACTGAGGCCAGTCGTCCTAGCCAGGATATCGACATGTTCTGCCAGGTAGCAAGGTCGTGTGTGAGTTTTTGTATGGTTGGGGTGTAGTTCTTAGAGTATGTTTGGGTGAGATCTGTTGTTAATGTAATGCCTAAGTATTGTATTTGGGTAGAGTTTAGCTTAAAGGGGTATGTCCTCTGTAAGTGCGCTAGCGTAGGAGGGTCTATGTGTATGGGTAAGGCTTCTGTTTTATCAATGTTGAGCTTGTATCCGGATATTGCGGCATACTGCTCTAGGGCTTGCATGAGTGGGGGCAAGGAGGCTGTTGGGTCGGTGATGGTTATAAGCAGGTCGTCTGCGTACGCTGCGGTCTTGTATTCTTCTTCACGGATTTTGAGGCCTTTTATAGCTGCGTTTCGTCCAAGGTTCTGTAGAAGTGGTTCTAGAGATAAGGCGAATAATAATGGGGATAGGGGGCATCCCTGACGGGTTCCATTGTGTATGGTGAACATGGGTGGTTGTATGAGGGGTAGTTGGAGACTGGCTCTCGGTGAAGCGTATAGCGTTTGTAGGGTTTCTAGGAATCCCATGGGGAATCCGAATTTATGGAGGGTTGCGAATAGGTATGGCCAGAGCAGCCTGTCGAAGGCCTTTTCTGCATCAAGTGATAGTATTAGAGTGGGGATCTGTTTCGACGTTGCGGCCCATATAAGGTCGTATGTTCTTCCGGTGTTGTCGCTGGCCTATCTCGTGGGGATAAAACCTACTTGATCGGGATGGATGAGTTGAGGTAGGTAGGGGCATATCCGATCTGCCATGAGTTTGGTGAATAATTTTATGTCCACGTTAAGTAGGGAAATGGGTCTGTAGTGTCCCGGGTCTAAGTGTGTTTTATTGGGTTTGGGAAGGAGGCAGACTGTGGCCTGGAGCATCTCTTGTGGTAGTGGGTTGCCTTGTAGGATGGCGTTATAGAGGTTGCATAGATGGGGGGAGAGTGTGGGGGCGAATGTTTTATAGTACACTCCTGTGAACCCATCCGGGCCTGGGCTTTTGTTTGGTTTGAGTGATTTCATGGTGCCCGCGAGTTCTTCTGGTGTTATCGGGTCCATTAGTTTTTGTGCTGCTTCATTTGGCAGGGACGGCAGCGGGGTATGTGTTAGGTAGTGGTCGATGAGTGTTTTGGTGGCGGTTGGGTTCTGCCGTGTATCGGGGTCGTGGTCATATAGGGACGTGAAATAGTTTTGGAATACCTCTGAAATCTTGTTGGGGTCCTCTGTTATGTTCCCATTCGGTGTGGCTATTTTAGTTATCTGTTTCTGGGCTGCGCGGTGCCTGAGTTTTCGTGCCAATAGAGTGTCGGCTTTGTTTGCCTTATCATAAAAGAGTTGTTTGGTCCACAGTAGGGCTTTTGTCGAGTCTTTTTTCATGTGCTCTTTTATTTCCGTCTGACATTTCGTGATTTTGGCCGCCACTTCTGGCGTAGGATCGGATTTTAGTTTGGTCTCTAGGGTTCTGAGTGTTGCCAGTGTGTGTTCCAGGTGAGAAAGTTGTTTTCTCTTGTGTATGGTTGCTTAGTTTATTAGTGTCCCCCTGAGGACCGCTTTGTGAGCCGCCCATAGGGTGCATTTGGAGTCCACCGAGTCTTTGTTAAGTTCGAAGTATTCGGACAGGGCCTGTGTGACCGTTGTGCGGATCTGTGGGTTATGAAGGAGGGTGGGGTTAAGCCTCCATGTCCACGGTCGGGCGGTGCCCGGGATGGTGAATGTTAGGGTGGTGTCTGCATGGTCAGACCAGGTAATCTGGCCTATGGGCGTGTTCTTGAGCGAGGGTACTATCGCCGGGGATATTAAGATAAGGTCTATGCGGGAGTGTGATTGGTGTGGGTGGGAGAAGAAGGTGTAATCTAGTGTTGTGGGGTGTTGAGATCTCCAAGCATCTATGAGGTGGGTCTGGTCTAGGAATGTTGCGAAGAGTTTGTCGGCTTTTGACGTTGGGGGTCGGCGTTGTGTGTGGGATCTGGCTCGGTGTCTGTCGACGGTGGGCGATGGAGTGGCATTGAAGTCTCCTCCGATGATCAAGTGGTGGGAGGGGAATAGTGCCAGATGTGCTCTAAGGGTGTTCCAGAAGGAATTGGAGGGTATGTTGGGTGCGTATACCGAGGTAAACGCATATTGTTGTGGGCCGATTTTGCCCTTTATCATGAGGTATCTACCCTGTGGGTCGGCTATGGTATGGGTTACTGTGAGGGGGCATGACTTCCGTGTGATGATGGCAACTCCATTTTGTTTGCCCACCGGGGAGCTGGCGAAGTAGTTCACCCGATAGTGTCGGCTCAGGAGAGGGAACTGTTTGGCTTGGGTGAAGTGCGTTTCCTGGAGTAGGAGGATATCCGCCTTTGTGTTATTGGCCCACCTCATGAGTTGGTGCCTTTTGGAGGGGTTGTTTAGGCCTTTGCAATTGATCGATAGGCAGGTCAGAGAGGCTGGCATCTTTCGCGGGCTGGGTGTTTGGGTAGGGATGGAAAGGGGGGGAAGAGGGAGGAGAAAAAAAAAAAAAAGGGGGGGTATTAGTTTGTTGCTAGGGGTTTTAGAGTGAACGTGCCTGGTCTTACTGAGCTGCTGCCAGGCGTCGTGTGGGCGGAGGGTGTTACGTCTGTAGGCTTGTTTTCTGTGTGTGGTTTATGTCCTAACCTCGGCCTCTGTCCCAAGTTGGGTTGGGGAGAGTGCCGGGGGTGTGTCGTCCGTGTGGGGTCGTGGGGAGAGGACGGTCGGAATACCGGGCGCTGTCCTCCCCGGGATTCTTCGGTTGTCGGGTTTGGTTATTACGCATGGTGTGGTGGGGGGTTAGTCCCTTATGCGATTTGTGGTCTACCCTGGGGTGGGTTGTTGTGTGGTTTGGTACGGGGAGTAGTCAGGTGTGGGTGTGCGGGGTTGCCTTGTGCCGCTGAGGTCAAGGCGTAGGGGGGTTTAGCCCCTGTGGTGAGTTGCTCTGCCTGTGGGGGCGTTCCAGAGTCCTGTGGGAGGTGGTGCTGTGGCAGTCATCATTTTGCGGTCTGTTGGGGGGGTTTGGCATGGAGTCCCCTCGGGTGTGTGTTAGGTGGGGGGGTAGGGCGTGGTGCGGGGTCTGGTGCCCTTGATGGTTGGGGGTTGTTATGGTATATGGCTTGGCGGTTGGCGGGGTTGGTTTGTGCATGAGCGAGGTGTCCCTCGGGCCTCTGTGTTGAGATTTGTGATTTTCACGGTGCCCTGAGTGATATCCAAGTGTTGTGTTCCTGCCTTGCTCTAAGTTATTTAGGTCAGCTATTGGGGGTTGTGGCTAACTGGGGTGTCCTGGGTTCTCCAGGCCAGGTGGTCTGCTGTGGGTGTCGGTGGCCCTGGTTGTGTATCTAGTGCGGTCTCAGTCCCATAAGTGGTCCTCGTATCTTATTGGTAGGGGGGTGGTCAAACGTCCGCTGTGCGTGGGTGGCACCGTGTGCCCGATGAATGAGTTAACAGAGCTTGTGGTAGGGTGTCAATACCGACCCTTGGCAGTAGCATTTAACAGCAAGCACATCCTTAACAGTATAGCATTTAGTAGAAAGCAGTTCTACACATTGGGTGAGTGACCTTTGACGGTAGTCATTAAGCATTGAGCTAGTCCATGATATTAGAGCATTTAGTGGCCTGCAATGAACATATTGGGCTAGTAACCTTTAACATTGGTTGTTGAACCTTAATCTAGTCTATAACAATAAAACACTTAGTAGGGTGCGGTGAACACGCTGGGTATCGGGCCTGCTACTGTTTGTCTGAGACAGTATTACATTCCTAACTGGGTCTCCCCTCTGCGCTGGGGGTCAGGGGTGTAGGTTGGTTTGGGGGGTTTGCTTGTTACCTCGTGGGACGTGCGCGGTGATGGTGGGAGGGCGACCGGTGTGCTGTTCGTGCTTGAGGGGTCCATCGCCCTCCTGGTTGTTGGATTGGCGGCGTAATTGGTGGGGTGCCTGTGGTGTCTAGCCTACGAGGCAGATGGCTGCAGGGGGTGGTCCTTTCACCGATCGTCCTCCCCCACCGTGTTGCGCTCCGCTCCCCTTTCCCCCCCCCTCCGTGGACCCTCCGTTGGTTACATGGTAGTGATAGTGCTAGTGTGTGGTTAAATAAGGGTTGGTGGGGGTGTTGTATTTAACCCTGGCATCTCCCTGGGTCAGTTATGTGGTGTGGAGTATAGGGGTTCTTCTCGGGTTGCTCTTAGTCTCGTTAGTGGTCTTCCGTAATTGCACAGGCGTATAGGATTTTCTATGAGTAGGAATTTCCCTCCCTGCTCTCTTGGCGGTCATTACAGGGCTATATTGGAATGTAGATGGGGGTTGCCTATCTCTGAGTTTTGTGGCGAGATTTATATGGCCCGCCCTGGCTTAGACCGGTATCAGGTGTGGCATTCTAAATGAGAGTGTTTGCATCGTAGTTCGCAATGTGATGTCCCCCGGTCTGTTGGAAGCAATACGTGATATGCCCTGCAGAGGCTATGGGCATGTGTGTATTCCCTGAGGGTGCGTAGTGGCCCTGTCCGTGCTATCAGCGTGTCCCCAGATGTGAGGGCCCCGTGTGATTGTTGTAGGGGCGTTCCCCGTTATTGCGTGGGTGTGGTGAGGGCTCTATGTCTGGCCTTTGGGGGTCTATCTTGTATGCCCTGAGCTTAGTCTCACATGCTTAGGCTATGGCCGGGCCCGGGTGCGGGGGGAGGTCCCAGTGATGGCTGTATCAGCTTCCGCTGTGCGGTGGCTGGGCCATTCCCTTTGTCTTGGTTAACAACTTTAAACAGTGTAATGAATAACAGATAATAAACAATAAACTGGATACTTAAGGTTTGGAGCTAGATTAGGTTAGGAGAGTCCCTTGTGGTATATTCGGGCCTCCCGTTGTAGCTCAGTTCAATTGTCCATATGGAGTTGTCCTTTGGGTGCGGTGTAGGGTCTCGGCTTGGTCTGTTGTCTGGGCGGACGGGGTCTCAGCTCGCTGTGTCTGCTGTTCTCCGCGGATGGGTCGGCGGTCGGTGTTGGTTGCCGCAGTGAGAGGCCGATGTGGGTGGCAAAGTCCTGCATATCTGTGACTTGATGTAGGGTGTATGTTTGATCGCCCTTTTTGACAAGAAGCTTAAAGGGATGACCCCACATGTATCGCCAGCCCTTCTCCATGAGGGCGGTCGTAAGGGGCTGGAGGTCCCGCCGTTTCTTCAGGGTGGTCGGTGCCAGATCCTGGTAGAAGTGTAGTGTGTGCCCCTGGTAGATTGGGGGGCTGTCTCGTGCTGCTTTCATGAGTCGTTCCTTTATAGGGAAGTGCAGGAGTTTGGTAATGACGTCCCTGGGCGCATTTAGATTGAAGGCTGGGGGGCGCAGGGCCCTATGCGCACGTTCGATGTAGCGCTCCTGTTCAGATGTATCTGGTAGGATTGATTGGAAGATTGCTTGGACCGTGGGTAATATAGCTTCCGGCTGGATTGATTCGGGCAGGCCCCTAATTCTTATATTTTGCCTCCGTGATCTATTATTAAGATCTTCTAGGCCATCCTCCAGGTATAATACCCTTTCCTGTAGTGTCTCAATGGCTCTGGAGTGTTGCGTGGTTGCGGCCTGTGTGTCTGTTAATCGTTTTTCCGTGTGGCTGGTGCGTGAGGCCAAGGCTTCAATATCCTCCTTGAGGCCTGCAATTTGTTTCTCCAGGGCGGCCGTCGTGTAGGCCTTTATGTCGTCCGAGGTCTCCCTGAGCATCCTCCTTAGGTCTTCCTTTGTGAGGGGTGTTTGTTCCTCAGTAGGGTCGTACCCCTCAGAGTCAGAGCCCGATTCTGTGGGGCCTTGTGATAAAGATGGCCGCCTGTCGTCCTTATGGCGGAACATCGTGGCCACAGACGGAGTGGTGTCCCGCCTTTTTTTATTGCCTCCCATGGGGTAGGTAGGTGGAGGGTGTGTGGAGTGGTGGTGGGGTAGATTATGGGGGTAGATCGCCGTGTCTGAGTCGCTGATGTTAGCGGATAGTGATCCCGGGGTCGGAGAGCTAAGGGCTCACACGTCCGTCTCCATGAAGGGTTAGGCTCCGCCTCCCACTAAATTGTGTTTTTAATACACGTTTGTATTTCTGACCTTATAGTGTTTGTGGCGAAACCGACCTCGCCACTGGGCATTGGAGAAGACTGATTGCCAGCCTCCTGCCATGTGACTATGGCTCCTGGGATGTATTGCCCTTTAAAGACATGATTTGGGCATAATGGATTTGTGTTGTGCTGCTGCTGGCCCTTTAAGAACCATCTGGGGACATACTGTGGAGTTACTTGGTGGCCACCATTTCATGTATCAGAGGCACATGGTGAGAACAATGGATGAACCACATGGTGAGAACAATGGATGGCGGCCATTTTAACTCACAGACACTGTTTTGACTTTTCAACACGGTTCCATCTTGCCGGTATTTGGTGCACACAGACATCGTTCAGTAGTTTTAAACTATACAACAGGGGACACATTATACAGTAATTATTTTTCATATAGCCTGTATATGTTCTGCGGAATCTGCATTAAACCATATCTTCCAAACTACTGAACGGATCTGCGTGATACTGCGTGGTATACTTTATGGGGTTATTGCATGTTTTGGGGTCCCTGTGATATGTTTTATACTACTGTATTTCTCTGCCTGTGATAATTATATTAACCATTGTGTTTAGTAATCATATCACAGGCAGAGGGGAGGATTTTGTGTGGGAGTGTCTGTGTGTATTGTATGGATTGATTGGTTGTATTTCAAAACCCTGTGGGCAGTACTATGTTTGTAGAATGTGAATAAAAGAGGCTGTATGTGCCAGTACAGTCAGTTCTACTTCACACTCAATTTGGAGTGCCGTCTCTTATTGGGTGAATCTGCTACAAGGGATTGCTATGCTTGTCATACTCCCTTGCTAAATCACTACTAAGCTCTTGTAAGAGCTTGTTCCTGTCCTGCTCTCTGAAGGAGTCCACGGTGGTTATGGTGTCAGCTGGAGTGCTTGGAGCCCTCAGGAAGCTCTAGGAGCATCCTTCAACAGAGGTACCCAGTCGGGGTGCCAGGCGATCCGTTACAGTGTTCATTTAAGGCAGTATATAGTGTCCTTTATCTTGCAATATTTCACACATTTCACACAAAAAGGGTTGCAAATGGTAGTAGAAAAGCAAAATTGCCATTTTTGATCTGTATAATAGGTGTAACACACGTGCTCACATGAGTAAATAAAGTAAAATCATATATTTCTAAAATTAAAGTATTTAAAACTTCTATCATAATCTTTGTTAATCTCAGGAATGCGAATGTAATGCCAACTGAGAGTCCATTCAATCCTCACCCCTCCCTGACTGTAGAAATTACATGACCCATTTACATTTCCTTTACTGCTTGAAAGCAGGGGTGAACTGACATTTTCAGCAAACTTACATGCATTAAATCAGGGGTCAGGTGCTTCTGATAGAGAATTTTGTTCTTCTACAGGAACATAAAGGTGAGTGAATTACTATGAATAATATTTTATTCTGTAAAATAAATGAATATAAATATTTTACTTGATCTGATAACTGAGAGAAAACATTATGTTGTCAGGGGTCAGGAATTAGTAGTTACTAGCTACTTTGCTTTTTTCTTTATAGTTCAATGTATATTATTATCTGTTGCATCAATTACTCTTTATGGTTCCCAAGTGTAATGTGTCTTTAGCAAAACATGTATTCATCCATCTCTGGCTGTTTCACATTATGTGACTAAAGAATAATGTTACATAAAATATCTCCCCGCAAAAACCCCCAACATATTTATAATTCTGAAACAACATTGTCATGAAGGCAAGATACATGATAATAAAACATGCATTGCGGATGGAGCGCTTGTCTTATGAATACATTATTCATGCTCGGTGCTTCTTTAAGATTTACATTCTCTTATATTTGCTATTTATTTTCAGAAAATTGACCAGCAATAAAAAAATATTTTTTGCTAATACTATTTTACTGAAATTGATTTTGTTACATTACTATTGGCAGTGTTATCGGCATTTATATAGTGTCAACATATTCCACAGTGGAATATATTGATTGATGGAGATGAATGGGGACTGTATGACATGTTTTGCTCAGGGTTTTCAGGGATTAGCCCATTTGTAGGGGAACCCATTGAAAGAAATGACCTTGTTCCATTTTCACTCTTTAACGTTGAAGTTGGTTTCTTTGAGGATATAAAAGTAATATATATGAAATTCAATTCCCAATTACAGGAGACTTCTGTTTTAAATAAAACTATTTCCATAGAAAACCTGCAAGATTATAGAGTTAGTATCAGAGGTAGTGTTTTCATATTCAAAGAAACCAAGTAAACCTTTTGCAAAAAGTCCTGGTTAAAAGTATGACATATTCTGTACTGGGGATAGAGGTAACTTGACTCGACTTGAGTTTGGATTACATTTTGGATGAGAAGATACATCTAGGCATGACTGAAAATACTGACTACTAGAATGGAATGTACTAGGGATGGAGGTAACTCAACTCAACTTGAGATGAGTTTGGATTATATTTTGGATGGGAAGACTGGAAATACTGACTACTACTAACTACTAGCAGGGCCGGTGCTAGGATTTTTGGCTACACAGGCGAAAAATAGCCCCCCCACTCCCCCCCACACACAAATAAGATGTATCTTTAGCGGTGTTTCGTATCCAGCCTTTTGAAATCTCAGTTTAGTGTATTGTACCCCCCTTTAGTGTGTCTTAAACCCCCTTGTATGTCTCTTACAACCCCCCATGTGTATCTCCTTTCCCCTTTGTGTGTCTTTCTTTCCCACAGCCCTTTTCTGTGGGTCTCTCCCCTCAGCCTGTTTTTTGTGTGTCCCTCTTCCCCCTCAGGGCTCTTTGTGTAACCGTTCCCTCCCAAGCCATATAGACAGAGATATATAGCAACACACACATACAGGCACATAGTCACAGAAATATGCACAGTCAAACAATCAACACATACAGGTACACAGACATACAGTCATACAGACACACACAGAGACATGCAGACACTGACATATAGAGAAATGAAGACACAGTTATACAAACACAGACATACAGAGACATGCAGATGCAGGCATACAGATACATACAGGCATGCAGAGACATACATACACAGGCATGCAGGGACATATATACACAGACATAGTCATACAAAGATATACAGAACAAGGCATACAGAGACTGCTATGTTTACATATGGGTTAATCCAGTCTCTAGTGGCTGCCTCATTGGCTGCTAGAGGCACTTCCGCACTTCTCACCGTGATTTTCACAGTGAGAAGACGCCAGCGTCCATAGGAAAGCATTGAGAATGCTTTCCTATGGACTGACTGAATGTGCGCGCGGCTCATGCCGCACATGCACATTCGTCGGAAGAGGGAGGGGAGTCCCCAGCGTCGAGGGAGCCCGGCACTGGAGAAAGGTAAGAGATTTAACCCCTTCCTCTCCCTTCAGCTCGGCAGAAACGAGTTTGTTTTCCTGGCACTATAGTGGTCCTTTAATGTTTTCAGTGTGCCCACAATCCTTTTTGTTTTTGCTATGAAAGTTTGGAATCCAGACCAGATTCCCTTTGGAGTTACGCACCCAGCCCTAGCCCCCACCTTTAGAGGCTACTTAGGAGGTGACCACAGGTGTGTGTATATATGAGGAGTTTTTGGATAATAATGTCACTTTTATTATAACCTTCATTTAGCACACATTGATTTGCATTGTGAGTATATTCATCCACGCACTAACACTTTGATTGTGAAGGTTTGACACTGTTTTTGATTGCTTTTATTACATTAATTCATTAATTTTGTATACTCACAATGCTCTTACAATAGATTAACTTAATCTATAGCAATGCCAGGCTACTCTTTATATAGAAAAGACAGGGAAGGCAAGAAAGGGGGAGGGCTGACCCTGTATGTGAAGGATAGCATAAAATCTAGCCTAATAAAAGTTAGTGAGGCGAACATAGAGCCGTTTGGGTTATGTTAGAATTTGGTAATCACACAGCAACTCGTGTAGGTGTTATTTATAGGCCCCCAGGACAAATAGAAGAGTTAGATAATCTACTAGTTGAGGAAATAGCTAAAATGACAATGAAGGGGGAAGTTATCATCATGGGTGACTTTAATCTTCCTGATGTGAACTGGAAAACCAAAATAGCCGCTTGTTCCAGGAGCAAACATATTCTTTACTCCCTACTGGGATTGTCTCTAAAACAAGTCGTTGAGGAGTCAACTCACAAAGAGGCCATACTATATTTAGTGTTAACAAATGGAGATTGATATTACTGTAGGTGAAAGTTTAGGATCCAGTGATCATAAGTCAGTGTGGTTAAATATAAGAACATTGTTACACCACACAAAAACAAAAGTTTTAGACTTTAGAAAAACAGACCTTTCTAAAATTAGAATATGTATAAAGGAGTCATTATCAGACTGGAGCAATTTAAATGAAGTCCAAGAGAAATGGGAATATTTAAAAGTTGCACTGATGAAGGCAACAGAAAATAGCATTAGGTTTGTAAAAGCAAAAAATTCAAGAAACCACTGTGGTACTTCGCAGATGTGGCCAAAATAGTAAAAAAGAAAGTTAGCATTTAGTAATAGAGATGTCGCGAACTGTCCGCCGGCGAACAATAGCGTGTTCGCGTTGGGCGAACATATCCGATTTCCGGTCCGCCCCCTATACGTCATCATTGAGTAAACTTTGACCCGGAACCTCCCAGCCAGCAGACACATTCCACCCAATCAGCAGCAGACCCTCCCTCCCAGGAAGGGTTGCTGACTGTGAGGTTCCGGGTCAAAGTTTACTCAATGATGATGTATAGGGGGCGGACTGGAAATCGGATATGTTCGCCCAACGCGAACACGCTATTGTTCGCCGGCGGACAGTTCGCGACATCTCTATTTAGTAATTATAAAAAAAACAAGAGTGAGGAAGACAGAATGATCTATAAGATTAGGCAGAAAGAGGCTAAGCAAATTATAAGAGCTTCCAAATCACACACAGAAGAGAAAATAGCACAGTCAGTAAAAAAATGGGGACAAAACATTTTTTAGATACATAAATGTGAAAAGGAAAGTAAAACAAGGATTAGTTAGATTAAAAACAAAAGAAGGAAGGTCTAGCTGACTGCCTCAATGCATATTTTTGTTTAGTATTTACAGATGAAAATAAAGGAAAGGGCCTCAGTTAGCAAAAAGGACAAATGAGTAATTTGTTACATGTGAGTTTACAGAGGAAGATGTTCTATTTCAACTGTCAAAAGTAAAGACTAATAAGTTAATGGGACCTGATGGAATACACCAAAAGTTATTAAAAAAAACAAAAACTTATTGGTGTACTAGCAAAACCATTAACAGATTTATTAAACCAATCATTAACAGGAGTAGTCCCAGAAGATTGGAAGTTAGCGAATGTACCCATTCACAAGAAAGGTAGTAGGGAGGAGCCAGGCAACTATAGGCCAGTAAGCCTTACATCAGTAGTGGGGAAAGTGATGGAAACCATGTTAAAGGATAGGATTGTTGAACATTTAAAAATCATATGGATTTCAAGATCAGAGACAACATGGGTTTACTTCAGGGAGATCATGCCAAAGTAATCTTATTGATTTTTTTTGACTGGGTAACTAAAATAATAGATCAGGGTGTTGCAGTAGATATTGCTTACCTAGATTTCAGTAAGGCTTTTGACACTGTTCCACAAAGAAGGCTTATCAATATACTGCAATCTTTAGGTTTGGATTCCAATATTGTTGAATGGGTAAGGCAGTGGCTAAGTGACAGGCAACATAGGGTTGTAGTCAGTGGAGTATATTTGAAGCATAGGCTTGTCACCAGTGGGGTACCTCAGGGATCTGTACTTGGACCCATTCTCTATAATATTTTTATTAGTGATATTGCAGAAGGTCTTGATGGTAAGGTATGTCTTTTTGCTCATGATACTAAGATATGTAACAGGGTTGATGTTCCAGGAGGGATAAGCCAGATGGCAAATGATTTAGGTAAACTAGACAAATGTTCAGAGTTGTGGCAACTGACATTTAATGTGGATAAGTGCAAGATAATGCATCTTGGATGTAAAAACCCAAGGGCAGAGTACAGAATATTTGATAGATTCCTAACCTCAACATCTGAGGAAATAGATTTAGGGGTGATTATTTCTGATGACTTAAAGGTAGACTGACAATGTAATAGAGCAGCAGGAAATGCTAGCAGAATGCTTGTTTGTATAGGAAGAGGTATTAGCAGTAGAAAGAGGGAAGTGCTCATGCCATTGTACAAAACACTGGTGAGACCTTACTTGGAGTATTGTATGGAGTACTGGAGACCAGAAGAATAATGATACTTTAGAGAGAGTTCAGAGAAGGGTTACTAAACTGGTTCATGGATTTCAGGATAAAACTTACAAGGAAAGGGTAAAGGAACTTAACATGTATAGCTTGGAGGAAAGACGAGACAGGGGAGATATGATAGAAACATTTAAATACATAAAGGGAATCAACACAGTAAAGGAGGAGACTATATTTAAGAGAAGACAAACTACCACAACAAGAGGACATGGTCTTAAATTAGAGGGGCAAAGGTTTAAAATAACATCAGGAAGTATTACTTTACTGAGAGGGTAGTGGATGCATAGAATAGCCTTCCAGCTGAAGTGGTAGTAGTTAACACAGTAAAGGAGTTTAAGCATGCGTGGGATAGGCATAAAGCTATCCTAACTATAAGATAAGGCCAGGGACTAATTAAAGTATTTAGAAAATTTGGCAGATTAAATGGACCAATTGGTTCTTATCTGCCGTCACATTCTATGTTTCTATGTTAATACACTTTAGCTTGATTAGCACTATTTAATTTGTCTCCCACATTTAGAGTTGCTGTATGACCCACCGATATTGGGGTACTGTGAAGTAGTGGTGGGCTTAGAACACTATGGCCATATGGTGGAACTGAATCCCCATATTTGTTTTCTTAGATAGGCAAATTTAAGTAGCCTGATATTGTATTTTCATGCGTGCACTGTAACGTAATTTGTATCATGACAGGAAGACAATGGCAGCAGCCAGGAGGGACAGGTTCAGGTAAATAAAACTAACCTTCCCCTGCGGCCAGCAGAGACACAGTGGAGCAGTTGCCATCAGCCGTCATATTCAAGGGCATAAATTTTGAGTACTAATATATATTACATGTTTATTTTTATAATATGATTATTTTAAAATTATATGTAGTAAATAAACATTTACTTATTTTTATATCTTAACTTTTTGTCTGCTGTGTGATTGAAATGCCAGATAGCAAATGTTACTGTTTTCTACAAATAACAATATAAAATCTTTCTTTCATCCAACCAGCTTAGTGTGAATCTGGTTGAAACTCACTATTTGATAAATATTCAAATCCTACCTACTAGTTTGGTGAATTCTGACTCCATTGGCATTTTGCAGGTTTACAAAAGCCAAATGCGGTCAGGATTTGGTAGGACCGACCGATTCTATAACATTTATTTAGCAACTTTTTCAAACTCAGTGAGATCTGAATACAAAACAATATAAAACATTAACAAAGTAAAAAATATGTAAATTAAATAAATGTAAAGCCTATGGGGGTCGGTAATGTCTTCATATTATTATAATGGAGGTATTGCACCTCCATATTCCCCCACCTGCCATGCCACTAGGTCAGAGGTAAGCAACCTTTGGCACTCTAGATATTGTGGACTACATCTCCCTTGATGCTTTGCCAGATTTATGGGTGTAAGAGGATTATAGGGATTGCAATCCACAACATCTGTAGTGGCAAAGTTTGACTACCAGTGCACTAATTACTCCCCCTTTGTTGTTACTATTACAGCCCATACTTTTTGTCCATGGGTGGGGTCCTCTGGGGGGACACTGATCACGAGTTATTTCGGTAAAACAATTCAGATTTTTTTATTTTTTTTAGTCCAGGCCCATATTTGAAGATTTGTGAAATCTAGACAGTGTTGAATTCCATGAACAGCAAATAGCCGAAAAATAACCCTAATGCTGATTTTAAAGCAGACAATGGATGTTAATTCAACTGAACTTCAACTGGATCTGCCTAAATATATAAATCACAAATACGACAGAAATTCATTAATGTCAACTAAACTTTGTACATCTAAACTCAAACGTTTAGTGAATAACCCCATATATATTGTTTAAGAACCTATCCTCACATATCACTGCAAGATACATTTGGATTTACAAACAAAAAACATAACCACTGTTAGCTAGAACATACAACACCTACTTATAAAAGTGTGCCCTCTAAACACCAACTAAGAAAAACCAAAAACATACACATAAGTAGGGTTGGAAAATTAGAAATCTCCCCAAATAGGAGATAATACCACCTTGAGTAGGTACAGAAAATATAATTCCAGAGATCTGGGGAAGTAATTAAAAATAGGACATAGGGTAATAATGTCAAATATAGGTCACCCCGCAATATATAAATTGCACTCACAGGAATATGGATAACTTCAAGCCCATCATAGATATCATCATCGTATCATTCTTCGTGATGAATCTGTTTTAGATTTCTAATTTTTCAACCCTACTTATGTGTGCTTTTGTTTTTTTCCATTTGGTTTTAAACTTAATATAGTCTGTAGGGTTAACGTTTAACAAATAAAATAACTAAATCTGGCTGGGTGTCTGACACTTTCAGATCTGTAGTAATCTCTTATGAATAGCAAGAGAGACTCGCCCATCAGCTAAGTTATAAAGTAAAGAAAGCAATCCTAGATATTTATTATAAACCATATTATAAAAATATGAATAGAATGCATAGGAAAAGATAAAATTTCACAAATCCATCCAGACAGCATTTTCAAGGATGCATTAATGCATTGAAGAGCATTAATATTGCATGCTGAGAAAATCATTTTTGAAATGTCATGATTTATTTTTCATGCTTGCTCTTCTTGCAGAAAAAAAAAAAATCATAACATAACTTTAAAAACCTGCAAAAGGTAAATAAATCATATCACACTACAGATGAAGACAGACTAGAAGAAGGGATAAATTGAAGTATTTTTTTTGTAAAACTTGTAACTCAAATTTGCCTTAAATTATGGGAAATAGATTTCTCATTTTTATCTAATTTGTAAATGACAGACTTGTCTGTTCGCCTCCTTTAATTTACATCAGATTTAACATAAAATAAATATTGAATAAGTATTAGTCTGTCACTTTCCAAGCTGTCTTCCAATTAAAGATGATGATTTTTGTAATCCTAAGTAACCAAAATATTATATAAACAGAAATCCTAAAATATATTAGAATGGCTGGATTTAATGTTAATAATAAAATAAACAGGGCAAGCAGGGCTCAGGAAAACAGAGTGGAGGTAAACGGTAAGACAAGCCAATGGTCAAGGAATACAGAAGTCAGAATAGTCAAGATACAAGCCTATAGTGAAAACACAATAGAATCAATAGAATAAATGCACTCAAAGATTACCAGAATGGGCACAGTACAAATGTCAAAATGAGTTTAAATAGCCCTAAGAGGACTGTGATTCGCCAGTAGTCATTATGTGACGTCAGAACGTGCGTGCGCAATGTTTGCACAATGGCACACACGTATGCATCACAATTAGGGTCTGGACAGGCAGAGCATTGGAGAGTGGCGTCTGCAGCCACTAAGTGGCTACTAAAAAAGACTAAACATACCCCACTTTCAATACCTTGGGTTGTCTATTTTTTCAAATGGTATGCCATTATGGGGGTAATTCTCATTCCTGGGCTACCACACCGTCTCAAAGGTAACATTACTAATCTGGCAAATTTCAATTTGAAAATGGAACGTTCTATATTTGACCCTGTAACTTTCCAAAACACCATAAAACCTGTTAATGGGGGGTACTGTTGTACTCGTGAGACATCGCTGATTACAAATATGTGCATTTTATTGCAGTAAAACCTAACAGTATTATGACATTCACAGCTAAAATGTCAGACGGAAATACAAATTTAAACAAAATCTTATTTTCTCACATTTTTTTTAAAATTTTATTCATAATAAATTATGTTCCATATATGAATAGTTAATGATAAATTAAAGCCCTGTTTCTCCTGAACAAAATGATATATAATAAGTGTAGGTGCACTTAATGTGACAGCAGTGAATTACGGTTGAACAGACATATAGCGCAAATTCCAGTTTTTGTTTACGTTTTGTTTTGATCAGAATGTGCACTATTGACTCCGTCCTGAAGGGGTTAACTAGTTCCCATGAAAAAAAAAAACAAAAAAAACAATCTTTTAACATGTGTACACATTTACATATACATTTTGACAGCAGTGCATCCCTTCCCTAATGAATGATTTAGAAATGATAGAGCCCTTGCACACTGTGATGGGAGTTACACACAACAGTACTTTAAAAGGATACTCTAGGCATCATAACCACGTCATCTCATTGTAGTTGTTTTGGTGCCTTGAATCCTCTAGCACTGTCTCACTCTTCAGTGCTAAACTGTGTTTTTGCTTTAATGATTTAACCTGGGCCTGGGAGCTCTCATTCAGTTACTCCATTAAAACAGTTTAAAGGGTTACTTTAACTCTACGGAGGCAGAGGGGGGTTATGAGGGGGAGGTTTTCTCTGTAATATGCTCTATTGGGCACTGATGAGAAGCCTCCCCCTCCTCTTACTATAAAAGTTGGGAAAAAAAGTTTTACTTACATGACATCCAGCGACGGATAAAGCTCCTGGTGCTGATTTTCCACACTCCCCTCTGTTATCACAGGGGACATAGACAAGCTTGTGATTGGACCAATTGACAACTCAGCTTCTAAGGTCTAAAGTCCCTTTAATTACAATCGGTTTCATTTAGAATTTCTTATCTCCTGCAGTTTGGCCAAATCTATTTGCCCTCCAATTTTTTTTGTATGGTTCTCACTGCATATATCATATTTATATATAATATTCAAATACAGGCCTAAACAAAAACAAGGAGAATTATTTTTTGTGTGCCTAGTGTGTGCCTAAGCATTACTGCCATAATCCTGAAGTATGACTATGGTCCTGATTTAAAAGACATTAAATATTCTGGATATACCTCTGTCTGCAAACAACATGTATTTTCTTGTCAATAAATCTTCTGTCTGGCTTAACCTCAATCAAACCTTTCAAACGTTTTCCTTATATGTTAAAATGTATCTGGGCTCTCAATGTCCAGTGATTTAATGTGAGCACTAGATGAGAATGTGGTAACCCAGATGCTCATCTGGCTTTGTGATGCTATAGGGTAGTGTTGACCTTTCATGTGTCATCCAGCAAGCAAAATGTCACTTTATCTAAATATAGTTCATCTTATTCTAGAACACTAAATGCTATACTTTAGGTGACACTTGATAAACGTAATCTCACTAATAAAGTCACACATGAGTAACATGTATAAGAAAATATCCACAATTACAGCAGTCAGATTAGTGAGAATTATACACATATTCAAACCTCCACTGTCTTGACCTACAGCAATTTTCCACTAACCTCCAAACTCTCCTTTTGCCCATCATAATCCTCAGCATTTATGTTGTTGATCTCTGAACACAGTGTCCAGGTACTAAATTATAAAAAAATGAAATTAATTATAAAATGTTTTAGTTGTAATATTTAAAAAAAAAAAAAGCTGATCTGCACCTTCATAAAAATAATTAATGAAACGATAAAGAAAATATATACATTTGAAACCATAATAATTATATACCTTAATTATCTTTAGAAGCAAGTAATTGCATTTCATTTTATTCTAAATGTAAAGAAGGACCACATACAGATCAAAATTGATATTATGAAATCATTACTATTAATTTTGTAGCAATTATAATGTTTATTTATTGATTTTAGGGACTTGTCCTTAAACTAAGAAGTATTGATTTAACATTTCCCCAAAAAATTACATTTAACATATGGAGTTTATCAGTTTGCCAGTTTATCAGTTTTACTGAACACAAACACATAAAAAGCTTAATGTTAATACTTTTATAGAAAAATGTTTTGTACAAATTATTATTAAATACTTATGTACTGTGAGTTGTAAGGTTCTGAATTCCCTAATGTACTTGAGTGTTCTTTATTTCCATGTGTGGAAGAAGACAGGGTCTGAAAGCAAAGTATCTCTCCTACTACCTGAATCCATGTATACATTGATGGTGGGGTATCTTTATGCCATGTCAGGGGTATTGCTATTTTGGCTGCCTTTAGGATGCTGTAAGGAAATTGATTTTTATAAATTTTGAGGGGAATATGATGCAATAACATTGCAGCAGAGGTAAGCATCAATAGATTATAAATTTATATGTCCCACCACTTTAGGGGAATTCCCATCAAATATAAAGACATATCAGAGAGACTCAATATTAATATGGAGAGCTTTAGATATTTGATACCACTGTTTAAACTACTTGTATAATGTTTCTTGAACACATGTCAAGGTATAAGATATAGGTGTAAGTAGCAATCCCATCCCACTATTCCTCTGCAAGGTTAAAGTCAGATTTCTCCTCCTATTTGATGGCATCTGCAGGTTATGGTGAATATCTATTCTTAACTACCATGGTATAGTTAATATTCATTTTGGAGGGCAGAGGATTGCTGCCCCCTCAAATTGTGCAGTTTCTTGGAGGAGCAATACTGATGCTGGAAGGAAGAAAGGTAATGTGACATTTTGACCTAATTAAAGCATGCAATAATGTCACCTGGTGTGCCAACATAAGACTAATCAAAGGAGTAATTACTTTGTGACCATATAAGGTATGGCATACAATTCCATGTGTATAATAAGGATGATGTGTGTTAAGAAAAGAAAAGAGAAAAAAAAATAAACGATATTCAAAAGAACACAAAATAATGGGCATTCAAGAAATTGCACATGTAGTAGTTATCAATAGAAATTATAGCCTCCATATAGAAATATCTAATCTATGTAGTACATATGCATCACAAAACAAACATAAACAAGTTAATACATAAAAGGCAACTTCCCTGTAGAGCTAAACACAGGAACCCATATTATTTTAAATGTTAATACTGTGTAATGTACTGAGTGAGCCATGCGTTCCAATGCATCATTCATGGTATTTATAGCGCTCAGATGATTGCAAACTAGTAAGATTTGGCCCAAGAGACTTTTAAAGCAATGTCCCATAGTTAAGACATCTTAAAACCAGAATATTTTTCTAGACCTGACAATTCATGCCTCCTTCTGAGCACAATTATATGGGAATTATTGATCAACACAAAATTATTTCTTGACAAATATCCTTAACAAATCAAAGAGAAATAGTGATTGGAATTATTTGTAAGGAATATGAAAGTTTTAGTAGCAATATAATTTTAAATTAACTGTGCTTACTCTTAGTTTTCACACCTGCAGATCAGATCTCGGCTGAAAGTTTGACCAGTTGTCAAATGTGTGCAGGGTTCCTAGATATTTTAACTTGGCACTACCAAAAGGGAAAAGCTTTCCTTAGAGAAATTGTCACCACATCTGGGATGCATATAGTGAATATATGAGAATCATTAAAATATTTAGATTCTATAAAACTTAATTAGAAAATTCTGACATTATAGCAATGTTCTACAGCTGTGTCATTTTGATGCTCATTCTTCATTCTGATGCCTTTAAAAGATATGTGTCTTTGTCTTTATAGGGAGCACTATAAAACAATATACTCATTAAAGAAAATGTGGAATAAATCCTGATTGTCAGAGTTGCCAGTGTAAAACCATGGTCCATCTTGTCAATCACTTTTTCATGTCTGTAGCCAGGACAGCCAGGGTTCCAGTTGTTTTAACATATTGGGTGAAATTGAAAACATGTATGAGGTTATCTTAGACTTTGTGGTCAGGTATGTATCCAGTGACTGTCAAAAACAGTGTCAACTTATGAACCAAAGAAGAGTTTGATGTCAACATTGAGTAACATTATGGGTCTGTAACAGTATGTTGGAGTAAGGTTATGGCCTCTGCAAATCTCTCTACAGTAATGTATTAAAATATTGTATGAAACCACCAGGTGCTGTTTTGAAAGTATTGAGAGTTTGACTCAGCTCATCCAAAATTAAAGGGGAATTCAAAGCCTTATTTGCCAGTTCTACAGATGCTTTAGAGATGTGGTATTGCTGACCTACATTATATCTGCCTTTTAAATGTACAACTGACATATTCTATGATGGAGTGATCAAGCAAGCATTTAGCCACATGTATTGCCCTGTTAAAAAACAAAACATATGATGGCAGTAAAGGTATGAGCGTTTAAGAGAATCATCGCATAGGTCGACCAACCATGCTCTCACCAATGTCAGCCTTGCATAGAACTAACTAGACAAGACTTGCAGTTTTGCTATATCATGATCACAGCTTTGTTTTTTGATTGCATGCTCTTAATGCTATAAAGTGGCCTCACAATGCAATGGTGCTCTTCTTAAAATGTTATCCCTGGGCGTGTCCTGGCAGCTCATGGACTCGGACGCATGAGCCGTCAGCTCCTCTGAGGGTGAGACTACATACAGCAATTAGAAGAGATTTCACTAACCTACCTGCGAGACAATAATACCCCAAACAGACTCAAGTCACCATGTCCCAACGAGGCCCAAAGAGAGCGAAAATGAGGCAAACAGAACTACAAATCTCCTCCCTAACACCGCCATGGAGACACACACAAAATGGCACCGACGGCCCCAACTCTCCCGCGGCCAGCTCGGATCGGAGTGGTAACACATGCTTCTCAGCAACAAACGCTGCTTCAGCATCAGAAGATGCCATGCAAAGGATGCTACAAAACTTACAGAACACACTGCAAGCTGAGTTCGCCAAATTAGCAAAGAACATCCGCGCTGATATAAAAGAAATAAGTGAGCGAACTTCTGTACTTGAGGACAAAACTGAGGAAATTATCGAGGCCCACAACAACCTAACTGAGGCATTTGAATCATTGGACTCAAGCCTGACCCTCTTAACTGCCAAAGTAGCAGATCATGAAGACCGTGACAGGCGAAATAATACAAGCCTCAGAGGGCTTGCGGAAGAAATTAAGCCTTCAGAATTTTATGATTATGCTCTGGGCCTGTTCAAGGCCTTATGCCCAGGCCTCACTGATGCCGACCTACGCCTTGACCGCATACACCACTTACCGTGGATTTCTGGACTCATCCACACCATAGGATGTACTCACTTGAGTTCATTATTTTACATTGAAGGAAGCCATTATGCGGGCAGCACGAAACGCTGATAATATCCAAACTGAATTTGCTGGGGTGAAACTATTCATTGACCTCTCAGCAGCAACTCTAGCAAAGCGCAAAGAAATGAAACTTCTGATGCAAGCTCTACAGGATGCGGACATTCTATACAAATGGGGTTACCACAAGACACCCCCAGTGATGTACTAACCCATCTACACTACTTTCATGCTAAGGAAGCACTACTCCAAGCAACAAGAACAGGCGGAGAACCACCACAAATAACAAGAACATCAAAATGTTCACTGACCTCTCAGCAGCCACATTGCAGAGAAGAAAGGAATTTAGGGAAACGACAGAAACCCTCCGCTACAACAATATACAGTACAGATGGGGATTCCCTATCCGCCTTCTAATTAGAAGAAATGGTACGGTGACCACGGTGAACACTCCGGAAGAAGGCCGCAAACTGCTGCGCAGCTGGAACGTTCTGCCGAATCCGGAGAGGAAAGACGCGACTACAGCGCAAAGAATGCCCCCAGAATGGAAAAAGAACGAAAAAAAAAAGGAACACACACAGAGACAATTTTCCTTCTGCTGATGACACCGGGGCAGAGCCTGACGTCTGGCAGACAGCGAGGCGCAAGTATTCCTAGCACTACATGTTTAACTATAAATACCCAGGGCCACACACGACACACACCCAAAAAAAAAAAAAGCCAACAAGGCTTGACGAGCACAGGAGCATATGAACCACAAACACACCAAAACACAAAAAAAAAAAAAAGTAAAATAAACCAGCATACTACACGCTACAGCAATAGCCGGTAAACACACAGCGCAACCAACACAACACACATGAGAATACCGAAGGAAAGATTCGGGCACTTCAGGTGCAACCAACTACACCACACCTTAGAAGTCGACAAAGTAACCATGCTCACACCTTGCACTATCACGGTAGTGCAACACCCTTCGGTGGGAAATGTATACTAAAATGTTTGTTTCTGTATACACTTTTGTTTTGTTCTATTCGAATGTTATGTACGATGTTTTTATAGCTAACTCCTTAGTCCTACCCCCTACCATCCTGAACCCAACCCCAGGCATTGCAGAGCCCCGCAGAGGGAACCACGGAGGCAACATATACATGGACCCCTGGGAGGGACCGTATACCACCACGGTGACATATACACTGACAGAAACACCCAATACCTCTAAAAACTACTCATTAAAATATGAAAATATATAGCCACAATGTTATGGGGTTGAACACCCCAGTAAAGAGATACTGTCTAACTAGAGATCTGCGCAAAACACGTCCGGACATAGTGTGCCTACAAGAAACGCACCTTAAGCAGGCGTCCAAGCTAGCACAAGCACAATACCACAACACAGCGACATCTAAAACTAAAGGGGTATCTATATTGATCAGCAAGGAGGTATCCTTTAAGCCCTTGTACGAAGACACGGATATACAGGGGAGGTTTATAATACTGGCGTGCGAAATTAACAATTTAGAGCACACGAAGGTAAATATTTATGCACCAAATGCCAATCAGAGAAACTTCTTGCACAAAATCATAACGCGCCTTGCGCAAGTCCAGAGGGGCATCACGATCATATGTGGGGACTTGAACCACATACTAGACCCCAAAAGAGACTCAACAGTAAGACCAAACACATCCAGAAACAACCCTCACACGAGAATGCAAACCCTTGGTTCGCCTACTTAGCGAACATGACCTATATGACGCATGGAGGGTATTACACCCGGAAGAAAGGGACTATACAGTCTTCTCCCAGGTCCACAATACCTATTCCCAGATAGACGGGTTCTACATAAAGGGAACATTCCTTAACCAACTAATAGCATGCTCGATAGGCACCATCACATGGTCTGACCACGCCCCAGTTACTCTCGAACTACTAGATGCATACAACTATAAACACAGGAGCCCCTGGAGACTGAATGAGACCCTCTTGCATGACTCCCAATTTTGTGAAAACCTCAACACCAACATGCACAGATACTTTGCCGATAACCAAACACCTGGAATAACACCGGAGACCCTATGGCAGGCACACAAACCGGTTATTAGAGGATCCCTTATAGGTAGAGCGAGCGCACTAAAACGTGAGACCCAAACTAAAATGAAGCACTGGCTAAAAATCACTGTATAATCTTAAACAAAAACCAGCTGGCCCCAACTTCTGATCTTAAACGACAAATTCAGGAGAAATTAGGGGAAATCAAAGAACAAGATCTGGCAAAAACAGGGTATCACCTTAGAAAACTTAGGACCACACAATACGTACAGGGCAATAGGGCAAGCAAATTACTAGCCAGGAGACTGTCACACAGAAGCGCGAACACTAAGATCCCATTCATACAAAATCACACAGGGGAAAAGAAGGTGACACCCAAGGACATTGGAGATGTCTTTGCGGATTACTACTCATCTCTATACAATCTGGGTAAAGATGCTGACACAAGCCAACCAACTATGGACAGAATAGCGAAGTACCTCGCTGGGGTCTCCCTACCATCACTGACGGAGGAACAAATAGCTATGATACAAGACAATATCACAGTAGAAGAAGTGCTCCAGGCCATATCCCACCTACCAAGCGGGAAAGCCCCAGGCCCAGACGGGTTCACCAACAATTATTACAAAAAATTTGCACACACCCTAGCCCCACACTTAAACTTATTCAATGCAATCACTCTCAAAGCGGACGCGCCGGCAGAGATGTTGGGTGTGCACATAGTTACGCTGCCTAAACCAGGGAAACCAACCACATGTAGCCAAAACTTCAGACCAATCTCACTACTTAACATGGACATTAAACTTTACGCAAAAATAAAAGCCAACAGAATAGCCAACATAATCCCGACACTAATTCATGATGATCAGGTGGGCTTTACAAAAGGCAGACAGGGTTCGGACAACACCAGGAAGGTAATTGACCTGTTGTACAGCCTGATCGGAAAAGGAGAGGGGGGGGATACTTCTATCATTGGATGCAGAGAAGGCTTTTGACAGGCTCAACTGGCCTTTTCTGCAGGCAGTGCTTGGTAAATATAGGTTCCCCCCAACCTTTATAAATGCTGTACAAGCACTCTACTCTCACCCCACAGCCAAAGTCCTAAACTCTGGGTTTGTATCCAAATACACATCACCAATGGATCGCAACAGGGGTGCCCCCTATCACCGCTACTCTATTTTCTGGGGCTGGAACCCCTGGCAGCTGTCATTAGAGCTGATACAGACACACAAGGAGAGATAACGAATACAAGCTTAACTTGTTCGCGGATGATATCCTAGTAACACTAACACACCCCATAATCTCCCTACCAAAGCTGATGACTAGAATCAGAGAGTACGGGGCAGTGCCATACTACAAGCTAAACGTCATGAAAACCCAGGCCCTAGGAATAAAATTAAGGGACAATCTCGCAAACAAACTGGAACGGGCATTCCCCCTAGACTGGAGACACGACCATCTAACATTCTTGGGGATCAAAATAACCAAAAACCCAGCTCACTTGTTCCGACACATTTACACCCGAATGTTGAAAGAATTTTCAGACACCTTGCACACATGTAGGGGTAGATACCGGTCATGGCTAGGTCGCATAGCGGCAGTCAAAATGACACTCACCCCTAAGATACAGTATCTTTTCCATACGCTCCAAATACCAATAACAAAACAATTCCTAAAAAACATGCAACATACCATTAGCTCATTCATATGGGAGGGGAAAAAGGCAAGAGTAGCAGCAGGGACATTACATCGATCAGTCAAGACTGGAGGATTAGGCCTACCCAACCTAACCGCATACCACAGGGCAGCATACCTACATAACATCACTCAAATCAACAGGCTTACCGACGTCCCACAATGGGTGACGATTGAAGCCAGCAAAGCACCACATGGTGATTTCCGGTCACTCATGTGGAAACAGACGAAAAATAACCGTGAACTAGACGCCCTCCTACCAACTACCCAAACCCTACTGCGAGTATGGAACACAATGAAACGCGAATTAGTGTCAAAACCGACGTTACCCCTAGCCATGCCAATGCGCACTATTGGACTGGAGATCCCTACCTTCCCTTGGGAAATATGGGTGAAGGGAGGTGTACACCACATGTACCAAATGATAGACAGGGGTTGCATACTACCGTTCCCCGACATTCAGGACAAGTAAATCCTTCCCACTAAAGCAATATTCTCCTACCTCGAGCTCAAATCTTACGTGTTAGACAAATTAGGGAAACAAACGGATGTCACCGCAAAGACACACATGACAGAATTTGAAAACCAATGCACGGGAATACCACCACTCAAGAAAATAATGTCCTTGGGATACCAGAAATTAATAGCGCAACAATCACATACACTAGGAGAGATAAAAATGTCATGGCAACAGGATATAGATAGAATAATAACAGACAGGGACTGGGAGAGAGCATACACGGCCCACAAGGGGCTTACAGCATGTGCCACACACCTGGAACTACAGCGCAAAATCCTATACCGCTGGTATTTAGTACCGGACAAATTGCACAAAATATGGCCTACAACCAGCAATATATGCTGGAGGTGCAGGAGGGAAGTGGATACAATGATACACGTCTGGTGGACATGCACTATACTCAGACCGTTTTGGGAAGAGGTAGCAAATATACTGCAGAAGATACTACCAGCCACAAGAGTAGATGAACCACAGGTGTGTCTCTTGTTCATCTTACCAGAAAAAAATACCAAAACAAATCAAGCTGATAATATACCACACATTAATTTCAGCCAACTTAGTGATATCCAGACATTGGAAAAAAAACAATGACCCCACCTATAGAGGATCTTGTATAGCAGGTAGACCAAAATTGGGCGTACGAAAAAATGGCCAACACACAATTTGAAACACGAAAAGTGATACAGGAGGCACACAACCTGTGGGTAAAACATATTACAAGTCCACTCACCACAACACCCAACCACAACCACTCTAGCGAGACTAACGACTCTTGAATCATAGATTAAGAGGTGCCACGCAGAGCGCCAACAGGCAAAGACGCAGCACATAAGAGAACGAAAACAAAAAACAAAAAACAGCCTGGAACCTACATAGCTAACATTACCAATCCACACACAAAGAAATCTCACAGAGACTCTTAGAAATAAATATGACAACTGCACACACCTAGATGACCTAAATATGACCATAACCGACAAGAGGGAACTGATCATCAAAACACCATGTATTTGTAAAAAGGAAATTTCTGTACAGTAACAATAAATCTCTGGAACCAATGAAAACCAGATGCGCATGTATACAGATGTTTATCCATGATGTACACATATGTATATGATTACACATAGCTACTGTCTGTGTAGTCAGCCTGCAGTGTATTCCCCCCCCCTCTTTTCCTCGTTCTGTATCCCCATCTTTCTTTTTGATGTATGACAAAATAAAAAATTGTCAATTGAAAAAAAAAAAAAAGGTTCATGTCTTTAATACTGTAAGTCACCCTTAGGAAAGGGTCACTTCCGCTAGGTATGTTATAACGATGAGCTAATTTACACATGTTTCATGAGGGCTTACTCCTAGCCTCCATTTACCCAACAGACAGGTAGGCATGTGTATAGCAACTCAACCACCCTCCCCCATGTTTTGACTTCACAGAGCCGTCAAAAGTTTGGTTCATGTCAGATGACCCTTGTCTGACAAACACCCTTGCTCACTACTCCACCTCCACCCCCTTATGTTTCACAATACACAATATCATGACATACCCTACTTCAACTAATGGCTAAACAAACCAGACAAAATCCATCACTAAGAGCCTCTGCTGCACCAAGACGATCTGCATCATACGAATGCAGACACACTTAAAATATACCCATGGCCCTAACTATAATATCGCTTAATGTGAAGGGTTTGAATTCTCTGCATAAACGAAGGCTCGTCCTTGACGAAGCCAAAAAAAATTAAGGCTACGGTGGCCGCCTTCCAAGAAACCCATTTCCTAAACTCTAACCTGACTAAATTCAAATCCAAACAATTCCCCATAGGCTACCACTCCGGATACTCTAAAAAGAAGAGGGGAGTATCAATACTGATCAGTAAAGATGTGCCCTTCTCATTACAGAAAAAAAAATAAGTGACAAAGAGGGACATTTCCTCCTAGTACAATGCCTAATCAATAATGAACCATACACACTTATTAATGTGTATGGACCACACGAGAACCAAGCAACATACTTGGATAAAATTTTGAACTTAGCCAACTCACACACAATTTGCAATGTAGTGATAGGGGGAGACACTAACTTTATCTTAGACAGTAATTTGGATACATCCTCCTCCTTAAACATGTCACAGACCACGACCAAGAATTGCATAACCATGACAAAAGCTATCCAACAACATCTCCACAACACTAGTTTCTTAGATGTATGGAGGGTACTATACCCTCCGAAAAAGATTTCACCTTCCAATCACAAGCTCATAATTCCTACTCACGGATAGATAGATTTCTATTACACTCCTCTATTATGCCTAAAGTCCAATCCACCACAATAGGCCTAATAACGTGGTCTGACCATGCCCCTATCTCTATTATATTAACGGCTCCAACCCCAACAAAGGCACAGGCTCCTGGAGATTAAATTAATCTTTAATACTCGACCCTAACATCATCACACAAATTAAGACAGAGTTTATAGCGTATTTCCAACAAAATACTATGGCAGCCTCACCCATAGAAATGATCTGGCAAGCCCACAAGGCAGTGCTACGGGGACTATTCATTAAACATGCCAGCTTCGCGAAAAAGAAGTGGCTACACACTTACAACACTCTAATTCAACAGATAACCACACTCACCCACGCTAACAAACTAAATCCGACAGCAAGCCACTATGAACAACTAAAAACATTACAAGCCCAACTACGTGAACTAGAATTAGACAAAACAACCTATATCCTGCAAAGATATAAACATAAATTCTTTGCCTAAAGGAATAAGGCAGGATCCCTTTAAGCGTCTAAATTAAAAGCACGCATGACCAACTCATGGGTGGCCTATATACTCTCCCCCAACAAGAGCAAACTTATGCACCCACAAGATATTGTGGAAGAATTTGCGAAGTACTATAGCTCTTTATATAATCTCAAAAACGACCCTATGACACCCACACCGTCTAAGGAACATATCACACAATTTTTAGACAGAGTGAATCTCCCCACTCTAAAGCAAGAAGAAATAAATAGAATCAATAACACAACCTTTCACAGTAGAGGAATTGAAACGCACAATAACCAAATTACCCCAGCATAAATCCCCGGGACCAGATGGTTTCACAAACCTTTACTACCAGACATTCTCTAACATATTGACCCCCCACCTTACAACCCTACTAAATCAATGCTTTTCCAAAAAGTACGATGCCCACTGATATGTTGCAAGCCTACATCTCCACCTTACCTAAACCAGGTAAACCACCCACGCAGTGCCAGAACTTTAGGCCAATTTCCCTCCTAAACTGTGACATGAAAATCTACGCCAAAATTTTAGCAGACAGGCTAAAAACATTATAGCCTGCATATTTCACAACGACCAACCAGGTTTTGTCATAAATAGACAAGGATCAGATAACACTAGAAAAGTATTAAATATCCTGGCACACATGGAAACACACAACATGGAAGGCCTTCTCCTAGCGCTGGACGCGGAGAAGGCCTTCGATAGACTACACAGGGACTACGTGGAACAGGTACTCATTAAGTTTGGATTCCCTGTGATGTACCTCAAAGTCACAAACGTGGGGTTTGTATCAAACCCTTTCCCTATCACAAATGGTACACGCCAGGGCTGTCCACTATCACCATTACTTTTTGTCCTCTCTCTCGAGCCTCTGGCTTACAAAATTAGGCACCTCCCCAATATAACAGGGATTAATATCAAATCCTTAGAAAACACACTGTCAATGTTTGCAGATGATGTCCTGATCACCATGTCCCAACCCAAACGTTCTTTACCGAATCTCATCAACGTATCGGAGGAATATAGTAAGGTGTCCTATTACAAGTTGAACCAATCAAAGACGCAAGCCTTACCAATACGTCTATCCTCCTCAATGGTATCTAAACTGAAAACCGAATTCTCTTTTGACTGACACATCTCACTTACTTAGGAGTAAAAATAGTGGCCACATACCGAGGCATCACCACACTCAATTTTTTCCCCTTACCACAGATGTGTAAACATACGCTACATAAATGGAAAGATGTTATGTTGTCATGGTTGGGCAGAATTAATATTTTAAAAAATGATGGTACTTCCGAAGCTTCTATATGTTTTTCGAATGCTGCCCTTACCCCTCTCACCCACACTAGGCAAGCAAATACAAAATTTACTATCATCCTTCATATGGGACAAAAAACAAAACAAAACAAGAATTCCATTAGCATTATTACAATCCCCAGACAAGAAAGGTGGAATGGGATTCCCTAACATCATGAGGTATCATAGGGCCGCAATCATAGAAAACGCATAAAAACTGCACGCTCCACCATCGACCTTACAATGGGTAGACCTTGAAAACCAACATGGGCCCAGAGGTTCTGTGGTAGACCACATGTGGACCCCCAAACATCTGAGAGACAAAAAATACAAACTCCTACCCTTAACCCAGTATGCTATCCAAGTGTGGGATTCCCTCCGCCACTCACAACAGACTGATAAACAGTTCTCACAATGGGCACCTATAACTGCTCTTCACTCGATCTCTCCATGGCTATCCTTAAATGGATTAATGCTAAACGCATTAAGGACATATGTTACCAAGGGAAGAGAAAACCCTTCCCGGAATTACAAAGTACATTGAAAATACCCCCCTCCTATATCTTTCCATACCTTCAATTAAAAAGAATAATGAAGGACAAGGTAGCACAACCCATAAGTACTTCACACACCATTGACGTAGAAACAATTACACTTTACGATAGGTGCCATTCGGCGCTGACTAAAAACAATACCTTGTCTTTGGGCTATGCGGTACTGGGAAACCAGACTACCACGCCAGAATTTTCTTACAGGGCCCAATGGGAAAGAGAATGCCCTTTGGCTTTTTCAGATAAACAGTGGCTAGACTCCCTGATGGCCCTAAAGGGCATAACCACCTGCTACTCACATGTGGAAGCCCATAAAAAGCTCCTGTACAGATGGTATTACACCCCTGATAAGCTGCATAGAATATATCCTCTCACTTCAGACAGATGCTGGAGGTGTGGAATAGGTAGGGGAACCATGACCCACATATGATGGGGATGCCACCTAATAGCACCACTATGGGCGGAAACCCAAAAACTATGGAAGCTTATGGGTATACCGAACCTGGCACTGACACCTCAACTGGGCCTCTTGCTCTTAGTCCCTACCCCTATCTCACACCCAGATAAAGTTATCCCTGAAGTCTCAGAGAGTTTTCTAAAAAATGTTGCAGTGCCGTTTGTGTTTTCTGAACAGAATTTATTTGGTTTGTGTTTTCTGAACAGAATTTTTTTGTTTAGTCTCCAGGAGCCCAGCCTGTAACAGCAAGTAAGAGAGCCGTATTATCAATGTACAGTGATTTGTCCAAGTCATTGGTGAGATTTTGAATGTTAAGTAGGGGTGCAAATAATTATTCAATGCAAGTGTAGTCTCTGTAGAATAGACTGATAATCTTAGGTTGTCTGTTGTAGAGATTTGAGTTTGTGGCACTGAAGGTGTCCTGTGATAGATGCAGTGAAGGGTTGAGGTCTTCTTTCAGATGGACCCCTTCCATAAAGCAGATAACGTGCAGCAAAGGAAGGGAAATTGATGTGTTAGAGCATAAATATTTGTTTATTATCTCACCTAGCAAACCTTTAGTGAAGATATATGTTATATTGGCCTTAGTTTCCCTCTCAAGATAAGGAATTAAATTAGAAAACAATATGTGAGCCCCCCCCCTGACTTTTCTTTCCAATTATTGCTAACAAGGCACATTTTCTATATCAAGTATTTTCTATTTAAAAACCAACTATCACTTCCACTCTCTTGACATGACCCTACCTCTAAGCTTATTCTCATACCCATGTCAGGTATCTCTAAGTTTACATTCTCATTAGTGCAAAGAACAAGAGGGTGAGGATTACATACAATAAAGCACCTTTCACCTGTGTCTTTGTTACATTATATCAGTTCACTTTAGAGTATCAGCAGCATACCTATATCTAGGCGAAATGTATCTAGGCTAAATGGATACCAACCGTCTGCTTATTTTATGTTTTAAGACAGGTAGGAGAAGCTTTCTTTTCTGCAGAAATAGAGGACCACATTAAAATGAGGCAAATATCTGGTCATTGTCAGTATGATATAACTATAAAAGTAATGATTGCTTTGCATTGAAACCACTGTAAAATCATTGAAAATATTAAAGTAGTTGGTATTGTGCTTAGTGGAGTCTAGATAACAGCCATTAAATTAACTGATAGTGCAGTTTCAATGTCTTTGTAAACAGCGAGAATATATATATATATAACAGTAATAACCCATAACTAAAGCATTCAACAATAAATTAAGTAATATTCAAGAGTTATAAAAATGTATAAGTACCAACATATACAAAAAGGGGTATATTTGAAAAGGCAGATATTTCCTTGCTACATCAATATGAATTTAGTGATGGGTTTGCAATAATATTAACCCAAGTTCAAACTTTCAACATTTATTCAGTGAAACCAGGATTGTTTAAAAGACCTTTAGAAAATATTTTGCTAGAAGTAATATTGGCACGTTTTATAGGGTCAAGTGCAACTCTGAAAAATGTCATGGTATGGATTCCCAATAGTGATATGAAGTGTAAATAAAAATACAGACAATAACAAGCTCAGCAGGCACACATGTAAATGGTGTGATTTTCCTTTTTCTACTGTGATGTAAAAAAATATAATTCTAGTCGTAAGGGTCATTCTGATTGTTACTTTTTTTTGTTCACTTTGTGTTCAACTACAATTTCTCATTTAGAGCACCTACATATATATTTTTAACATCAGAAATTGACATTTATTATTGCGTATTTCCACTTAGAATTCTGTATGTGCAAAGTCCAATACCAAAACATCATTTGTTGTTATTCCTTTTTTTCTTTTTCCCTTAATTACATTTTTTTTTTTGACAATTACACAGTATTACCCCCTCCCACACACCATTACCCACTGTCCCTCACATGGTCACCCCCCTCACTCACTGCATTACACACAAAGTTACTCCCCACAATGTAGTGTCACCATACTCTCATACACTGTCAGCCTCCCCACACACGGTCACAGTTTACCGGGAGTTGGCACCCAGGTGCAGGAGATGGCACAAGGAGGCAAAAATAAAGCGCAGTACAGATGAAGGGGTAATCCAAAGGCAGGGTCAGGCTGGCAGTGGAATATCATAGTTGGTAAAGCAAGCAGAGGTCAGAGTGCAAGAAAACAGTCAGCAAGGTAGCATACATCCAGCAAGGAAAAACAAACGACCAGATACTAGGCCTCAGGCAGAGCTGGCTTTTGCAGCCTGTTGATTAGGAGCAGCTGAGTCTAATTGGCAAGGGGCTGCAGGTGGATCAGGTAGAGAACCTAACTGGGATACTGGAGCTATGAGTTCAAATTCAGCCAGGTCTCTTAAAGGGACAGCCATGCCTTGCTGTCTGCAGGGATTGGGATGTAGCGTGACAGAGCCCCCACACAAGGAGAGACCTCAGGGAGCAAACAGACAGGGCTTCAACTAGAGGATCCAGTTCAGGCTCAGATAGGAAATCCAGATCTGTGTAGGCATCTTAAACTTTAGAATCCAAAAGTGTTGACATGTTTTGCAGGTTGTCCACATCCTTGGATGGCTGTGGAGATAAGGAGACAAGGAATAGTAACAACCTGAGGGGACGCAGTTAGTCAAAGGCCTTTAGATCTTGCCAGTACCATTGGAGGCAAGTACACAGTCTGGGGACAGGGTCTCTGTATTGGAACAGTAAACGTTAGGGGAGACAGAGGCTGAGGATTGGAAGGTAGCCACAGCGGCCTCTTTTTGAGGCTCTGGAACAGGAGCAGGATTAGCCAAAACCATGATGGTGTCAATGGCCTGGTTAGGTGGTCTTTTTGGTCCGGTCGCATGCAGAGTCATACAACAGCAACAAAGGTTCTTAGACTGCCATTGAGGACTTGCTGGATGATATTACAGAGTGTCCACATAGCCATGTTTTGGGCGAGGAGGACGTATCGGGCAATAGTTGATATAATGGCCTCCCTTGCCACAATAGAAACAGAGGCCTTTGTTCCTCCTTCTGGCCATTTCGTTAACAGAGAGAGTGGCATTCAGTGTTCCAATCTGCATGGGTTCCTCTATATCCATGGTGGGGATAGGGGTGCAGGTCTCACCAGCAGTTTTGTAGCATTAATCAGGCAGAGTGTTAGTTTAGAATTGCTTCTGTCTTCTTTCTCTGAACCCGCAATCCAGCTGGGTGGCAAGCATTATTAAATTTTCCAGGGAGATTTGAACTCCGACTCATGCCAGTTCATCTTTCAGGATTTCAGTTAATCAGATGCGGAATTGGTCCACTAGGGCAGTTTCATTGAGTCCAGTGTCTAATGACAAGCCACTGAACTTTTTTTATGTAATTTTCCACAGGATGGTTTCCTTGTTTAACCCCTTAAGGACACATGACATGTGTGACATGTCATGATTCCCTTTTATTCCAGAAGTTTGGTCCTTAAGGGGTTAAGGGAACGGAGAGAAGTCCGAGCTGTGGAGACACGGAAAGGGTCCTCATACAAGGATGTCATGGCTGTAGCAAAGGACTCTCAGATGTCCAGGACAGGGCTTTTGCCATACAGCTGTTGATGACCAAGGTCTTGGGATGTCCAGATAACAGGGCAATGGCAGTTCTCACTTTAACAAAATCTGTGACATAAGTACAGGGTTTAAACACAAACAGGATTAAACAGTCAGTGATAAAGGAAGCCCTGTGACCATTGAACCTTTCAGGCAATGCAACATCAGGTTCAGGGGCATGGTGTGTGTTCTCCTTTAAATCAGCATAGCCACACTGCAATTCACTCACCGTCTGGGACAGGAGGGTCACTTGCTGTGTGAGGGTACTCAGGACATTCATCATCTCCATGGTATGATCTGGTCATTATGTCACAGTACCGGGAGTTGGTGCCCAGGTGCAGGAGATGGCACAAGGTGGCAAAACCAAAGCGAAGTACAGATGAAGGGGTAAAAACAAATGACCAGATACTAAGCCTCAGCCTGTTGATTAGGAGCAGCTGAGTCTAATTGGAAAGGGGCTGCAGGTGAATCAGCATTGCTCCATCCAGGCAAAGGAGTCAGGTAGCAGATGAATCCAGGTAGATACTGAATCCCCCTAGTGGACAGCAAGGTGGAGAACCTGACTGGGATACTGAAGCTGTGAGTTCAAATCCAGCCAAGGAGTAGCCCCGCCTGCATGGTTTGGTGTGTACAGTGACACACATTGTCACCATACTGTCACCCCCCACACCCTCAACCCCTTCACACATCCACACCCATATTAACTAATCCCGTCAAATGAATCTTCGTAATTATGGCACACTCTCCCCCAACCCTGCCACACTTATCATGTCATATTAATCCCTCCAATCCTGTCACACTCCCTCATCAAACCATTTCTTCCTCATTCTCTCTCACAATTCCCCCAACCCTGTCATATTTACCTCCCTTGTCCTGTCACACTCTCCCTTTACTCCCCCTGTGACAATCACCAGATAAAGACATACATCAAACACACTTTATAATTTAGTAAATAATTATTATTTTTTTTGAGTCAACTGAGCTATTATTGCAACACAGCTGTTTTTTTTTTAAATTCTTTATTTTAGTAGTGCATAGAAGGTAAACAAGCATTGTACAGTATGACATGGTTAGTTAATATGAGAAGGTAAGTTGCGTGTACATAACAGGTCATGTTAAGAGGCTTGCATTTTTTTTATAAATCAGTCAAGAAGTATGCAATATAAACATAAGTAAAACATTTAGCAAGTGTTGTAGCATACGCGATATGTGTGTCAAGAGGAATACTGGTTTTGATAGGGTGCTAAACAGTAGTATGTAGTTGCTCACTCTAAGCCTGTTGTGAAGAATCTTTAGACTTGAGAGGCATATGAGTAATATGTTAGAGGCTAGGACACATTTTTAAAGTTGTGTACTTTCATCAGCACAAGGGCATAAGCTGGGGTGCAGGTGTTCTATAGCCCTGTAGCCTTTGTATTTCAGTTTCAGCCCACCCCAACCCGACAGAGGAGAGGTGAGAGTCCCAAAGTCCTGAGCAAGGCTCCCCTCCTGCCCCAGACCTTGTAAATTGACTCGTTGGCTGCCAGGGTTGCGTTGTGGAGCTTGGTAGAGTAGTCAGCCCGGTCGTGTGTTTGGGAAAGAGTCTGTATTGCCCCGTCATAGATTTGTGGTCTAGTGAGTTTCCGGGTTGGCCCCTGTGAGTTCAGCTGATGGGCCCTGTAGATCCGCTGCGTGGGTCTGGAGTGGTGCTTTGCGACTCTTTGTATGTGTCGTCTTTTGGAGGACCTGGGAGCTTTAGTGCAGACGGCGGCGGCCCTGGTGTTGGGCGTGCCTTGATGTGTGCAGGCTTCTCTTTCTGAGCCCGACTCACCGGTCGTGTTTGAGCTGTAGGCTGACCGTATGTACCTCCCGGCTATGGGCTGACCGTGTGTATGGTGTATCACTGCTGCAGTCTCCACCAGAAGCGCTGAAATATTTTTTCTAGCTTCGCCTGGGTATCTGCAGCGTAGTCATATGGCCGCCCCTCCCCCAGATCCTCGCCTCGTTGTCGTGGGTCTCCGGCATCCGCCATCTTTGGGTGTCGGGGTTGATTCAGTGTCTTCTGATTTAGCTGCATGGTGAGCGTGGTTACTGTCTCTAGGAGGACCGGGATGACCCCCGCCGGTCCAGAGGAGTGGGAGATTGGAGTGCCACTGTTCCAAATCCCTTATCGTGGCCCAAGGGGATCGGCCGCTTCCCCACAGCCCCGTCTGTACCAGGTAGGCCGCAGCAAGGATCACAGGTTCTGGGCAGGATAGGCACACGGGTGAGGTGTCGTTTAGCTTCCCTGGGTCCCCCTGACCTTAATAACTCTGTTGGGGTCGATTAGAAGGCGTGCCCGCTGAGTTATGTTGCTTAGTTTGGCTAAGCAGTTGGGAGCTCCGGCGTTCCACGTCTGGCTCGCTTGAAGGCCAGGCCGTAAATAATTTTTTTTAAAGCTTTTTTGCTCAAACTAAATTTAAATTTTTGTTTCAAATAACACACCAATACTTATATATACACAAGACTGCCAGGCTATGCAACCATACCCCACAATTGTGTATAAATGATTGGCCTACTTGCAAATTCAATGTATTTATTGCAAATTAATTTTGTTTGCAAATTATGCTACAACTACAGCTAGAGAGCTCACAATGCAGAGGCACAGGAAGCCGGGCACTGCAAACTTCTGAACAATGAATGCAGAGGCTAACTCTCTGTATCCAGTGCTGCAAGCCTGCCTTTCAATATAGCGACTGCTTCTTACACACATAACATGTAATCCTATTTTTTTTTCACTTTTGGGTGTTAATGGGGCTTGTTTGAGTTTTGCCTAAGGCCCCATAAAGTCTAGAGCCGCCTCTGCTGCTAGCATTGTTTGTTTTTAAATTGAGTAATAAATGCAATAAATGTTTTAACTGCACTGCTGCAACGATGAATGTTAATAGTAATTTTACTGAGTCTTTTACAGAGCCTCCTTGATCCTTTGTTTCAGTGACTTTTACAGGTCAAACATTAAATCCTAATGCATGTTTCTTAACTAAGATAATGTGTGTGTGTGTGTGTATGTATGATATATATATATGTATGTATATATACATATATATATATATATATATATATATAAATAAATGAAACCAAAGATGGCTAGGGCTGCACTTACCTGAACATGCATATATTATAGGGTGCTGCTGGGGACAATATATACAACATACAAAATACACAATCCAGCACATTCACTTATTCAATGATTTCAAATCTTAGAGATTGTAAAAATATTATTTAAAAACACCTCACCTAGGCAAAAAATAATGGGGGTTTAGTTACAGGACATGGTCATACATTGCATAAGCCTGCCAGAACGTCAATGTACCCCATTCTTGGCAGGTCTAACTCTACCAACCTAATGCCTGCTCTTATATATATTTATATTTATTTCCTGCTCATGGCTATGGCAGCACTAATCCAGGGTAAGCTCCTCCCATCACTCCCATTGGATACAACAACATTTTAGTGATATTTCATTATGCTATTTTTTCTTTTTTGCAAACCTGGGACTTGTTATTTCCTTATCCTGGGATTAGATCAGCCTCTCTTCAACCAATTGCTGCAGTAACCAAGGGCGACCCCCTGCAGAACCCCCCTAGTGACCAGGGGTGCATGTTGCAGTGACCCTGGGCTAGCAGCTAGAAACCTTGCAATGTCAGATAAAACCTTATGGGCTATATTTCTGGTGAACGAAACTGGTTCCTGACTTCCTCGCAGCTGAGGAACTCATACAATGCTAGGCAGAGGTGAATTTTCATCCCTGGTAGCATTTTTTGGCACCTCACACAAATGCGGTAAGTACTTCCGTGTCATGCGGCTCTTGGTGGATGTGACCTTTATTTTGGACCGAATGTGGGCGCAATTTGAGTGTAATGCTGGCGAAATTCACCAATGTTGTTCTTGCATCTATTTTGTTTCATTGTTTGCAGGTTTTTTACTATTTATTTTGGCGGCAATCTGATGCGATTTTCTCCTGTAAGCTATTCAGTGCTGTGGTCTCTGCAGATCTTTTGGGTTCTATTTTTTTGTGCAACAAGATAAGTACTACTTTTTTTCTAGGATTCCTTATGATTAATTTATAGCTTGCATTAGATAAATTGCTATTTTTTTTTTATATTTGAATATCAGTCCCTAATGTGCGGTCTTTTTCCAGCTGCTCAAGTACTGTGTCTTCATGGCCTCACCAGCCAAGAAAAGAACTAGTTCACAATCTAGAGGTACAAAGTATGTCAAATACGTTTTTCCATTTTTTATTATCTCAAATATTGGAGAAAGGATTAAAGAAAGAAGGGGAAGTGCCTCCTCCACATGTAACACCTATCTAATTATCATGACACCCCCATACTTGTCTGCACAGCATGTTGTTTAGAGGGTTCAGGAATTTGCTCCTCAACTTGCGAATGGGTCTCTAACCTAAAGCATGTGAAAAGGACACATACTGACAGGCCACAATTCGGGGCACCATTCGAACCGCCGGGAAGGTCAACTTTGGGGAAGATCGCAGCAAGAGGAAGCCAACGTGTGGAAAGGTGAGTACCTGCAGTTCAACATTATATAGTTTACCAAATCCACCATGCTATCAATGTGTGGTAGTTGTGTTTAACAAATTTAATACATTGTGCGAAGAGGTCACTGAAATTTTGTTTTGGGATATTTTGATTAAGTTGCCTCATTGTATCTGAGTAAAAATTTACTTACCGCAACAACCATACTCACAATGAAGCTTGTTTAGATATTTGGTGCCAGTGTAAAATTTAAACACGTTTTGACTAGGTAATGACAAGATAACTAATTTTATTCCTTGGAAAGAGTGTATTTGTGAATGACCAATTACAGCATCTCGCTGTGTTTGATGCTATATATTATAACCATATACACTTCATACAATTCACACCATAGCTGTATATCACTATTCAAACTCACCTGATTTCTATTTTCTAAAAACAAAATGCAATTTTTCAACTTAACTACTAAAAATATATTTCAATTTTAAAGTTAGATGTTTTTTTGTTTTTTTTAAGCCCTCTAGTTGTTTACAAAAAGTGAATGAAAACCAAACAAGCTTACCTGTAAACCATCGCATAGTCAATCTCCTGTCTTCAGATCAATCTGCCTTTTGTGAGATCATGAGTTATTGTGATCTCTTTCCAAACTAGTGCTTCTCATTCAATTCAAGCCAGTTCTTTTACTTCTCATATAGAAGCATTAAATCTAGGGGCTTTCCATGGGAAACATTGATATGGTTAACATCATCATGCTGTGTATGATGACACAAAACATTAATTATTTTGACAATTATTATTTTGTCTGATATGAAATGAGAGTGTACTGTGCCATCTATATTTACTTTGTTACTGGAAATGATTGTTGGTAGCGTTTGGGGTGGTAGCAATCAGTTGCTTATCAACTGAGTTTTACAATACCGTTCTCTATACTCGCTTATTATTTTCTTCATTCTAACTCTATTTGAGTTCACTGTGTTCAATATTCTATTTGTTTTGCCCCTTTGAATGAAATCCCAGATGTAAAGAAAGTAACATTGTATAAGTTTCTTAGGCAATATGTATGTAGATACATTAACTTCTCTCTGCAATTTTGAAATGAATGTAGCTTGTCAAATTCATAGCATTTATTGAGATAACATGCATGTATAGCATTGGAATATAGACTTAATAATAACAATACACTTATTTAAAAAGAAAGCATGAGCAGAAGAAACATCATCAAGCAGAGAATGAACTCCTTTGGATCTGGTGTGCCCACAAAGGAGCATAAAAATGGTATTATACACCCCAATCACTGCATGTTAGAGTGTCAGATTTATGTTGGCACTGCTCCTGCAGGACAGGGAGTATGCTACATATATGGTGGAATTGTCCTGGTGTATGAGGAAATCACTGTTTACAAAATGTGGTGGAGTTTAATAGTTGTCAGGGAAACTAAAGCTGCCCACCCCAGAAATGTATACTTTGAAAAGTCGATATCCTGTGGTATTTTTCTACAATAGTATATAGCATATACTATTATATATAGCATACAGCAGTGGTTCCAAAACCAGTGCTCAAGGCACCCCTACCAGTCCAGGATTTAGGGATTACCTAGTTGTGTCTAAGTTGTTTTTAGAAAAAGAAAAAAAAAACACCTTAGAAACAACTAGGTAATCCCTAAATCCTGGACTGGTAGTGGTGCCTTGAGGACTGGTTTGGTAACCACTTCACTTACCTGAACATGCATACATTATAAAGGTACGTAGGGGCCAATTCATACAAGAACCAGCGCACTCACTCATTCACTAAACTGCTATTTCAAAACTCACTGAATGCAATATATATATATATATATATATATATATATATATACACATGTATATACAGTTGCAAGAAAAAGCATGTGAACCCTTTGGAATGATATGGATTTCTGCACAAATTGGTCATAAAATGTGATCTGATCATCATCTAAGTCACAACAATAGACAATCACAGTCTGCTTAAACTAATAACACACACAGAATGAAATGTTGCCATATTTATATTGAACACACCATGTAAAAATTCACAGTGCAGGTGGAAAAAGTATGTGAACCCTTGGATTTAATAACTGGTTGAACCTCCTTTGGCAGCAATAACTTCAACCAAACGTTTCCTGTAGTTGCAGATCAGACGTGCACAACGGTCAGGAGTAATTCTTGACCATTCCTCTTTACAGAACTGTTTCAGTTCAGCAATATTCTTGGGATGTCTGGTGTGAATCGCTTTCTTGAGGTCATGCCACAGCATCTCAATCGGGTTGAGGTCAGGACTCTGACTGGGCCACTTCAGAAGGCGTATTTTCTTCTGTTTAAGCCATTCTGTTGTTGATTTACTTCTATGCTTTGGGTCATTGTCCTGTTGCAACACTCATCTTCTGTTGAGCTTCAGCTGGTAGACAGATGGCCTTAAGTTCTCCTGCAAAATGTCTTAATAAACTTGGGAATTCATTTTTCCTTCGATGATAGAAATCTGTCAAGGCACTGATGCAGCAAAGCAGCCCCAAACCATGATGTCCCCACCACCATACTTCACAGTTGGGATGAGGTTTTTATGTTGGTGTGCTGTGCCTTTTTTTCGCCACACATAGTGTTGTGTGTTTCTTCCAAACAACTCAACTTTGGTTTCATCTGTCCACAGAATATTTTGTCAGTACTGCCGTGGAACATCCAGGTGCTCTTGTGCAAACTGTAAACGGGCAGCAATGTTTTGTTTGGACAGCAGTGGCTTCCTCTGTGGTATCCTCCCATGAAATCCATTCTTGTTTAGTGTTTTACGTATTGTAGATTCGCTAACAGGGATGTTAGCATTTGCCGGTGACTTTTGTAAGTCTTTAGCTGACACTCTAGGATTCTTCTTCACCTCATTGAGAAGTCTGCGCTGTGCTCTTGCAGTCATCTTTACATGACGGCCACTCCTAGGGAGAGTAGCAGCAGTGCTGAACTTTCTCCATTTATACACAATTTGTCTTACCGTGAACTGATGAACAGCAAGGCTTTTGGAGATACTTTTATAACCCTTTCCAGTTTTATGCAAGTCAAGAATTCTTAATCGTAGGTCTTCTGAGAGCTCTTTTGTGTGAGGCATCATTCCCATCAGGCAATGCTTCTTGTGAAAAGCAAACCCATAACAGGTGTGTATTTTTTATAGGGCAGGGCAGCTGTAACCAACAACTCCAATCTCATCTCATTGATTGGACTCCAGTTGGCTGACATCTTACTCCAATTAGCTCTTGGAGATGTCATTAGTCTAGGGGTTCACATATTTTTTCCACCTGCACTGTGAATGTTTACATGTTGTGTTCCATAAAAACATGGCAACATTTCATTCTTTGTGTGTTATTAGTTTAAGCAGACTGTGATTGTCTATTGTTGTGACTTAGATGATGATCAGATCACAGTTTATCACCAATTTGTGCAGAAATCCATATCATTCCAAAAGGTTCACATACTTTTTCTTGCAACCGTATACATATATATATAACTAGTAACTTTTCATGTGACCATTTTATCATCACACATACACATGTGTGCACAGAAATACAATATTTACAAAACTTGAAAATAATTTTTTACAGTTACCAAGCATTTTGTGATTTAAATGAGAGAAAATGTAATTAATTATACAATATTCATCTAAGTTATGTTGCAGACGTTTTACTCCAGAAAACTTAAGAAATTGTAGAAAGAATAATAACCTGGAAAATTAGAAAGATGTTGTGATAAAAAAGCGGATTGAGAAATATGCTGATGTAACGGAGTATTTGATAAAGCTTGCAATTGTGCGAGCAGAAGTTTGTGAATAGGGTAACAACCAAATGACTGTTTTAGATATCAGATTGGAAGGGGAATTAGAAAAATATAACAGCATAGCTTCAGGCTGTCACAGAATCCAATCTATAATACTCTATAAAACGGTATAAACAGAACAAAAACAGATCATATCAATGAAATGTCAAGATGTACATGTCAGAAAAAGAGTGAGGGGATTAATTTTTCAAAAATAAAAACTGGGAGATTAGTGAAGAAAAATGCTGACCTCCTTATGAAAGAGTTTAAGTATAAAATCACCTCAGGGAATTACAGGACAAATAAACTGTAAATGAAACACAGATGCAGGAACCTATGATTTGTGTATACAAAGGGGGATGGGAGAACAACAAGGTTGTAAGGTCGAAAGCATATCATAAATAATCAAAAAGAAAAACACATGAGACATTCTGTTCACCGGAAAAGAAAATATAAAGATGAGCAGCAAGTGACAGCAATTACTTCTATATAGGGGTCAGGAGACAACTATGGGAAATTGATTTGTCAAGACATAAACGCTTATGTCACCGAAAAACAATATTGCTGACAGAGACACCACATCAACATGGCATCATCAACTTACCGATATTGTTACAGAAAATATTAGAGTGATATGTGTAAACTACAGAACAATGAAACATCTTTATGCATAAAAAGTAAAAATGAAAAAAATATCATTAGTACTTTCAAACATATAAAAACAGTCAATCCCCTTATTAACCCCTTCCCCACCGGTGACATATCAGTTAGGTCCGACAAAAAGGGGTACTTAAGGACCGCGGATGTACCCGATACGTCTTGGGGTAATTTGAGCTCTGGAAGCGATCATGATCTAATGGTATTACAGCGATCACTTCCGGGTTGCTCCACGTGGAGCCCGGCAGTTAGACAGAGCATCGGAAGCCTTCAGGCAGGCTTCCGATGCTCTGTCTCTACTGAGTGGCTCGAGGGGTCGAGGTACTCAGTAAATAGTAAAATTGAAAAAAATGTAATAAATAAAATTAATCCCTACCCTCCCTCGCTCTCCCTCTCCCATGTACTTACCAATCGCCGCGTTCCCCCACCGGCGATCAGTCTTCTTCTTTGGGGGGACTCTCTGGACTGAGCCCAGAGAGTCCCCCTCTCCAATTTAGGACCCCCAGGGGCCATGTGAATGTTATAAAAGAGCGGTCACATGGCTCCCATAGGTGTCCAAAGTGCTGCCAGCGGGGGGACGGTCTGAAATGACAGGCAGTCCTTCTGCTGGTGAAAAAGTAAAACTAAAGTTTTAAAAAGTTAAACTAAAATAAAAATATAGTTAATAAAAGAATTTAAAATGTGTATATATATATATATATATATATATATATATACACATATATTATATCTATATATAATATGTATATATATATATATATATATCATATATAATGTCATACTAAGTCTATTTTTTATTTATACATATATTAATATAAAAATACACTAAGAGTAAAATTACACATGTATATATAATATCTATATTATATATCTATATCATGTATATATTATAAAAATAAATAATTAAAAATAAATAAACTAAAAATATTTTTTTTAAACTATATATATATGTGTAATTTTATTCTAACTGTATTTTGATATTAACATATATATATATATATATATATATATATATATATATATGTTTTTTATATATATATGTTAATATCAAAATACAGTTAGAATAAAATTACACACACATATATATATATATATATATATATATATATTTATATCAAAACACACTTAAAATCAAATGATTATATATATATATATATATATATATATATATATATATATATATATATATATACATACATAGTACGCCCGACAAAAAAACTGTCGTTAAGGACCGTGGACGAACCTAGTACGACCGTGGCAAATAGGAGCCCTGCACCTACCTGGACCGGCTATCTGCGGCGATCACGGTCAGGGGAGACTGCCGGAGACCCCATCAGTCCCCCTGCAGCAGCTCCAGCCATCCCGGCGCTCCAGTGCCATGTGATCACCATGATCACATTGCCGCAATAGGAGTCTTGGAGCTGCCAGCAGGGGTACTGTCTAAGCTGTCAGACAGTCCACCAGGCTGCTAAAAAGTAAAACAAAAAAATAAATATATATATGTATAATATATTATAAAATAATTTAAGGACCACTATAGTGCCAGGAAAACATACTCGTTTTCCTGGCACTATAGTGCCCTGAGGGTGCCCCCCCCCCTTTAGGGTCCCACTCCCGCCAAGCTGGATGGAGAGGAAGGGGTTAAACACTTACCTTTCTACAGCGCCGAGCTCCCTTGGTGCTGGAGATTCTCCTCCTCCTTTCCCCATCATTGGCTGAATGCGCATGCGCGGCAAGAGGGTAAAAAAAAAACTGTGGGAGTAGTTGTGTGTTTACCCCAGTAAAGCTGCTGTTATGCTATCTGGTAGAGTGCCTGGACCATCACTTTATTTTAATACATTTAAAATCATCATAAAATGTCAGAATATAGTCTTTGTTGAGGCTGTACAATTGTAACATAGAGATATTCCTGTAAGAATGTTGTAAAAGGGGTACAAGTGGAAATCACCAGTGTAAGGTATTTAGTATAAGGGTATGCTAAAGAATCACCATTAGGTTTGTTAGCACCAAATAAATACAGGGTTACACACTAATTTGAGAATTAAAGGTCAAAGTAAGCAAGCTGGAGGCATAGCTGACTTGGAAAATTTTCCACACGGCTATTTTGACCTTGAATTAAATATGATATGCTTTCACTGCTTTATATTCTGTTGAGAATCAAAAATTGTTTTTAAAGTACTATATATTTTTTTTAGTAGAAACAAAATTTCATACCCTACATTTTTTTTTTCTATAACAATGTTATCCTTTATTCTCTTGGGCCTTTATTATGGAGCATAAGTTAATGTGAATTCAATAAATGGTTAAAATGCAAATTGCATTGGACTCATTTCCTTGTTAATGGTAAGCATACTGTATCCCAAGTTTCTCATGAACAATATAACTGAATTAATTGAGCAGTCTTTTCAAAACTGCCCCACTACAGTAAAATAATGAAATAGAAACTGGTCTGCTTGATGCAAACACAGAGGGGTGAGGGAGTCTGACTTAGGGTAAATAGCTCAAAACTGAACAAAGACAGGAATACACCCAAAACCTGTCTGGAAATATAGAAAACAGGGATACCTTCAAAGGTGATGTGTTCAGGAGCAAATTCACTTAGTATATGACTTCGTTGGTGTGATAGGATAAAATATTTAAAATGCTGGATGGTAACTATGCCAGAATGTATGGTGTGTATACCTTTAAATCTGCTATAGGCAGAATCTGTTTGGTACACACCGAATGATCTGCTTAATACAAAGTTATTGCTGAATACAAAATAACCATATAAAACCTGGTTACCTGTTATGCGTAAAATTCACACACTGTTTAAAATAGTGTGTATATTGCTTTAAGTAGTCCGTGCAAAGAACAGTATTATATTTTAATAAGGAGACATAAAAAACTCCATATTAACTGTATTAGTTATAATCACTTGAGAATTAGGCAAAAAACTACAAGTGAAAGTAGTGGTTTTTTACTTTCACTTGTAGTTTTTTGCCTAATTCTCAAGTGATTATAACTAATACAGTTAATATGGAGTTTTTTATGTCTCCTTATTAAAATATAATACTGTTCTTTGCACGGACTACTTAAAGCAATATACACACTATTTTAAACAGTGTGTGAATTTTACGCATAACAGGTAACCAGGTTTTATATGGTTATTTTGTATTCAGCAATAACTTTGTATTAAGCAGATCATTCGGTGTGTACCAAACAGATTCTGCCTATAGCAGATTTAAAGGTATACACACCATACATTCTGGCATAGTTACCATCCAGCATTTTAAATATTTTATCCTATCACACCAACAAAGTCATATACTAAGTGAATTTGCTCCTGAACACAGTAAAATAATGGTTTAAAGTGTTTTCATTTTTTTCTTACTAATGCATTGAGTGGTAATATTGAGCTGTAAATCATTCTTTAATTATATATGTTCATCCTGGCCTCATATAATCTGAAGGTACCAGCTGCATTATTTATTAGGTACACAGTTTGCAAAACACTTTAATGTAGAGACAAGATTAAATGAGCTCATATTAGTAACATACTATTAAATAAGTGGTGCAAAATCGATAAATAAAAATAAATAGACACACAATAAAATGAATCTTCCTTCCCAAACTCATGCAAATACGGATTGTTAATTCACTCGTATGCATTCACCTCAACCAAGACTCCAGTCTTAATTTATCGAGTGGGTTCCAGACTATTCCTTTGCATTTATGGGCGTCCACAGGAATTTTTCCAGGGGGGGCATAATTGTAATGACATCCATGCTTGGTACCTTTTTGACAGTGCCATGAAAGGGAAGGGGCATAGCCATTATCACATAAAGCCAGGGTGAATAGCGTTTTCACAACTATGGTGTCAGGAATATATGTTTGTATTCCTGACACTATAGTGTTCCTTTAAGCAAATTAAAGGACCATTCTGGTCACCATAACAACTTCACCTAAATGAAAATGCTATGATGCCAGGAAGCCCCTGGGTGCTCGCTTTCCTTTAAGGGGTTAAATCACTCTCAAATGGTTTAACCCCAAAGGCTTCCTCCAGCTCCAGGTCGCTCAGTGGTATTTGGCTTCTGAAACAGAGTGTCAGGAAGTGCAGATTGACGTCAGGCATGGGTGCCGCTGATTGGCTAGAGTGGACAGTTGACGCTCTAAGCCAATCGCTAGTTCCCGGTTCATAAAATATTTTTACTTTTTTATGAATGGGGAGCTACTGATTGGCTTAGAGTGCCAGCTGACCGCTCTAGCCAATCAGCAACACCCCTACCCAACGGCACTCTGTGCTTCCTGACACTCAGTAAATAAAAGTGAACACATTAATACTGATATTTTTTTACCTTTGGAGATGATAAGGTCCAGCGTTTCCCTGCCTGGCCCAGGTACCAAAGCCTTATGATGTGGTGTCCAGAATAAAGTGGAGGGTTCACTTCATTTGTCCTTCCTGCTCCAATCTCCTTTTCCTCTCCTTCATTTGACAGTATTTTTTTATCTTCTGACACTGTTTTCTATCCTTGGCCCCTTCTGCAATTTTACCTTTCTTTTACTTTCTGCTTATTTTGCACCCTTCTGCTCCTTTCTCATTCTGATCCCTTTCTGCTCCTTGCAGACCCTTTCTGCTCCTTCTACTTTACCTTTGTGCTCCTTCTGATTCTTTCTGCTCCTTTACCTTTGTGCTCCTTACTGCTCCTTGCAGGCCCTTCCTGCTCATTCTCCTATTTTACGTTTGTGCTCCTTCTGCCCCTTCCAGCTCATTTCTGACCCTTTCCGCTCCTTCTACTTTACCTTTGTGCTGCTTTACCTTCCAGCTCCTTGCTGACCTTCCTAATCTTTTCTGTTCCTTTGTGCTCCTTCTCCTACTTTACCTTTTGTGCTCCTTGCTGTCCCTTCCAGCTCCTTGCTGCTCCTTGATGTCCCTTCCTGCTCATTTCTGTTCCTTCTCCTTTTCTTACTTTACCTTCCTGCTCCTTGCTGACTCTTCATGTAGGCTGTCTCCCCCATCCCTCACTTCCATAGGCGTGCGCACGGGGTGTGTCGGGTGTGCATGGGCACACCCTAATCCCCGCGGCACGCCAATGGATTGAGACCGGCAGTGGAGATCTCTGGATCTCCCGGTCGGCTCATGCAGAGCCGACGCTATCCGAGAGGCGGCTCTGGTCTAAGCCTCCATGGGCCGGTGGGGAGATCAAAGTTCTACCTCACCAGTCCACAGCAGCATGGAGGGAGGCAGCAGAGAACCCGGGCTAGAGTTCACTCTCCACTGAACCACCAGGGAAGGCAGCAGGACTGGGATATTAACTAATCTGCTCCCACCTCCACCCAAACATCCAGCACACACACACACACAGCACCTACACACAGCACACACAGCCCACAAACAGCACCCACACACATACATCACCCTCGCACACACAGCACCCACACACATACAACACCCACACACACCCAGCACACTAACAGCATCCTCACAAACACACAAAACCCACACACAACACCCGCACAGCACCCACACACAAACAGCACACTCACACACAAACAGCACCCTGACAAACACACAACACACAGCACACTAACAGGACCTGAACAAACACGCACACACAAACACCCTCTCACACACACACACAGCACACTACCAGTTCCCTCACACACAGCACACAAACAGCACCCTCACACACAGCACACTAACAGCACTCTCACAAACACACACAAAAACACCTCCACACACAAACACACACAAAAACACCCTCACCCACATAGCACACTACCAGCACCCTCACACAGCAGTGTGTATGTATATATATATATATATATATATATACACATATACACATGGCGTGTGTTTGTGCTTTAGGGTGCACACCCTAATGCAATAGGCTGCGCACGCCTATGCTCACTCCCCTAATCTATAGGCTGCTGCCCTACCCCCCAAATCTATAGGCTGCTGCCCTACCCCCCCAAATCTATAGGCTGCTGCCCCCCCCAAATCTATAGGCTGCTGCCCCCCCAAATCTATAGGCTATCTCAAACCCTCCCAACATCCCCCACTTACCTGATCTGTAGGCTGTCTCTGGCTGCATGTGTTGTTCCCCTGCGGTTTCAATCAGCAGATAGAAGCAGGGATAAGATGCAGTTTCCTATCCCTGTCTCTCTCCATACACCTACTGGCCGGCGCCGGTATTGCAGTTCATTTTAAATCTCACACGAAAAATAGCAGAACAAGCTGAAAAATCCAGGGGGGGGGGGCAAGTGCCCCCCCTTGCCCCCCCCTGCGGACGCCCATGTTTGCATTATGCAATTCAATATGGCAAAAAGAGGAGGTCTTTCCTCATCTCTGGAGATAACTTGTTAGATGTATGTATCTGGGTTAAAGATGGTTTGCTTGGTGGTAACTTATCCAGAATGGAAGAGAAGATATTGTAGTAGGATGTTGCTTAAGAGGGGAGGGAGGAATCCGAGATTGGCGAAGGATGAAGAGTGGAAAAGAGCTCATACAGGTCAAATGAAGTCAATATTTGTGCTATACTAAGGTGTGTTAGCTTTAAGATGCAAGGTGGGCACAGACAGAGGAAAATGTTAGAGAGCATATGTTGAAAAAATAAGGTCAAGAGACTTACAGGTGATGTGTTTATGATTGTTGATTAAATAGTTGAAGTCATTTAGGATGAGAGATGAAATGTCAGAATAAAGGAATTGAGAAAGCTAAGCAAATAATCAAATGATCAAATGAAGATTAGAGGAGAACTAAGGTGGCAGTATATGACAGTAATAAAGGCAAAGAAGGAATTCGGGATTATTCTAACTCGTAGTGACCGAATAATCTAAATTTTATTAAAGACAGGAGGTGAATATTTGCTTATCTTTCTTTATTGTAACTCCCAGCAGCAAAGAAACAGTTAACAGCAGTGTAAAAAAGTTTAACCAATCAGTATGCATCACAGTAATATAAACTGCCATCAGGCTCCTCCCAATTCCTCTTTCTTTGCTGCTTAGCCTCCCAGGTGAGTCTATTCTAATTATACTCCTATTAATTCTCTATTTTAGCTGACTATTACATATTTTATATCATTTAAATATTTTTCATACTGTTTCACTGTTCCTTCTATTCTATTTATGTGCAATTTTGCTTTTATTAACTTATGTTACATGGGCTGACATTCTAGTCAGCCCACAAACTTCAGTTTACCTCACATTACTTCACTTTTCTTCTTTTTAATTATATTGTACTGTCAGTTTAAAATTCTCTAAGGCACTCACACTTTCGCCGCAACGCCCGGCATTTTGCCGGTCTGCTCAGCCGCTCAGCTTCCCCATACACAATTTGTGTTGCCCTGGCGTCTCCCAATTCCTCTTTCTTGATGTAGTCGAACAGCCGTAGAGTCAGCCATGTAAACGTAGAACCATTAAAATGATGAGTAGGTAACGGTGTAGGTATCCGGTAGGATGAAGACAGTGTTCAACCCGCAGGTAGATTTGAAACAGAAGACAAGTGATCTTCACACTAGGAGGAAAGAGAAACATTGTGAAAGTATGGTCTCTTTGGCAAGAGAAAAACCAAATTAAATGCAGTGAAACTGACTTCCAATTTAAGTGCAAGCTCTAACCTATGATAATTAACTGTGTGGTATGTAGAGTAAGTGACACACATAAACTAATGTACAATTTGAGAGCGGGTTTAGCATATAATAATGAACTAACAAGTATAGGCTAGAGAAAGGAGAGGATGCTAGTCACAAGTTAGAACTGGAGATAGTACGAGATACTTACCTAGAAGGGTGGGTAAAGATAATCCAGGGTGGGAAAATATTCGCCTCCTGTCTTTAATAAAATTTAGATTATTCGGTCACTACAAATTAGAATAATCCCGAATTTTATGGCAAGACAGGAGGCTTCATATTTGCTATTTTAATGCGAAGATAGCATGGACAGAGAAACGTGTGGAGAAAGTCTAAAATAAAAGGTACGGAAGGTGGATTCTCTAGACCAATCAGCGGAGGATAGAATCTCCGCTAAGGAACCTCCAGCTATGAGTGCAGAGGAGGCGGCTGCGTCTCTAACCGAGTGAGCTCCGAAAGACGCATCAATGCCAGCCAGGGCTAGTAGCCATTTAATCCAACGTGCAATGGTAGGGCACGAGACTGGTTTGTGAGGTCGCACATAAGATACCAGGAGGGGCCCAGTAGGTGCCCTGAGTGGGGTAGTGCGAGAGATATAGTGTCTTATACACCGGGCTACGCAGAGGAGGGGTTTCTCCAAAAAATTGTGGTAGCTCACAGTAGATGAGTTGGTCTTGGTGCGTCTAGTGATGTGAAAGTGTACCCCTTCCGGTGTGAAATCGAGGGCATGAAAGTCGAAAGCCCTGATGTCGGAAACTCTTCGGAAGGAGACCAAGCAAAGGAGGAGAGCTAATTTGGCTGACAGTTGGCGTAGGGAGAGCGCCTCGTTGTCCGGCCAAGCTTCTAAGAACGTGAGCATGATGACCACGTCCCAGAATTGATTATATTTGGGAGTTGGGGGTCTAGCGATGTGGATGCCCCACAAGAGTCTACAGACAGAAGGGTGTTTGCCTACTGAAGAACTTTTGATAGGAACGTGCGCTGCAGAAATAGCAGGCCGAAACACGTTAATAGTCCGGTAGGATTTACCCTGGTCGAACAGAGACGACAGGAAATTGATAATATTAATTATAGATGTTGAAAAGGGATCAAGGTTCCTTTCCAAGCACCAGCAACTCCAGAGACGCCATGCAGAGATGTAAGAGCGTCTGGTTCCCGGGGCCCATGAATCCCAAAGGAGTCCCTGAGCAGTTGTCGAAAGGCCTGAGACATTCCAAGATCCCCTGAAACGGTCCAAGCCACTAGTTGGAGATGATCCTGGATTGCCAATGGGTGAAAGTTGCCTGTCGGGTCCCTGAGGAGATTGCAGGCGGTGGGTATCAGCAGGGGAAAGTCCACTGACATTTCCAGGAGGTAAGGATACCATGGTTGGGCCCGCCATAACCTTGAGTTTTGAGGTGCTGTAGTGTGCGTGGAATCATGGAGAATGGAGGGAACGCATATACCCCGGACATCGGCCACGTCTGTAAGAAGGCATCGACTGCAAGGCACGCTGGGTCCGGCAACCAGCTGTAAAGTGCGTCCGTCTGCCTGTTGAGGCGAGATGCAAAGAGGTCCAGGTTGAACGGCCCCCGCCAGATCTGGAGATGGTGAAATATCTGTGGATTCAGTTGCCAATCGCTGGAGTCCCTCCAATGTTGGGAGAACCAGTCTGCGACAAGGTTGTCTGATCCCGGTAGATATTCCGCTCGCAGGGAGATATTCCTGTCTAGGCAGAACTGATATAATTCTTTGGTCAGGTCTGAGAGCATCTTCGATTTGGAACCTCCTAGATGATTCACGTAACGAACTGCTGACACATTGTCCATCTTCAGCACCATGGAACAATTGTAGACATCCTTGGCAAAACTGCGGATTGCGAAGGTGCCTGCAATCAGTTCGAGGCAGTTGATATGAAGTGCTCGTTCCGAGTGGGACCAGAGTCCTCCTGTAGAGCTTTCCGAGCAAGTTGCGCCCCATCCGAGCAGACTTGCATCCGATTCCAGAATGAACTCGGGTTGGGATCCGAAAATGACTCTTCCATTCCAAGCATCCATATGGTGTAGCCACCAATGGAGTTCGAGCCGGACTTCATCTGTGAGTGTGATCTGTTGTTCGTAGGACGTCGACTGATGTAAATATTGGGTCTTCAGGTGTTGCAATGCCCGGTAGTGCAGTGGGGCAGGGAATATATAATTCAAAAACCAAGTGGAAAACACCTCCCAAATACGTGATAGTATAAAATGATATATAAATAACCTGAAATATAGGTCGTATTTATAAACGAAATCTGTATGAAAAATAAAAGACTGACATAGTATAGTACAGTACTAAACAAGTGAGTGATATATTGGTGGAAATAAGTGCACTCACAAACAAAATTGGAATCAGGCTTCTCACCCTCCCAGGGGTAGCAATCTTATAAAAAGACGATCCTCCGTGGAATATATAAAAGAGTAAGAGAACAAATATAGTGAAGTATGTAATATAATTACAAGATAAAATTTATTGGTCTCACTTACAAGTGAAGAGAAGAAACAAGCATATCTCCATATAACATGGAACTCCCAGGAACAGTGTGGAAGATAATCCAATGGAAATCCAGTAGCAGGCAAAATAAAATGAAATAAAAAGCAAAATACATACAAAATATAAAATAAAATAGCAGCATATATAAATATGAAAGTTCTGATCCAACGCGTTTCGTCCAAGAAAAGGGGACTTCCTCAGGGATATAAATGTGCTGATACTTCCAGATATATATAGGGCAACATCCGCAATCATCGTTGATTCGAAAAAGCCGGGTATCCAACATCTGGCTTTGGCGTGCGTTTCATCCGTGGCACGCATGAGACCGGATGTAGTCCTTACGTTCCGGAAGTATTCTCATTTCCGGTAGTATGAGACGCATATGCGTAGTTCACACACACGCGCATAACAAAAGCGCGTGTGTGTCATAGACGCACATGCGCGGCTGGCACTATCGGAACCTGTAGAGGACAAAAAGTAGGAAAAAACGGACGGATAATCCGCCCGAAATACTCAGAAAAAGGACCATGGATGTTATACAGACATTTACTCAAAAATAATAATAAATAATCAATAATAAAAACTACATAATAGCATAGAAAATATGTATAAGAGTATATATATATATATAGAGCCCAAATACTAATATACTATATAATCAATGAATAAATAAAAAACATATACCAAAAACATACAAAACCTCAAGAATTTTGAAATGAGAGGAAATACATATTACTACATCTAAAGATATATCAATTAAAATGATCTAAATCAAATTAGACCTTGTAGATCAATTTCCTGGTTAAGACCTTGATGTAAAGTTTTTAAATTAAAAATCCAAAACGCTTCTTTTTTAACTAACTCTTGTAATTTATCTCCTCCCCTCCAACCCAAATTAATAGAGTCTATACCAAAAGCTTGAAAGGTGTTCCATTTAAATAACGGACATGTATTGCAATGTCTAGGGACACTATGATCAACTTTCCCTTTCTTTATGTTATTAAAGTGCTCCAAAATTCTAATATGTAATTTTCTGGAAGTCCGGCCCACGTATTGAGCTCCACAACCACATTGTAGTAAATGGACCACAAAAGAAGAGGAACAGTGAATATGTTTCTTAATACTTATAGGTTTTTTCAGTGTATGTACTTGTAAAGTTGACAATTTTCTTTTTTTGGTATTTACAAGTGGAACAATGTCCACAACTGAAAAAACCTAGTATTGGAGTTTTCAATACATTATTATAAGAAGGAGTAGATGGTAACAAACTGGGTGCCAATTTATTTTTTAAATTGGCTGACTTTTTATAAATTACTGTAGGAAAATCAGGTAACAGATGTTTTAAAACATCATCTCTTTTCAAAATGTACCAATGTTTTTTAAGTATCTGTTCTATCTTTTTGGCCTGAGAATTATACTGCGTTAAAAAGGCAAATTCAAATTTATTGTTGGAATTATGTCTATTATTCTTTCTTTTTTTGGTATTAAATCGAATCAATTCACCGTTCTCTTCAATTTGTTCTCTATCACCAAGTAAAAGGGTTCTGTCCAAGGAGAAAATCTCTATTTCCGCTTTTTCAATTTTATTAAGACTGTAACCCTTATCTATATATCTTTGTTTTATAATTGCTGATTGTTCCAAAAATACCTCCTTATCAGAGCAGTTTCTTCTAAGACGTGTTAACTGACTCTTTGGGATATTTGAAAGCCATGGAGGATAGTGAGCACTAGAACATTCAATAGCTGTATTGCAATCTGTGGGTTTGAAGTATGTTTTGGTCTTTAATTGATTGGATTCTATATATATTGTTAGATCCAAGAAATTTACAGAGACAGCGCTCGATGTAAAAGTAAATCGCAAATTGTAATCATTATTATTAATATACTCCATAAAAGAGTTAAAGCTTTCCACAGTGCCGTCCCAGATGATCAATACATCATCTATGTAGCGTCGCCATAGGACCAAAGTACCCCCAGTATGCTCGCCCAATCCGACGCATCGTTGTTCCCAATGAGATACGTACAGATTGGCGAAACTGGGGGCAAATTTAGTACCCATGGCGACGCCACACAGCTGAAGAAAATACTGGTTATTAAACCAGAAAAAATTCTTTGTTAGAACAAACTGAATGCAATTAATCAAAAATTCAATTTGGATATCAAGTAAAGATTGTTGGGATTTTAGTATTTCCTTAATGCACATAATACCTTTAATATGAGGAATATTAGAATAAAGAGCAGTAATATCCGCAGTAGCCAAAATATATGAGGGTTTCCAACATATAGACTGTAAGTCCTGTAAAATGTGCTTTGTATCTTTAATAAAAGTGTGGTTTAAAGGAACATATGGTTGTAAAAATAAATCCACATATTCGGACAAATTGCAAGACAGTGAATTGATTCCACTAATAATAGGACGGCCTGGAGGTGTTTTTATGTTCTTATGTATCTTCGGCAGGAAATAAAAAACTGCTACTTTACAATTGGGATTAATAATAAATTGGCACCCAGTTTGTTACCATCTACTCCTTCTTATAATAATGTATTGAAAACTCCAATACTAGGTTTTTTCAGTTGTGGACATTGTTCCACTTGTAAATACCAAAAAAAGAAAATTGTCAACTTTACAAGTACATACACTGAAAAAACCTATAAGTATTAAGAAACATATTCACTGTTCCTCTTCTTTTGTGGTCTATTTACTACAATGTGGTTGTGGAGCTCAATACGTGGGCCGGACTTCCAGAAAATTACATATTAGAATTTTGGAGCACTTTAATAACATAAAGAAAGGGAAAGTTGATCATAGTGTCCCTAGACATTGCAATACATGTCCGTTATTTAAATGGAACACCTTTCAAGCTTTTGGTATAGACTCTATTAATTTGGGTTGGAGGGGAGGAGATAAATTACAAGAGTTAGTTAAAAAAGAAGCGTTTTGGATTTTTAATTTAAAAACTTTACATCAAGGTCTTAACCAGGAAATTGATCTACAAGGTCTAATTTGATTTAGATCATTTTAATTGATATATCTTTAGATGTAGTAATATGTATTTCCTCTCATTTCAAAATTCTTGAGGTTTTGTATGTTTTTGGTATATGTTTTTTTATTTATTCATTGATTATATAGTATATTAGTATTTGGGCTCTATATATATATATACTCTTATACATATTTTCTATGCTATCATGTAGTTTTTATTATTGATTATTTATTATTATTTTTGAGTAAATGTCTGTATAACATCCATGGTCCTTTTTCTGAGTATTTCGGGCGGATTATCCGTCCGTTTTTTCCTACTTTTTGTCCTCTACAGGTTCCGATAGTGCCAGCCGCGCATGTGCGTCTATGACACACACGCGCTTTTGTTATACGCGTGTGTGTGAACTACGCATATGCGTCTCATACTACCGGAAATGAGAATACTTCCGGAACGTAAGGACTACATCCGGTCTCATGCGTGCCACGGATGAAACGCACGCCAAAGCCAGATGTTGGATACCCGGCTTTTTCGAATCAACGATGATTGCGGATGTTGCCCTATATATATCTGGAAGTATCAGCACATTTATATCCCTGAGGAAGTCCCCTTTTCTTGGACGAAACGCGTTGGATCAGAACTTTCATATTTATATATGCTGCTATTTTATTTTATATTTTGTATGTATTTTGCTTTTTATTTCATTTTATTTTGCCTGCTACTGGATTTCCATTGGATTATCTTCCACACTGTTCCTGGGAGTTCCATGTTATATGGAGATATGCTTGTTTCTTCTCTTCACTTGTAAGTGAGACCAATAAATTTTATCTTGTAATTATATTACATACTTCACTATATTTGTTCTCTTACTCTTTTATATATTCCACGGAGGATCGTCTTTTTATAAGATTGCTACCCCTGGGAGGGTGAGAAGCCTGATTCCAATTTTGTTTGTGAGTGCACTTATTTCCACCAATATATCACTCACTTGTTTAGTACTGTACTATACTATGTCAGTCTTTTATTTTTCATACAGATTTCGTTTATAAATACGACCTATATTTCAGGTTATTTATATATAATTTTATACTATCACGTATTTGGGAGGTGTTTTCCACTTGGTTTTTGAATTATATGTGTATTAGGTGTTAGTGAGGTACACCTGGGAGCTCTCCCTAATATCTGATCTTCACATCCTGTATTCTGTGTATACTTCTTGGTTTTGTTTTGGGCAGGGAATATAGCCTGTATTGAGGCGGAGAGCAAGCCGATGGTGCGGGCTAGATCTCGCAGGCGGAGGTGTGTTGATATCAGTAACCTCCGAATGTCTTTTTTTATGGATTTGATTTTGGATGCCGGAAGTTGAAGGACTGCCTGAACAGAGTCTATCTGGAATCCCAGGAATTGTATCGTCTGGGACGGTGTTAGAGATGATTTCTGGTGACTGATCACAAAGCCAAGATTTTGCAACAGGGCGGAGGTCATGCTTGTATGAAGGTGGAGAGTTTCTTGGTCCTGTGCCATGAGGAGGATATCGTCCAGATAAACAATGGAACGGATTCCTTGGGAGCACAGTAAGGCCATCCCTGGTTTCATTAGTTTGGTAAAGCACCAGGGTGCAGAAGATAGGCCGAAGGGGAGGCAGGTGAACTGCCATAGTGCTTGTTCCCAACGAAACTGAAGGAAGCAGCGGTGTGCTGGTGTTACCGGCACCGTGAGGTATGCATCCTTTAAATCGAAGCGGGAGAACCAATCTCCCTCGGAGAGTAGGTCTCTCAATAATGGATCCCCTCCATTTTGAAGTGACGGTATGTGATGAACCTGTTCAGATCTCTCAGATTGATGACAGGTCGTAGACCCCCTGATTTTTTCTTGACTAGAAACATGTTGCTTATGAAGATCTGTGGGCCAACAACTCTTTCGATCGCACCTTTGGTGAATAGATCGTCGAGTTCCCTCTGTAGAGTCGACTCGTCTAACAGTGACATCTTGATCGGGGTAGGAGGAGAATTTTGTATTGGTTCGTCTGAAAAGTCCAGGTGGAACCCGGACACCGTCTGAAGGATCCAAGGATCCCGAGTGAGTTGAGACCACTGTTGGGAAAAAAGGATTAACCGGCCTGCAATAGGAATATGAGAATAAGGAAGGTCCATTACCTGTAGCAGTGTGACCATGGAGGTAAGTGGATCCACGTCCTCGGATAGCTCCGCGAGAGGGGAAAAATTGCCTGTGGTGGAATCGGGTATTGCCCGAGTTCCAGGTGTCCTAAGGTCAAGGCCTGTAGCCCGTGAAGGCGGCTCTGCCAGTCGCTCGGCCTCTATAGCGACCAGCTCTCCCGGAAAAACGCTGAGTGCGAAATACCTTGCGAATGGAGGATTGTGCTTTTGTCAGTGTAGTAAAAACAGAGACGTGTTTACTTAGTTCTTTTATGAACTTGTCTCCAAATAACATGCCTTGCGCCTCTGGACCAAGTTCTTTAGTGCCCAATTCGTCAAGCTTGGCATCGATTTTATAAAGGACGGCCTTCCGCCGTTCTGTTGATATCGCCACATTGGCATTGCCTAAAAGTCATAAGGCCCTTTGTGCCCACTCTCGCGCCTGTCTTATGAGGTGGAGCATCATTATCCGAGTGTTCTGCGTAGTATTCGTCTAACACTTGGAGATTATAATTAGAGGTTGAACCCTCAAATGCGTCAAAATCATGTTGGGAGGTGGCCTGCTTGGGTTTAGAATAGGGAACTTTAGGGTGTTTGGCAGGTGCTTTGCCTTTACCGGCGGTGACACTATCGCCCTTCCAAGGGCGTTTGCGAGGGGCTTCATCACGTTCTGAAGCGTGAGAAACCTCGGAGTCTGAGAGTTGGGTAATGGTCGCCGTAGGGGCTGGGACTGTCTGTTCGCGGAAAGCCGCTAAAGCTTTGGGTATGGACTCAGTAATGGCATTGAATAGCCAAGCCTTAAGTTCGGCAGAAACTGCTGGTTCTGGCAAATCCGACATAATGTCAGTAACAGTGGGGTCACCACAATAGTATATAATTTATTTATATTTACAATATATATATTATTTTTATTTTTATTTTTTGTATTTGCAGACAAACTAATTACAATGAGGCGGTGGACTTTGACGGTGTGTAAAATGCAGGAGAACAATTATCCTGTAAAAGTGGAGTTCATCCACAATTTATCAGTGGGGTTCACCCAGAGAGAGAAGGACAATATAATGTCCAAGGTCAAATAACAGGTATGTACCTGTGTTATCATATAGCGATTACCCTGTATAGAAGCAGCAAAGGGGGTCACCCTTGGAGAAGAGGCTAGAGGGTGTCACCCTCAGAATAAAGGCTAGAGCGGGTCACCCTCAAAATCAAGCAAGGGTTTTGAGTAAGCTTGTTGTAATAATTGTTGTGATCTGTGAAAGAAAAAGTGGATATTTTGAATATGGATATATATCTTTAATTAAACTAATGGTTCTGGGGCTTTAAGAAGTAAAAGTATATTTACCAAACGGCTAGATCGCGTTTTGCAGTGAGAGCCGAAACGCAAGGAAACTGCCACGCATAAGACTATCACAAGATGGCGCTGAGAGAGAAGCCCGGGAAAAGTTCATAGAAATGGCCGCAGCATAAAGAAAGGGTGGGACGCGTCTCTATGGAGACGCCAGGGCAACACAAATTGTGTATGGGGAAGCTGAGTGGCTGAGCGGACCGGCAAAATGCCGGGCACTGCGGCGAAAGTGTGAGTGCCTTAGAGAATTTTAAACTGACAGTACAATATAATTAAAAAGAAGAAAAGTGAAGTAATGTGAGGTAGGAACCTTTCTTCCAATACATTCCCATTACATATCGGTCTGCATCCTCGGGGCCAGGATGTTCAATATTTAACATTAATTTCATAGGGGTACTTCCTCCAGGCTTTCTTAAAGTCATTCTTTGAAGGAGGGATCTACCCTGATTGTCTATCTTAGATAAAGCACTTTTGGGTTTATAACCCCAGGCAGGCCCAGTATTCCATCCCGCAGCCCCCAGTAGTTACAGTCATAACCCCATTGTTCATCTACTACACAAACGTAAGGGTCTTTTGCTTGTGGTATATCTTTATAAATGGCTTGAATCTGTGACTTAGGGAATGGGCATTCTACAATATCACAGTAATCAAAAGTGAATGTAGCCACATGGGTACATGATGAATTATACCAGAAAGTGTACCCACTAGCATCTTTGGTGATGGCCACCTGCTGGGCTTTAAGGAGGCCAACTAAGGAGATAATGTACCAGAGGCACATGGTTGCATAGAGTTAGCTTCCTCTGGGGCAGGTGTCTTCTTGCAATGGGAAGCGTGGATCCAGTTAGGCCTTCCGGCCAATTTGACAGAGGTAGGGGAGATCAGGAGAACTTGGAACGGTCCGTCAAATCTTGGTTCCAGGGTGTGTTTTCGCACAAATTTCTTGACCAGAACCCAGTCACCGGGGAGCAGACTGTGGTTGCCTGTGTCAGAATCAGGATCTGGAATTGAAGAGAAAACTTGGACATGGATTTTGTTCAAAGCATTGGCAAGTTCAGTTACATAGTTTACTAAAACATCAGTATGAAGTTGTAATTGCTGGGGAAAATAGCAACCTAGCCTGGGTGCTGACCCGAATAGAATCTCATATGGGGACAATGAGGGCTTCCCTCTGGGTGTATGTCTGACACTAAACAGGGCTATTGGCAAGCTTTCGGGCCAGGGCATTTTTGTTTCTTGCGACATTTTTAGCATTCTAGTTTTCAGGGTGCCATTCATACGCTCCACCTTACCACTGCTTTGTGGGTGATAAGGTGTGTGGAAGGCAAGGGTCACTCCTAGGGCGGCCCAAATCTCTTTGGTTACTGATGCTGTGAAAGCTGGGCCTTGGTCACTTTCAATGACTTCTGGTAGTCCAAACCTACATACAATTTCTGTAAGTAGCCGTCTTGCTGTTGTTTTTGCGGTGATGTTAACCACTGGGCAGGCTTCTGGCCAGCCTGAGAACATGTCCACTATTACTAGTGCATATTCGAAGTTGCCACTCTTTGGCATCTGGATGTGGTCTATCTGAATTCTTTGAAACGGGTACATGGGCTTGGCCAAGTGTTTTGGAGGGACTTTAGCCATTTTCCCCGGATTGCACTTGGCGCAGATGACACACGTCTTGCAGTAATTGCTGGCTAGCGTGGTAATTCCAGGGGCCTCATAGTACAAGGGCAATCATCAAATCTTTTGATAAGTGTGCAGGGCCATGTGCCCACTGAACAACTGCTGGGTATAGATTCTTAGGAAGGCAGAATCTGAGATTGTTGTAATACACTCCATCTCTTAGAACTGCCCCTTTCTGTTTCCACTTCTGTATTTCTTCAGGGGCAACTGTAGCCTGTTGTTCCCGCAGGATTTTCAGGTCAGTTGGAAGAATCTGCAGAGTAAATATGGGAGTTTCTTCATTTCCGGACACTCTTCTTTCCACTTCCTGTGGTTCTTTTGCAGCTTGTTTTGCAGCCTGATCAGCTTTCCCATGTGCTTTTATCTTCAAAATAGCCACTTCTTCTGGGAGTAGGAGGGCGTCCATCAGCTCCTTGATTGCGGAACCGTGCTTGATTGGTGTACCGGCGGTGGTAAGAAATCCTCTTGTTTTCCAAATTAATCCGAAGTCGTGAGCCACGCCCAGTGCATATCTTGAATCCGTGTAGATATTGGCGCGCTTTCCTTCAGAGATCTTGCATGCTGAAGTCAGGGCTTGCAATTCAGCTTCTTGTGCAGACATAGTTGATGGTAAAGATGATGATTTGACAATTTCATCTGTTGTGGTTACGGCATATCCTGTATGGTATCTTCCTTCTTCATCAGCATATCTTGAGCCGTCCACAAACAGGGTGAGATCGGGATCTACCAATGGGTCTTCATGTACAGTTGGTAGATGTGTTGTTTCCATTTTCATCTGTTCAAAACAGTCATGAGGTGTATCTGGGTCGTAGTCATTCACTATGGTTAAATCTTGGAACTCATTTTCCAGGAAATGACGTGGCCATGCTTTTAGGTGGTCAGTTGTTGGATATTTGACAACACCATTTTCCTGTAGCTGTGATTCGTCCATAGTGGCCCATGCTTTTGCCATAGGCCCAAGATCATTCCATGATATTGTTTTCAACTTGGTCACAGGGACATGTGGAATGGCAGTGTCCCAATGACGGTACAAATGCTTGAGTTCCGGAGGTAGATGAATCAAGACCATACTGTTGCCTTCAGAATCACAGTAGAAGTCTTGTGCAGTGAGTTTTACTTCGACCAGATGATAGAGTTCATCTTCATAGCAGGGTTCAGGAGTGATGTTTGGTTTGTACCACATGGTACAGAAGGCATATCCTGCTCCGTCATGAAGGAGTGCTTGTCCATCATGAAAGGATAGGTTGGGATGCATTTCCTTCTTGATGGTGCCAGTGAGAAGAAAAACATAAGTTTCGTCCATGATGAATCCGTAGTATACACCCCCCTCAGGGAGTGGCAGAAGAGTGGACGGATTGAGAACTTGACATCTTTGAAGGGTAATGTTGTCAGGCAACAAAAGATGACATTGAAGGCGAAGATGCCTAGCAGGAGTAACATGCTTAAGTTGGACCTGGTTGACTATGGCAGAAATGTCATGAGGGGCCAAGACAACCAGGGGGTGGCCAAGGACAAGATCTCCAGTTCTTTCAATGAGTTCTCTGGCAGCAAAGACGGCCCGAAGGCAAGAGGGACGTCCTCTGGCCACAATATCCAGTTGGCAGGAGAAAAATCCAATAGGCCTTTGGTATGGCCTTGTCTTTCAGAAACAAACAATTTGAAGGGTTTGGTATAGTCTGGTAGGCCAAGAGCAGGAGCAGAAGCAATAGCACGTTTGAGAGAACAGAAGTTGTCAAGGGCTTCTGTGGACAAGCAAAATGGGTCTGACTTGAGAGCATCATAAAGAGGTTGCATAAGGAGCGAGGCTTCTGGGATCCATGCTCGGCAATAGGAAATGAGGCCTAGGAAGGCGTGTAGTGACTTCGAGGTCCTTGGAGGTGGAATGTCCAGTACTGCTCTAACTCGGTCACGGGTAAGATGTCTGGTTCCCTGAGACAGACAATGGCCAAGGAAGATAACAGTAGGTTGGCAGAATTGCAGCTTGAGACGTGAAGCTTTACATCCTTGTTCTGCTAGGTAGCAAAGAAGATTAATTGAGCATTGTTCTGTTGTGGGTAGATCATCTCCACAAAGCAGCAAATCATCCACATATTGAAGCAGGACGACCTCAGGATGGTCAGATTGCCATGGATCAAGGATAGAGCACATGGCCTTCGCAAATTGACTTGGTGAATTTTGTGCCCCTTGGGGCATGACAGTCCATGTGTACTGTTGTTTTTCATGTGTGAAAGCAAACAGATATTGGCAAGTTGGATCCAGGGGAACACTGAAGAAGGCATTGGCCAGATCAATGACTGTGAAGTACTTGGCAGAGGGTGGAACGCCGGAAAGGAGAGTGTGTGGGTTGGTCACTATTGGAGTGATCAAAACTGTGGCTTCATTTACCGCTCTGAGGTCTTGGACCAATCTGTACTTTTCAGGTTCGCCTTTTGGAGTTTTTTTCTTTACCGGAAATAATGGAGTATTGCATGGTGATTCACATTTGACAAGAGCACCCTTCTCCAGGAGTGCTTGAATTTGAATTGTAATGGCTGCAGCTTGAGCTGGTTTCAAAGGATACTGTGCTTTTCGTGGCAATTTTGCTCCTGGGATGAGCTTTACCACCACAGGTGGGACCTTTAGATGGCCTATGTCCTCTGGGCCTGTGGACCACAGTTTCTTGGGAACATCAGTCTTTAGTGAATCAGGGAAATTAGTCCTTAGGTCTTTTGCATCCCCATGAGGCTCTTCTAGATGTAGCATCAGGGGTAAGGAGCACAAAGCTGAGGTGTCTGAGACAGATAGAGGGGTGGATAGTTCCACTTGTCCATCTGGAGTAAAGGTGATAGATGCCTGCAGGCGTGAAAGAACATCAGCTCCTAACAGGTTAATGGGGCATGTGGAAGATACCACAAAGCGAGCAAGCAAGTTGTGGCAGTTACCAACCCGCAGTGGGGTGGACAGGGGACTTTGCCTTGGAAGGCCGTCCACCCCAACACAGGAGACATCAATATTGGAAAGAAATGAGGTATCGGGCAGGTCTTGTTCTCTCAGAACACTTCGGGCTGCACCTGTGTCAACTAGGAAAGTGGTGGGCTGGCCCTCAATGGGTAAAATTACAGTAGCTAGAGGCCCCCCTTGTTCCCCTGAAGACACTGCCATAACAGGGGTTAATGACACAGGCTTGCCGGTGTCCTAGTCTTCTTGGGCTGAATCAGGTGAAGGGGTTTCTGGGGCCTTCGTGGTAGTGGCGGGCTTGGAAGTTTGTTTGCCAGCGTATGGCCTCCGGTGTTTTATGGGTTCAGGGCAGTCACTTCTAAAATGGCCTTTCACCCCACAATTAAAGCAAATTCCATCCTCAGGCCTAGTGCCTCTGGAAATCGGCGGGCGTGATACCATAAGGGGGGTGGGATTGGATCTTCTTGGCACCTGTGCTGCCTCCAAACCTCTGGCAACTAAAAGCAGCTTATCAAGGGAAACCACTCTATACTCAGGGCGGGCAGCAATAATACCTTTCCGTATAGAGTCTTTGATGCCCTGTACAAAGGCACCAGAAAGCATTTGGGCATGTATTTTATTGCTAAGTTCAAACCTTAGGTCAGAGAATACTTGAAAGAGTCTAGCGTGAAACCTCTCTACGGATTCACCTTTTTCCTGGACAATATCATTAAGTCCGGCTGCCTGATCAGCAAGTTTATCTTTGGCCCAAGTTTTTAGCTGATCACAAAACTCAATTCCGGACGTATAATCAGTATCACTTGACAACCAATTAGTGCATAGGTGGCGAGCAATGCTAGGCCAGTAGGCATCTCCAGACTTAATGGCACAGAGGCTCAGCAAATCACACCATGCGGCGGAATAGGTCTGTTGAATCTGGACCACTGCTCTGTAAAAGGGCATAGGTTGCTTTTCTGGGTCAGGGAGTGACTTCATCGGGGCACTGGCCTGTGTTGGGTTAAAGGTAACATACATTACCGGGGCTTTGTCCCCTTGAACCTTGCGACAAAAGGGATCGTTAAGAGAACGTCGCGGAGGTTGGGGCGAAACCTCCCTGGAATCTGGTGGGGACTGGTAACCATGGGAGCTTACCGCGTCAAATTCATCTGCATGTGCTATCCGGACTCCCGGGGAGGGAACTACCTGTGGTGACAGGGCCGGGGGTAGAAGGGGCACTCCACCAGCCGGGGCTGCTGGTGAGCTATGGGTTGGAGGTAGCAGATCATTCGGAAGAACGGGCATAAGAGGGGCTATGTTACTGGGGGACGCCATATTGGAGGCGTGGAAGGAAGTTGCGCTCGGGTTAAGTGAGGAAGTGGCGGCCATATTGGATGTGGGCAAAGTGTGGGCAGGTGTAATCGGGGTCGGCTGTGTGATTATGGGAGGTACGGGATAGGCGGGCTGGGGAGGCGGAAGTGTGGAATAGGCATAGGCTAAGGGCCAAGGCATTTGGGCGGGCGAATAGGCAGAATAGGCGTAGGGCGGTGGCGGTGGGTAGGGATTAGGGAGAGGATGTGACGGGGAGGGGGAGGGACTGGGAACGGGTGGAGTAGGAGGAGCTGGAGGAGTGGGAGGAGGATAGGGTGGAGTAGGAGGGTCTGAGAGTACGGAAGAAGGAAGTAAGGGAGTAGTAGGAGGAGGAGAAAATGGAGAGGGTGGGTCGGTAGGAGGGGAGGAGGAAGATGAATAGGCAAGTGGGACGGCAGGAAAGGACGGGCGGGAGGAGGGCATGTTGGAGGGGTGCAATGGACTGGAGGAAGATGGGCGCGGTAAAGGAAGGGATGAGGATGATGGGAGTTGGGAGATCGATGGAGGGGAAAATACAGATCCATCGGCATTCAGGACAGGGCAAACAGGGGTAGTGACAGGGAAAAGGGTGGCCACCTCATGTGCGCCATAATTAGGCGCGTGCTGGGGAGAATTTCCAGCGACAAAATTCTTATGATACACAAACATTTTCACACCCTTGTAATCAACCTCTTGTTCAATCCATCCCTCTTGCTGGATGGCTTTGGCTACTCTGTACCAGGCTTCCGCTGTGCGGACTAAATCATGGTCCGTTAACTTGCCTTTCTTCTCTGTCAGTATCCTACGCCAGCTTTCTGGCTGCAATCTACCACACGGGGGTACCGTGATTCCACATACTTTAGCAATCTTATCAACCTTCTTAACCATCTCTTCACCTTCCCTATCTTCTACCAAGTCTCGTGCTAGCCAACCCTTATCGGGTTTTCCCAGTTTCTGTCCCATATTCCCTATACAAGGCGTCCCAGATATAGAGAGAGAAAGGAACAGAACGTCTACCGTGCTCGACTGCTACTTTAAGAGCAAGCTCTTTAAGTACGTCTTCCCAAAACGTAGACTAGTCACTGATTCCGCCTACCCGTGGTAGCCGCGGATTGGAGCGTGGCGAGAAGTGTGTGACCAATCACTTCTCTCAACAGAGAAAGAGAAATAGGAGGGGAAAGTGTAAATAGTACAGTGAGTAAGATAAAAGTAAACACAGGAATCTGTGTGACAGACAATTAAGACAATAACATTTCAGTGTAAATACAGTGCATGCATCACAGTTCAAATAAGTTCAGCAGTTTTATCCCTTGCCTTTACTCGTGTGGCCAAAAGCCACCTCCCTCAACCTCGTAGTGTCCCTGTTGCGGACCCACCTGCAAGTCTCACTACCAGCAGCCACAGGAAACAGCAACAGCTTCCAACCCGAATCCTGTATAGCCTAAAGAATTGGAATCTTACCTGCCTCAGCGCTCGAGGCTGGAATTTTACCAAGAAGAAGTGTCCGATGAGCTAGCGGTCAAAGCGACACTATGGGGAACCCCCAGGAAGCAGTGAGTCTACCACCCTCCACAGATTCCCCCTACTCTTTTTCCTTACAGCCACAGCTACGTGGCTCCTAAAAGAGTTAAACAGGCACTTACACTCCCCGGGTGCTAAGTTAAACACAAACCAATACAAAAACCACCCAGGCAACAGATAGTCAACATGCAGGTAAACTAGGTATCATTAACAATACAAAGACTCTGGGCAAGTTATTACCTGACTTTGATGTCCTCTCGGTAGCAGTCACAGACACTGGGACAGGTCAATCACAGGGGCAGGAACATACCGGCTAGGTGCTGCAGCAATCTCTACCGTGTATTCAGAGGTGATCAGGCTCTTTTCCTTCCCCCAGGATTCAGCCCCCCCAGCGTCTTCTTGGACAGCTGCCCAGGCAGGCCCAGAGCCCCACGTTATGGCACCAGCTGTTGTAGATAATTTACTGCAAACCAATTAGTTTGAATGACTATCTGATCCTGTCCAAATTAATGATAATAAAGTTGCGTGCACGCAGAAGTAAATTCACACTGAGACACAAGAGTTCAGGTTAATGAAAGAACTTCGGAGAAGTTTAATGGCTTCTGATTAAAAAGGAGGCTCGCAGGCCCTTTTAAAGGCATTATTACATCATTGAAGAAAATCAAGATATAGACATTGTTAATTGGCTTAGGTGCTAAGATGTTAGTAAAATGCCCTCCCTATGGGGTGTACCATCTTAAGTCACTATCCTCGTCATGATCATCTCCTCCAGGTTTTAGCGCCATTTTGCTAACATGAGGAGCTCACTCGACGGGAGGGGCCTTTTGGCAGCTATCCATTTAGAGTGTAGCTGGCACGGTTAGTTTCTCAAGGTTAGGTTTCAAGGCTTTTAGTAAATACACATTTTATCAAAGCTATTTCTTGCTGACATGCAAATTCTATGTTCTATAGACAAAGCTTTCTTGTAAAACTATGGGGGCCTCTTAGAGGTATAGCAAGAGGATTTAAAGGGGCCTTACAGATTTATAGAGGCCTAATAATTCTACAACAGTACTGTTTAAATTTAACAAAGCAATTTCTGTTTTTTTAATCAGCGGTACACCATTAGTATTCTTTATGATTTTAGATACTAAGTCCCACAATTGAACACCTCCAACAAACTGAAGAGTTGGACCTGCAAATCCTGGAAAGTCTCACAGGGACCATATACCACCTATACATGACTTTTAACTTGTGTCTCAATTATATTAAGACAATAAATATGTTTTTTAAGTTTTGAGAGTATTAAGTCCCACACCCTGTTGCTTATAGAGATAGCCATGTCTCTTTCCCACTGCTTCACAGCTGAAATTGTCAGTGTAGGAGTTTTCACATCTGTAAACTCCATTGCCCTAGTAATAGACAATTTTTTGTTTGTGCCATTGAATGTTTTATTCAGTAGGTCAATTATATCTTTATTTTCCTTTAATAAATGTTCTCTAAGAAACCCTTGTACTCGAAGGTAATTAAATAATTCTTGTGGGAGGAGGTTAACCCCTTAAGAACCAAACTTCTGGAATAAAAGGGAATCATGACATTTTACACATGTCATGTGTCCTTAAGGGGTTAATTTCCTGTTTCAATTTATCAAAAGAAAGAAGTTGGTAGTTATCACATATTTTACTTATGGTATAACCCCTTTGTTTGATCCAACTTCTTAGATCAATGTTAGGCATAAGTGTCTCTAATATTCTAATATTATACCCTTCGTAGATCTTATTATTAATTTTTAATTCTTTCCTTATACCTTGCCATTCTTTCAAAGTTTGTGAAATGATTTTTCTAGATCCTTAGTATTTTTGTTTCTTACTATATCATTCCACAATAGATAAACAAGGTTGTCAGTGCCTAAACTGCTTGCTTCCAATTTATCCCACGCCTGATCCTTTGAATCATTGGTTAGTAATTTGTGGATGTGGATAATCCTGTTCGCCAGATAGATCTTTCTAATTACCGGTTATCCTATTCCTCCCTGATTTTGTTTATTGGCCAGAATTTTAGTATTTATTCAAGGTCATTTGCCTCTCCAGATGTAATTGGTAAAACTATATTGTACAGAATCAAGCCATTGTTTTGGAATTGCTAGAGGGATCATCCGAAATAAATATGCACACTTGGGGAGGATATATGATTTAATAGTATTGATTCTCCCCCACCAGGAGATTTCATAGTATCTCCATTCTCTTAGCAGCATATTAGTATGTTTAATGAGTCTAAAAAATTGACTTCCATTATTTCTTTTGGATCTGTGGTAATATAAATACCCAGGTATCGTATAGCCATCATAGTCCAAGTGAAATCATAATTTTTTAAAGTCTATTTAGGTTGTTAATTTTAATATTTTTTTAAACAGGGCCAATGTTTTATTCATATTAATTTTATAGTTTGATACTAGGCTGTATCTTTTAAATTCCTGCATTAGATGGGGCAGAGAAAAATATGGTTCAGTTACGGAGATAATGATGTCATAGGCATTTAGGCATCCTTTAGTTCCCCATCTTTTAGAATCACTCCTTTAATCAGGGGGTTTCTTCTTATATAGATAGCAAGAGGCTCTATAGATAATATATATAATAGAGGGGGCAGAGGGCATCCCTGCCTGATTCCGTTAGATATATCAAACCAATCTGTACAAAAATCCTGCCCCACCAATCTAGCTGTGGGAGATTAATACAATGCACCAATCACATCTGCAATCCAGCCTATCAAACTAAATCAGGCCTAAACCTTCCTCAAATATCCCATCCAAACCTGTCGAAAGCCTTTTCTGCATCCACCGACAGAGTCAGAAGGGGAGCTCCCACCTGCTGGGCCCAACTCGCCTTGTATTATTACGAGCCTTATTATCCACAACTCGCCTTGTATTATTACGAGCCTGTCATTCCATTAGGAAACCTATCTGATCTGAATGAATGACTGAAGGCAAGATCTTTTTGAGTCTTTCTGATAATATTGAAGCATATATCTTCATATCTATATTAACTAAAGATATTGGGCAATAGCTTGATGCATCCATCTTAACCTTGTCCTGTTTTAGGATAGGGATTATATTTGTTCTTAATTGCTCTTTTGAGGCCGACCTTTTTGCTGCCAATTCATTTAAGGTAGCCGTTAAAGGTACAATAACACATTTCTGGAAAACTTTATAGAACATGTTAGTATAGCAATCTGGTCCCAGGGCTTTCTTTTATTGTAACTTACTAATTGCGTGCTGAACCTCGACCAAATCAAACTGCTGGTTCAGAATCCTTAAATTTTCCAAAGATATTGTCGGGATATTAGAATGTTTTAAATAATTATCAATTTGTAAGGGTGTTGAAAAGTCCTCCAGATTAAAAAGTTGTTTTTTTTGTTGTTTTTTTTAAATGTAAACAAATTGCCTATTTCTTCTGGCTTGCCATCTTTTATTAATTTATAAATTTTGTAATCTATTTTTTTTTTAATTATTAGTTAGTATTTATCTACTCCGTTGTTCCTATAGTAGAATCTGTTTTTTAGTATGCATAAGTTAGTTTCTATTCTTTCCGATATTTTTGTGTTGATCTTATCTTGCACAAGCCTAATTTGGTTTTCCCACTCCATCAAAAAATGTCCTTGTTAAGTGAGGTAAGACTATAAAACTGAATGTAAAGATCTGCCAGATTTAGTCCTCTCTTCTTTTTTGCTTGGTTTACAATCTTAATTCAATAGCCCTTTTTTACGGTTTTAAAAGTACTCTAAAGGCATTCAGAAGAAATCTCTTCTGATATATTTTCTTGAAGAAATATTTAGACTTTAAATTAACTCTCTATGTTTTCTTTGGATTTTTAACAGCCCTCAGTCTCCATGGTGCTGGGGCTCTCTGGAACTGATCTTTTATATAAACTATTAACATATCATGGTCTGACCAGGTATTATCTCTTATAGTAATTGATTTTATATTCTTTACTCAATGGGAATCCCCCAGCATCAAATTGATTCTAGCACAGAACCATGTGGGACTGATCTATGCGTGTAATTGCGGTCACCAGGATGGAAAAATCTCCAGCAGTCAAATATATCAAATCTTTTTAAGAGCTTGCACATCATTCCTACCTGTTTAACCAATATCTTGTCCACAGGTTTTCCTGAATCTATGTATTTGTCCACTCCGGGGTCCAGCACGCAATTAAAGTCACTGGCAATCAATAATGTCCCTTTGCATATATTCTCCACCTTTTCCAAAATTATAGCCAACAATCTAGCAGGGGTTTTATTATTAATTTATTATGATTAAATATTAACCAACGTATAATCCTGTCCATTTAATTGACCCACTAAGATAACAAATCTCCCTTCTTTGTCCAGATTTTGGTACTGACAAGAGAATTTAACATTTTTAGAAACAATTATTGCTACCCCACAATTCTTTTTGTTGTCCAATGAAGCACAGTATGTTAGCGGATATATACCATACTTCCACACATTTCCTTAGTCCAGTGGGTTTCCTGTGAACCCCAGTTGTACCCCCTCTCTTAACAGTGTCTCATACAGGAATCCCCTTTTCCACAGAGTATTTAGGCCGTGAGCATTTATTGATAGAGCCTTAACCATACATCTACCTTCTCTTTTTTTGGATCTGCAGTGGCAGTGAACTTACAAATACAAACAATTAAACAACAATAAAATACCACCCATGGTATACATAAATCTAGAGCAAAAGCTCTAACTCCTGGAGAACACGACTGTCTCCTAGAACTGGGTACCATATCTAATACCCTAGGGGAGGTCAACAAGCTCTATTACTGTTTGTTTAGAAGAGAAGGGAAATATATGGGAGGTGGATCACAGCAGGGTGAGAAGGGTAGAGGCCCGAACATATCCCCACCCTTCCACCATATCCCCACCCTTCCACCATAATCCCCTGCAATAAAAAAAAGTGAATTTGTACATTAGGATTTAGAAAAACATTTTAGTGACTAATGAACTCCTTGTGCGTAATAGTGCCACCAATTATACACTTTTGTATGCCTTAATAATAGGCCATTATCCATAAAATACTTAGTGCCCACATACTTTAATTATTCCTTGTTAAATTTCTCAATTGTGCTTTTCCCTTTGTACTATTTATCCAAGCCAATATAACTCTTAACCTATTATAAGTAAATGGAACTTTTAAATATGTCCAATTCAATTTATATTTGAATTCAATTCTCTCCTGCTATCTTGTAATTGCTATTTCATTTTAGTGACAGAATTGAACTTGTATAGTTCATAACATCTCCTTTAATGTCTATTACATTCCTGTATAAAATCTTACTATTATCCATATTTCCTCAATACTTAACCTTGTGATTATACAGCGCTGCTGAATCTGTGTGCGCTTTATAAATAGCAATAATAAATAAATAAATAAATAAATAATATCCTTCTAGTTTCTAATAACTCTGTACTGTAAGAAAAAAAAACTATATATATTTTTATCTATACACCCCACCTGTCTAAACGATAACAAAAAAAATATAAATTGAGGATAAAATTTGTCACTTGGTCTGATGGTACTTATCTTGTTACCCTCTTAATAAAAAATAGATTAACCATTAGCTTTGTGGTGCCTCATAAGCACTAGATACCTATCTAAACGATAACAAAACATAGTTTGAGTGAGGATAAAATACATTACTTGAGGTGATGGTACTTATCCAGGTACCCTCTTAGTAAAAAAATAGATAAACCATTAGCCTTGTGGTGCCTTTTAAGCACTACATAACGATAACACAACATAGTATGATTGAGGATAAAATTTGTCACTTGATGTAATGGTACTTATCCAATTAACATCTTAATAGGAAAATGAATAGACCATTAACTTTGTGGTGCCTCATAAGCACTAGATACCATTATCTCAAATTGCCTTACCCTTATAGTGTATATCTATTTTAACGCTTAATAACCTATTATCCTATAATATATATATGTAGAAAGGCCATTAGGCCTGAATTTGTGGGAGGAGTAAGTCCCCTACTTAAACTCCAAGCCCCTACTCACCTCTGCCGATACAGCTTGATTGTCTCCTAGCAACCAGCACTTCCGGTCCGAGCTTCCTGCCAAACAGCTCCAGTCTCCAGCAGCAGATGTGTCAAGCCGGCCATTCTGCAGTCTGCCACCCGTCTTCTCCCCGGTCGTGGTACTTGGCTTCCGGTCACGAGACCGGCACGCTCACGTAAGCTAGTGAGGGAAATAGCGTTCGGCTATTTCCCTCCGTTCGGGCCTAAAAATGTAGAGGTAGGCTCCCTTTTGCTTTTTCATTACCCGTTCACTTATACTTACCTGTTCTGGCATCTCCGCATTCGAGCGACTAAATTAGTCGAACACCGGCTATACTTACGGTTCATGGGTCCTTCGTACGGTCCAAACTGCCGACCCTCAATTGGGTAAAACTCTGGGGCAATTCGTTATAATTTTGTTATACCATTCGTGCATACGAACAAACTATGTTCACATATACTTACCCGTTCAGACATTTAGTGATTCGCGCAATATTCTGTCCACCCCTCACATACTTACCTGATTCATGCTATAATCCTATTCGTGCGGAATCAGACGAATGCACACTATACTTAATTTAAACAGGTCTCCCTCACGGTCTCAAACTACCGATCCCTGTTCATGCAAATATTAGCATTTCGTGCACACAAACTATATAAAACACATATTTGTATATACTGCCCGTTCGGTTATTTAACTGTTTGTATTACACCTGTCAGTATGAGTTATTAAATCCGTTTATTACTTCAATCATTTACCAACAAATCTGTGTTTCCCGATTTAACTATGTTTAAAATATTAAAACCTCAGTTTACGTCATTTTATCTTAATACTCGGTTAATTTTTCCTACAACTACGGAATTAATTAAACTATGTGTTGAGGTTCATTAATCAACTAAATTAAATCCCCCTGACACCCAAATAAATTGGAGAATTCTTCAACTCCACGCCAACCATGTACAACATTACAAACATATATTAACTAATAACACAATCCTCTCGGGTTATACTGTTAAACCCTAAATTTCATTTTATTTCGCTATGGTCTCTCCCTAGTTTACGCAGTCATTTAATTTAGCCTCTGTTACATTTCTTTGGCTCCACAGATCGCCTCGTTTGTCTTTGTATTTCTGCATTTCTGCATAAAGTTATCAAATTCAAGTCCTTGTATTTACAAATCCAGGTATAGTATTTACTTATTTCAGTTAGTTTCAACCATGTCAAGGCCTCAAGCAGCATGCACTCTAAACTTGCCATAGAATAAATTGGTTAATTAAACATACTGTCACAGCCTTGGCTAATTGTTCAGCTTCAGTTTTATTCTAGGCCTCCCTTTATTCTAGGCCTCCTCCGGTTTCTCCGTAAAAAAACACTTACGCTCATCCAAGTACGTGTGCAACAAATCAAGGTATAGTTCTCTACTCATCACGGGACATTTCATACAAGACCTAACGCAATCTCTATTTATTACGTTTAGCTCATGGTCCTACGCCCTTGTTGTGTTAAATTCTCTACATTTTTTCTACTTAGGCCTACGGTCATGTAGCGGAACGCCAATATTAAATCCACGAATTCCGTTGGTTCAGGAAATAATCCACAGTCAAGCGCTGAAACAACAAGGCAATATCTCCAACCTCCCAGTAACCAGACGAAACACAGTTCTGAGAGTCAACTGAAATCCTTTAATTCGGCTGCACAATTTATACAAGTCCCCATGCAAGGGGTTTCCTGAGTCCCTTCCCAGGGGCACTCCCAGAGGGGACTACATGGGGGACTTACATTACAAGGCATTTTTCCCATCAGGCACTGTTGCACGAGAGGGATCCTCCCACTGGAATATACTGTTAAGTGGATTATCCCTCCGTGCAGCAGAACTTACAATTCGTATAAAAATACATAACTTTATGAATATGCAGTCTATTTAAACGAATGGACGTTCGGTAGATAGCTGGGGTCTGAGCGCATCATTCGTGAGATTACCGCTCAGATCCCAGCTAAAATAACCGAACGCCGCACGAAAAACACATTCATTACACAATATATTAAAAGAACCGATTGCCTTCCAGGGAATAAAATACCGAACGGCCTGAAACTCCCGAACGTCCTGGAGGCTCAGCGGTGTTCGTGCCGTCGAGTAGCCGTTTTTAGTACCATGCGCTCGACGACCTTACACCGCTGAGGGAACAAAGGATCCAAGATGGCCGACCGCCGCATGGTCGGTAGTCGAACGACGGCCACCCAGGAGAGCCTCTAATTACCGATTGCAACATTGTTGCAATGGGTTAACCAGCGCCACACGCCTCTAAGTGTGTGGGCTATTAGGGGTAGTGTGTTCGGTTCACGAACGGCCTTCCAAAGTGCCGTTCGTGAAACGAAAGGAAAACCCCATACAAACTGCTATCTGCGTTCGGCGGATAGCAAATACAGGCAATCTAATACAGTACAGTCAGCATACAATACATGGAGTAAAACACATATCTCCCCATACATGTAGGGAAACCCTTAAAGGTATAGTCTCGGGTTATAGTCCAAGTGGCTAGGTTTGCCACAATGCTCCCCCAGAACCAAGCCGGCATACACAGTCTGATCCCCACGGATCGGCTTGGGGATGTCCGGAGGAGCGCTCACAGATCACTTCTCAAGGTCTGTTTGTCTGGATAACCCGTCGGCGTTACCGTTTTGTTTCCCGGGCCGATAATGGATAGTAAAGTCAAAAGGCTGCAGCGCCAAACTCCAGCGCAGCAGCCTGGCATTGTCTCCAGCCACACGGTTTAGCCACACCAACGGGTTGTGATCTGTGAGCAAGGAAAAGGGTTGCCCATAGAGATATGGCTGTAACTTTTTCAGAGCCCACACCACGGCCAGGCATTCTTTTTCTATGGCGGCGTAGCTCACTTCTCGAGGTTCTCCGCCATCGGCTCCGACCTGGCTCAGTACTGCTCCCAATCCAAACATTGAGGCGTCTGTGTGAACAAGAAAACGTTTAGTTGGATCAGGAGCAGCCAGTACAGGGGCATTGGTCAGAGCCGTCTTCAGTTGGTTGAATGCCTGTTCACACTCTGGGGCCCAGATGACCTGCCTGGGCAGATTCTTCTTCGTCAAGTCAGTCAGGGGTTTGGCCAGGGCACTGTAATTGGGCACAAATTTTCTATAGTATCCGGCGGTACCTAAGAAGGCAAGGACTTAGGTTTTGGTCCTAGGGGTAGGCCACTGGGCTACGGCTTCAATCTTGGCGCGCTCAGGCTTCTGTTGCCCGCTACCTACCCGGTGTCCTAAGTATTGGACCTCCGCCATCCCTATGTGGCACTTGCTGGGTTTCAAAGTAAGCCCCGCCTCCCCGATCCGATCTATTACAGCCCCTATATGCCGTAGGTGATCCGACCAGGTCTGGCTGTAGATGGCAATATCATCCAGGTATGCACATGCATAATCCTGGAACCCGTCCAGTAGCCGATCCACCATCCGCTGGAATGTCGTGGGGGCGTTCTTCATCCCGAATGGCATGACTCGAAATTGGTACAAGCCAAACGGGGTGACAAACGCCGATTTGGGGATGGCGTCCTCGGCTAGTGGAATTTGCCAGTATCCCTTACACAGATCTATTGTCATGAGATACTGGCCTCTGGTCATCTTATCGAGCAGTTCGTCTATCCGGGGCATCGGGTAGGCGTCCGACACAGTTTTGTCGTTCAACCTCCGGTAGTCCACACAGAACCGGGTGGTACCGTCTTTCTTGGGGACCAGGACTACCGGCGATGCCCGGGGGCTATCGGAGTGTTCGATAACCCCTAACTGCAACATCTCTTCAATCTCCTTCCTCATGTGTTCCCGCACGGATTCAGGAATCCGGTATGGGGTCTGTCGCATGGGAAGCTGTCCCGGGGTTTCTACTCGGTGCGTGGCTAGTGGAGTGTACCCAGGTAAGTTAGAAAAGGTGGCACCTTTTGTCGCTATCAGTTCTTGTACCTGGGTACGCTCTTGAGGACTTAGCCGCTCCCCCAGCTGAACCCCCTGGGAGGGCTCCTTCTGCTCCTCCTGCTCTAACAGATCTGGAAGGGGTAAGTTCTCCTGATCTTCTGAGGCGGGCGTGCAAATAGCTGCCACGTCCTCAGTTCGCTCGTGGTAGGGTTTGAGCATGTTCACATGGAGCATGCGTCGTTTCCCTACTCCGGAGCATGGGCCGATCACATAGGTGGTATCGCATCTCTGCTCTACCACCTGGTATGGGCCCTGCCAGACGGCCTGTAGTTTGTCTGTGCGAACAGGTTTGAGGATTAACACCTTCTGTCCCACTTGAAAACTACGGTCTCTGGCCCCTCTGTCATACCAACGACGTTGTCGTTGCTGGGCGGCCTGGAGGTTGGTGCGCACTGCCTGGGTTAATTCCTCCAGGCGATCCCGGAACGCCAGCACGTATGGTACAATAGGGGTCCCATCTGCGCTACTCTCTCCCTCCCAATGCTCTCTAATGAGATCCAACGGTCCCCGGACCCTTCTCCCAAATAGCAGTTCAAATGGGGAGAAACCGGTAGATTCTTGGGGTACCTCTCTGTAGGCAAACAACAGATGGGGAAGGAATCGTTCCCAGTCCTTATGGGTCTCTCCGAACGTACGGAGCATCTGTTTCAGGGTACCATTGAACCTCTCACACAATCCGTTGGCTTGAGGGTGGTAGGCCGAGTTAATGATCGGCTTGATGCCACATATCTTCCATAACTGTTGAGTAACCTCAGCTGTAAATTGTGTCCCCCTATCGGAGACAATTTCCTGCGGGAACCCTACTCGTGAAAAGATTTTCATCAGGGCTTCAGCCACGGTCTCAGCGTGAATATTAGTTAAGGCCATCGCCTCGGGGTACCGGGTGGCGTAGTCCACCACGGTCAGGATAAACCGCTTCCCAGAGGGGCTGGGTTTTGGTAGTGGCCCCACTATATCTACAGCCACACGGCTGAACGGTTCCTCAATTATAGGTAGGGGACATAGTTTCGCCTTGTGGCGATCCTTCTCTTGCCTACCCGCTGACACACATCACAGGAGGTGCAATAGTGTCGTACATCTTTAGAGATCCCGGGCCAAAAGAAAGCGTGAGTCAAGCGATACCGGGTCCGGGTCATCCCTAAATGGCCGGACAGAGGGATGTCATGGGCTATTCTTAGTAACTCATGACTATACTTCTGGGGTACTACCAGCTGCTTAGTTTGGAGAGTTACCGAGTTTCCTATTGCCCTCTCAGCCACCCGGTACAGTAACTTGTTTTCCCAAATGTACCGTTCCCCCTCCCACCCCACCTGGTCCGTGTCTACTCTATCTCGGTACACCTGCAGTGTGGGGTCGGTCTGAACCTCTGTTTCAAAAGTAGTCGGGGTGTCCCAGGTCATATGCGTCAAGGGGGGGTCATGGTTTCTTACCTGAGCCTCATAGTGCGCTGGTGGTGCCGTGGTGCGAGCCTGTTGCCGTGTAGTTACCGGGTGAGCTTCTTGTGAGGGAGCCTAGGGTAGGAAAGCTAAAGTCATCTGGCCCAAGTCATTCCCCAACACAACATCTGCTGGTAACTTCTTCATTATTGCCACTTCCACAACCCCCTCCCCAGCACCCCAGTTCAAATGCACCTTGGCAGTGGGTAACCGGTACATGGCTCCCCCTGCTACTCGGACCGCCACTGATCCTCCAGTGTGGGCCGCATCTGGAACTAAATGTGGTGCAACCATGGTCAAAGTGGCTCCCGAGTCCCTCAGCCCCTGTACTTCTTTCCCCCCCACAAACACAACTTGGCGGTGATGCTGCCTGTTGTCCGTGGCTTGTACAGACATCACTTCATATAAAACTCCCAGCGGTTCCTCGGTTTGCAGACTTGCCAGCTCAGAGTGGTCAGGTTCCGTGTGGTAGTAATGAGCCACTGCCTTTGGGGTGGAGTTCTGCCGTACCTGGTTCCACGCCTGCCTACTCCGATTCTGGGTGCACTCCCTGGACATATGTCCCCACTGCCAGCAGGTGTGGCACTGTATGTTGGCCCTGCCATTGTAGCGGGATGGTGGTGGGGGGTTCCCTGGTGCTGGCCGGAATAGGGTAGGGTTGGTAGGTGTGGAGATGGTCGGGTGGTGTTGTACTGGCGGTCTCAGGGGACCCCTGTTGGTGAGCCCATGATGCCTCCGGGCATCAAAGTGTTCATCTGCCAACCGTGCGGCTTCGGTGAGAGTGAGGGGTTTTCTGTCTCTTACCCACTCCTGTGCCTCTGGTGACAGGCTGTTAAAGAACTGCTCCAGCAGGATGAGTTGGCGCAGTCCCTCCATGGTGGTGGCTTGGCTTGCCTGAATCCACCCTTGTGAAGCTTGGTCAAGCTTATGTGTCCACTCAGCGTGGGAATCTCTTTCTGGTTTCTTCAGTCCCCGAAATTTTCGCCGGTATGCCTCCGGGGTTATGGCATACCTCTCTAGAATTGCCCTTTTTACTTTAAAATAGTCCTTGCTGTCCTCTCTGGGCACAGCGCGATAAGCCTCTGCTGCTCGTCCTGCCAACTTGCCTGCCAGTAGGGGTACCCACATTGCCTGCTCCAGATCATGTAGGTCGCATAATCGCTCGAAATCCTGCAGGTATCCGTCTATCTCATCCTTCTCCTCGCAGAATGCTTTAAATGCCTGGTAAGGTATTTTCTGCTTTATTGGAGTGCAGAATGAGTTGGCGATGGACTCTGCCCTGGAGGGTGCCCCCTGAGGTTGCTGTGCTATAATGTAGTCCTGGACGTCAGCCATCAGTACGGTCAAGATGTCCAGGGGTACTGGCTGCGGTACGAATTCCAACCGGGTTCTCAGTTCCTTCTGGTATGGCGTTTCCTCCCTGGCAGGTGGGGGTGGACTGCTGTGTGCTTGGTCGCCTTCCATCAGCTCTGCAATTAGTACTGCTTTGGATTTGTTGCTAGCGCTTTTCCCTCTAGCCTCCAGCAGTTCCTTTAGCATCTGCCTCTTTAATGCCGTGTAATCCGTCCCCATTCACTGATCGCTTTCGTCTGTTTGTTGTATACGAATTGCCTTTCCCTTTTCCGTTCGGTTGTTCCTTTCATTCGAATGCACTGTATTCGGCTGTAGAGTTGGATCCCGTCACTTGCCACCAATTGTAGCGGAACGCCAATATTAAATCCACGAATTCCGCTGGTTCAGGAAATAATCCACAGTCAAGCGCTGAAACAACAAGGCAATATCTCCAACCTCCCAGTAACCAGACGAAACACAGTTCTGAGAGTCAACTGAAATCCTTTAATTCGGCTGCACAATTTATACAAGTCCCCATGCAAGGGGTTTCCTGAGTCCCTTCCCAGGGGCACTCCAGAGGGGACTACATGGGGGACTTACATTACAAGGCATTTTTCCCATCAGGCACTGTTGCACGAGAGGGATCCTCCCACTGGAATATACTGTTAAGTGGATTATCCCTCCGTGCAGCAGAACTTACAATTTGTATAAAAATACATAACTTTATGAATATGCAGTCTATTTAAACGAATGGACGTTCGGTAGATAGCTGGGGTCTGAGCGCATCATTCGTGAGATTACCGCTCAGATCCCAGCTAAAATAACTGAACGCCGCACGAAAAACACATTCATTACACAATATATTAAAAGAACCGATTGCCTTCCAGGGAATAAAATACCGAACGGCCTGAAACTCCCGAACGTCCTGGAGGCTCAGCGGTGTTCGTGCCGTCAAGTAGCCGTTTTTAGTACCATGCGCTCGACGACCTAACACCGCTGAGGGAACAAAGGATCCAAGATGGCCGACCGCCGCATGGTCGGTAGTCGAACGACAGCCACCCAGGAGAGCCTCTAATTACAGATTGCAACATTGTTGCAATCGGTTAACCAGCGCCACACGCCTCTAAGTGTGTGGGCTATTAGGGGTAGTGTGTTCGGTTCACGAACGGCCTTCCAAAGTGCCGTTCGTGAAACGAAAGGAAAACCCCATACAAACTGCTATCTGCATTCGGCGGATAGCAAATACAGGCAATCTAATACAGTACAGTCAGCATACAATACATGGAGTAAAACACTTATCTCCCCATACATGTAGGCAACCCTTAAAGGTATAGTCTCGGGTTATAGTCCAAGTGGCTAGGTTTGCCACAGGTCATACTGCCTTCAGGCAAGAAACTACCCAACCTACATAACCTGGTACCCATCTACACTACCAGGTACTTACGTTCTTCCTCGTTATAGCACTCGCTACCGCAAGGCCTCAATCAGCCTCCCCTACAACGTAAACTCGTCCCAGTCTTAGACTAATCATTCAGATCCCTCACATCATGATCTCATGTTACGCTCCTATAGCCAACCCCTACTACTAAACATACGCCCCTACATTACGCTCAAACACATCAACATCTGTCTTAACCCCTAGGCTTCTTCTACGATACCATCAGCGGCCAAGCCGCTCTACTTAAAAAAACACTCGAAGGTTCAAGTTCTCCGGTTATAACCACCTTCAAGGTTAGTATCCACACATTGCAACAGAATTACCATTTAAGCCATAGGATACAAGTTGAACTGGCTTAGAGGGTCTAGGATCCAGCCCCTAGCTCACCCAAGTAAAATCCGGTCCCGCGAGGCGATCTCCCAACACGGAGGTACGGCCCCACGCCCAAATCATAGTTAGATGCCTCGCTTGCCTTTCTACAGGGCTACAGTCAGGGCCTCACTTGTCACGGCCACTCAGGATAACCTAACAGCAATCTTGGCCACCCTACAGACTTTGAATAGCAGGCTATCTAAGGTGGAGAGCGCCATCGCCTCCCCAGTTAACACCCCAGGCCTCCCAGCCTCCACCCCGGCAGTCCCTGCTGTACCCCCATGCCCCAGCACCAGCCACAGCTATATCTCCTTTTGAGTCACCAGCTCACTCCATCAGGAAAGAAATCCTAGACGGGAAGGATGTGTGTCTGGTGTCTCTGCTCATAGCCTCCCAAGATGTACTGGAGAACAGAGCATACAATTACGGGGACATCTCAGTGGTGCTTAAGACTAGAGACCCTAGGCTTAATAAGAAACTATCCATCCCTAGGTTTGTGGTAGCCTTCGGGATATACTGTGATGTCATCTGCACGGTGTATCCCCACAGAAGAGAAGAGCTAGACCTCTATCTCCACAAGGTGGTGGATTTAGGCATCAAGTACGGGGGCTCCTCTTTTTACAATTATCATAAGTCGGTATCAGCGAAGGCGGTGACCCATCTGAAACAGTTTAATGTCAGAATTAACTGGTGTCAGATGGATACAGAATTATTCTGTCGCCACGTCGCTGGTCTCAGGCCCCCGTTTTGCGCTGCCGTATATAATTCTACATATCATACGGCGAACTTATGCCCTTCCGAAGCCCATCCTACCACCTCCACTCCCACCCCTCATCCCACTTTCACCCCTCACAGTAAATCAGCGGGTGGTCAGCGGGATAAGCTGGGTAGGCCCATCTCCTTTTTAAGTAAAGCTCAGGTGTGCAATAATTTCAACGCAGGCTCCTGCAGTTTCAGTGCCTGTAGATTGTTGCACATCTGCTCCATATGCTTTAGGGCACATACCAAGACCATGTGCCCGGCCAGGTTGTCCCCTAACAAGTGACTAACTGACATCAATGTCGACATGTCGACCTGTTTTTTTACCTAAGTACACACCCTAGCAGGCATCTGGAGGAATATTTGACTAAAGGGTTCACACAGGGTTTCTTCACGGGTCTTGTAGCCATCCCCTCAGGCACACTGGAGTGTCCCAACCTCTTGTCAGCATGCCAAAATCCAGTTTCCACAGACACTCTCCTTTCCTCCGAAGTTTCTAACGGTTTCATGATCGGCCCCTTCACCTCCTCACCATTTTCCTCATGGCGCACTAATCCCATCGGTATCGCAGTTCACAAGTATTCTAATCAAAAACGGCTAATTATCGATTTATCGGCACCGTACTCCTCTTTTGTTCCCAGCATTAATGCATTCATACCCGCAGATGAATTCTCACTTCAGTACGTAAAAATTGACGACGCCATACAATCCATTATCTCAACTGGAAGTCGCCCCTTGCTCAGAAAAACGGACATCACAAACGCTTTCAAATTACTACCCATGCACCCCTCACTCTGGCATTTGCACGGTGTTAAATGGCGAGAAAAGTACTACTTTTTCACACGAGTCAATTTCGGTTCTCGAAGCAGCCCCAAACTGTTCGATATTTTCGCTGAGACTCTTTGCTGGCTGCTTCTGAACGTCCTCAGATGTCACTCTGTCATCCATTACTTAGACGACTTCTTACTGAGAGAACCAGGGGCACAAACACCCACCGCTATCCACAGTACTTCAGCACTTTTCTCCACACTTGGTGTACCATTATCCCCATCACAAACTATCGGCCCCACAACTAAACTATCTTTTTGGGGATAGAGCTGGACTCTGTTACCCTCCGAACTAGCCTTCCCCACGACAAACTGATCCGCTTGAGAGGGGAGATAGACATGTTCCTGTGGAGTGACGTATGCACCAAAAGGGAACTTCAGTCCCTTCTGGGATCCCTTACCTTCGCCATGCACATCATTCCACAGGGAAGGTCATTTATATCCAGGCTTCTCTGCCTGCTCCACGGGGTACCGGACTCCTGCCCAGTTTCATTGGACCCCCACGCCAAGGCTGATTTAGCTATGTGGGGGAAGTTTTTGGCAGATTGGAACGGTATCTCCATGTTTATCCCCCCCTCTCTCCATTTCATCACCCATCATTCACACAGATGCTGCAGCCAACACTGGTTTCACAGCCGTCTACGGGAACCACTGGTTCAGGGGTCACTGGACCGCTGAGACTTATGCCTTGCCAGAATTCAGGGAGACCTCAGCCCTATTCGAAATTTATCCCATTGTGGTGGCCGCACACACCTGTGGTCATCTCTGGTCAGGCAAGGCAGTAAAATGCTATTCTGACAACTCGGCGGCTTGCGATATCATAAACAAATGATCATCTTCCCTTACCATCATGCGGCTGATTCGCAAGCTGACCTGGCTGGCAGCAACCATCCAGTTTCACTTAGTTTGTTTTCACATCGCAGGTATCCACAACACGGCCGCTGACGCTCTTCCTCGCTCTCAATTCCAGTTATTCTTCCAGGCACTCCCTACGGCTCACCTCCAGCCATCCAGGACACCACGATTTCACGAACTAATCCTGGATTGAGCACACTAATTCACCACACTAGGACTCTCACTCACCAACCACTATCACCTAACACAGCTATCTCCTACAATAGGGCACTTACCATTTTTAATAAATTCACTGCAGAATTCGGTTTACAAGGTGATTTTTCTACACAAACCATGGTGGCTTTTGCCTCTTTCTGCCACTTACATCTTAAACTTTCTCACAACACCATTAAACTTTACCTCACCGGAGTTCAGCACCACAGCCTCACCAATTTTCCTAACAATACCCCCTTGTTGTCATTAAAAAGGTCTTGAAGGGGATATTAAAGGTTTCCGTTCCACTCACCACCACAAGACTGCCTATAGACGGGCCTATCTTTAGAGCACTCAGCAATCTCCTTCATGAATCCCCTTTCGATCCCAACACAAACCTGGTGATTAAATCTGCTATCTTGCTTTCTACGGTTTTCTCAGACCCAGAGAGTTCACCATTGTTTCCTAAGGGGATATCATGCACAGCCTCAAAGCTTCACACCTCACTAAGGTAGAAGATCACTACATACTCACGCTACCATTAACTAAAACTAATCACTCACAACACCCCACCATCATTCCTCTCTTTCCTACCGATAACGCTTGGTGTCCGGTCAAGGCGCTAGACCACCTCCGGTCAACCCATCACGCGCACTTACCAGACTCTCCGCTCTTAACACTACAAGGGCACCCACTCACCACAGCTAAATTCACGCCACACGTCGTCAGATCGTTACTATCTAAACTGGGTTACAATCCGGCTTCATTCTCCGGGCACTCCTTCCGCATAGGAGCCGCTTCATCAGCCTCTAGCACAAACACCCCGGTCCACATCATCAAGAGACTAGGTCGATGGAAATCCTCCATATACCATACATATATCACGACCAGAAAGAGAGCTTCGTCAAGCTTTCAGGAACTTGGTTATGTAAAATGCAATAAAGTGTGTTTTTTCTCGAACTTCTCTTTTGCCCTCTTTTATTTACAGACCCACTCGTACGTTGGTTTCGGCACACCACAACCAACTTTTCCTTTTTAGATACTATCCATAACGTATTAAATTCCGAGCACAAGTAGAAAGGCCATCAGGCCTGAATTTGTGGGAGGAGTAAGTCCCCTACTTAAACTCCCAGCCCCTACTCACCTCTGCCGATACAGCTTGATTGTCCCCACCCACCTACACCCATTTAGCATTACAATTCTCCTTGGTGTGTCCTGTTTTATTTACAGGTCCACTCGTACGTTGGTTTCGGCACACCACAACCAACTTTTCCTTTTTAGATACTATCCATTACGTATTAAATTCTGAGCACAAATATATATATATATATATATATATATATATATATATAATTCCAAGTGATGGTCCGCACTCACAGTCTCCATTTAAAAAAAAACCTTTATTATTCACATCAAGGATAAAAAATAGATGCCATATGTAGTCAACGTTTCAGATGCTGTCCTGAGGAAAGTCCCAACTGGGACTGAAACGTTGACTACATATGGCATCTATTTTTTATCCTTGATGTGAATAATAAAGGTTATATTTTAAACGGAGACTGTGAGTGCGGACCATCACTTGGAATTCTGTATATGGATAACCTGGATCCAGCACCCAGCATGTAAGATACATGGAAATTAAAGCATGTCGTGCAAGGATTTTTGGATGGATATATATATATATATATATATATATATATATATATATATATGCTTTTATATATTGCTTTTATATATACATATATGTATAATATCGTGTTGGGGAAAAAAAATCCTTAACCCTCTCTCTCCGCTCCTGTTTTCATATGCACATTTGTTGTATTAACTAATGTGAAGTTATTCTCATTAAGCCAGTCTCTTGCTTTTTCCCGCATATCAAAAGAATGCCAAGTATTGTTGTAGAGGACACGTAGTGATGATGGTTGACCCCATTTGAATTTCAAGTTGTGTAGTTTCAAAAGAGGAAAAATAGATGAAAATGTTCTTCTCTTAGCTCTGGTGTAATATGAAATGCCTGGAAGTAACTTGATAGCTTGGAATTTTTTGTTAGTAGATATCTTCTTTTTAAAAGCTTTTATGATCTGTAACTTGAACTCATAAGAGTGGAATGCAACCATAACATCTCTCAGAAAATCATTACTAACGGTTTTAGGACGAAATATTCTATGGCATCTTTCCTATTGTATATTATGCTTGTCGGAAGACACTTCTAAACTAAAAATAAAATTCAGTCAAAAAATCTTGCAGATTCATATCTGAGACATCCTCAGGGATCTTTCGTATTCTTAGGTTAGATCTATGTGATCTATACTCTAAGTCACAGATCTTTTCCTCCAAATAGATTATTTTTATCTCCAATTTATTCTGGATGACTTTCATATCTTTGTATTGGAAATTTCTTGCCTTTTCCTCATCCTCTTTCTTTTTCAATTCTTGAGATTATGGAAGATGTATTTTCAGATCAGAGAATTTCTCATTAATATCACTTTTTAGTTCCCTGATAACGTCTTTCAAACTAGATTTTAGCAAACTGGGAGTTACTATACTGTGTTCCATCTCTTGTTCTGTCAAATTATATGTAGAATGTATTAAAGTGTTTGTAATATTTTTTCCTATACTATCCAGCTTTTCTTGGGAGGAGAAAAAACCTGACAACCTTTTTTCTAGTTTTTTACCTTTTTATCGTTTTTATTAGCCAACTTTTTTTCTTGTGTGCGTTTGAAAGCCATAATAGTAAGATAAGCCGGTTACTTTAAATGTATGCAATATTTAAACGGAAAAAAAAAGTCTTTACAGCAAAGACTATTTGCAAACTTGAGCCAGAGGGGTTAACAGACTTAACAGACTTTTATCAGACTCTTTTTTTTCAGTGCAGTTAATAGTAAGCAGGCTTGTATCTGCAAGTCTGGTTCACCTTAATTATTGGAATAAATCTCTATTAAAGAGTCTCAAAATTCCCTTTCCTTTGCCTTTTCAATTTGTTTTTTTCCCTTCCTTCTTCCCTGTTTCTGTTACTCTTTCTTTTCCTTTCTCTCCTCCTTCCTGTTTGTTCTTTCTCTTATTCCTTCTCTTTCCTTTTCACTAAAATGTTCCTTTTGCTTTCTTTCTCTTCTTTTTCTTTTCCTTTCCCTCTTTTTTTTCCGTTTGATGGATATTAATCCTTAATACCTCACCAGCCCTGTACACAGCCTCTATACAGCATAACACACATACGCTTTAGATGGCTGTTACCTTAATGTAGCAGTAGAAATTGAGGTTTAAAGATTCAGAATTACCCCATACACCACCAAGACTTTGGTCTTTGCTGAACAATTTCAGCTCCTGGCGTCTGCTTCCAGCTGCTCCATCTGGAGTCTTACACTGCCTCTATCTATGAAGTCAGTCATTACTCCTGCTACAAATTTATGCTGGCTACCAGCTTTCACACTTCCTCTTCTTACTGCAGCATCTGCTTGTACTTGGTTACAGTTCACAAACTCTGTTCTTCGTCCCTCACCGCTCACTCTCTCTTTTTCATGCCGCTCCTCTCATATCTCTTGTGGAAGCGTGGAAGCCAGTCACCTCCCCACCCAGTGTGCACCTATGTCTTCATGTCATTACTGCCCTCCCCCCCCCCTCAAATGGGAAAACTTGTCCACCTCAATGCTGAAAGTGTTTCAGTGGCTGTTTACCAGAGCACAGAATTATTTGCTTCTTGATGAGACACTCAGCTGGGGTTCCAGAGTAGGCCTGGCTCTGGCTTTGGTCTAATAAGCAAGTCACAGTGTCAGAGATCCTTCTGTCTCCAGGTTTTATCAGCATTGACCCACAACATTTCCTTTCCCACTCATGAAATGCCATGGGCCATAAGCCAATTGATCATCTTATGCAGTGCTGCAAAGGTATGTTGAATAAAGTGTTAAATACAACCAATTAAGAGTAAATTTGTGTCAGAACCTGTAAAGTTCTGTCACTTGTTTGATTAGTCCAGGTGCTGTGTCTCATGCTTTGGAATACTCAAGTAGATGTCAGCTGATTGATGCAGTGCGAGTTCAGGCATGAATGTGAATGTAAGTTCAAGCATGAGTGTGCTCACTGTGCTGGTAATCACCCTGAATTTCAATATTTTAAAAACCTGGCAGCTTCAGCAGCCTTGCAATCAAAAGAGCAGTTTTCAATATTTCTGGGCACCTGTGAATTTATGAAGAATGCTTCCATACCTAGAACTGTATCCAAACAGGGTGATGGCAAGGGTGCTTGAAGATTGTTTTAATTTAGTTGTTCCTCTGAATTTATATTCTGTTTACAAAAATGTTCACATTGTTGAAAGAAATTATTAAAAGACAATAAATTGGGTCACATTGAAGAATATCTTAATTATCCAATTTTTTAACTCTAGTTTGTATACTTTAGGTCTAGTTCCTGGGTCATATAATACATTCATCACCTGTCTGTTCCTTTTGATGCATCATCGAATGACAAGATTGAGGACTGATTTAATGTCTCTTATACATCATTTGAGTTCGATTTTATAGAAACTGTGCTTTTATGGCTAAGGTGGACATTGAGTCGGCTTTTCCTTTATTACCCATTTTGCAGTTTTAATTAACTAGGTTTTATTTGGAAAAATGTTTGAAAATGGGCAGTTCCATTTCTTGGTACTGAGGCTTTTCCATCAAATACAGTTGAGCCTATAGTTTGTTTACAATTTCTGAGATTCAGTAGTTATAAAATGTTCCTTACCTTATCATAAAATTGTTAAGTTATTTTGTGAATTAATCAAATATTAACACTTAAAATGCTACATTAAAAATGTTCAGGCTATATTGGGTCTATTAGCTTTTCCGGGATATATCATGCCTGTGTATTATTATTATTATCATTATGATATTTATAGAGCACCATCAAATTCCGCAGAGCTTTACAATGGGTGGACGAACAGACATGTAGTTGTAACCAGACAAGTTGGACACACAGGAACAGAGGGATAGAAGGCCCTGCTCAATGAGCTTACATGCTAGAGGGAGTGGGGTAATATGACACAAAAAGGTAAGGATAGTATTAGACTAGTGACAGTTGCAGAAGAGGAATCAGTCAGGAGCTATTAACAGTTTACTTGATACGCTTTTATGGAGAAGTGGGTTTTTAACGATTTTTTGAAGGAGTGGAGACTGGGTGAGCATCTAACGGAGGAGGGAAGCGAGTTCCAGGATATAGGATATTTTGCAGAAACGGATGGAACTGGCTTGTGCGAGTAAACATCTTCCATTTCATATTATTTGCATAATGTCAAGCACAAAGAATGATTCCTTCATGTCTTGAGTGACTACAATGGTAATTTATTTTTTAAGATCTTAAGAAAGGACTTCATCATTAAGGTCCTTTTTATTAAACATGGTTACATAGTTACATAGCTGAAAAGAGACTTGCGTCCATCAAGTTCAGCCTTCTTCACATTTGTTTTTTGTTGTTGATCCAAAAGAAGGCAAAAAACCCAGTTTGAAGCACTTCCAATTTTGCAACAAACTAGGAAAAAAAATCCTTCTTGACCCCAGAATGGCAGTCAGATTTATCCTTGGATCAAGCCGTTATTACCCTAAAGATTATATCCTTAAATATTCTGTTTTTGCAAGTATGCATCTAGTAGCTGTTTGAACATCTGTATGGACTCTGATAAAACCACTTCTTCAGGCAGAGAATTCCACATCCTTATTGTTCTTACAGTAAAAAAACCTTTCATTTGCCTTAGACGAAATCTTCTTTCTTCCAGTCTAAACGCATGACCTTGTGTCCTATGTAAAGTTCGGTTTGTGAATAGATTTCCACACAATGGTTTGTATTGGCCCTAAATGTATTTGAATAATGTTATCATATCCCCTCTCAGGCGACGTTTTTCTAAACTAGATAGCTTTAAATTTGTTAACCTTTCTTCATAGCTGATATGTTCCATTCCTTTTATTAATTTTGTAGCCAGTCTCTGCACTTTTTCTAGTGCCATAATATCCTTCTTCTAAACAAATGGTGAGGGGTTATGAAAGGCACAATGGCAAGGAATAAAAAAACAGGCTGATTAATTTTGATTTCTTAAAAGAATTATTAAGTATTTTGCCAATGGTATTCTATTCAGACTATGAAACATTATTGTTTCAAGCTGCTTTTGTTTTGGCATTTTTTGCAGCTTTAAATAAGGTAAGTAGTAGCAACCAGCAAGTTTAGATGTTCAACATTACAATTTGAGGATGTTTTTATTCATGACTCTAAGCCAATTTGTTGAATTAGACATATGACAGACCAGGATGGAAAGGGTTAATGTATGAATATTTTCCCAGGAAGGAAGCATGTCCTGTCAAGTTGCTCCAAGGCCATTTGACTTTGAGAGTAATCGTGGAGGGCCCATTTCTGATTAATTCATCTACTTTACTTGTAACCAGGTCCCAATGTGCGAGATTTTTGAAGTTGTGTTTAACTAGGTTAAACTTGACTCATTTGCCATTGTCAAGTCATATTTAGAATAGGGACGGCTACTGAGGTGGATAATTTAGGTCTTCTAGAAACATTTGTTTTCTAGTGATTTTTGCTGGAGATGTAAACAAAAGAGGGGAACACAACTCCATATTTGGTGGGAGTGCTCATACTTAGATAATTTCTATATTATTTTTGAATCTATTACAAAAATACTAGATTTTTCCTATTCAATAACATCTCAGACTTTTATTTTGCATTTAGACTTTCCAGCTACAGATAAACACACCATACTTCTCATAATAAATATACTATCGGCCTTTAAGATTTGTCTAGCTAGATATTGGAAAACACAAACTGTTCCATCATGGCCTGAGATTAAAACTCAAATTAAGTTCCAGGCAGCCTCAGAGAAATATTTTTATAACAGAGATGTATCGACTAAAGTATTATGCGGCACGATCTGGTCAAAGGGGTCTGTAATATTAACCAAACTCGGAATTACCTTCCCTGCGAGAACTATACGCAGTAAAACTTTTAAAACTCAAAAACATACCAGCAAGGGAGCATCATACCCCGAGACACCAGAGACAATAAAATAAAATAAGATGATTGATAGGATTTATTTTAATGAATGAATGTATACTGTTTTTTTCTGCGTTTGCTTTGTTTTTGTTTTTTTTCTTTTTCTCATCTTCTTTTCTACTTTAAAATTTTTTTTATTATTTTATATTCCTTTCTTTCTTCTGACATAGAATGATAAATTATACGATATAAGTACTATGTCGTAATGTCATAATAAACTTTTTGACTAGTATGAAGAGTTTAAGAGAAAGAAGGAAGGGATATGAAGGATTTATCTATATATTTATATATTGTTGGTTATATAACTACATTTATCAATGTATCTGTACATGTATTTAAAAAAAAAAATTAAATAAAAAGAAATATATAAAAAAAGAACAAAAAATGTGTTAAGAAGATTGGCAGGTGGGAATCTAACCGTTATAAAATGTATAGACATTCCTATTTACTATATTTGATTTTACAGATCCAACTACAGTGATATGTTTGATAGGCCATTCCTACATCAAAAGAGCCTAGAAGAGTGCAAAAGAAAGAGTATATGGTTTCAATCTTGGTTTTAATGTTGAGAAAGCTATTTTGTTTTGGTGTTGTGTAAGTGATTTACGTATATTTATTTTATTTATAAAATATTTTACCAGAAAAGATACATTGAGATTTCTCTCGTTTTCAAGTATGTCCTGGGTCCACAAATTAAGTTCCAGGCAGCCAGTATCAAAAGTCATAAATGTTGTAAAAGAATCTTCAGTTAAATTACCCAGTACTGATGTTATCATTTTACATGTTAGGGGTAATGATGTGGTTTTCATAACATTTTTGTTTATTATACAGAATTTGAACATTTGAATTTTCTTATCAATTAAAGAAATGTTTGTGAATGTTTGCTTAGTTTGATGGGAAATTATATAGCGACGTGCATGGCTATGAAGATGTAAAGCTCAGCTGGAAGGAGGTGAAAAATGTTTATTCAGTGTGGACATGTTTCCTCATTTCTCTATAAGTGAGTATATTTTCAATGTACACTAGCAGTCAATGGTTGAGAAGGCCACGATTTGGAGAGCCAAAATAAAGGTTTAATTGTTTTTCCTTTATTTTGTCTTTGGGTAAGGTTATTCTCCTTTGAGGAAAAATAGACATATTTGGTAAATTAATTTTGCTTTATACGAGTGACTTTTAGTCAATTGGCTTAGTGTTTTTATTAGTGTTAATAAATTAGTCTGGGTGTTGTGACCCTTTTGCACCTAGTGCTGCAATGTAACACATTACAGTTCCAGAGAACTTAAATGTTAACATTGCAGCTCTAAGACTGCCCTATTTTGCTGTCTAACAGACAGCCACTAGAGGGCTTCCGGAATCCAAATGGACTTTTGGTCCATTATCTGTGCCTGGATGTCCCCACGGACTTCCAGCGTCAGATTTTCCCCCTAGGAAAGCATTGAATAATGCTTTCCTATTGGGAGGTCTAATGCGTGCCATTAGGTCTCCCCCGCCGACGTCAGTGGAGCATGGCAGAGCCTGACCCAGCACAGAGGGACATCGGTGATGGATTCAGTTAAGTAATGGTTTTAACCCTTTCAGCCCTATGGGAGGAGGGCCCAGAGGAAGGGGGTGGGGGGACCTATTAACCCTGTAGTGCCATAGAAACAACTTTAATGTTATTGGTTAAGTTATTTACTTGTGTGTTATGCAACCCATAACAAATTAACCACAGACTTACAGCAAAATAATTTAATGATGTGCCATGTGTCTCATTTTAATGAATGCACTGCATATGAAATACCATGGGCCATAAGCCCAATGAATATCGTATGCAGTCTACAACCAATTTAGGGCAATTTTGTGTGAGAACCTGTAAAGGTCTGACTGGTCTAGTGTGTGGCTTGCACTGTGGAATGCTCAGGTAGATGTTAGCTATTTAGCGTAGTGCAAGGTACCTAAATGGTGCAAAATGTGGGTATATAAGCAGGGCCGGACTGGCCCACCGGGATACCGGGAAAGGGGGGGGAGAGATGGGGAGAGAGATGGGGAGGAGGGGAGAGACACAGGGAAAGGGGGGAGAGAGATGGGGAGAGACACAGGGAAAAGGGGAGGAGGGAGAGAGATGGGGAGAGACACAGGAAAGGGGGAGGGAGGTAGGAGAGACACAGGAAGGGGGAGGGAGAGACACAGGGGAGGGATACAGGGAAAGGGGGGAGGGAGAGACACAGGAAAGGTGGGAGGGAGAGAGGATGGGGAGGAGAGACACAGGAAAAGGGAGGAGAGAGATGGGAGAGACACAGGGAAAGTGGGGAGGGAGAGTGAGATGGGGGAGCATGGCATAATGTATGTGTCATATGCGTTTGGTGGCAAAGTAAGGAGCAGAGGCAGCTGAGAGCATGAGTGGAAACATGGAGAGAGCATACAAGGGAAATAAAAGAGCAGAGGGGAAACAGGAGAGATCAAACAGGTAAGCACACGCTTGGCGGCTATGAGGGAGTGTTGTCACGAAAGCACAAAAGAGACAAAAAGACACACAGAGGGGCTGGAGATAAAGAGACACACATAGGGACAGTATATATCACTGGTGGATGGGGGGGCAAAGCTTTCCCTTGCTGGCCAATCTCCCTCCCCGTTCCACAGGCACCGTGCAGCCAGTCGGCAGGGGAGGAAGAGAGGACCTGGGGCAACGCTCCGGCTCTCACGAGGGTGAACTCTAGCCCTGGAGCTACGGGCTAGAGTTCACTCTCACCACTTCCTGGTGGTCCCAGTAGTAGGAGTGAACTCTAGCCCCATACACACACTGCCCCACACACACACCATACACATTCACACACTGCCCCCCACACACACACACACCATACACATTTACACACTGCCCACCCACACACTGAACCTTTCACACACATTGCACCACTGCTCCTATACCCTACTACAGCCCCATATCCCAGCAGACTCCAGGTAAGTTGTCAAACTGTTCTTAAACGGTTTGACGACTTACTCTGGGAGGGGGTGCCGACGCTCCTGGCACCATAACCACTACACAGAGGAGTAGTGGTTATTGTGCATGGAATATTTCTTTAAATAATCTACAAGTGCCCCTCTCAGGCTCAGGCTCTGGATCCGCCACTAGTATATGACATGTATATTAATGTGTGTATTAGTTATATATATATATATATATATATATATATATATATACACACACCTATTATATTTACACATATTAATGTACATTTATAAATGCATAATACACAGAGAAATTTCATTAATATGTACCATATGTAATGAGCAGATATTGGCCCAGTCTTGTTGCTAGGTGCATACTCCAGCACAATAACATATTTAAAGTGAAGAGCACACCCACAGGACTTCAAAATAAACATTTTTTCAGTTGTGCCCTACATACATTCACCATTTCAGTCCCATTAACAAGCTTTCCTTAATATGTCAAGGTAGTTGGACTGAAACATTGATTACATGCAAAGGCACGTCTGCTTAAAATAAATCTGCACTTTTGTTTATTTTGAAGCCTATGAGTGTGCTTTTTATGTTGAAGTACTTTTTAATTTTAAGTTATCTGTTCTAACTCTGTATCTGCACACTATGCTGGCGCGACGCATTATGGGGCTGGTAAATATTTTTTTTCCAGAGCTGCTTTTAATTCCCAGTCCGGCCCTGTATATAAGGTATGGTTCTTGGCAGCTTTGCTTGTGTAAGGGGTTTTGGAAGAGGAGTTAGCTGTACAGAGTTATATAATTGGGACCCCCAGCCTCCTATTTTAATTTTATTTATGCACAAAAAAAAGATGAACTTAATTTTATTCAATTATATGTAATGGGATTTTGTTGTGGCTTACGTTAAGGGTAAGGCTATTCTCCTTTGATGGAGAATAGACTTATCTAGTAAATTAATTTTGGTTAAGGCAATTTATTTTTAGCCAATTGGCTTGTTTTTTTGTTTTATTTTATAAGTTTTAATGTTATTTATATAGTTAACATTATCTAACCCATAATAACTATGGCTTTATGGCAAAATAATTAAATAATTTATCATATGTCTTATTTTATTGTATGCATTAAAAACACAAAAGAATGAAAACTAATCAGTTTTAATGAATGTGAATTAAACTTAAACAACAATGTATTTGTTTTAATGGACTCAATTAAATTATTTTAATGTCCTAAATAAAACAAAAAATTAAAAAAACTCAGTCACTGAAATATGACACAGCTATATTGATTTTTTTTTATACATCACTTTTCTCATAAGTGAACTCAAAGCTCTTTAAAGCATTGTCTTGGATTTAAATCAGATTGACAACCGACTTTAGTTGTTGCTATAACTCCATTTAATTGTCCTATATTATTGATACCTTAAAGGGACACTATAGTCACCAGAACAACTACAGCTTATTGAATTTGTTCTGTTGTGTAGAATCATTACCTTCAGGCTTTTTGCTGTAAACACTGTCTTTTCAGAGAAAATGCAGTGTTTACATTACAGCTAGTGAAAACTTCACTGGCTACTCCTCAGATGGCTGTTAGAGATCCTTCCTGGGTCATGGTTGTCTAAAATGCATCCAAACTTTCAGTATCTCCTCCCTCTGCATGCAGACACTGAACTTTCCTCATTATTTTTTTTTAAATGTTTTTTGTCCCCCCTCCCTGGCCAGGCAACAAGCAGGGAAGGGGGACAAAAAACATTAAAAAAAATAATGCAAATATTAAAATAATAATAAAATAATAATATTATTTTAATATGATATTATTTTAATATTATTTTATTATTATATTATTATTATTTTAATATTTGCATTATTTTTTTTAAATGTTTTTTGTCCCCCTTCCCTGCTTGTTGCCTGGCCAGGGAGGGTGGACAAAAAAACATTTAAAAAAATAATGCAAATATTAAAATAATAATAATATAATAATAAAATAATATTATTATTTTAATATTATAGTTTAATATTACTTTATTATATTATTATTATTTTAATATTTGCATTATTTTTTTTAAATGCTTTTTTGTCCCCCCTCCCTGCTTGTTGCCTGGCCAGGGAGGGGGGACAAAAACATTTAAAAAAATAATGCAAATATTAAAATAATAATAATATAATAAAAAAATATTAAAATAATATAATATTAAAATAATAATATTATTTTATTATTATATTATTATTTTAATATTTGCATTTTTTTTAAATGTTTTTTGTCCCCCCTCCCTGGCCAGGCAACAAGCAGGGAGGGGGGACAAAAAAGCATTCAAAAAAATAATGCAAATATTAAAATAATATAATATTAAAATAATAATAATATAATAATAATATTAAAATAATATAATAAAAATAAAAAATTAAAATAAAAATGCACTCCCCTCATCCAGTTTACCCACACTGCACAAACACACACACTGCATTATATGCACACACACAACACACAAACACACAAACATACACGCACTGCATTCATTATATATACACACACAAACACACACTCTGCATTCATTCTATACACACACTGTAAATAAATATTCAATTAATGTAATTTTATTGGGATCTAATTTAATTTAGAAATTTACCAGTAGCTGCTGCATTTCCCACCCTAGGCTTATACTCGAGTCAATAAGTTTTCCCAGTTTTTTGTGGTAAAATTAGGGGGGTCGGCTTATACTCGAGTATATGTGGTACATCGAATAATTTCATTGAGAAAATCTATCACTTAACACATTGTATTTCAACAAAGCAATAGTTCCTTGCTTAGCATATTTGTCTTTTATTGAACATTCTTTACCGGTTTCATGTTGCTTCCAATAGTGTTTGTTTTCAAATATTTACTTGTCTTACAACATAAATACATTTATAATCAAATATGCAAATATATATATATATATATAATTTGCAAATGGTTCTAATATGTAATATACATAATATACACAAATAAATTCATGTATTACTGGCATAAATGTATTAATTTTAAATATACATGTAGACATTAAACTGAATAATGAAAGTCCAAAACTGAAAGCAAACTTGGCCATTTATATATTACATATATAACACATTTGTGAAAAATATGATGTTGTAATTACTCTCTCGGAGGTAACTACAATCTTCCTTTATTCATTTTAATGGAAAAAATATTTAAAAGTACAACCTAGTCTTCAAACTTTTTGAATTTCTTAAGACACTGAATGTACATGGTCCTTTGCCAAAGTCTGTAGTCACAAAAGGCCATATTTATCAGTAAATACTAGGTGGCAAACTACTAAACAGGACATTTCTATCTTTAACAATTGCTCCACTTTTAGCATTTGCTGCAGACTTTCTCCAGTTCACAAAGGATTGCTATAAATGTATAGGACTGCAAGTGACTATTTTTGTTCTGTTATAGAGGCGTTTTACCCAGCATGGGGTGTAGTTTTAAAATAAATCTGGTAATACATTTGTTTAAAATAAGTATGACAAAGGAGCTACCTGCAATGTATACTGCTGTGACAAATTTCAGGAAACAGACATATTCTGGGTAACATTATATATTTTAACTTAACTTAATTTTCTTTCTTTGCACAATTTTAGTTTTTAAAAGGGTTCTATTGGCTCTGCAATAAAATGTGCTTGTTCTGTATAGCAAAGAATTTGTATAGTTACATTCTATTGTTCATTAGTTAGATGTTGTTTGGTTTGACAATGTTCAACAGAGTCCCCAGAGCTTCTTATACCTAAATACATTGTGCTGTATTTGTGCTATATATTTACAGGTTACAGGATTAGATCACTAAAATAATATTGAGATTATTTTCAGGAAAAATATAATTTCTAGTAATCTTGAGTGCAAAAATGATATGCCAACAATTTAAATTTGTATACAAAGGGTATTACACTATGTATTGTATTTTCTGCTTTTTAGGTTTTCATTGATAATACATTTTGGGGTGATCTTTAATCATGCAAAGATTTACCTGATACACTAGTTTTCTATATCACTTTTATAAAAGTGTGATAGGATTTCATTTTACATTAATTTTAGTAAAGGTTTTGGGGTCTTATTTATTCATATTAATTTGTATTTCTTCTGTTTCAAAATGTAATCAAGTACTGATTCATATTAAATCAAACATACACTAGGTAATTCACTAAAATGGGAATTCCAAGTGAATTTCAAATTTAAAGGGTTTCTTCAACTCTTTTTCATAGTTTATACAACAATGCCCTATTGTTTCACAATAGAAAAACACTCAAAGAGCATTTTAAACTAATGTTTAATTTACCTTAATCCAGTGCAGGGCAAATCTCTCTGGCACTGCTCAGTGCACCTTAGTCTGACATCATGGGAGCAGCGCCAAGGTCCATTCAAAGGTTTCTCATACAAAATACTTTGATTGGACCATTTCACTAACTCAGGGCACATGCCCGCTCTGAGATGGCAAGGGGATGGGGAGTGGGACAGAGGGAGGGTAAGGAGGAACAGCAGGGTGTGTACTTAAAAACATAATGGAGGGGATTGGGGGAAAAAGGGCTTCATTCAAGGTGACTGGGAGGGGAAAGAAGAGCTCTGCCTTCATTTGAGAAGCAGTTATGTCTGCTGCCAACGTGCAGTACATGCTGACAACAGACATAAAATATGCTCATAATTTGGGACAGGGCTTCGCGGCCATGCTGAATGGACGCGGCTACAGAGAGGTCTGTGTCCATTAGCAATATTAAAGCCATATTCTGGGTCCTACCTGCATTTACTGACATGCTCTGATGCCAGCTGTTTCCTCAAGAACTGCCTTGGTGCAAACCAGAGGCTCTAATTGTCCCCCCTTCTTTGGCCTGGTGGGGTTTACCCTGGTCCACTCTACCGGCCACATCCAGCCCAATCTGGTGCAACCCTGGCCTATACAACTAGGCAGCACAAGCCACCTAAAATTTCTGCAACCTGACATCAGAGTCAGAGAGGAGTGGGAGACCTTGGAGGACTCTAGCAGGCAGCCTGGAGGCATTCGATTTGATCTGTGCCCAATTTTAGGTGAAGTTAGCACAGAGGGAATGCTCTGTGGTGTCAAGGGAAGACCATTACTCCTGTCTGGCTTCTAACCTCTCTAAGTCACTGCAAGTTGAATACTTACCTAGACAGCAATCTGGATCAGGGACCTTACTACTGTGACAATCTAGTTCTTGCATACTCCTCACCTGGTAACACAATGCTGGCCAGATGGTGCAACGAGTTTTATTTCAGGGGACTTATTTGAGGATGCTGAATGGTCAGTTACTTCAACGCCAGTTGAAAGCTCTGGAGGTCCTGGGTCTATGATAGAGTTTGTCAGCTCCATGTTCCCCATGTTGACATCTTCAGAGCGGGTGTGGGTTGAGGTGGCCTGCAGTTTCTATCCAGGTATTTTAACGTAACTCTACTTTTCATAATTACCTTTATGTAATTTTAACTTACAAAAATGTGCAGTTTTGTTTAGTTTTTTTCAAATTTGAAATTTTCATTAATTTTTTAAACATAAATATGCAACATTAAAAATCAATTACATATAATCACGTGCATTACCTAAGTTAAAAAGCTTGTTTATAAACGCAATATATAAACAATTCATGTAGTGTTATACATACTTAAATTACTATAATTCTATTAAAGACATTTAACATGAATTACAAGCTTATATTCTTCAAAAATAAATATTTGTACCTCCCAAAAAAAAAAAAAGCTGAGACACCTGGGGAGGGCAGGAAGAGCTCTTCTAGATCAATTCTAAAAGCAATATTTTATAATAAAAATTGTTTGAGTATAAATATTTCATTGTGGACCAACCTATAAGGCACAAACGGCAAATTGTAATACTTATCAATGTCAGGTAGTATATGATATGGGGACAGAATTCACTCTTTAGAATACGTATACCAAACATCCTAGATCTTATTGTATTTCAATATTTTTCCATCATATTGCTTCTTCTATTACCTCTTGGTAATTAATCTGTGCTCTTATTTCTTCTATACTGGGAGATTCCACCTTTCTCCAATATCTAGCCAATTATATAGTTTCACCGCCATTAAAATATGAATGACTAAATATACCAATGATTTAGATAGACAAGAAAGGTCGAAATGAAAAAGAAATCGCTCTAAGGTTAAAGTGATATTGATTTTTAAGTTTTTAAAATTTTTGGAAACTTTCAGTTTGAGATTATTTAGTTTAAAACAATCCTACCATATATTTTTTAATGTGCCAACGTTTCTATTACACCTCCAACATAGATTAGAAGTATTTGGTTGAAATTTACAAAGCTTTATAGGGGCCATATACCATCTGTGGACAAGTTTAAAAACAAAGTATCTTGTATATTCATGCAATGGATGGATTTCCAAATCGTTTGAAAATAATTTTGCCAGGTCTGGAAAGAGATCGTTATGCCCATGTCCTTTTCCCATTCTTTAATAGATTTTGTTTTCATTTTTTTGATTTAGGGTATATACTACTACTAATCTTAGAAGCTATCTTTCCATGATTGCCAAGTAGGAGCCTGTCTAGAGGCGTTTCATTTGTTATTAAAACTTTACGTAGATAATCCTCTATTCTTATATATGTATATAGTTGTTTATTATCAAGATTGGTTCTTATTTGTAGATCTAAAAACTTGCAGATTTGACCTGCATAGTGAATCTCTTTTATTCTCAGTAATCCTACATCTGACCAACCTGTCAGATTTTAATCTTGGATAAAAAATTTCAAAGCTTTCAATGGAGTATGTTTAGAAAGTTGCCTGTCTGAAAAAAGAGCTTTTGTATTGGCTCTACAGAGTAAAAGACTTGGTTGATAACTAACTTGTCTATCTTAAAATTTCTATAGATGCTATCAATCCAAAAGAAGTGGAAAGTATCAAATTTGCCACACTTCTTTCTTTCATACATATACCAGGGTTTCAATAAAGGAATAATGGTTTCCCCATTCTCGAAAATGTGAAAACATAACACATAATATGTCATAAATAAGGAAAACATTGGGAAAGAATAAACCACCCTCTGATGTTCTAGTTGTCATTGTTTCAAACGCAATTCTAGTTTTCTAGTTTTTTTTACCACCCCAAACATATAGTACGAATAGTCTGTGAAATGTCCTCAACATTATTTTGTGGACTCTAAGAGGTATTATATGAAAGAGATATTCTAACTTTGGGAATAAATAAGGTCTAAGAGTATGTTGGGGTCATAATACACTGCTGGGCAAAGCGTTCTATGCACCTCACTTTTAGACCGAACGTTCAGGTAGAGCCTTTCAGTGATACACAGACAACGTGTTTCAAATTGGGCTACTATCAGTGTATTAAGGGTCAGGCAAACATATTTATAGACAGAATTTCCTTCCTCTCTCTCTATTAGTCCCTTTTTGTCCTTTTCTTGGGATATATATAGCTTTTGGCTGTTTTATTTTATATATACATTTTGATTTTACGATTACCTATTAAAAGTTAGGTTTTATTTTGCTTTGGGTTGCTCTTTATACATTGGAAGCCTGTAGGATTGACATATCGTATCCTCTAGGCCTCTTTGTATTTTGTAATTTTTCTACTCTTTTTTTTGTAATTGTTACTTATCAGGGGTTACCCCCCTATTTCCTCTAGCAACTCGACATTATATCTCTATCCTTCTCTTGTATTTATAGACAGACGTTACAGCAAAAGTAACATGACAAGATCACATCAGCTAAGCACTATATTGCTTATTCATCAACCAACAACATGTATTTCTGGTAGCGAGGTCAAAAAGGTTCTCATTGATGGTTGGCAACAGGTTCATTTAACTTGTCTATTTCAAGAATAAGCTGTCCATTTAGAGTAGTTATGTATTTAATTTTTATCTTTCAGTTCCATTATTTTATATCTGTAAGAATAACTCATTATGGATTTTATATGGTAGAGGGTTAGGTGTTGGGTGTCATAAGGCCAACAAAAATGGCTTATTCCAGTCATTACAGGTGTCTTCTGTGGCTCCTTCCCATTAGTCACCTCTCAACTAACCACAGGGAGTAATGCAACTTAAGATAAGGGAAAGTGGAAAAGGCAATCCTTATTATTCATATAAGCTTTGAAAATTAATACAATCTAGACTCAAGGTACCCCGCTTATATCAAAATCACACATGTTTTACTCAATCTTACACCTGTCCCTGGATCTACTAACACTTCCTCTCTCTCTGGCTAACTCTACAAAAAGGTAACAACAAAATGTTGTTATAAAATATTTTAACATAGTCCAGAAAAAATTAAAATTAGACTTTCAAACAGCAGATGAAAACAGTCTGTACTCCATAGGTTAGACTCCATAAAATTGATGACAGTAGCAAGATGGCTGACAGCAATTCAATATCAGGTTCCACATGTTATTAGCACTCCCTATTGTTGCTGGACTTTCACCACAAAGCTCTGTACATTACTTCCAGATTCCAAGAAAGTTATTCCGAGAGCTTGCGGCATTATACAACACTTTCAGTATTCTCTAAATACTTGCGTGCACAGTTTATTCCTCATAAATATCTCAGCATCCTTGGCCAGCATGGGATGTGGCCAAACAAGCGCAATTTCAACTTCATTTAGAGTTAGCCAGAAGAGATTGGGGATAATCAGCTCCCAAGGATCAGGGGGCACAAATATTTCAGGACGATCACTACAACACACAAACAGAAGCCTCAGTACCACAAAAAAATAATTTCTACAATTATATGTTTTTTTTTTGTTGTTAATTACCAATTACCAAGACTAAAAGTTTAGTCAAAACCCTAATTAGTGTATCGTGGACTTATTTCAGTTTGGTTTGAACTGAATGCAATTTGTCTATTACAAAATTTTACATCTCTTCCCCTTAAAGTGCTTTCTTACAGCTGAGTGACGCTTTCATTTTTCATAAATGTTTGGATAGACAAAATTAGGCAGGTGGTAATATAATGCATTATATAATGGAAATAAGTTGTTAAAGATCGTGGGGCAGTGAAGGGGTTAACCATAATTTAGAAATGTAAACAAAAGCTAACATAATACTTAAAAAATCAAGCAGCTATATTATAGCTCAATGTTAAAGTTGCACACTGAATGGGGAATTAACTTAAACTTCTTTTAAAAAAATTAAATCTGAGAAGGGCTTTGCACCTCCCTTCGATGCTAACTTTTAATTTAGTAATTTAAAACTATACCATTATTAAAGCAATCTTTAAAAATTACTCCTGCTCATCAGTGTCCTTCCAAATGTTATTCATTCTGTTATTAAATTATGTAATTGTGTTATTCTGTTATTCTGTTATTTATTCTTCATTTGTTAAAAAATGCCTCCTTAAGAAAGCGAATCAACAGACTAAATCTTTAATTTAACACATTGATATTATTATTATTATTATTATTATGATATTTATAGAGCGCCATCAAATTCCGCAGCGCTTTACAATGGGTGGACGAACAGACATGTATTCGTAACCAGACAAGTTGGACAAACAGGAACAGAGGGGTTGAGGGCCCTGCTCAATGAGCTTACATGCTAGAGGGAGTGGGGTAAAATGATACAAAAAGGTAAGGATAGTATTAGACTAAAGACAGTTGCAGAAGAGGAATCAGTCAGGAGCTATTAACAGTTTAATTGATACGCTTTTATGAAGAAGTGGGTTTTTAACGATTTTTTGAAGGAGTGGAGACTGGGTGAGCATCTAACAGAGGAGGGAAGTGAGTTCCACAGGAACGGTGCAGCCCTCGAGAAATCTTGAAGGCGAGCATCAGAGGTGGGAGTACGGACAGAAGATAGATGTAAGTCTTCAGCAGATCGTAAGGACCTAGACGGGACATACTTGTGCATAAGGGAGGATAGATAGGTGGGAGCAGCATTATGTAGAGATTTGAAATCAAGAACCAGAATTTTAAATTGAGCTCTATATTTTATAGGAAGCCAATGTAGGGACTGACAGAAGGGTGAGGCATGGGAGGTGCGGGCAGACAGGAAGATGAGCCTCGCCGCCGCATTCATTATGGACTGTAACGGCGCTAGTTGGGAGCACGTAAGACCACTGAGAAGTGGATTACAGTAGTCAAGGCGAGAAAGGATAGTGGAATGGACCAACACCTTAGTCGCATCTGGCGTTAAGTAGGGGCGGATGCGCGCAATGTTTTTGAGATGGAAATGACAGGATTTGGTGATAGATTGAACATGAGGCTTGAAGGAGAGGTCGGAGTCAAAGAGAACACCTAGGCAGCGAGCCTGCATGGTGGAGCTGATGGTAGCACCATTGACTTGGAGGGAGACAGACACAGGAGTAACAACACTTGAGGGAAGAAAGACCAGAATTTCAGTTTTGGTCAAATTTAGTTTAAGGAAGTGGGCAGCCATCCAGTTAGAAACAGCAGAGAGGCAGTCAGAGACACTAGTCAAGAGGGACGGGGAGAGATCAGGAGAGGACAGGTAGATTTGCGTGTCATCTGCATAGAAATGAAATTGGAAGCCAAAGGAGCTAATGAGTTTACCAAGGGAGGCAGTATAGATGGAGAACAGAAGGGGACCAAAGACTGAACCTTGGGGGACACCAACAGAGAGGAGTTGGGGAGAAGAAGCAGAGCCAGAGAAAGAACACTGAAAGAGCGCTGGGAGAGGTAGGAGGAGCACCAGGAGAGAGCAGTATCTTGTAGACCGATATTGCGGAGGATGAGAAGAAGATGTTGATGATCAGCAGTGTCAAAAGCCGCAGACAGGTCAAGGAGAATTAGGATAGAGTAGTGACCACGAGATTTTGCAGAGAGTAGATCATTGGATACTTTGGTCAGTGCCATTTCCACAGAGTGCTTAGCGCGGAAACCAGACTGAAGCGGGTCTAGCAGAGAGTTGGACTCGAGGAAGTCTGTCAATCTCGCATACACAATTTTTCAAGGATCTTGGATGCAAAAGGCAGTAGCGAGATAGGACGATAGTTGGATGGGGAGTTAGGGTCAAGATTGGGCTTCTTTAGAATTGGGGTTACAGTTGCATGTTTGAAGGGCAATGGAATATACCAGAGGAGAGAGAGAGAGAGAGATTGAGAATTTTAGTTCTGAAGCATTTTTGGAGGTATCGAGTGAGCTTGGTGTGCCAGGGTTGTTGTTGGGGGGCCTGCGGCGTTTAAATGTACAAGGTGCCATGATGTCTAGTTGAGAGGAGAGTGTGGAATTGTAGAAGGAGGTTGCAGAACTAGGACTGGTGAGGTTTGAGATAGATAAAAGGAGAGTTTGGAGATTAGTGGAGAAATGCTCTAGGTCAAGACATTGGAGGTTTCTGTGAGAGTGATGTTCAGATGGTGGTGTCAATTGGGTCTTGGGTATGCCAATGTCAAAAGTCAGCAGATGGTGGTCAGATAGATGAAAGGGAATATTGGAGAGATTAGAGGCAGTACAGAGGTTGGTGAAGGCAAGATCAAGAGTGTTTCCTGCTGTATGGGTTGCTAGATTGGACCATTGCGTAAGGCCAAAGGAGGAGGTTACAGAAAGCAGACGAGAGGCTATAGGGTTAATATATATATGATATAGGGTTAATTCCAAATAAAACTATGTTCCCAGAATCAAACCTTGATTTAATAATCCCAAATATTTCAATAATATCGGATAAACTTCCATAATTATTTCTTCTCAAAACTCATAAAAATATTCTTAAACGTTCATCCAAAGATACCAAATTAGGCCATAATTGAAGATTATACTAGCTTTAGTGTACTAATAATCTTAATTTTAGTAATGACAGGAGGCGAATATTTGCATATCTTTCTTTACTGTAAACTCCAGCAGCATAGAAACAGTAACAACCAATCAGAGAAAAGATATGGTGCCCATAAGAGGCCCTGTCTATGACATCACTTCCTCTTTCTTTGGTGTGAACAGTAAATAACAATAAAACTTAAAACAAATTACAGTAACAGTTCAACAGCACGATGGGGAAAAATAACTCCGGTAGTTCCTTGATGTAACGATGTGGGAGATGAGCCTTTGTCCCGAATAGAAGATGTGTACACTTGTCGAGAAGGCGATCACACTGCAAGACAAGGAAAAGAGTGAAAGGTCTCTGGCGTGATAACTTGTCCGCATATCTTAAAACATAATAATCCTGCCATAACACAAGACTGTCCGAAAGGTTCAAGTAATATACCCGATAAAATTACTGTAATAGGAAGAACTATAGATATACATGATGTACATAGATATAAGGTTACTACATTCCATCCTATACCAACCCCTAAACACTGTTAGGTACGCAATATACTCACCTATGGTACATGTCTTCCTGAACCTATGAGGCCTTCTGTTCCGTTGATGAAATAAAGGGGGGGTCCAATAGGGTGGGAAATATTTGCCTCCTGTCATTACTAAAATTAAGATTATTAGTACACTAAAGCTAGTATAATCTTCAATTTTACCACATGACAGGAGGCTTCATATTTGCATTTTTAAAGCTTGGAATTGATGAGTGTGAAGGAAGCATGAGTTGTTTGACGGAAATAGAAAGTCCTGAAAGTACTTTCCCGTGACCAGTCTGCGCAGCGCATGATGTCGATTAGCGAGGCGCCCGCCGTTAAGGTTTGGGAGGCTGCCGCCCCTCTGACCGAATGTGCGCCAAAGTGAGGTTCAACGCCTGCTAACGATAGTAGCCAGCGGACCCATCTAGCCAGTGTAGTCGTGGACACCGGTCCATGAGGCTTCACATAGGAAATCAACAGTTGACCCGTCGAACTGGTTCGAAGGGGAGCTGTGGTTTCCGTATATCTCATAAGCGTCCTGACAACGCATAGTTGGGGATCTGAGCCAAAGTACGGGTACGATATCGAGGTGGAATCCGATTTGGTCCGTCTTGATATGGAAAAAATAACTCCTTCTGGAGTGATGGAGAACCCGTCCACGTCGAATGCTCTAACGTCTGACACTCGCCGGAACGAGACGAGACATAGTAAGAGGGTCAGTTTAGCTGAAAGTTGTTTCAGTGACAGATAGGGATTATCTGGCCATGTTCTAAGAAAATCCAGCACCACGTCTACCTGCCAGAGGTTAGAATATTTGGGTGCCGGTGGTCTCGTTAGTTTAGCGCCCCGTAGAAGTCGGCATATCAGTGGGTCCTGACCCACTGGTCTGCCTTGTATCGGGACGTGTGCCGCCGATATGGTTGATCTGATCACGTTGAGGGATCGATACGATCGTCCCAACGAGAACAGATGAGCTAGGTAGTTAAGGATCAGTGGGATAGGGGCATTAAAGGGATCGGAGTCCCGTTCCACACACCACTTACTCCAAGCCGCCCATGCGGACATATAGCATTTCCTGGTGCCTGGAGCCCAAGAGTCCCATAGGAGGTCCTTAGTCGATTGTGATAGGCCGTGGACTGACCAGGAGCCCCTGAAATCGTCCAAGCCACTAGTTCTAGTTGCCCTTCCAGGACGAGGGGGTGTGGTTCTCCTCGAGGTCCCGTCAGAAGTCGTGGGAAGGCAGGGAGTAGCCGGGGGTGTCCGTGGGACATTTCCAGGAGGTCTGGGAACCACGGTTGACTCTGCCAAAGCGGGGTTATCAGTAGAAGCGATAGTTTGCGGGTGCGTGTGTATCGCAGTACCCGTGGTATCATGGAGAATGGTGGGAAGGCGTAAGCCCCTAGGATGGGCCAGTCTTGCAGGAATGCGTCTGCCGCTTCGCTCTTCGGATCTGGGAGCCAACTGTAGTATCTCGGCAGTTGGTGGTTGGTCCTGGAGGCGAACAAGTCTATTGTTAGCGGGTCCCTCGCCGTAATTCTTGGAATATCTCCCTGTTGAGTTTCCAGTCGCTGGTGTCTCGCCAGTGGCGTGAGAACCAATCCGCCGTCAGGTTGGCGATTCCTGGTAGGTATTCCGCATGTAGCGTGATGTTCCGACGCAGGCAGAAGCTGTAGATGTCCTTCGTGGCCTCTGTCAGTGCTCGAGATCTCGCTCCGCCTAGGCGGTTGATGTACTGTACCGCCGAAATGTTGTCCATGCGGAGCAGAATACAGCAATTCGATTTGTCCTTGGCCAGGCTGCGGATGGCGAAGGATCCTGCAATCAGTTCCAGGCAGTTGATGTGTAGGTTGGTCTCCTCCTCTTGCCATGGGCCTCCCGTGGAGGCGTCCGCGCAGTGAGCTCCCCATCCCCATAGGCTGGCGTCCGATTCCACGATGAAGTCCGGGGAGGAGCCGAAGATAGCCTTTCCATTCCAGGCTTGCATGTGTAGTAACCACCATCGAAGTTCTGTCCTCACTTCCGTCGACAGTGGGATCCATTGGTCGTACGAGTGCCCAGTGCGGAGGTATGCCGCCTTCAGCCGTTGCATGGCCCTGTAGTGGAGCGGGCCTGGGAAAATCGCCTGTATGGAGGAGGAAAGGAGTCCCACGATCCGAGCGAGCATCCTGAGTGGTATCGTGTCCATCCTCAGAACCCGTCTGATTTCCTTCCTTATCGATGCTATCTTTGTCGAGGCGAGGCGTAGTACGCAGTCCTTCGATTCGATATCGAAACCGAGGAACTGAACCGACTGGGAAGGAGAGAGAGACGATTTTTGTCTGTTCACTACGAAACCCAAAGATTCCAGCAAGTGAACGACAAACTTTGTCTGCAATCGTAGTCTGGAGGCTGATTCGCAGAAAATTAGCAAATCGTCCAGGTATACGAGACATCTTATGCCGCGGGTTCGTATGTGCGCCATCACCGGTCTCAGGAGCTTCGTGAAGCACCACGGGGCTGAGCTGAGGCCGAATGGCAGACATGTGAACTGGCATATCCGTCCTCTCCATAGGAAGCGGAGGAAACATCGGCAGTGAACGCTCACTGGAACGGACAGGTACGCGTCCTTTAGATCCAGGCGTGTAAACCAGTCGTTCTTGATGAGGAGGTCTTGTAGAAGGTGGATTCCTTCCATCTTGAAATGCCTGTATACCACAAACGAGTTCAATTGTCGGAGGTTGATCACCGGTCTGTAGTCGCCTGTTTTCTTTTTGACCAGGAAGATGTTGCTTATAAAGCCTCCCCCTTCTGGTGCGTATTGTATCGCGCCTTTCCTGAAGAGTGTGTGGATCTCCTCGTCCACCAAGAGTTCTTGTCCCTTTGACAAGTGAATCGGAGGAGGGGGGTTGGGTTGTATGGGTTTTGTGAAGAAATCTATGACGAAGCCTCGTACTGTCTGTAGGACCCAGGCGTCTTTGGTAATCAGCTCCCAGTTCTGAAAGAAAAGGGACAGGCTGCCTGCTATAAAGTGTGAGACATTTTGGTATGTAGGGGGACTCACCATTGGAGAAACGGCCGCGTCCCCGACCTCTGAATCCTCTAGACCTCCCCGTCCTTCGGAACGAAGAGGGCCTTTGCGTCGTATATGGGAAGAAACTTTGGGTCTGTGGGAGTGATCTGGAACCGGAGGTCCAAAAACGGCTGGTGGCTCGGTTCCGCTGCCGACCAGCCCTTCCAAAAACACCCCTTGTAGTCGGGGTATGAAAACTTGTTTGAGTGAGGTTTGGGCCTTATTCAAAGTGGTGAAAAGGTTCACGTGCTTTTTGAGTTCCGTGATAAAGGCGTCGCCAAACAGCTGTCCTTGGGCTTTCGGTCCGAATTCTTTCGCCCCGAGGTCCAGGAGCTTACTATCAATGCGGATGAGTGCCGATCTGCGTCTTTCGGTGCACAATGCGGCATTTGCGTTGCCCAGAAGGCACACCGATCTTTGAGCCCATTCCCGTATGATGTGAGGGTCTAGTTGGGAGCCTTGGCTGAGGGCTAGGTCTGCGAAGTAGAGTATTTTCGCAATGGGGCCGAGTAGGTCCAGCACCTTATCTTGTGTCGCCTTCATGCCTTTTTCCACTCCCTTTCGGGGGTCTCGGCCCGAGCGTGACATAAAGACCACAACTGTATTGTCAAATTCAGGGGTAAGTGCCACTTTGTCGGGTAACAAGGGTCTGGGGCATTCGGCCCGGAGACGTGCTCGTACCTCCTTTTCTAATGGCTTGCGTAGCCAGAAGTGAATGAACTTTGTCAGGTGGTCTGGTAAGCTCCACTCGGAAGACCGTGGGTGTCAGATGGAACGTGGGTCGAAGAGTGGGTTCCCTTGGTCATCTATAAACACTCCATCTCCGGTCTTATCCGTGTTGCTATCTCTGTCTCGGTCGGTGGTGTCGAGAAAGGTCTCCTTAACGTATCTCGAGGAGGTGGGAGGTAAGTCCTGCCATTCCTCTTCATCGGAAATTGATTCCTCCCCGTGCCACTCGTCGACCACGTCCAAGGTGCGTGGTACATAGGAGTCCTCTTCGTCGGAGGATGGAAATGGTTGGGGTGCGGGCTGTAGTCGGCCCGTGGTCTTACTCCGTTTGGTGGGTGATTTGCCCCTAGTCTTGGTGGAAGGGGGGCTTAGAGTCTTTCGCTGTCGTTTTACTTTGGACATCTCTGAGCCCGAAGCCTCCATCCGTTCTGGGGGACTCATGTCGCCCTGACTTTGGGGTAGAGCTTTCAAGAGGGCTTTTTCTACAGATGCCGCCACTGCAGCATTAATCATAGCCTGAAAGTCCTGACTATTTTGGGTGTCTTCCATGATTTGTAGTGTGTTTTCCTCGTTGGGCGATAATGAAAATCAGTGGAAGCGGTGGAGGAGAGTCAGTACATGTAGTGACAGACTCCTGGTACAACTGGGGGCCGCCCAGTTGGCAAAAATTGTGCTTAGAGGCGTATTGTATATGGGCTGTCGCCTAATACAGAGGCCGCCTGATATGAGCTCAGTGGTGGTGTATAGGTAGGGTTCGCCACAGTTGTACACCAGAGCTGTATTGCACGTTAGGTAGCAATCAGGGTTAAATGTCAGTTGAGGGCAGGTCCTCGTGCATATACTCGGGGTTCACCCCGGGTGGTGTGCCGTGGTAACCAGAGGACACCCACATAAGATAATGGTCAGTGACCTTGCATGCATATCTGGGGGGTCACCCCAGGTGGTGTGCCATGAAAAAATACCCAGAGGACACCCACATCAGTTTGCACCGTTAGGTACAGTAATATAATGTAACCCTTGAAGGGTGTTGCAATGTAATATGCCCTTGGCTGTAATGTAATATGCCCTTGGAGGGTGCAGCAATATGGTATGACCCTGTAAAGGGTCTGGTAACAATATGCCTCTTGTGATTATATAGAAGTAGAACAATAGTGTGATTGTAAGGATACAGATGTATGTAACTTATTGCATGCAGTATACATGTGCCCAGAGTAGTGGGCAGTAGGAGGTTAAAATCCAGCCTTTTCTACCTCATATAAAAATGAAAAAATCTATATAGTGTGGTCCTTAGTAGGGGCCACCTGTAGGGGCAATGGAGTTGTGGAGCGGTGGTCGGGTGATTCCCGACCCGCTATACCGTAGGTAGAGGCGGCCGCCGAGGATCTCGCGAGATGCGAGATCCAAGATGGCCGCCGGCCGCGAATGCCGCCGACCGCGTGTGCACCCGTTCGCGGCCGCGGGTGGAAGGCGCGGCGGGAAAAAATAATAAAACTACCCGGTCCCCTTCTACCCGTCCCCACGAAGTCCCCGAGTGAGAAGGGAGTAGGTCCGCGTGGCGAGTACGGCACCGGCAGCCGGCGCCCGCGGACCTTCACACAAAATAGGGAAGTCTGAAAAAGGATATATAGTAGATAAGGAGGGGAAGCAGGGAGACAGGTGTAGAGAGCCAGGAGTAGTAGGATATAAATAGTT
>OW240917.1:103028897-103096801 GCA_933207985.1 Pelobates cultripes
GTGTGTGTGTCTCGCTCTCTGTGCCTGTGTGTGTGTCTCGCTCTCTGTGCCTGTGTGTGTGTCTCGCTCTCTGTGCCTGTGTGTGTGTCGCTCTCTGTGCCTGTGTGTGTGTCTCTCTCTGTGCCTGTGTGTGTGTCTCTCTCTGTGCCTGTGTGTGTGTCTCTCTCTGTGCCTGTGTGTGTCTCTCTCTGTGCCTGTGTGTGTGTCTCTCTCTGTGCCTGTGTGTGTGTCTCTCTCTCTCTCCCTGTGTGTGTGTCTCTCTCTCTCTCCCTATTGCACACTGTGCAGCACTGACACAGGACTCTCTAGTGGCATCTGAGTGACTGTCACTAAAGGTTTTACTAGGCAGCAATGTAAACACTGCCATTTTCTCTGAAAAGGCAGTGTTTACATTGAAAAGGCTTCAGGGACAGACTACAGGCACCAGAACAACTACATTAAGCTGTAGTGGTTCTGATGTCTATAGTGCCCCTTTAAGAATTGTATATTTCTCGTAAATTAAACTTCACTAGTTTTTTTTTGTTTGTTTTTTTTTAAACTGGCTCCTAACATTTTTAGCTGGCTCCTAGATTTCGAGCAAATTTGTCAAGTCCTGTTCTAAGATTTGCCTTGTCATTGAAAAGCCACGAAAGATTACCATGTATTTTTTTTTTTTTTTGATAAATGCTTATAGCCAAATTGAATTGCCTGCCTTAGGTGAAACACGGTATTCTGGGAAGCTACATCCACAGAGTATCAGTTGGCAAGAGAGGGTTTATTAGCAACAGAACAAATTGGTTTATGCTCTAAATACTATCCAATGCATAATACACTGAAATTAAACAAGCATTGAGTTTGTTAAATTGGGTTACTCATTTTAACTAAACATTTTGGTTGGTGGATATTTCATTTGTCTCTATATTTTAATGATCACATAGATAAGAACACTGAATTGAAAAATATCAGTTAACTTTTTGCTTGCTAATTATTACTATTAGAGTATAAGTAAGTCAGCTGCAGCATGAGCCTGATCACCTGTTTTATACACAAGTCTACTTTTAGAACATATTTTGGTCTATTCATCAAGAGCAAAATGTACAATATTGTTCTTGTGTACATTTTTCCCAAACAAATTGCTCTCTAGGTCTCAATGTAATTATGTTCATAAGGGCCCCAGAAAGTGACAGTGTTGCTTTAATGCTGTGGTTCTGGTATCTATAGCATGTCCCTGCAGTCTTAGCACTGTAAACAATGCCTTTACAGAGAAACGGAAGTGTTTACATTGCCGGCTAGTAACACCTCTGACAGTCACTAAGACCTCCACTAGAGGTGCTTACTAGTCCATTGGTGCAGCAGAGTGTTTTGTCGTGGATGCATAATAGCCTCCAAGTGCTCTCCTATGGGATGTGGCAAGCGCAGCCTTGGAGAAAATGTAAGCTTTATAAACCTTTAATTTTCATGGAGAGGAGGACCAGAAGACTATTTGATTCCAGCACTATAGTGTCAGGAATACATGTTTATGTTCACATTTATAAGTGGTTGTGGATTGGTGTATTTTGGATTTTTCTGAAATTATAATCTGATAATGTATGGAGAGTCTTATCAAGGCACATTATGTGCTACTTTCAGTTAAAAGTGCTAAATGCAGAGAAACTTTCTATGGTGATTGGACTTTTAGTACTTTGCCCCGTAGAGTGCCTTTTTTTGACTGGATAAATCTCCCCAAATACTTTATGCACACCAAGTGATCTGTAATTTGATTTGGTGTCCGCAAAATGAACATTTCATAAAGCTAGAATCCTTATGGAATACTCATAATTACTTTATTGTAATGTCATTGAAATTCTAACACAGTCAAAAAATATACTGAGACATAGTTGGGACTACTTTGCCTCAGTATTTTTCCACTATGCACTTCTTGACACTGGACAGGGCTACAGTCGTCAAAAAGTGCCACCAGTGACTGCTGCAGGAATTGGCTATATCTATGGAGGATGCCGTAGGTCTTGCAAGATGCTCAGTAAACCTCAATGCTATACTCTCTCGCATGTGTGCGAGTATAGCAGTGATGTCGGCTTCTGGTGCTGAAGCATCAGGAGCAGAAGAGCACTAGCCAGAAGAGGATGGCGGTGTCTGCAAGGTCATTTATATAGGAGGCACATTTATGTTTGTCTTTGTCTCAAAGATATCTGATTTAAAGGGATCCTATAGTGCCAGGAAAACAAACCCGTTTTCCTAACAATTTAGGCTCCTGGAGTGCCCCCCTCCTGTGGGGCTGATGGAGTTAAAACCCCTTAAGCAACTTACCTGAATCCAGCAACGATGTCCATCGGCGCTGGGTCAGGCTCCGCGCGTTAGATTTCTCCATTGGAAAGCATTATGCAATGCTTTCCTATGGGGAAAATCTGACGCTGTAGGTCCGTGACGACCTCCAGCATCAGATAACGGACCAAAAGCTTGTTTGGATTCCGGAAGCCCTCTAGTAGCTGTCTGTTAGACAGCCACAGAGGGCTGACTTAGAGCTGCAATGTATACTGCAGATTTAAATTACTTTAAAAGTTTTTATTTCCTGCTCTGTAAATTGAACTTTAATTAAATGCAAGAGTATGTATTAAACGGTATTTTTAATACAGGAAGTGTAAACATTAGATGACTCTTTGCAGGACCTGTTGAAAGGCTGTGTAAGTCACATGCAGGGAGGTGTGACTTGGGCTGCATAAACAAAGTGATTTAACTCCTTAATGACAGAATTGAGAAGTAAGATTACAGCGGCATGATCTACACACCAAAACTGCTTCATTAAGCTAAAGTTGTTTTGGTGACTATAGTGTCCCTTTAAGAACTAAATTACTACTTTTATATCTCTGGCCTCCTTTCATACAGAAATATCACCTGAAGGATATAGCCTTTTCATTTCTTATTTTTTCTGTTAGCAAACAACAAAAAGTGAATAGGGATATTTTAAACATAGTAAGTATTCTAGTGTTTGAGGCATCACAACACCAGATGTATGGTGGTGATTTGGGTGAACATCAAGCTGTAATTAAAGCAGATATATAAACACATTTTCAGAATCAGAAAACCACTAATAAGAAGTTCTAAAATCAGGTGGTAATGAAATCTGCATAAACCGTAAGTTATGCATTAAACTGAAAGGGGAAACTTGCTCACAAAGTCTGTATAGCAAGTTGGATAAAAAAAAAATGTAGAAAATATATTTATAAATTACATGCAATCAGGGGAAATATCATGCACTATTAGTCTGAGAATCTCATGCATGAAACAAGTTAGAAAAGCCCACACCATGAGCCTAAACATTTATGGAACTAAAAAATAGAATAGAATGCAAAATGTATTCACATTAATTTACTGCACATTATTTTCCAATCTAAAATTTAAAAAAGCAAAAAATACCAGCTATGTTGTTGGTATATGCCAGTTTAATTTCTTAGCTGCACCAAATCAGTTCCTTTTTTTAAATGAAGTGGGAACCTGTCTATCTACCTACCTGTAATCCAGTTTTTAGCTCCAGTGAAACGATTTACATATCGAAGCTATATTAGACTATTACAAATGTGCGGCAAACACATGACTGGTCTGAGGGCTTACTATAGGACTCTGCTAGAGCATTCACTGTGCTTGCAGTGTCCTAATGCTGTTTTCAACATCTTCATGCAGAGCGTGAAGACACCAAAGATCAGTTCTGAACTGCGGAAGGACCTCTAGAGGCATACTAAGTGACGGCATCCAGAGGTGTTACTAGGGAACAATGTAAACGCTGCCTTTTCTCAGAACGCGTCCAGAACTTCTCTAATCTTTCTCTAGGGTCGGCTTCTTTGTTGGTCTCTCCCCTGTATAGCAGCTGCGGGTGGTTCCATGCTCAGGTTTTGGACTTTTTATACTTTTACTCACAACTTGTTTCACTTCCACATGCTTGGACCAATATAGCATACATGAGGACTGCTATTCTATTATCTTGCCATATCCATTTACTTTTTTGACTACAATAAATGGGCATTCTTTTTCTACGATTTTATCCTGATGTATTTCTGTGATTCCCTATAAGTGCTGATTAACAAACTTGTCCTGTGTGGACTCTATGGATAGTATGTAGACACCAGAACCACTGGACTATAGCTTTGCTTTATGTTATTGTCCTATTCTATGTTGTAAATTAAATTCTTTGTTCCTTAGTCCTTTTATATCTCAAACTAGTATTGAGCTTTGAGCATTTAACCCCTTAAGGACACATGACGTGTGACATGTCATGATTCCCTTTTATTCCAGAAGTTTGGTCCTTAAGTGGTTAAAGGGACACTATAGTCATCAGAACTACAGCTTATTGAATTTGTTCTGGTGAGCAGAATCCTTACCTTCAGGCTTTTTGCTATAAACACTGTCTTTTCAGAGAAAATGCAGTGTTTACCTTACAGCCTAGTGATAACTTCACTGGCCACTCTTTAGATGGTTGTTAGAGATCCTTCCTGGGTCATGGCTGCCTAAAATGCATCCCAACATTCAGTGTCTCCTCCCTCTGCATGCAGACACTGAACTTTCCTCATAGAGATGCATTGATTCAATTCATCTCTATGAGGAGATGCTGATTGGCCAGGGCTGTGTTTGAATTGTGCTGGCTCTGCCCCTGATCTGCCTCCTTGTCAGTCTCAGCCAATCCTATGGGGAAGCATTGTGATCGGATCAGGCTACCATTTCTGCTGATGGCAGTGGGCAGGTGTAATGGAAACAGGGACAAAAGCCAGCACAAGTAAGATTTTACTATATTTAGGGAGGCATGAGGGGGCCAGGGTGGCTAGATGGGGGTTTTAACCCTATAGGGTCAGGAATACATGTTTGTGTTCCTGACCCTATAGTGCCCCTTTGAGTGCTTAATGGTAAGAGGTGTTTGATGCAGTGCCTAATTTTAAAGGGATTGGGTTTACCTTAATTGAATCAATTTTTAAAAAATGATGTTTTTATAAATAAAAATAGAATTTTTTCCCCAGCTTTTTGGATTGACGTTTAATTGCATTGTCTAGTATAGTGAATTTTTTATTTTTATTTTTGCAGTGCAAAGATATATAACAGCATGCGTGTGGTGCCCCAACAGCAATCCCCACGCTGAGTTTCAACACTTATAACATTGGGGTGTTCGGGAGTATGTGCACATTTTTTAATTAAGAGCAAGAAAGGAAAAGAAAGAATTAAGCTTGTTGAAATCACACAGATTGCTCTCTATGGAAAACAGGCATATCTAGGCAGAGGTGTCGTCTAAGCAGGTGGAGTAAGTAAGTTTAACGGTGCCTGATTGACCAAGCTAGGGTAACTGTGATATGTGAACATGTTATACAGTATTTATATATATATATATTTTTTAAAGTAGGCAGGATGTGAGACATGTCGTTTTCTAGGCATTAAATAAGCTTAGTACAGGCTAGCTCAGCTTGTCTGTTATAGTAACTCACAGTAAGATCGTAGGGCTGGAGATAGACAAATATTGGTGCCGACAGTGCCAATATCAATTAAACATTGTCTATCTAGTCGAGAGCAGGCTTAATAAGTTATGTCATAAGGTTAACATCATGCAGTATGAATTTCAGTATGTTATATTTACTGACATGAAGCGGATCATGGTTAACATGCTAAGTTAGGCTGACCATGTTCATGTGACTTCGTTTTTTCTGCTTGAGCTTATGGTATGATATGTAGATTACATGCTTAGAAATAGTAAAAGTAAATATATAACAGTTGTCTAACAGATAACTTTACAGCTTGAAAGTCTCTTGTCCGGGGCTGCGTGTGTTTTTGCCCTCTGCTCTCCATGGATGTCAGTCCTGGTCATGCAGTATGTCAGATTAAGCTGATGGATGGTGGGCCCGGCGCTGACCTTCTGGAGGCTTTGTATAGTGAGTCTCTATCATCCGATGCCGTCTCTTTGAAAGCAGCTAGCATTTGGTGGTGAGGTATTGGAGGCCGCTGGAGCAGTAGACAGTATGGTGGCATCCCTCCAGCCCCAGGCTGTTGCATGGGCCTGCATCTCTGTGCCACGAACTCTGCAGATTCTGGAGCCAGAGTTTCCTCCCCTTTCGGGGGTAGTGGAGGGCCTGATGGACTTTGGCCGTTTGCAGTGCTGGAGCCTCCGTGGGTGTGGGCGATGCATCCGGGTCTTCACCCTTTTGGCCTCCAGCCCGGGTAGGCTCTGTGGTTTGGGGTTCTGTGGGTCGTCCGTCGCTACGCCCAAGGGTATGCCCCCATGTCCCCGCTGCCAGCTATCTCGCTTACCCGCTGTTTGTGCAGGTCCCTGCGCGGTCTGTGTTGTTTTCAGGCGGTTTCTTAATTTTGCCCAGAAGCGTCTGAATATTTCGTTCAGGCGCTGTGTGGTGTCGTGGTAGATTGTTGCTTGCGGGAGCAGGTTCAGCGTGAACGATTCGCTACCAGCCACCATCTTATGAGTGCCTCGTGGGGGATCTCACTGCCTTGTCGTCGTGCTGAGATCAGCGTGGCACACACTGTGCGGACCGGGATAACCCCTGCCGGTCCGGGGGGGTAGGAGGTGAGTAATTTGGAGGTTCCCACTGCGGTGTCGTCCGCGAGGAGAGCGGCCGCCTCTCCTCGGCAGGGTCTCGAGTAGGCCTCTTGGTACGGGTGCCGGTTCCCGGTTAATGTCTGGTTAACGATTGGTACCTGTCGATGCGCCCGGGTGTCCCCGGCTGTGCTATCACCCTCCAGGTGCTGTACGTGCACGTTTTTCGGGGTAAATGTCATGCTTCCCCATCAGGAAAATGTGGCGCTGCTCAACCAGTTTTTCAAATGGTGCATAGATCAAATGAAGTATCTTGGTATCAGTGGATTTCTCCAAACTTGCATGATATTTAAAATGATTTGCGTAATACAAATAGAACTACCCTATTAGGATGTATGCATCAATGGTTGATTTCCCTTTATCAAGGAATAGCAGTTGCGCACCCACGTGTATTCTTCTCTTCCCTTTTTGATGATGCAATAGCCTATGTGTAGAAGGTCTCCCTTCCCAGATTGATTTTTTTTATTTTTATTTTTTTTTGGGAATCTGCAGCAATGCCTTCTATTCAACTTTGAATCTGCAGGGTTAAAGAAATTAAATACTCTGAGACTATACTGGCTTTGTTGCACAATCTGGTGGAAAATCTTAATTACTTGTAGTATCCCTGGCTAAATATCCCAAAGCTGTGGGGGAATAGCCTTTCAGACAAGCCAGTACCACAATCTCTAGGTGATTTTATCTTAATTTCATTTACCCACTCATTTGATACACCTGTAGGTGAGGATTAGCGATACAGATGTGCATAGTGAACAAGAAGTTATTTTTACTGGAGTGATTGAATCTTGTGAGTTCGAGGGCAAATGTAATATGAGGTAAAATCCAAAAAAGGTATATCATGGTATATTTCAGTAAATCCCCAAAGTGCAGGAAGCCTTCAGTTTAGTTGCTGTTACACTTCTACATAATCAGTTTTGTTGATGCATTGCACTGACTGACTTTTAGTGTGTTGAATTGTTAGCCCAGTGCTATCCGCTTATAAATGCTGTCCATATTGGACAGTATTGATAATGACATTACAAAAGTGCAAATTGTGCATTATCAACGTGTCCAATGAGGGGTGCTTCTTCTTGTGCCAGGGAGACTTTTTTTTTTTTTTTTTAACTGCTCAAAACTTTAGCATAATGAAGCAGCTTTAGTGTCTAGATCATGCTTTTGTAGTCTGCTCAATTTTCTTCAATTTAGGAGTTTAAACCACTTTGGTCTCTGTTTATTCAGCCCTAGCCACACCTTCTCTGGCCGTGACTCTCCGCTTTCATTAAAAAATAATTTCAATTCCAATCAGATGTTAACGTGCTTTAGAAGTTTTAATCTCCTCCTCTGTGAGACCACACACACAAGAGGCTCCTGCAGGTTCTCCAAGCCTATTAACAGAGCAGGATATATTTTCCAAATGAAATAGATGTTTAATAAAGTAAGCTTAAATATTAGATTTCTCTTTACAGGAAGTGTTTAGGAAGGCTTTGTGAGTCACAGGCAGGGAAAGTGTGGCTAATGATGCATAAACAAAGTGATTTAACTTCTGGGGTATGATCTATACACCTAAACCACTCCATTAAGCTCACTTTTGTGGTGCCTGTAGTGTTCCTTTAATACTGTCACGTATACATCCTCTCCATATCCTATGCACAACATAAATCACTTTTCCAGGAGAAGGGCTGCTCGGTGGTCCTATGCCATAAGGCCGGGCTTTTGCAAAATGCCGGTGGATGCCGGTCGCTGCGGATCCACACTGTTATGTAGCCCTACGTCTGTCCACGGTGGTGTCGACATGCGGTTATGTCATGCAGAGGTTGTGCGCGCATGTTTTGGGGTCAAAGGCCATGTACGACCAATCGGATTCACAAGAGGGATATTTAAACTTACTCGTTTCTTCTACTTATTACCCTGTCGTGGTTTACCTTTGCTGGTTATCTGAGTGTGTTCCTGATCGTGTTTCTTTGGTTATTGACTTTGGCTTTGTTCTGACTTCCCTGAATTCTGGTTTGCCTGACTACTGGCTATTCCTTGCAACTATGTTTCGTTCTGTGTTCCTGACCTCGGTTAGTATTCTCTGGTATGTTAAGTCCAGCCATTCTAAGGTCCGGTTAGACATTATCCTTATTCCTAAGTGTGCTACTAATACGGCGTGTTGGATAAATTGTAATCCTTACAAATACTCGTTGGTTATCACTGCCAAACTAGATTCTAACCGGGTTATTCACGATAGTGAGAATTCAAAGTAAATTCCAAATTTAAGGTCAAAATAGCCAAATGGAAATATTCATTGTCCGATATGCTTCCAGTTTAGTTATTTTGGCCTAAATCTTTAAACTCACTCTGAATTCACTTTGAATACCCACTTTAGTAAATAACTCTGTAAGAGTTTTAGGAATTATGGTTACGGTTTATGAGCAAAGGAGTCTGGCAAAAAAAAGTCTTAACATTCCATATACATGCCAATCAGATACTCTACCTGCTTCAAATACATAGGTTAATTAAAGGGAAAGTGTTAAACCTGAAATATTTATGCAACGGAGTTAAGGGTGGTCTTTGCATACCAGAAAGAGCCCTATTTTGTTTTTGTTGAAGGCATTCATCCATAAGTTATAGTTGATGGGGAAAAAAGTATACGTTATGTATAAAATGTTTTGCACTATGTCAAGAATTTCCAGCAAAGGGGACTGCACTCCCAATGGGATACAATTCTTCAAAGCAAATACAGGAACTCGGCAAAGTTAATTTAACAACTTTTTAATGAAAAATTACACAGGGTCCTGTAATGCTTCATTAAAAAGCTGTTAAGTTCACTTCGCGTAGTGTTTGTACCATTTTTCATTTGCTGGACTACTATATTCAAGGACTTTATAATCTTAAGTAAATATATTCCGTAATGCACACATGTGATTTGCAGCAGTTTCCCACAATTTCTGTTCAGGTGTTGCTTTCTCAGAATTGCAACACATTGTCATAGTTATTTATGGAACATATCTAGGTACCCAAAACAGTATGGTGTGTGTGGAATAATTGTTTCTTACTGCAGTTTGGATATTCATTATTTATTAAATTGCAAGCTGAAAGGTGGCCCAGTGGTTTCATTTTTATTAAAGTACCTAGTGTCATGTATGGTCATTGTCCTATTGTAGCGGAGAGGCAGTATAAACCACGATATCTCTGCTGGGTAACAGGAACAACAAAGGATAATCCAGGGAATCAGCATACAATAATCCAAACAGCACTGCAGTAACCCTTCCTTCCCAAGAACTAGACGACACGTAGGCTGGGAGTCAACTGAGGTCTTTTAATTCAGCTCCACAATTTATACAAGTCCCCATGCAAGGGGTTTCCTGAGTCCCCTCCCAGGGGCATTCCCAGAGGGGACTACATGGGGGACTTACAATACAGGGCATTTCTCCCATCAGGCACTGCTGCACGAGAGGGATCCTCCCACAGGAATGTACCGTTAAGTGGATTATCCCTCCGTGCAGCAGAACTTACAATTCGCATTAAATTCCATAACTTCATGAATATCTGGTTCATTTAAACGAATGGACGTTCGGTAGATAGCTGGGGTCTGAGCGCATCATTCGTGAGATTACCGCTCAGATCCCAGCTAAAACAACCGAACGCCGTACGAAAAACACATTCACCAAAACATAGTTTTAAAATACTGATTGTATATAAGGGAACAAAATACCGAATGTCCCGGACCTCCCGAACGGCCTGGAAGCTCAGCGGTGTTCGTGCCGTCGAGTAGCCGTTTTAGTACCATGCGCTCGACGACCAAACACCGCTGAGGGAACAAAGGATCCAAGATGGCCGACCGCCGCATGGTCGGTAGTCGAACGACGGCCACCTTGGAGAGCCTCTAATTACCGATTGCAACATTGTTGCAATCGGTTAATAGGCGCCACACGCCTCTAAGTGTGTGGGCTATTAACTGGTGTTTTGTTCGGTTCCCGAACGGCCCGCAAAGGTGCCGTTCGTGAAACGAAAGGGAATCCGCTATCTGCGTTCGGCAGATAGCCCAGGTAAGAAATACAGCATTAACATTACATTGCATTACACACAGGAACACATAACATGAACCCCATACCGGCAACCCTTAAAGAGACAGTACAGAAATAATGTCCAAGTGGCTAGGTTTGCCACACCTATGTAAACCTAGTTGTTTTTTGTATCCTGAAGAGGAACACAACCTCTACTGGTTCTGAAGGCTCCAAGAGGCCTGAGTTACACAGAATACAGGTGCAAATGTGTTGTGCTTTTTTTATTTTTTACTTTTTTATTTTATTTTAGAAAACAGATTTGAGTGTGAGCTATACAAATACATACATATAGGGTTTCTGCTGATGTCATGTAGTTTTTTGGCAAACAGAAATATCTCTTCCAATAACAGTAGTATTGTTTCAAATCTGTTTTGAAGGCCTTGCTATTTCTGCTTTCCATATATCTTGTTGCTTTAGGCATAGTATTGATGATCTGAAGGACAGAATGGGTGACCTTGGCAAATAGGATCAAATTTGCGCTCCAGAGTCAGACTGGAAAGATAACACACATATTCATACCCTCTTAATACACCAATACACCAATGAGTTACTTAAAAGTGTTTTTTTTGTTTTCTGTTAATGGTTAATACTATATCTGCTGCAAGGTTGAACTGTACAAAAATTTTGAGCTACAGAATGGTTATAAATGACACTTCTTTGCACCATTGATCTTTTATTCTATTATGTAGCCACTTCAGGATGTATGACAGACTATTTCCATCATGTATGTCCTTCTCTTAAGACTTACAACCTTTTAAATGGGCATTTAGATTCCTCATAGCTTCAATGTTTATTTGTTTTGGCGAAAAGAGGAAAACAATTGCTCTCATGCTGCAATTGTAAAGTGCAGAGCGTTTTGAGTGTTCTGCGCTGTAATTGCACAGAATTGACCATAGCCATCCCTGATCTCTAGTGGAGTTACACAACTGCCATCAGAGGGGTCAATATCCAGGACCATAAGTGCACATTTAGTCTCCAGGCACCATGACCACTTCAGATCACTGATCTTTAATTTAAATGCTGTATCCTGAAGAAGTTACATTGTATAATGTGTCTAAAACATGCCAATTTAACCAGATCAGAAATTCAGCAGATATCCTCTATAGGGATCGACCGATATTGATTTTTTTTTTTTTTTTAGAGCAGATACCGATAATCTGTAAACTTTCAGGCCAATAGCTTACCGATATTCTGTACATTTACCGTTTATTTATTTTTTTATTAAGTGGTAAATGCACAAAATATACATGCCAGTCAGATTTTTTTTTTTAATGTTTTCAAGAATATTTATGTGTGTGTGTAGTGGATGAAATGAGAGTATTTGATTAGTAAATGCAGTGTGTGTGTGTGTGTGTGTGTGTTTGCGTAGTGGATGCAATGTGTCTGTGTGTAATTATTTGTGGTAGAAACTCCTTCCCCTCCCCCCCATTCCGCTTAATGTTCCTCTCCCTTATCTTTTTGTGTACCCCCACCCACCCCAGTGTTCCTTTTCCCTTCCCTGTACCTTAGTACCATCCCTTAATGTTCCTCTCTCTCCCCCTAGTGTTCTTTTCCCCCCTCCCCTGTCCCATAGTGTACTTTACTTTACTTTCCCCTATCCTATAGCGTTCTTTCCTCCCCCTCCCCCCCGTCCCATAGCGATTTTTCTCTCCCTCCCCTCCCGTAGTGTTCTTTCCTACCCTCTCTCTCCCCTGTCCCATAGTGTTCTTTCCTCCACCCCCCCCAATAGTGTTCTTTCATTCCCTCCTTTGTCCCATAGTGTTTTTTTTCCTCCTACTTACCCTCCCCTCTCCCAAAGTGTAACTTCCCCTTGTCTTGTCTCCTGCGGTACAGGAGATTCAGTCTCCTGTACCTGGCCGGATTGACTGGAAGTGCTCTGTCAGCAAGCACATCCTTTCAGTCCCGCCGGTTACAGGAAACTTAAGTTCCTGTACCGCGGAGCACACTGCTCCACTCTGTCACGCCAAACAGAGTGACTGGCAGGAGGGAGCACTGTGCGCCCACCTCCTGTCAGTCACTCCAATCTAGCGCCCTCCAGGCCCGTGCGCTCAAATGCGGCCACTTGTACCGCCTTATGGACGTGCCCGTCCACCTCATCTGTATTACTGGTGATTATCGGCGGATACCGATACTTACAAAAAATCTAAATATCGGCAAAACCAATAATCGTTCGATCCCTAATCCTCTAATCTTTCAGAGAAGTAGTATAGTCCCTGTGGCATACTTGAAAACAAGAGAACTCTCTGTGGATCTTTGCTGATAAAATATTTTGTACACAGATTGATATGAAACTGGACGTAAAAACTACATCTCCATAGTAACTTTTAGAAATGGCCTGCTGTATAAAGATATGTCCATAATTAATTTGCAGGAGGAGTGTTTGAGGTTGCATGCTGTCTGTGTACTTACATGCTATTTCTTCAAAATGAACAGAAGCTTCAGCAAAATATTGAAATAGCAAATATTCTTAAGTGGTACTTATCGTGGTTTATTCAGTGTTGTGTTCTTTTTCAAGACCAGCTTGAAGGAATGGAAAGTTGACAAGAGCAGATAAAGTAATCCTTTGCTGTTTTGACATGTTCCATGCATTATATTTATATTTCTATTTTTAGGCTTTTTTTTTGTTGTTTTGTTTTACTGGTTCATATTTGCTCATTCAGGGAGAAACCATACTGCTACCAATATTTACTGATGTTTAATAATGCATCTTGTAAAATAATGATTTTGTTTTCTCATTTGTTTTCATAGTGATAAAGGTTCTGATGCTTCCTGGACTAATGATCAAGAACCACCAAAAGAAGTAAGATAATTTATTATTACCTTTATGTGGTTAAGTACCCTCTTCACGATTTTAAGTTAGAAAAGATGAGTTTTACAATTACTCCTGATCCATGCCCACCTCACGTGTCATGTCTTTAGTTCACTGGTATAATTTTCTTGTAGACATTTATTCTGCTTGCTGATAGACACTCTATTATTGGCTATAGGTGATCCTGTCTGCTCTACAGTGTGTTAGAATAAAATGGTCCTTGGGTACCATTCTAAAAGGTGAAGTAAGATGGTTTACTGTCACCCATAGGTTAGAAAGCATCCGTCAGGATCTTCAATAAGCTCTTGTATCATATGATAGTTTGTTTCTTAGTTGTTTAAAGTAGGCCTAAACGATCCAACTGCCCCAAAATGAGACAGACTCAAGTCCATCTAAGAAAAGTCACACTTAAAGTTTGAAAAAAAAAAATCATGTCTCTTATATTGCACTGTAACTGCACAGGATATTGTCTAGATTTACTCAGGAAAAATGCAACACGTATGTTCCAAAATGCAAAAACTATGGTCTGTACCACAAACTTTGATATAAATGTTATTGCCAAAACTGTGAAAAATGGTTTTGTTTTTAATTTTTATTTATTTATAATAATTCATTTATAAATAAATAGGAGGAACCAATCTTATTGTGAAAAGTTACCACCTGCAGATTTAGAAAAAAACAACAACTTACCAATAGATTGTAGAAAAAGAAACTGCAAGTTAAAATGTTTTTCCTTATTAATATACTGGTTTGTTTGTTTCATTAGGCACTGGATTACAGTGATGATGAAAAGGAGAGAGAAGCCAAGCAGAAGAAAAAGTCTCAGAATCCAGGAAAAAGGAAACAGAAGTTTGAACAGAATCCGACATGTAAGTTTTTGCTTAGAATGTGTGCATGTCTTTAAAAATTAGTTATGTCAATCATCAACATACCAATTAAACGTTGTCTAATTAGAATCAAGAAGGGTAGTTACAAGCACAATTTATGTTCTGTTTTGTTAAACGTCTGTGTGTTGGTTACACTCAAATGCAGTTTGTTAGTATAGAATGTTACAAGTGCTAAAAGAATGCCAAATTAATATTTGTATTTATATTTGAGACTGTGAATATAAGCAGGTTTATCAAATAACATTTTCTACAGCAGATTTATTTGTAATAAAATTAATTAGATAATTTTATCTGTCTTTCAATATGTCAATAAGAATTGGATAAAGAATCAGCAAATTGACATTGGGCATTAACCGAATCTGTAACTTGGATATTGGGCTTATAAAGGTACTCCTTGACACAGTACACTTGTGCAGGGACTTTGGTAATATTTATAATCTAAGTATTGGTTTCCTCTGTGTGGTGGAACAGACCTCGCCACGTGTTCTTGGAGGGGGGCTGCTTGCCTGCCTCCTACCTTCTGACTATGGCCCTGGGATATATGGTATTTGAAAACCCTATTTGTGCCCTGTGACAAAACTGGAGATTGTGCACAAATATGACTATTGTCCTTATTTTTTATGATTCCCTTCGTTTGTTGCACTGTTCCCCATGTGTTTCATCTGTTGGTTCGGCTGGATAGACTACCAGACAAACTGTGGAGTTACTGGGTGGCCACCATTACATGTATCAGAGGCACATGGTGAGAACAATGGATGAAGCACATGGTGAGAACAATGGATGGCGGACATTTTAACTCAGACACTCTTTGAACTTTTCTCAACGGTATTTGGTGCACAAAGACATCATTCAGTAGTTCTAAACTACAGAACAGGGGACACATTTAACTAATTATTTTTCATATAGCCTGTATATGTTCTGCGGAATCTGCATTAAACCGTATCTTCCAAACTACTGAACAGATCTGGGTGAATTTTGGATATGTGGTTCACCCAGATCCCCCGGTTCCGATGATATATTTATGGGGTTATTGCATGTTTTGGGGTCCCTGTGATATGTTTTAGAATACTGTATTTTCCTGCCTGTGATAATTAAGTTAGTCTGTTGTGTTGAGATAATTGTATCACAGGCAGAGGGGAGGATTTCTGATGTATTGAATGGGAGTGTTAGCTGTGTTGTAATGTGTTGATTGGTTATTCTTAAAAACCCTGTGGTCAGTACTATGTTTGTAGACTGTGAATAAAAGAGGCTGTATATGCCAGTACAGCTAGTTCTACTTCACCCTCAATTTGGAGTGCCGTCTCTTATTGGGGGAATCTGCTACAAGGGATTGCTATGCTTGTCATACTCCCTTGCTAAATCACTACTAAGCTCTTGTAAGAACTTGTTCCTGCCTTGCTCTCTGGAGGAGTCTACGGTGGTTATGGTGTCTGCTGCAGTGCTTGGAGTCCTCAGGAAGCGCTAGTGGCATCCTTCAACAGAGGTGCCCGTTGATCCGTTACACTCTGCATTATACTTTATAGACTGTATGGGGAGAACAATGTTTTTTGAGTGCCACCTGGGCCGTTTATTACGACTAAGGACGACCTGTTAAATTAACCATCATCCCTCTAGATAGGTCAGCAATAGGCAGAACCTGATACTCCAACCTTGTTATTAACCTCTGGTTCAATGCACCTAAGTAATGCATAAACATGTACACCAGCAGCAGAGAATGAACAAAGGTAGATGGGTATCTGGCTGTGAGCATGCAGTTTTTTTTCATGCACTCTTTTTATCATGCATAAGGCCTAATTTGTGCAATTATTATGCAAGGTTAATATGCATGTGTTCAGAAGCTGTATCACTATTTTTGTGCAGCCATCATTTTGGTGGTTCATATAAAGGTATGCCTTTATAATTAATTGATTTTATTTCCAAGTAAAAGATTGCCACTTGGAAGGGAATGTGAGTGAAGCAGCCAGGAATGTATTCTTGGCGCTTAACTCAAATGAGGATTATTAATCGATAATGATCCCGATGGGCCATCTTTTTGGATGATTAACAGGAAACACGTGTGACCTATTATGGGCATCATTGGTGGGGTTTATAAGGCTGCTTTACCTTAACAAAGTCTCACTGAAGAAACAGGTCGGTATACAAGCGTTTCCAGTGGCATCCTGCAGCCTGGATTTACTTCAATTGGAGGAGAACCAACATCCTGCTTCTTTAGCTTGCATCTCTTTCTAGAATTTTTTTGAGAAAATGGTCCTCCCTGGCTTCATTATATTTGTTCATTAGCTTGCCTATGCCTGTGCTTAGTTTGTGAAAATGGAACCGTAGTCATCATTTTAGCTAGAACATCGCTAATAACAGTTTTGTATCTTGGTGTCTGTGACTTAAATTGTATCCAATTTGCAAGTGTCTTAGATTTGTAAATTGTGTATGTTATGGTAGGTATTGGTGTGGTCTTAACAAGTTAGAAAAAATAGGATGTTTAAATGCAGTTTTTTGTTTTTTTTAATGTTCCATCCATATTTGGTTCAGATCCCCAGCCTTTCCCACACCATTTTGTGGTTGTGTGTGTGACATTATACATATGTCCGTGTTGTTGATGTCCCTGCATAGACATATGAGCATGGACAGAAAAGTTTCCAATGCAGAATCACTTTGTAAATAGAACAGTCTCAAAATGTATATATTTTTTCAACTTAAGTTATATTTTTTATTTTATTTTTTGCCACGTAAGCAATTTAACTGTAAAGTATTGCTAAGCTGCTAAAGTATTTTATTAACAAAATAAGACACAATGAATGTTATGTATAATAAACAAGGACAAACTTCTTATAGGGGAGCAGTCCCCATGGAAACCAACGAAATATTCCTGGTATTTGCTTCACTGTACCAGAACTGCTTTTTTATGTTTGATCCTCTTTTTATTATTGTGGTAGTCAAACATTTGATTTTAAAAGCATTTCTGCAGCTGACATTCCATTACATTTTTATTTATGTACAGATTTATGGCCCATAATTGTTTTCCATGTAGAAAGCACTGCACTTCATGATTAGTACAATTTGTCTCCTTTCACATAAATGATCAGAATTTAATATAAAGACAGACAAATGTACTCTGAATTGTTGCAAGTTTTCACAATGGTGAATAAAATGTTGCTGTTCTTTGAAGCTGTTTTTATGATTTTTGTTATTTTATATGTATTCTTTCTTTGCACAAATATCTTGTAGCTTTTTTATTTATCCCCTTGCTTCGATCCTCATTATCTCTTCGCTTCCCATTTCTTAATATTTTTACAAACTCTTTATTCTACCTTTATGTAGAATGCTCTCAGCATATTCCTCTTTAATAGTATTTTACACACAGTACTATTTAACTATAGTAAATGTGTTTGGATAGCTGTCTTTCATTTACACGTGTGGCTATCAGTAGTTCCCGAGGTAAAATAATTGTTCAGAAATAAACATCCACCCTGGAGTCAATCTATAATGTAAATTTAAACAGTGGCTTCTGTTATGGGGTTTATTGACACTTCATTTAAATTCTTCTTTTTTATTTTCCTTTGCACGTCATATTACCTGTGAAATGTTCCTCCTTTCTGTTTAATTGATCGTACCAAATCATTTTTTCACTCCAAGCACCAAAACTACTAAAGCTCGCTTGACTGTGGTAGATCTACCTTTTGTCATCTCTAGGATAGTCTTTACGTTGTCTATTGACATCTTCAAATGTGCTGGAATTTCAGTGAAATTCCAACAGTCTTTATGAGTGTTTCAAATCAAAGATTTAAGGTTGACAGAGCAGATTTAGGAAGTAGGATGCAATAAGTCATCATTAAGATAATATGTTCTTTTGTGTCAATAGATTGTTTTTTGTTTTGTTTATTAAAACCATTCTAGTTGAAATGTGACCAGTTTGTGTTGTTTGACAGGTATATTTTCTGTAGCCTGTATTAGTTAGAGTACCTGCAAACCTCTTACAATTTTTGCTTAATTTGAAGGGCATACTATTTCATCTATCTAGTTTTGCCAGCAGTTGTATGGCTTGGAAGAAAATCCTGTAAATTAATAGGTCTTTCTTCTATTGAGATCCTTCTCTCCATAGAAGAGCAACCACAGTGCATGTGCTGCAGTTACTAAGGAAAAAAAAAACCTAGCCAACGCTGCTAGCACTGGTTAGGGAGTATAGTAGCAGTGACTGACATTACAAAGAAAAACAACAATTTAAGCATCAAACAGTAAGCTGCTTCTGCTTGGGGAACTGTTCCCACGCTGGGCAAATAAAATAATGGAACAGTTGGACCGGGTGTTACATGAAGAGTAACACTCATAAAGACAAGGAAATGGTGGTGCTGGAATGGAGGTGTGATGACTGAGATCTCCACATTTTATATTCAGTATATCATATATGTTTGAATTGTATAGTGATGTATTCAATGTATTTAGGGGTATTAAGTAAGGTAAAAAAAAATGGCACTAATGCACATTAACATTGCAATTGCCGCTAATAATTAAATTTTTTCCTTCTTTCTTAAAGCAAATAATTCTCAAGAAAAGAGCAGACCAACAAACTCTTCAGCATCCTTTTCAAGAAGTGAATCTAAACCAAGCTTTTCACGTGACAGTGCTTCTCGTCCATATGAAAATACATTTGTGCAGCAACACGGACCATATTTCTCAGGACATCCGTTAATGCAGCAGCCTTATGGTTTCCACAATTCAGGGTCTCAAGAATTTCATTATCCTTTACCAAATGACAATTTTGGTCCCCGAAGTTCATATGGATCTCACTATGTAAATCCACACAACTTTTATCCACCACCACCCTCAAACTTTGCTTGGCCTGATCCAAACGCACATGCACATTATATGCAGAATGCATCATTTGGATTTGGCCCTCCTCCGCCTCCTCCTCCTCCCCCTCCTCCTCCGCCACCTCCAGGAAACCCCAGTTCTTCCCACTTTGGTTCTCCTTTTTAAGAAAGCAGACAAAATGAATATCAATTTAAACATTGCTCTAAAAATAATGCATGTTTTGATTTAAGATTTTTGTTTTCTTTTATTGTCCTAAATAGATTACAAGTAACACAACATTTCTGTTTTGTTTAGAGCATAGAAATACGTATGATACGAGTTGAGATATATTTAAACTATTTTGAATCATTTCTATTGAAGGTTCAAAAAAGTTACTTTTTTGTAAGGTGTAAATCAGAACTTTTCTAGTTTAAATATGTGGGGTTTTTTTTTATCCACAAAGCTGTACAGAAGACTATTTTTTATAATTTCATTTTCGTTACATTATATAAAATGAGAATTGAATATAAAGTATAATATTTGAATATTCTAGACAAGTGAATACAAAAAGGAAGGAGTTGAGAGGGTGTTTTTTCCTCTCTCTACATATAAATGAACTGTATTCTGTTAGTTGGTGTACAATTCAAAGTTTGTAGAGCATACATAATCGTCTTATCAGTGAAAGTGAAAAAATGTGTTTTTAAAAAGGAGGAATCCATTTATTGCAAGCTCAGAAAAAATGTGAAGTCTGAACAAAAGTTGACAATACAAACTTTATTAAAAAAGATTAAATCAGAATAAATTACACTGCTGATCATTTTCTACAATTGTAGGTAGATACAATAAAGTTTGATGCCCACATTGCTTATTTATTTTCGTGATCTTTATAGTTACACTTTTTAATGTTTTTGGTTTGTTTATTGATTTTCACGGAGTAAAATGCTACAAAAGATGTAGAAGGAACTATATAGAGCATTATGATAAGTATGATACATCACAGCCATGTACATACTGAATTATGTCCAATCGTAATAATTTAAACAATTCATATATAATGCCATGTCTGATAAGTAATAATTGTCAAAACGCAAAAATACCACGATTTAGTGGACATTAAATGGCCATTATCCACTGTGTTTTAATAAAAGTGCCTGTCTGACACCAAATATCCTTCAGTCATCTACATCTTTAAATGGACACTATTGTCACCAGACAACTACAGCTTAATGTTCCAATCTACAGGGTGGAAGGATGGAAGTTACAGTGGAGGGGAAATAGCTAACGGTCAAACTTATTTCGTGTTCTCCCTTCTATGGCATTGGACAGGCACTAGATGCATTACAAATATATCCTTTTACTTTTTCAAGTCCCATTGTGTTATCGAGAGGATTTTCTTTCTATCATTGCTTATAGCTGGAGACGTGTGGCTTAATATTTGGGGAAAAAGTGTAACAGCTTTAGCCCAATTAAGTACTTTCAGTGTATAGGTCATGCCCTGCCATGTCACTTCTTCATTCTGCCATTTAAGTGTAAATGATTTTGTTTATACAGCCACAAAGTGCTTTATGTGTGTAGTGTGGTCCTTTAAGCCAAAGTTGTTTTGCTGCAAACCGTTTGTTTGTGCTCTATACAGACCAGTTGAAGGCCTTTAGCTGGAAACTTATTTTGACTCCTTCGCTTCATGTGGCATTACCATTTATTGCATGAAAAAGGATATAAAACCAAAATGCACTCACAATCGTTCAGTTAAAAGCATTTACCTATTTGCACCACTGTTGAGAAGTTCCTCTGCTACACCGAGTGACTCCTTCCAGTAGTCTCCAGCAAATGCACTGTCATCTAATGGTTAATTCCTTGGGACTTTATGTATATACACCAAAACTGCAACATTAAACTAAAGATGTTTTGGTACTGGTATGTTGACAGTTACTTAACTTGTGCCTGCTGCACATATATAAAGAACCCTGTATAGTTTCTTCAACAACTGGAAATGTTACCTGAAGCATTTCAATCTCCCTTTCGCATATATTTATGATTCAGTGCCAGTAGATATGGGTTCTATTTTTTTTTATTTATTTTTTTTTATTACTGAAAAGAAGATATGTAAAACATTTATATGTAATTTACTTATGTTGTGTATGTTATAGTTAAAACAATGGGTAATAGGTAATACAGGCTAATTGCTCTTTATAAGCAGGGCAGGACTTCCCATTAGTCAGAGTAAGTACCTGCCTCCAGTGTTTAGTTATTTATTTTTATTTTCTAATAATTTTTATTAAGGTTATAATGTATTTCACAACAAATAATAACGAATAGTTAAACATACTATTCGGGGAAGGGAAACTTGGAAATAGGAAAGGGGATCCATCCATAGCAATAAACATATGGAATATTGTACAAAAGATTAGTTATACATCTTTGAACTTAACAAAATATTCTATAAGCAGTAAGTTTTCTTTTATTTTTTTTCTAATTTATTTTTTATTATATCTTCTTGCCATTTATCCCAAATATGTGGAAGGTTTGCATATAAATGAGTATTATTTCTATAAGACAACTAGTTTGCTTTACTATCTAAAACCATGGTCAAAATTTATTTACGTGTAGGTACATTTTTAAACTTCCAGTATTGAGGTAGACATGAAGTAGTTGCGATTTAGGATGTGGCCTATTATTTTGTCAATTTTCACAACAGACTCTGGGAATTTCTTAAAAAGTGCTAGTTCTGATGTCAACATACTTATATCTTTGTCCATTTTAATTATCAAATCATGAATCATCTTCCAATATCTGGCTAATTTTGGACAAAACCACCATACGTGCACCATGTTTCCTGTACCTCGACAATCCCTCCAACACCGGCCTGAGTACGCATTATTCATGTTGTGTAGTCTAGACGGAGCCAGGTACCAACGGTATAAAATCTTATAATGGTTTTCAAAATGGTCTGTACAGTGTGAAATGCTCTTAAGAGCAGTAAAAAAAAATTCTTTCAAACTGTATTGTGTATCCAATTCCGTCTACCACAACAACATATGTCTCAGTTTGTCTTAAGGTTTAATGTTCTAAACATAACATAGAGAAATTAGGCCTTTTCTTCCTGGCTCATGCAGGAAAATCTTTTCTAGAGCTGAAATTTCGAGTGTCTTATAGTTTTATCTGTTTCTGGAATGTTGAAGAACTCTTTTAGCTTGTTTACAATCACTGAACACTTAAATTTAGATTTGTCTGGTAAACCGTACTTGAATTTTAATTTATCAAAAGACAGTATGGCATTGCCTTGAAAAAAATTATTAAATAAGCTATGGAATAAGGGCCAGAAATCTATGTCTAAAGATGGCACATATTCCTTCAACAATGTCAGTGGCATTGCTCTATATAAACCTCTGACTTGATTTTTAGTTCTAAAAATAAGATCCAAGCTTTAAACTTTGTTTTGGATGAAAAAAATATCTCCGTAGTTCTAGGTCTCTTTGTCGGGCCTACCCAAAGAGCCTCTTTAAGTATAAATGGAAAAGCCTTAACCTCTTCCATGTCTAGCCATGTCGGTTTATTAATATTATTAAAACTAACTGCAACTGTGGCATAGGTAGCGAAATAATATTTAAATATTTACGAATATCCGGTACGCCAATAACCCCATTGGATTTATTATGTTGCAAAGTAGTTTGATTCTGCTTGGCTTCCAAATAAACTTTAAAATTGCTGAGTTAATTTTTTAAAAGAATAACGGAATAGACAGAGGTATGGATTTTTTATTTTATTTTTTTTCTGTTGGCTTTTTTTTTTTTTGGCATTGGAGAGTTCCGTGCCTAATGGTGCTTGTGATGTAAATCTAGCCCTGTTTTTTGTGCACCTCCTAGGTTTGATTTTTACCATGTTAAGACAATTGCACCATTTACAATTCAAGGGCTTGAAACCACCCCATAGGTGAGGTTCCGGCATTTGTATATGATTTGAAGAGAAATCTTAGAACATAAGCTTTCTTGATTGTTTGATTTTTGTCTGGATAAGATGTGCTTTCGACTAAAGAGGATGGCCACACCTATAGAACAAGGCTAAGATATACTTTGGAATGAGTTATATGTATGCAAAACCACATGGTACTCATAGAGGTTATAATGCATGTAATTTTTTTTTTTTAAATAAATTAAATTTTAATAAAAAATTGTATTTCTCTGTTAATTACCATGACTTTCAATTATTAGTCAAACTGTGAATCAGTTTATCTGAAGCAGATGCAAATGTTAGTTTTCTCCTAAGTTCCAGTTCAAGTGGCTTCCAGTTAGTGTATTATTTTTCGCTACTATCTAAATTTTACATGACTCTGCAGATGTCATAATTTTTAACTTCATATTTTTATGGGGAAATGTTATTGGAAATTACCTTGATAATTGTCCATTAGCTCATTACCTGTTACCTAGTATGAGCCTACTCTTGGAGATAAAAAAAAACAAGATTTGTTGCTCTTTGTCCTTTCTCTTTTCATTAAAGGACCACTCCACACACCTAAAGCGCTTGTAATAGCCTTCGGGATATACAGCGACTTCATTTGCTCGGTATATCCCCACAGAAGAGCGGAACTAGACCTCTATCTGCATAAAGTGGTGGATTTGGGCATCATAAATCAGTATCAGCGAAGGCGGTGACCCATCTGAAGCAGTTTAACATGTCAGATGTATACTGAATTAATCTGTCGTCACTTTGCTGGTCTGAGGCCCCTGTCTTGTGCCTTATGTAATTCCACACCCCGTACGGCTGATTTGTGGCCCTCTGAAGCTGATCCATCCACCTCCACTCCCACCCCTCAAACCACTTTCACCCCTCACATTAAACAAGCGGGTGGTCAACGGGATAAACTGGGTAGACCCATCTCCTTCCTAGGCAAAGCGCAGGTGTGTAACAATTTTAAAGCCGGGTCCTGCAGCTTCAGCGCCTGTAGGTTGTTGCACATCTGCTCTCTCTGCTTCAGGGCCCACACAAAGACCATGTGCCCGGCCAGGTTGTCCCCTAACAAATCACTAACCGACATTAATATCGACAACCTGGTTTTTTATTTGAGACCTCATCCAAGCAGGCATTTGGTGGAGTATTTGACCACGAGTTCACACATGGGTTTTCTCACGGGTCTCGTAGCCATCCCCCCAGGCACGCTTGAGTGTCTCAACCTCTTGTCAGCCTGCCAAGACCCAGTATCCACAGACACTCCTTTCCTCTGAAATCTCACACGGTTTCATGATCGACCCCTTCACCTCCTCACCTTTTTCCTCCTAATGGCACTAATCCCATTGGTATAGCTGTGTACAAATACTCTAATAAAAAACATCTAATTATCGATTTATGGCACCGCACGCCTCTTTTGTTCCCAGCATTAACTCACTCATACCCGCAGAAGAATTTTCATTACAGTACGTTAAAATTGACGATGCAATACAATCCATCATTTCAACTGGTAGAAACGATTGGCTAAGAAAAACAGACATTACAAACGCATTCAAATTACTACCCATGCACCCATCACTCTGGCATCTGCATGGTGTTAAATGGCGAGACAGATACTATTTCTCCACACGCCTCACTTTCGGGTCTAGAAGCAGCCCCAAACTGTTTGATATATTCACAGAAACACTATGCTGGCTGCTTCTTTTTTTTTTTTATAAATTCTTTATTTTTCATTCAATAAACAAAACAGGTGTACATTCACTTTTGGGCTTACCCAGAAGCCAACTGAAATACAAGTCTTGGTAACAGAATGCAGTTCAACATATGCGATACATGCCCATTCCTTAAAAAACCATTGGCACCCGCTGTCTACTGAGGAATTTTATTTTAAACAAGGACAGGCAGTTAGGCGATACAAGTAGCCCATTCTATTCAATAACCATTCTTGTTCATGTGTTACATTATTCCACCGACCGTATGATCATGCCTGGGGAACAAAACAACAACAAAAAAAAGCCTTGTTCCCGGGTAAAAACAGGGGAAGGGCCAAAAAAGAAAGAAATAAGATCAAAAACAGATGAGACTGAAAAGAAGTGAAATTCTAAGAAGAGGAAATAGAAAGAAGATATGTAATCAAGAAAGAGTAAGGAGGAAAGAATAGAGGTGGGGGGGTTAGGGGGAGGGATGAGTCTCCACAGCCACTGCGTGACAATTATGTCGCCTCTGGATGGGGTCTTTCTATTTCGGGTCTTACCCTCGAAGACAGGGCCTTGTCAGTCTTTGTTCGAGCCCACTATACTATTGTCCCATGGTATTTTGAAATGCCGCCAATGTCCCTCTTACCCTCGCTGTTAAGTCATCCATAATTCTACATTCTCTGATCCTGGAAATAACCCCCGAGAATTCTGGGCCCTCTAGTGAGAGCCAAGTGGTCGCTATTGCACGGCGTGCGCACAGAGTTATCTTATGTACTAATTTCTGTTCCCTTCTGGTCCATCCGTCCAGAGATCTATTTAACAGGTATATCGACGGGTCCATACCCAGGTGCCTGTCGAACGTCTGCTTTAAAAGATCCTCTACGGACCTCCAGAAGCTACGTAACTTCGGGCATTCCCACCACATGCGGATGCATGTTCCTCGGGCTCCACAACCCCTCCGGCAATCGTCGGTCTCCAATTTGTATGCTGGCTGCTTCTAAACGTTCTCAGGTGTCACTCAGTCATTCACTATTTGGACGACTTCCTACTGTTTGAACCAGGCACACGTACACCCACTAATATCCTCAGCACCTTAGCACTTTTTTCCAAACTCGGGGTACCCTTATCACCCTCCAAAACCATCGACCCTACTAATAAACTTACCTTCTTGGGGATCGAGCTGGACTCTGGTACCTTCCAAACCAGCCTTCCCCCGACAAATTGGTCCGCTTGAGAGGGGAGATAGACATGTTCCTGCGGAGTGATGCATGCACCAGAAAGGAACTTCAGTCCCTATTGGGGTCCCTGAATTTTGTGATGCGCATCATTCCGCAGGGTATCCAGGCTTCTCAGTCTGCTTCACGGGGTACCAGACTCCTGCCCAATTTCTTTGGATCAGCAAGCCATGGCTGACTTACTCATGTGGGGGAAGTTTTGGCTGAGTGGAATGGTATCTCCATGTTTATCCCCTCTCTCTCCGACTCCTCACCCATCATTCACACAGACGCTGCAGCCAACATGGGTTTCGCAGCTATCTTCGGTAATCACTGGTTCACTGGGGTTACTGGCCTGCTGAGACGGATACCTTGCCAGGATTCTGGGAGACTTCAGCCCTATTTGAAATTTACCCCATAGTGGCGGCCACACACACTTTGGGTCATCTCTGGTCCGGCAAGGCAGTAAAATGCTTTTCCGACAACTCTGCAGCTTGTGATATCATAAACAAGGGGCACTCTTCCTCCCTTACCATCATGCGGCTGATTCGCAAGCTGACCTAGCTGGCAGCAACCATCCAGTTCCACTTAGTCTGTTTTCACATCCCGGGTATCCACAACACGGCCGCTGACGCTCTCTCATTCTCAATTCCAGGTATTCTTCCAGGCACTCCCTACGGCCCACCGTCAGCCATCCAAGACACCGCGGTTTCACGAACTAGTCATGGATTGAACGCACTAATGCACCACGCTAGGTCTCTCACACACCAAGCACTATCACCTAACACAGCTGTCACCTACAGTAGAGCACTTACCATTTTTAATAAATTCACAGCAGATTTCGGATTACAAAGTGATTTTTCTACTCAAACCATGGTGGCTTTTGCCTCCTTCTGCCACTTACATTTAAAACTTTCTCACAATACCATTAAACTATACCTCACGGGGGTTCAGGACCACAGTCTCACTAATTTCCTTAACAACACCCCCTTCTTGTCATCATACCCCATCAAGAAAGTCTTAAAGGGTATCCACTTACCACCACCAGACTACCAATAGATGGGCCTATCTTTAGATTACTCAGCAATCTACTTGATGAATCCCCATTCGATCCTAACACAAACTTGGTGATCAAGTCTGCAATTTATCTAGCTTTTTATGGTTTCCTTAGACCCAGAGAATTCACCGTTGTTTGTCTAGGGGATATCTCACACAGTCTAAAAACTTCACACCTCACTAAGGTGGAAGATCACTACGTACTCACGCTCCCATCTACCAAAATTAATCACTCACTACACCCCACTATTATTCCCCTCTTTCCCACTGATAATGCTTGGTGTCCGGTTAAGGCACTAGACCATCTACGGTCAACTCATCATACTCACTTACCAGGCTCTCCGCTCTTATTGCTACAAGGGCACCCACTCACCACTGCTAAATTCACAACGCACGTCAGAACCTTACTGGCAAAACTGGGTTACAACCCGGCTTTGTTCTCTGGTCACTCCTTCCGCATAGGAGCCGCTTCATCAGCCTCTAGTACAAACACCCCGGTTCACATCATCAAGAGAATAGGTCGATGGAAATCCTCCATATACCATACGTACATACCACAACCAGAAAGAGAGCTTCGCCAAGCCTTCAGGAATTTGGTTATGCACTAAATGCAATAAAGTGTGTTTTTCCTTATTTACAGGCCCACTCGTACGTTGGTTTTCGGCACACCACAAACCAACTTTCATCTCAGACACTATCCATTACGTATTAAATTCCGAGCACAAGTAGAAAGACCATCAGGCCTGAATTTTTGGGAGGAGTAAGTCCCCTACTTAAACTCCCAGCCCCTACTCACCTCTGTCGGTAAAGTTGATTGTCCCCACCCAGCTACACCCTTATAGCATTACAGCTCTCCTTGGTGGGCCCTCTTTTATTTACAAGCCCACTCGTACGTTGGTTTTCGGCACACCAGATACCAACTTTCATCTCAGACACTATCCATTACGTATTAAATTCCGAGCACAAATATATATATATATATATATATATATATATATCTAAAATATCAAGATGCGCTTCTGACATTACTTTAAAAAAAAACAACAAAATTTACGTATATTTTTTAATATATGTATAATATATTATAAGTTAATTAAAACATCTGATTAGCATATTATACATATATAATACTATATAATATAATACTAAGTGTATTTTGGTATTAATATATAGATTAATACCAACATACAGTAAGAATTAAATGATACATGTATTATACATGCATAATATGCTAATCAGGTGATTTAATTAACTTATAATACATGTAGAATATATTATAGTAATGTGTGATTTTAACTTTTTTATTTTTAGGCACTAGGGGGACTGTCTGAACACTCAGGCAGTCCTCCTGCAGGCAGTCTCATAGACTGCTTTCCGGCCATGTGTTTGGGACGTCCGTCGCGATCACATGGCCCTGGAGGGACACAATGGAAGCAGGGGGACTGCCTGTCTCGAGAGGCAGTCCCCTCGAATTGGGATCGCCGGTCCAGGTAAGTCAGCAGGGACAGGGGAGCTAACGATCGTTAGGGCCTACCATGCCGCTCTAGCGGCGTTTAGGCTCATTAAATGCTGGGAGGCATTGTACACCCTAACGGCGTTAAGGGGTTAATATAATTGGATATAAGGACTCTGTAAATATTGGAAACATTCTTGTTGTAAATATTAATCCTTGTGGTCCTTCCTTCTTTGAATTTGCAGTGCCTTTAGGCTACTACAACACATTAAAAGAATGATAAAGACGGATTTTCAGCATCGTTTTCAGCAAGTCTATTTCAAACAGCTAATACTTTATATGATCTTTGAAATGCTCATAGATGACATCATCTTACAATTTAATTGGAATTCCCTAACACAAAACATCAAACGGATGATGCAGGTTCACTTGCAATCAAACCCATTGGGTCACAATTAGCGTCTATCGCACCAAGCACAATATTAAGTAAAGACTATCCTGTAGATAATTAGATGTTTTTTTTCTACTAGTTTAATGTAGTTTACTTATTCTAATAAAGTGCTTATACATTTCAAAGTCATTTCACATTAGTACTTTTATAAATTCTGTAAAGCTTCCATCTTCATGTTCACAAATTAAATTTTTAACTAATTATCCCACAATAACAATTTTGGGTTATTGCCTACTAGAATATCTATCTGAAATTTTAATTTATAACTTTATAACTATAGCTGAATTCCGTGTTTACTTTTAATTTATCTGTACCCATTTAGTCAGACGTCAATAAATTAATATGTATAAATGTAATTTAAAGGTGAGGTACAATAGTGTGTTCTATTACCTAGCCTTGTAGTGTCAGGCAGGTGTACATTTTAGGAAATAATAGAATACCCTCTTTGTTTTGTTACTATATGTCATGACATCATTCATCCCAAATGTGGTAAATCTCACATACAAAGAAAAAAATGTATCAGTCTGCGGGATTCTCTAAAATATACTTGTGCATAAGCTGACAGGCCAATTTATGCCTTGAATTAATAAAGATTTATAAGCTTTTCCAATAATTTAAGATTTTTAGATAAACTTTTAGAATTATATAAAAAAATATTAAAATAGCAAAAATATTTCGTACATAAAAGGATATATCAATATATCCAAAAATATCAAACTATTTTAAAGTATTTTAATAATATTAAATAATTGTAAAAAATTATCTAAAATATATCATTTGAAACGCTTATCCAAAAATATTAAATTGGAGCCTTAGTTGGGTTTCAGAGTTCTTAAAGCTTAGAAGAGCTAATCGGTTTGTAAACCTAGTTTAAGGTTTGTAGGATAAAGGGACTGGGAGGGGAGTGATATAGAAGTATTTATGTGCAGCTACTATAGTCCACATCATTCCAAGCTATAAGAGAGAATAATGGTTCCTGGAAGATTGTTACGTTACTTAAAGAGTTACTCCAAGCACCATAACTAGACTACCTAATTGATTTGAAATGGTCATGGTGCCTTGAGTCTGTATGTGCAGCCTCTTTCCGTGAAACACTAGATTCTGAGCTGGCTAATGTCAATTCTGTGCACCTTTCATTGCACAGAAAGACAGTCATTGACTGAGAGCCATGGCTTGTGATTTCTGCAGCTCTGCAGAAGTTGGAATTGCGTCACTGTACCACCATGGAGCATCGGAGCCCAGCAGGGACCTAGATAAGGGGGCAAACCATTGCTACATGCTTTGATTCATTATCAGAGAAGTGGGTCAGGGTACTCCTGGCTTTACAACTCGCTGTAGTGGTTGAGACTTGGAGTAATCCTTAAAGGCACTGTTCTTTGATTTATGACTATTTAGTTGCCTTGAGTTAAGGAAACAGCAAAAGGTGATACAGATTATATGGAAGGTGGTTTGGTCTTGACAGGCTTTTCATTCTTATACTACATTAGTAAAGGTTTGAGCTTAAAAAATTAAGTGGAGTGCATATTTTAACAAAAATATAAGTTATATGTCTTCAAGAACAAATGTTTTTGTGTCAACGTGTCATGTACTGATAAGTAAAAAAAACAACAGCAGCATAAACTTAATATGTTTGGTACAAGTTAATGGATAATTTCAGTGATAAATGCGAACTCAATAACCATAGCCTCAAATTAGGCTTTGGCTGTATAGGTCTTAAGAACCTGTAAAGGTTAAACTCAGAATACTCATTTAGTTATTTAAAGAGAAGGGATAAAAGAGGACAAAAAATAGTGTTATAATGTAATGGTTATTTGTGTTATATACTTTAAAGGAACACTATAGACACCCAGATCACTTCAGCTCATTGAAGTGTTCTGGGTACAGATTCCCAGGTCCCTTAACCCTGCAAAGGTAATTATTACAGGTTTTAAGAAACTACAATAATGACCTTTCAGGGTTAACAGGGTTAAGTCCCACTAGAGGGACTTCCGGGCTGTTAGGTGACTTTTGATCACCTGACACTGGACATCCTCACACTATGCATGGGGACGCCCAGCGTCACCCAAAACCCCATAGGAATGCATTCTATAATGCGAGTGTGGCCATTGATGCACATGCTCATCAGGTTTCCCACGCCGGCATAAGGAGCAAAAATGGACCCAAGCCAGCACCAAGAGACATTGGCGCTGGATGCAGGTAAGTTATAGAAGAGATTTTAACCTCCTCTGCAACGCCGTTTACCCTTTAATATATAATTTATATTTTTACACTGATCAGCGACAACAGTGTATCCACCTGCTTAATATCATGTAGATGCCACTTGTGCTGCCAAAACTGCTCTGATGCATCGAGACATGGACTCCACAAGACTTCTGAACATCCTGTGATATCTGGCGTCAAGACATTAACAGCAGATCTTTTAAGTCCTGCAAGTTGCGAGATGAGGTCTCCATGGATCAGATTTGTTGTAACTGTGATGGGATTTCAACATGGTTCAAAATTTAGTAGGCCTGAAATCTCCAGGTGGCATATACAAGTACAGGTGTTTGTTGTATCTGTTAGTTAGTTACATGTAGCTAAGATACTGTCATCAATGTACTGAGCATGTGCATCAACTGTAGTCACATTACTTTGTCCTTAAAAGGAGTCATACGGTCTGCCCATATGAGGTGATCATGAATATCTTGTTCACTGATTGGTCTAAGGGTATGTGTGGGTGAAGCTAGGAATAGGAGGAGTTATTGTTAATTAAAAGCATTTGCAAACTATGCTCTGGGCTCATTTGCAAACTATGCTATGTTCATCTGAGACCCAGTCGGTAACAATAAAGACCTTTTTCTTCCTGAACAAACCTGCTTCCATCTCTCTATGTGTGGCTTCTGATGTGTTTTCCGGTAACATAACTGGTGCATTGATAGCTGGAAATCTCATCGCACGGAAGCCTGCGCAGAGATTTGAGACAGTAAACTTTTATCAAATCTTCCACGGCTGCACCCCTGGACTTCTACTGTGAGGACCTCCTTTCGTCTCGGCACCACTGGCCTCTTGTCCAGGAGATCATCGGCTTCTACGCAGTGAGTACCGGGTGTCCCATCAATGAGTGTGAACTTAGGTCCAGGAACTTAAAGGTAAGACTGTAAGACTGTGAACCCACTAGGGGTAGAAATCTGTATCCAGTAATCTGACTGCCCATTTCCTACAAAGGGAAGATACGAAGGCGCACCGTATATCTGAAGTTAAACGCTCTGTAGCTAGCCCGTTTAACACAGGGACTGTAGTCAGGCTGAATTCTGTGTATATATGTTCAGCCAGACACCGGTATCCTGGCTTGACTAAGTGTAATCCTGTTGTAAATTCGGTCACTAGATCAGGGGATACCGGCAAGACTAAGCGAGATTCTGTTGTATATTCCATCTGCTAGCTCTCACATTATCTTGACTAAGTGTGTTTTGTTGTACATTCAGCCACTAAATCATAGATAGAATATATAGTCTCAGTGGATTTTGGTGTACATTCCGTCCACCAGTTCGTGGTGCCTAGGCAGCGTAGGCTAGTTGAATTCTGGTGTACATTCCGTTCACTAGTCCTCAAGGTACTGGCTAGTTAGAATAGTTGGGTTTGCTGTAAAAGTTGTAAAATACGTTGTAATTGGTGAAATGTATGTCCTGCTAGAAAGCTTGAGCTCTGCCGTTTAGCAGACTTGTAAAAAAGTGTGTATAGTATAAAATAGCGCACAGTACCATAACCACTGACTTGTACCATAACCACTAACATTACGTGAACAATACTAAAATTACTGTTTAACATTGTATGTGTAACACATTAACTATTACTAATTGAGATTGTAACTCTAAAACCATAATTGTCTAACTGTACAATAGTTACTAACCATACCATAACCACTGACTGTAGTGACGAAATTGCTAAAATGTTATGTGATCAGTTAGTCTAAGTTGATTAATAGTGTAGATAATTGTATGGTTTGCTTAATAGTTACATTGATAAGTGTATAGTTCTTGGTGGGTTTTTTGATTTTATTTTGTGTGTGTGTGCGACGTTGTGATATTGTTGAGTGTGTGAGGATCCTGTGCGTGTGTGTTTAGGCCTAGTAACCATGCAGCGTGGTGCTGTTGCTAAGTTGACTGGTGTGACTGTTGAAACTGTTTGTATATTTGTTCTGCTTTGAATCAGATGCTCTGTTGAAATCATGGGTGCTTCTGATTCACAAACTGTTGGTCCTTTATCTTGTATGTTTTAAAAAAAAAAAACTTTGCTAAGAGAGATGCTGTTTGTGATTATGGTGTAACACTGTCCCCCAAAAAGATTAAAATACTTTGTGTAGCAGAGAATAACCTGTTCTGGTAACTAGTGGCCCTCCAGATTTAATACAGCAGGTTTACATTGTTATAAATAATATGCTGGGGCTAGATGAATAGTTTCTGTATACAGATTGTTGAAACACTGCTAAATGGATCAAGCTGTGCCAAAAGGAACAATGGAGTCACATGGTAGCCAGAACTTGTTTGTACACTAAGGCCTAAATTCCCACCTAGTTTGCACTCTCCCTGCTAAAAGTTAGAGGGATTTGCAGGGATTTCCATATCACAGCTAATGGAGGTTGCAAATAAGGTACATATGAATAGGGAAACTGAGCGTGAGGAGGAACGTAAAATGAGGAAGAAAGCAGACATGTTAGCGGTAGGTGTAGCGAGACAGGGAGGGGAGATGGATAGAGGAGTTGAGGCTAGGATGAGCAGGGTACACTAGGGGGAAATCAATGTGCTTATTGTAAAGAGGAAGGACATTGGAAGAGTGACTGCCCACAGAAGGGATATATTGTAGGTGGTAGACCAGATGAGAGAAGGGGGCGAGGTGGTTATGGTGGTAGCTTTAGAGGAAGAGGAAGTTTTGGAGGAAGTAATGGAAATGGCAGAGGGGGTGTTCAGGAAGGAAGATATTATCCCCCTACTCATAGACTTAGGGATAGGGAAGATAGAGATTTTGTGGGTCTGGCAGACACTGTTATGGAAGACTATTGATACCGACTGGGCTCCATCCCCCTTGGCCGAGCGGAGCCTATGGTTGATGTAACAATAGGGGGAAAGAGAAGTCCTTTCATGATTGATATGGGTGCTGAACATTCTGTGGTGACTAAGTTGGTAGCTCCTCCTTCTGGAAAGACTGTAACTGTAATAGGAGCTACTGGGAGAAGCGCTGCTAGACCGGTTTTCAGGAGTCGCACTTGCATTTTAGGAGGCCATTTTGTGAAGCACCAGTTCCTCTATATGCTAGAGTGTCCAATTCAACTTCTAGGACGAGATCTATTATCAAAGCTTCAAGCTCAGATAACTTTTCTACCTAATGGATCAACGTCTGTGAAGTTTAATAAATCACCAGGCATGATAGCAGTATTGGTACCAAAAGAAGAAGAATGGCGCTTCTACTCTGTAATAACAAATGCAAACCCTAAGAGTGATGGATCTTTATTTGACATTCCAGGAGTATGGGCAGAGAATAATCCTCCAGGACATGCTCGTAATATCCCACCGATACATATTGAACTAAAGCTTGGGGCCTACCCTGTGAGCCTGCGCCGGTTTTACATACCTCAGAAGGCCAAGAAGAACATACAGATCTACTTGGATAAGTTCATGAAGTATGGCATCCTAAAATTCTGTACCTCCCCTTGGAACACTCCATTAGTACCTGTTCAGAAGCCAGGATCAGATGAGTATCATCCTGTACAAGATTTAAGAGCAGTTAACGATGCAGTAGTTAATATACACCCAGTGGTACCCAACCCCTATAATCTGCTTGCCATAATTCCTGGTGGGGCACCTCCCTTTACAGTCCTAGATCTTAAAGATGCTTTCTTCTGCCTTCGACTTGCTGTTGAAAGTCAGTGCATCTTTGCTTTTCAATGGGGAGATGCTGTTACGGGATCAAAGCATCAGATGACTTGGACCAGGTTGCCTCAAGGATTCAAGAATTCACCTAACCTATTTGGATCTGCACTGAATCAAGATTTATAAGACTTCAAATCCATCCCAGGAGAATGTGTATTGCTTCAGTACGTGGATGATCTCTTGATAGCCGCAGTTACTAAAGAGATGTGCCAAAAAGCAACCCATGTTCTACTCCATATTCTTTGGAGGGCAGGTTACAAGGTATCAAGGAAGAAGGCTCATTTGTGTTAGCCAACTGTCAAGTATTTAGGATTCCATATCTCTGAAGGCCAAAAAACAATGGGACCTGAAAGAAAATAAGCAATGTGTCGAATACCTGTACCCATGAACAGAAGACAAGTGCGAGAATTCTTGAGAGCAGCAGAGATACTTTAGTTATTGGAGGCAGTATGGAAACCAAAGGAAGTCGGTATCATACATTGCAGAGCACATCTGAAAGGTGATAGTGATGTGATGAGAGGAAATCGCATGGCAGACAATGCTGCAAAATGTGCTGCTGAATCAAGACAAGAAGATCACGTGAACCATGTTACTGCTCTTGTACTTGCACCCTTGTCTCAATGGACTCCATTGTATACAACCCAAGAGAAGAAGTGGTTGGAAACTGAATCTGGAAAATACTTGAAGAATAATTGGTATCAGCTAGAAAATGGAAGAATAGTGATTCCGGCATCTCTGGCCATAGAGATTGTTCAGAACCATAGTGGTACCCATTCAGGAAGAGATAGTATGGAAGAATCTCTCAGCAAACATTTCTACATTCCAAGACTATCCAACCTTTCCCAAGCTATTGTCTGAATATGTGTTCAGTGCGCTCGCAACAACACAAGACAAGGCACTGTCAAACCGCCTGGAGTTCAATATATGGGAGGACTTCCCATGTCAGATTTACAAATAGATTACACGGTGATGCCTAAATCTGGAGGGTATCGTTACCTGCTGGTAGCGGTGTGTACCTACTCTGGTTGGGTAGAGGCATGTCCTACTCGTACAGAAAAAGCAGAAGATGTACGGTTTCTGTTACGGGAAGTTATACCCAGATATGGACTTCCATGTTCTATAGGATCTGATAATGGTCCAGCTTTTGTCCATCAATGTTTACAACAACTGACTCATGTACTTGGCATCAAGTGGAAACTGCATACTACTTATAGGCCTCAGAGTTCTGGAAAGGTAGAAAGGATGAACAGAACGATAAAGACTCGATTGGCTAAAATGTGTCAAGAAACTCAGCTCAAGTGGAATGTACTTTTGCCAATAGCTCTGGTGTGAATACATAGTACTCCTACTAGAAGAATGGTTCTGTCTCCCTTTGAAATGATGTATGGGCGTCCATCTCCCATACTCAGTAATCTAAGGGGGGACTTATGTCAGTTAGGTGATGGAATTACTCGGCAGCAGGTTGTGGAGTTGGGTAAAAGTATGGAGGAGGTACAGAAATGGGTGCAAGATAGGTTACCTGTGAACATATATCCACCTGTTCACGCATACCATGCGGGTGACAAAGTATGGATAAAAGAATGGAATACTGTCCCATTGGGTCCAAAGGTCCTTATGTTGTTCTTTTATCTACCCCAACAGCTGTAAAGGTGAAAGAGGTGACTCCTTGGATTTATCACTCTAGGGTTAAACCAGCAGCAGATTCATGGCAAGCTACTCCAGATCCTGAGAATCCTTGCAAGATCCGGTTTAAGCGAATAACCCAGTCAGATTGAACGTGACGTGAGGAAAAATACGAGGGGATATCGGGATATCGTGGTTAAAAGCCTGACCACCTCACTACTTGTCATAGCCAGATGTCTCAAAGGGACCTCTGTGAAAGTAAGTGAGGATCAGAAGGACAACAATCCTTGCAGCCCTCACGAGCGGGAAGCTGAGGTGCCGTTGCACGGTCGAAGAGTAGGATGAAGACCACAAGAATGATGTGTTTAGTTATATGTTTCAGTATTTTTATAATTTTTCAGGAAGGTAAATGTGAGGATATTACAAGCTCACACCCTAATTTGGCACTCACAATATGAATGTAAAGAATCTGTGTCTAGGTGTAGGTACTTAGATACTGATTATAGTGTGTGTCAACCAATATCAGGTGAGGCTAAGTGTTTTTGATCCCCAATTCCAGCCCCGTACAATTTGGTTGGTAATTCAAAATAGTAACTCTCAGGGAACATTGATAAATAGGACTTTGATAAGCACCATACATTCTACGGGTATTCTATTATTTGATGCATGTAAGACGATTTCGGGTAGTAGAAAACCTTGGAATGTATGTGGTAATCTTAAATGGGAACAAACTTATGGGTTCAACAATAAATATTTATGCCCTAGTAAAAGATCTACTGATCCTGACTGCCCAAATAGAGACTTCAACTTCTACCCATATTGGTCATGTGTAGGTTGGGCGACTTGGGGAAAGACATTAGATCAAGATATGATTATCCAAAGGTTGCCCACTACACTGTATTGTAAAACCATGGAGTGTAATCCTGTACATATGACCATTTCCAATCCGCAGCAATTTATTGATATGTTTGGGAGTCTTTTTGGGTTTCAGATACATGGTACAGGAACAGATCCTGGAGCCATATTATATGTAGGTGTTGAAACAGAGAGAACAGCTGCTCAGACTCATCAGGTTTTCCATTCCTTTTATGAGGAGATGAGTTTTGAGGATAAAGTTCCCCATAATGTTAAGAATCTGTTTATTGATTTAGCGGAGAGTATAGCAGGTAGTCTTAATATAACTAACTGCTTTGTATGTGGAGGTACTAATATGGGAGACCAATGGCCCTGGGAAGTAAGAGAAGTATGGTACCCTGGTTCTGAGACAAATGAACAACAGATGCCTTCCCAAACTGGCCATCAAGTAAGTGTAAGAGAAAAATTGGAGTGGCGTTTAAAGACATCTATTATAGGCCATGTATGTTTAGCTAGAAGAGGGCCAATGTATAATACACCTGTTGGCGATTTAACATGTTTGGGACAGAACGCCTATAATGCCGATACTAAAGATACTACTTGGTGGTCAGCTTCAAATGTCTCGGAACCTACTAATCCATTTGCCAATTACACCAATTTGAAAGAGATATGGTTTGATCTATCTGCTACATCTTATTGGAAAGCCCCAGCAAACTTATATTGGATCTGTGGTAAGAAAGCATACTCGGAATTATCACAAGATTGGGAAGGTGCATGTGTGCTAGGTATGCTCAAACCATCCTTCTTGTTGCCAATTGAAACAGGAGAGACCTTGGTAGTTAAGGTTTATGATGTAAATCATAAAAAGAAGCGAGCATCATTGAACGTAGGTAAATAGGAAGATGATGAGTGGCCTCCCAACGTTTTATTAATTACTATGGACCTTCTACCAGGGCTGAAGATGGCACATATGGTTATAGAACCCCCATATATATGCTCAACCGCATTATAAGATTACAGGCGGTGGTTGAGATCATATCCAATAAGACAGCTAAGGCCCTTAACCTTTTGGCGAAGCAAAATACCTGCATGAGATCAGCCATTTACCAAAATAGGCTGGCTCTTGATTATTTGCTGGCAGTAGAAGGAGGTGTGTGTGGAAAGTTTAACCTTAGTAATTGTTGTTTGCATATAGCTGATGAGGGGCAGGCAGTGATTGACATTACCAGCAATATGGTTAAACTGGCACACGTACCCACTCAGACTTGGAACGGGTATAATCCAAATAGTTGGTTTGGGAGTTGGTATGAGCAGCTTGGTGGGAGTGGTATTTGTTATTTTTTTATGCCTCTTCCTGCCCTGTCTGATTCCATTAGTAGGTAGGTCTATACGTAGTGTTATTGAGAGCACTATAAAGAGGAAGAGAGCTGCCTATGTAATGGCCGTTTGGAAATATGAACCCCTAGCCCAGAGAGAGACTATTAATGATCAGGTCAATGAGTGTTGAGAGGTAATAGAGTTGTTAGAATGCTTACAGGGTCTGTCCCGGCTCATGGTTACTTGAAAGGTGTTAGCAAATTATGATTAGTGATGCAGCTGGAATAACTTTGTATCAGAAGCATCAAAAGGGGGAATGTAATGGGATTTCAACATGGTTAAAAATTTAGTAGGCCTGAAATCTCCAGGTGGCATATACAAGTACAGGTGTTTGTTGTATCTGTTAGTTGGTTACATGTAGCTAAGATACTGTCATCAATGTACTGAGCATGTGCATCAACTGTAGTCACATTCCTTTGTCCTTAAAAGGAGTCATACGGTCTGCTCATATGAGGTGATCTTGAATATCTTGTTCACTGATTGGTCTAAGGGTGAAGCTATGAATAGGAGGAGTTATTGGTAATAAAAAGCATTTGCAAACTATGCTCTGGGCTCAGACATTTTTGGAACAGGAGTTCATCTGAGACCCGATCGGTGACAATAAAGACCTTTTTCTTCCTGAACAAACCTGCTTCCATCTCTCTATTTGTGGCTTCTGCTGTGTTTTCCGGTAACATTACAACACATGCCGTAGATGCTCAGCAGCCACTTCTACAGCAAACTGTCATGTGCCGTGTGTTCTCACAGCTTTCTAACATGGCCAGCCATATGTTTTTCAGTAATTTGATGTACAGTAGCTCTTCTGTATGATCGGAACAGATGGGCTAGCCGTCGATTTCCATTTGCATAAATGACCTTGGGCGCCAATGACCCTGATGCTATTTCACGGTTGCCCTTTCTTGCACCACTTTTGGTAGGTACTAACTACTGTATACTGGGAACACCCCACAAGACTTGCTGTTTTGAAAATGCTCTGACCCAATTATCTAACCATCACTTTTTAGACCTTATCAAAGTCACCCAGATCTTTTTGCTTGCCCATTTTTTCCTGCTTCCAAAACATGAAATTTCTAGTAATGGTCATCCAATTCTCAGTAGTTGAATATATGGGAGAAGCAGAGAAGAAAAAAAGAACCAATGGCACAGTATTTTGTAAATAATACATATATTTACAAAATACTGTGCCATTGGTTCTTTTTTCTTATTTGCTTCTCCCATATCTTCAACTACTGAGAATTGGATGACCAATACTAGAAATTTCTACATATCCTGAGATGGGGATTGTACCATCCACGTGCTAAACAGCAGAGCTCTTAGCAGCTCAAGAAAGTGTGAGTTAGCATTTTATTGGGATAAAAATTATTTTAATATTTACCTGACATACTGTACTATCACCTTTTCCTTTCTGATTTTTTTGAGGCCGTCATAATACCATACATCAGTGGACCTCATATAGTGTATGTATTTGCATGAATTTCTTTAATACACTTTTCCCTTTTGGTGCGGTTTACCTTCCTCTTTCTTACACTCACTAACTTATGATTATAATGCCTACATGTCCCTTTTAATGATTATACTCCTCCATTCTGCCTTTTTTATATTTATCTTTTTTTCCTTTTGTTCGATATCATTATCTGAGCATGACCATTTGGCTCTCCTTTGTCCATGAAGTATGCAGTTTGCAGTATTCTGTGGAATTCTCTTGACTAATTGATTCTGGGTAAATTACTATGGAAACTGGAAATCTTGTTTAAGCTTCTCACCTTGCCTGACATCATGCTCTACATACACACCCATGCTTTGTCATATATATATATATATATATATATATAAATCCTAATAGGTTATGGTGGGGAAAAATTGTGATTGAAAACATAGAAACATAGAAACATAGAAACATAGAATGTGACGGCAGATAAGAACCATTCGGCCCATCTAGTCTGCCCAATTTTCTAAAAACTTTCATTAGTCCTAGCCTTATCTTATAGTTAGGATAGCCTTATGCCTATCCCATGCATGCTTAAACTCCTTTACTGTGTTAACCTCTACCACTTCAGCTGGAAGGCTATTCCATGCATCCACTACCCTCTCAGTAAAGTAATACTTCCTGATATTATTTTAAACCTTTGTCCCTCTAATTTAAGACTATGTCCTCTTGTTGTGGTAGTTTTTCTTCTTTTAAATATAGTCTCCTCCTTTTACTGTGTTGATTCCCTTTATGTATTTAAATGTTTCTATCATATCCCCCCTGTCTCGTCTTTCCTCCAAGCTATACATGTTAAGATCCTTTAACCTTTCCTGGTAAGTTTTATCCTGCAATCCATTAACCAGTTTAGTAGCCCTTCTCTGAACTCTCTCTAAAGTATCAATATCCTTTTGAAGATATGGTCTCCAGTACTGCGTACAATACTCCAAGTGAGGTCTTACCAGTGTTCTGTACAATGGCATGAGCACTTCCCTCTTTCTACTGCTAATACCTCTCCCTATACAACCAAGCATTCTGCTAGCATTTCCTGCTGCTCTATTACATTGTCTGCCTACCTTTAAGTCATCAGAAATAATCACCCTAAATCCCTTTCTTCATATGTTGAGGTTAGGACTCTATCAAATATTCCGTACTCTGCCCTTGGGTTTTTACATCCAAGATGCATTATCTTGCACTTATCCACATTAAATGTCAGTTGCCACAATTCTGACCATTTTTCTAGTTTACCTAAATCATTTGTCATTTGGCTTATCCCTCCTGGAACATCAACCCTGTTACATATCTTAGTATCATCAGCAAAAGACATACCTTACCATCAAGACCTTCTGCAATATCACTAATAAAAATATTAAGAGAATGGGTCCAAGTACAGATCCCTGAGGTACCCCACTGGTGACAAGTCCAAGCTTCGAATATATTCCATTGACTACAACCCTCTGTTGCCTGTCACTCAGCCACTGCCTTACCCATTCAACAATATTGGAATCCAAACTTAAAGATTGCAGTTTATTGATAAACCTTCTATGTGCAACAGTGTCAAAAGCCTTACTGAAATCTAGGTAAGCAATGTCTACTGCACCACCCTGATCTATTATTTTAGTTACCCAATCAAAATAATCAATAAGATTAGTTTGGCATGATCTCCCTAAAGTAAACCCATGTTGTCTCTGATCTTGAAATCCATGTGTTTTTAGATGTTCAACAATCCTATCCTTTAACATGGTTTCCATCACTTTCCCTAATACTGAAGTAAGGCTTACTGGCCTATAGTTGCCCGACTCCTTCCTATTACCTTTCTTGTAAATGGGCACAACATTCACTAACTTCCAATCTTCTGGCACTACTCCTGTTAACAATGATTGGTTAAATAAATCTGTTAATGGTTTTGCTAGTACACCACTAAGCTCTTTTAATAGCTTTGGGTGTATTCCATCAGGTCATATTGACTTATTTGTCTTTACTTTTGACAGTTGAAATAGAACCTCTTCCTCTGTAAACTCACGTGTAATAAATGGCTCATTTATCCTTTTTCTCAACTGAGGTCCCTTTCCTTCATTTTCTTCTGTAAATACAGAACAAAAATATTCATTGAGGCAGTCAGCCTGACCTTTATCCTCTTCTACATACCTTCCTTCTTTTGTTTTTAATCTAACTAATCCTTGTTTTACTTTTCTTTTCTCATTTATGTATCTAAAAAATGTTTTATCCCCTTTTTTACTGACTGTGCTATTTTCTCTTCTGTGTGTGATTTGGAAGCTCTTATAACTTGCTTAGCCTCTTTCTACCTAATCTTATAGATCATTTTGTCTTCCTCACTCTGGTTTTTTTTATAATTCCTAAATGCTAACTTTTTGTTTTTAACTATTTTGGCCACATCTGCGGAGTACCACAGTGGTTTCTTGAATTTTTGCTTTTACTGACAAGCCTAATGCAATTTTCTGTTGCCTTCAATAGTGCAACTTTTAAATAATCACATTTCTCTTGGACTCCATTTAAATTGCTCCAGTCTGATAATGACTCCTCTACCCATATTCTAATTTTAGAAAAGTCTGTTTTTCTAAAGTCTAAAACTTTTGTTTTTGTGTGGTGTGACTCAGTCACTGTTCTTATATTAAACCACACTGACTGACTGATCACTGGATCCTAAACTTTCACCTACAGTAACATCTGATACCAAATCTCCATTTGTTTACACTAAATCTAGTATGGCCTCTTTACAAGTTGGCTCCTCAACAACTTGTTTTAGAGACAATCCCAGTAGGGAGTTTAGAATATGTGTGCTCCTGGCACAAGTAGCTAATTTTGTTTTCCAATTTACATCAGGAAGATTAAAGTCACCCATGATGATAACTTCCCCTTCATTGTCATTTTAGCTATTTCCTCAACTAGTAGATTATCTAACTCTTCAATTTGTCCTGGGGCCTATAAATCACACCTACACGAGTTACTGTGTGATTACCAAATTCTAACATAGCCCAAACGGACTCTATGTTTGCCTCACTAACTTTTATTAGGCTAGATTTTATGCTATCCTTCACATACAAGGCCACCCCTCCCCCTTTCTTGCCTTCCCTATCTTTCCTATATAAAGAGTACCCTGGTATTGCTATGTCCCAGTCATTTTTCTCATTGTACCATGTCTCAGTAACAGCGACTAAATCTACACTATCAGTTGCCATTATTGCCACAAGTTCATGGATCTTATTCCCTAAACTGCGAGCATTTGTAGACATGACTCTAAGCTTATCATTTTTTAACACACTTGCTACAGGCACCTTCTGTCCTTGTTTTGGGGGACAATTGGATTGATGTTTTATCACCCTTTTGCCCCCCCCTCCTAGTACATCCTAGCAAAACCTCTGAACTGCTCACTGAGAACATTTGTTCCCTTTTGAGAAAGATGCAAACCATCTTTTTTGTACAGCTTATCTCCATTCCAAACAGAGCTACCATGAGAAATAAAGCCAAATTATTGGAAATAAAGCCAAAAACCCCTTCCACCTGAAGTCTGTTGATAGTTAATACAATGTTAAACAAAAATCTGCACACCAGTCAAGCCATAAGACTTGCTTTTCCCACAGAAATCCCAAATCAGCAGTGATGTTACAATTGCAAAGGATTCTGGGTGGGCATATGCAATTTATTTAACAAAGAATCACATTTTTGCCTCATTCCATTTTAAACATGGATTCCTTTTAATCTGTGTTTGCAGTATACAACTGCTTGGAACACAATTTAGGAAAAGATGCAAAACCAGTGAACCACTCATGGACAGCTGTTTCGTTGTTAATGCAACTCTTCAGCATGAGGTTGGTTACTGGTTTGCTTATTGAGGCTTGATAGTGCTTGGGAAGCAAAATCCAAATAGGTTATGGTGGGGAAAAATTGTGATTGAAAACCCCTTCCAATTGAAGTCTGTGGGTAGTTAATACAATGTTAAACAAAAATCTGCACACCAGTCAAGCCATAAGACTTGCTTTTCTCACAGAAATCCCAAATCTGCAGTGATGTTACAATTGCAAAGGATTCTGGGTGGGCATATATAACAAATAATAAAACAAATGAAGGCTATAGAGGGAAAGGATTTTATTTCAAAGTGCAAAGTGCTGCTTTAAAGGGATACTGTAAGTACCAAAACAAATTTAGCTTAACCTCTTAAGGACTGGACTGTTTTTGCGATGTTGTACATTTGCGACCAGGCCTCTTTTTTACACTTTTGTGGTGTTTGTGTTTAGCTGTAATTTTCCACTCTCTCATTTACTGTTCCCATACAAATTATATATTTTTTTTCAGGACAAAAGAGGCTTTCTTTACATACCATTATTTATATAATCTCATGTAATTTAATTTAAAAAAAATAAAAAAATATGATGAAAAATTGAAAAAATATGTTTTTTGACTTATACTTGAAAAATCTTTTACTCATCTACAAAAGCGAATGAAAAAAACTGCTAAATAGATTCAAAATTTTGTCCTGAGTTTAAAAATACCCAGTGTTTACGTACTTTTTTGCTTTTTTTTGCAAGTTATAGGGCTATTGGTACAAGTAGAATATTGCGGTTTCAAAACATACATTTTTAAAATTTATCAATAGTGACATTATAACACTATTATCTGTCATAAATCTCTGAATTACACCCCACATGTGTAGCCGATGGCACTGGGCTGCCCTAAAAATTACATGTGTTTAACTGCATTCATGTAAACTGCTGGTTTTGAATGTGTTAAAATAAAGTGTATTTGTCTGATTGTTCGGTAGAATCATTTGAATAAACTAAGGGAATGAAACTACCGAACATTCAGACCTCCTCTGTGTGAAGTGTGCCTTCAATTACCCATTGCAACAATGTTGCAAACGGGTAATTAACAAGCTATGCAGTAGGTCCTTTGTTCGCGGGGTGGCCGGCATTCGGGAAACGAACACGTGGTGGCGTCAATTTTAATGTTTTGTCGTCGAGTGTCTGGAACTCAAATTGGACACTCGACTAGGCGAACCCCGCTGAGACCTCCACAAGCCCAGTCCGTTCGGTTCCAAACAACCGAACGTCCTCTCGTTCAGTAGACAGAAACAACCGAACGAGGGGATTCATACGAACCCTACCTGATCTCTGTAGCCTTAGCCTTTCGTGTAATTTATTCCCTTATACTGGGACCGACCGCAGGGCCCCATCGCATGGAACCCAATTCGGCTGTTCTCTCCAGCGCGGTCGGTCTTTTTAGTACTTCCATAAATTTCCCGAACCCCTGGTCTGATCCGGGTGATTTTTGGATATGTTGCTCACCCAGATCAGGGCTACCAGGGGATGTGCCATTTAAAGGGGTACCCCTAGGTTTAGGGGTACATCCAGAAACTGGGGGAATTTGTGTACAGTATAAGGGGATTATGAGTCAGGCTGAGGGGAGGAGATAGGTGGGAGGTTACTATTGTCGGATTGGGTACTGTACTAATTGATGAAAATCCCTCCCTTGCATGGGAGCATGCTATATAAGGCCACTGTGGAATAAAGGTTTTCAGTTCTGCTCCTGATGCTGTGTGTCGTCCAGTTATTGGGATTGCTGTTGGGATACTGTTGGATTATTTTGCCTGCTGGAAACCTTGCCTGTGGATTTATAATTACTTGTTCCTGAGCCTCACTGGGATCTTAAGCGGAGATAATCTGTGGAATATTGTATCTCCGCTACAACGTGTACATATTTTTTTTAAAGTAGACAACCCAGAGTATTCAATATGGGGTATGTCCAGTCTTTTTTAATAGCCACTTAGTCAAAAGCACTGGCCAAAGTTAGCATTCATATTTGTTTGTGTGTGAAAAAAGTAAAAAACTAAATTGAACGCTAATTTTGGCCAGTGTTTGTGACTAAATGCCTACTAAAAAAGACTGGACATACCCCATTTGCAATACTTTGGGTTGTCTTCTTTTGCAAATAGTATGCCATCATGGGGCTAATTCTCATTCCTGGGCTACCATACGCTCTCAAAGGCAACATAATCAATCTGGCCTTTTTCAATGTAAAAATATTTGACCCATATATTTGACCCTGTAACTTTCAAAAACGCTATAAAACCTGTACATGGGGGGTACTGTTATACTTGGGAGACTTTGCTGAACACAAATATTAGTGTTTCAAAACAGGAAAACATATCACAACAATTATATCATCAGTAAAAGTGCTGTTTGTGTGTGAAAAATGCAAAACAAGTCATTTTCACTGACAATATCATCGCTGTGATATGTTTTACTGTTTTGAATCACTAATATTTGTGTTCAGCGAAGACTCCTGAGTAAAACAGTACCCCCCATGTACAGGTTTTAGGGTGTCATAGAAAATTACAGGGTAAAATATAGTGTTAGCAAATTATATTCTCTGGATTTTCGGCCTGGGTTGGCAGGCTGGTCCCTCAAATTGCAATCAATAAAATTACTTAATTATGTAAAAATATTACATAAATACGCACATAGAATTTAAATATATATGCATATTTATATATTTGAAGTCTACATGTATATTTATATAATTATTTATGTAATTTTGTATATGGACATATGTATATTTCGTATTATTTTTATTTATTTATATATACATAGATTTATATATATACAATTTCTTTCTAAGTGTATTTTGATATAAATATATATATATTATTATCAAAATACAGTTAGAATAAAATTTCATATAGCTATATATATTTTCTAAATTTTTTATTATTTTTACATGTTTTTATTTAATTTAAAATACTTTTTTGTATTTTATAATAATATTTATATACAATATATATAGTTATTATATATATTATATATATACGTGTGTAATTTAATTACAAGTGTATTTTTATATTAATATATGTACATATTAATATAAAAATACACTTAGTATGACATTATATATATGATATATAGACATATATTATATATATATATATATAATATGTCTATATATCATATATATATATATATATATATATATATACACATATATAATTTATTTTTATTTTTATTAACATTAACTTTTATTATTTTTATGATTTTACACTAGTAGGGAGACTGCCTGTCAGCACAGGCAGTCATCCTGCAAGCAGACACATGGACACCTATTGTGACCATGTGATCGCTCTGTTGAGCAATCACATGGCCCCAGGGTTCCTAATCCGTCGCGGGGAGACTGTCTGGGCTGCAGGCAGTCTCTCCAAACTGGGAGCAACGCCGATCGCCGCCGGGGGAATGACGGCGATCGGGTAAGTACATTGCACCGTTAGGACAGTTCAGGACCGTCACCGGTCGGCAATGCAAAAATGCCGATGACGGTCCTGAAGTGTCCTCGGTCCTGAAGGGGATAATGAAGCAGTCTGCAGTCTCATTGCTCAGGTATCTGGCATTTAGTAGTTGCATCACTTTGTTTATATAGCCCTATCCAAATACAACTTCCATGAAAAAAAGTTAAATTTTTGAAGTGTGTTTAATTTAGAAGCTCTTATCTCTTGCTCTGTTCATTGAACTCTACTTATATACATGAGGTGGTTGTAGGCTTTAGCAGGCAATTAACAGAGCTGGAGATAAGAACTTCTAAATTAAACTGACTTTGCAATAGGGATAGTTCGAAAGATTGACCTCTTTATTTCAGAAAGTGTGTAGGGAGATTGTGTGAATCACATTCCAAGATCTGTGGCTACGATGGCATAAACAAAGTGATCTAACCCACAAATGGCAGTGAACTGAGCAGTTAGTGTTCCTTTTGGCAATTGGTACCAGGATATTAAAATCTAATATGATTTTTTCATTGAGCATTATGGTTTCAATCACATTTTTATGTTCCTGTTTCTGCCTACTCTCACAATGATACCTTTCACTTTTTTTTAAATTAAGTTCTCATATTACCTTGCAAGACATTGTGATCCTCACTCTACATTTACTGTACTTTGACAATTCTTCACTTAGATGCTTCACTTTCACTCGAAACACTGATCTTCAACCTTTACTTTTACCTCCTGTTATATTAAAATACATGACACACTCCTACAGGTTCAAATCTTAAACACTATTTCTTTCCTGCTGTCAGAGATAATTCATGACATGTTATTTCCCTTATCCCTTCTTGTTATTATGACTGCTTAACTTTTATTCTTGCTTAAAACAAGTATAAACTTATTTTTCCATCTCCAGAAAGCTTTTAAGTATTCAGAGCTCTCTAGAAATTATAGTTTATTTTTGTATGCTTGAAATGCAACTGATTGTCACATTTGAAATAGTCATAAATTAAATAACCATATATTAATGTGACACAAAAGTTTTTTTTAAGATTAAGTGAATTAATTTGTAATACACCTCTTACTTAAATCCTTACTATTTGCATACCTTTTGATATTCATTATGCGTGTGCTTGTTCTAAATAGGGCTACTTTCCTTTGACATCAAACTATTTATATGAAAACGGAGGGAAAAAGACAGTTAATGGTACACAAGTATAAGGGGGATAACCTCAGGTGTAATCTGTATAAGGAGAGAGAAGTAGTGTACCAATTAGGGGAGCTGGGATGAATGGCAAATATACAAGTACAAATAATCAATACAGTAAAGAGAAATCTCCAATATCTAATGTAGAAGCAAGAAAATAATAAATACTTTATTTATACGAAAATGTAAAAAGTTGCCTAAAGGCAATTACCCAAAGTGCTGTATACAAACAAAATGTGTGACAACCCAAAATGGAAAATAGAAGAAAGAATATTAAAACATATTGCTACAAAATATCGATGTCTAATAAATTGATATACTATGAAAAATATGCTAAGTATATAAGAATAAGCACACGTCTGTGCTAAATATACTAGTCAAAATATGTGACTGGGAATAGCAACTGCTAATCAGGATCGGTATAGAATTGCTGTTATAAAAAATAGATGCTGCAGGACACATATTGTGCCTTAAGTGATACGTGCTGCCTGTAAGGATTATACTCGTATAGGATGGCGTAGTAGCGATTGCAAGGGGTAAACTGCAGTATCAGCTAAATCCCATAGTAGACTCCAACTCCCATACATGGTAGGCATAGGTAAACAGAAGAACCTTTCTGAACTGTGTAAAAACCCCTGGGACTGGATGGTTCCGAAAGCAGAGTGAGGGTAACCAAGGTTGTTAAATCATAGCTAAGCCTTGCATTTGTGTCAGTATTTAAGACATATAGTAATGCTGAACTTAGACTAACACTCCTATTGCTAACAGGCAAGACTATGTATGGCTGTGAATTGCTACCTATATAGCAGTGCCTGGGACTCGATTGTGCTGGGAGCAGAGTGGGGGAAATAGCACTTAGAATAGAAAACTCTTATTAGCTAATAAAGCTTGCGTGCAAGTAGTGGACTTTAATCACTGGTCTGATGATTAGAGAGGTCTCTACAAGGGTAATGCTATATTTAACAAATAGCATTGCTACACTCCCCCCAGTGCCTTTGAGGGCACCTTAAGCTATTCCCATGTTGGCTATATATACACGATCCTTAGTACTGTTCATAAACTGGAGATGTGTACAATATATGGCTGTGGATTGCTACCTATAGAGCAGTGCCTGGGGCTTTATAGGTGCCAGGAGCAGAGAGAGGGAAATGACACTAAGAAAACAAACGCTTAGTAGCTAATAAATCTAGATCACTTGTCTTGTAAAGCTAATGCTACATTGACACATAGCCATGCTACACTGTTCCTCCGTTCCTTCAAGGGCACTTCAAGCTATTCCCATGGCAGCTATATACACAAAATCATTTGTAAAGTTCGTTAGTTAGAGATGTGTTAGAGCCAGATTGCTAATAACAAAACATAGTGTAAAGTCCTAATACTGTCAAGAATAATCAGAGACAGCATCAAGTGGACCCCTGATTCGCGCGTTTCGCCCGGCCTGGCTCGTCAGTGGGGAACCGGCTGTTATACCGCACAAGGTTCTTGATTTATAACTTCCTGCGATTTGAACCTTGGCATTAAGGAGGAGCCTCCACGGTACATGTGGACATGTTGAAGTCTAACCAATAAGAAGTACTTACCTTGAACCAATCAGAATCTTTCTCCTCCTTTTTAAACCTTGCGCGGTATACTGGCTGGTTCCCCTCTGACGAGACAGGTCGGTCGAAACGTGTGCGTCAGGGGTCCACTTGATGCTGTCTCCGATCATTCTTGACAGCATTAGCACTTTACATTATGTTTTGTTATTAGCGAACTGGCTCTAACACATCCCTAACTAACAAACTTTACAAATGATTTTGTGTATATAGCTGCCATGGGAATAGCTTGAGGTGCCCTCGAAGGCACGGGGGGGTGGGGGGGGAGAGTGTAGCATGGTTATTTGTCAATGTAGCATTACCTTTATAAGCGTTTGTTTTCTAAGTGTCATTTCCCTCTCTCTGCTCCCGGCACCTATCAAGACCCAGGCACTGCTCTATAGGTAGCAATCCACAGCCATATATTGTACACATCTCCAGTTTATGAACAGTACTAAGGATCGTGTATATATAGCCAACATGGGAATAGCTTAAGGTGCCCTCAAAGGCACTGGGGGGAGTGTAGCAATGCTATTTGTTAAATATAGCATTACCCTTGTAGAGACCTCTCTAATCATCAGACCAGTGATTAAGGTCCACTACTTGCACGCAAGCTTTATTAGCTAATAAGAGTTTACTTTTCTACGTGCTATTTCCCCCACTCTGCTCCCGGCACAATCGAGTCCCAGGCACTGCTATATAGGTAGCAATTCACAGCCATACATAGTCTTGCCTGTTAGCAATAAGAGTGGTAGTCCCAGTTCAGCATTACTATACATCTTAAATACTGACACAAATGCAAGGCTTAGCTATGATTTAACAAACTTGGTTACCCTCACTCTGCTTTCGGCACAATCCAGTCCCAGGCGCTTTTACACGGTTCAGGAAGGTTCTTCTGTTTACCTATGCCTACCATGTATGGGAGTTGGAGTCCTCTATAGGACTTAGCCGATACTGCAGTTTGCCCCATGCAATCCCTACTACCTCTCCATCCTACACGAGTATAATCATTACAGGCAGAACGTATCATTTAAGGCTGTGTCCTGCAGCGTCTATTTTTTATAACAGCGCTTCTATTCCGATCCTGATTAGCAGTTGCTATTCCCAGTCACATATTTTTGACAGACGTGTGCTTATTCTTATATATTTATATTCTTATATACTTAGCATATTTTTCATAGTAAATCGATTTATTAGGCATCAATTTTTGTAGCAATATTTTAATATTCTTTCTTCTCTTTTCCATTTTGGGTTGTCACACATTTTGTTTGTGTACAGCACTTTTGGTAATTGCCTTTAGGAAATTTTTTACATTTTCGTATAAATAAAGTATTTATTATTTACTTGCTTCTACGGTAGATATTTGAGATTTTTCTTTATCTGCATTATTATTTGTACTTGTACATTTGCCATTCATTCCAGCTCCCCTAATTGGTACACTACTTCTCTCTCCATATTCAAACTATTCATAAAACTATTAAATAAACATTTCAGTTATTTTTCCTTTTTTTTTTATTTCTTGCCATGTCTTTTACCTCTACATTATACATTGATTTTCTTTCATCCTTTCTTCGTTATCTTCCAAGAAATCACCTCCTTTTAGAATGTTGCTGTCTTTCTGACCCTCTAAAGACAGCAATCCAAAGCAAATAAACATTGTGAGCTATTCATCAATACATTCATCTTATACTGGTGTGGTATGACAAGCAGGCTTGTTTCACACAAGTCAAAATCAATGACTGCTAAAGTATGTTGTGAAGAGCACTTTATCTTCTATATCTTATATGGAGAATGTTACAAATGCAGTCTCAGTGTGAAGGGGAAAACCAAGTAAACAAATTGTTCACGTGTGGTCATATTTTTACAGTTACCAAGAGAGGTGCTTGTCTGGATCTTGTCCCAACGAATAATGTTGACTTATTTTCAATCATTTAAGTTAAAGGACCACTCTAGGCACCCAGACCACTTCAGCTTAATGAAGTGGTCTGGGTGCCAGGTCCTTCTAGGCTTAACCCATTTTTTCATAATTATGTAGCAGTTTCAGAGAAACTGCTATAATTATGAATGGGTTAAGCCTTTCCTTATTTCAGTGGTACTGACATACTAGAGGCGCTTGCGCGTTTTCACCGTGATTTTCACAGTGAGAGCACGCAAGCGTCTAGCAGGAAAGCATTGTAAATGCTTTCCTAGTGACGGGTTGAATGCCAAGCAGCTTGCCGCGCGGCGCATTCACGGGCGGGGCGGATCGGAGGCGAGAGGAGGAGGAGAGCTCCCCGCCCAGCGCTGGAAAAAGGTAAGTTTTTAACCCTTTCCCCCTTCCAGAGCCGGGCGGGAGGGGGTCCCTGAGGGTGGGGGCACCCTCAGGGCACTATAGTGCCAGGAAAACGAGTATGTTTTCCTGGCACTATATTGGTCCTTTAAGAGCAGTTGGGAAATAGAGACTATAATATGGTATTATTTAAGATTAAGTAAAAATAAATAAATAAATTCTATGGGCTGTACAAAACACACTTTTTAAAAAGGCTAAATTCAATCACTGGCAAAACCACAGAGGATAATTGGAAGGTATTTAAACAAATTCTTCAAACGTGCATTTTCATTACATGCCATTAGACACAAATATAAAAGAAGCAAATTAAAACCAATGTGGCTTAGTACAATAGACAGTCAAATGATAAAAGATAAGAAAAGGGAATTCAAAACATTTAAAACAGAGAGGTTGATTGCAACCTATTACAGATGCAGTTTCTGTATGAGAGAAAATAAACAAATTATTCATGCGTGGTCATATGGTTACAGTTACATTTTATTATAAACTATCCCAAAGGATGTTAGTGGCATATTGACGGTGTCCTATTCAGCTTATTGGTTCCCAAGCAAGTCATTTTATAGAAGTAATTCATGGAGCGTGTATCTTTTCGTTTAGATGTTATTGCACTTTCTGCTGATGCATGGTGAGAATTTTAAGCCAAGAAGAAACTTATGTATATCAGTCTGTGCTGTCGTAATGATTAAAATGTTGCAGTTTGGCATAGAAAAATATACGGTACTTTAACAGCACATAAAGTCTAATTGAATTATCAAATGTGTCTATTCCTTCTGTAAACAATGCAGGAAATCAGATAGAATTTTAAATTTGTGACCTGCTATAGTTTAATATACATTATATTTTAATATAATAAAGCAAAGCAATTCTCGCATTGATTTAAATTGACAGATGTTCATTTTATATTTCTGTGTTAAAAAAAACAACAAAAAAAACACAACAACTTGTAGCCGACTGATTTTTCTGTTTGCATGTGTACACTCCATTAATATTGATGAAAATCAAAACAAATCCCGTAGAACAGCTTCATTATAAGTGACTGTGGGGCTGAAACTCCAGTTTAATTAGATGCTGTAATACATACAGGTCTATAAAGCAGGCACCGACAAAAGTCAATTCAACAACTGTCCAAAATAAAAGAATAATCTAAAATATAAGAGTTTAATAATAATAGTTCTATTTTACTATTCACTAAAAATATTAATATATAACATATTAAGGGTGTTATAATAGGCTTCAAGAATATCTTCTTAATTTCTTCACCTCTTAATATATGTCATGTATTTTGTCAGTTTTAAAGACTATGTAGTAATAATATTGTACTATTAAATGTGTTTTTATAAAGTGGCACTAACAGAGTAAACAAAAAAGGCACATTGTGAGACCTAATTATCACTGTTTCAAGCACAAATTTAGTCCACAGAGCACTTTGTAAACGTGAATTTTTTTTATCATGACTGCCTCTGTGGTTAAAATTCTGACCTTTTCCTTCAGAATTCAAAGCAAAGCAGAGAACATTTATTGTGGACGCTAAAGCCTATTTCAACCAACCTAATACTTTACAAGAGGGTAGTGGATTTCTGAAATAGCCTTCTAGTTGGAGTGGTAGACGTTAACACAGTGAAGGATGTGTGGGCTATCCTAGATATAAGAGACAAAATTGGTCAGACTAGATGGGCTGAATGGTTCTGATCTGCTGTCACATTCTACTTTTCTCTGGTTCTAATGCTGCCTCTCCCACATGAAGGTGAATGATACAATTGCAAAAAAGGGAAGATAACATCTTAGCAGAGTGAAACAATGTATGTTACACCAGGAAACAATAATCTGTCCCAACAGAACCTATTCTTTAAATTTAAATGACAAGAGACAAATATCCAAATAATCTGAGAAATAAAAGGACATTTGTACAAGGCCAGGGAAGATTGTTTTTAGGCTTTTTAAAGGTCAGCCTTGGGGGCAGAGCTTGCATACAGAGCTGAATGGGGGCCATATCCATTCACTCCCAAGAAAGCTGCCAAAGATCCACGATTATCTCCATACCATCGAACCATCCAGTCCTAAAACTCTTAGATCCGGAATCGGGACTCTCCCCTGCATCGTTAGATGCCTTTCTTCCAGAGCCCGAAGACTGGGAGACTGAAACGCTAGTCTTGGGCCTATTTACCATTGGCCTACTGCAACCTGGATTTCCTCCCCGGCAGGATTCCTGAGCAGAGCTGCCCTGACATTACGAGGAGACCTACCTCTCCTGGCGACAAGGCTCCGGTAAATATGGGGCAGCGCATTCAAACACCGCCACCAGGCCCCTCAGCTGAGCATCCAGACATGGGAGCCCTGCTCCAGCAGCAGGCACAACCAAAGATGGCCGCCGTGGAGGCCCAGGCCACATTACCATCACCCCACCCAGTGGCCCGTCCTCCCACTCAGCCCAGACCAGACCAGACCCTCTGCAGGTCCAATTGCCATCACTGGTGACTCCGAATGACAACTCACTAGCAACCAAAAGGGACTTACAAAACTGGGTGCAAGACATACAGAAAATGCTCTCTGCAGACATAGGGATCTTCAAGGCTGATGTGCAAAAAATGCAAACTACGTCAGGGCGACAGAGGAGGATATAATTGACATCCACAACAGTATGTCCAATGTGAAGGACCATATGCAACAATTATACACAGCACAACGAGCACTCACGCTGCAGATGTCCACCCATGAAGATCACGCATGGCGCAACCACATTAAAATTTGTGGTATACCAGGCGACATAACGGCGGACGAACTGCCACACTATATATAGAAGACTCCTGGCTACTATTGTGCCCCTGGTTGGGGCCCGGAATATCACCCTGGATGGGATATATCGTCTCCCGACTACACCTAACGTACCCGCCGAGGATACAAGAGATGTAATCCTCCGCTGCACCACCTCTCACGATAAGACTCAAATCATGTCGGCGCTTCGAGGTTAAACACCTCTCACATTTGAGAACTCACACCTACTCTTCTTACAATCCAGTGGCGCAAGTCTCTGAGCCACCTTACCAACCAGCTACGCGCCACAGGGATACCATATCGATTCCTCACAGTGACCCACGCCAGAAAAGTCCACAAGATCTCTGCTGGGGCAGAAGTACCTGCTCTAATGATCAAACTGGGATTCACACCTACATCCACAGAGATACCGCAGCAGACCACCTCCTGGAACCCAAACACCTCAGTGCCCTCTGTTCCCTGGGGAACAGCATCTCTAGGCCCAGCTTTATGACTGGACTCAAAGTCGACCAAACCTATGACAGCAACGAGAGCTGTTGCGCAGTTTATACATGCCCATGTTATGTGTTATTTTCTTTCTTTCAATCACTCGTCTCATGTTCACACTAAGGGAGACGAGGATAGATACCAGGCCCTCAGATGTAGCAATACTGATTATCCCGGGTAGACCTCGCCCAACTCATGGAGCCAAACTTGTATGCACACCAAGCAGTGAACACATAAATAAATAAGTAAACCGCAGATAGATACTTCAACACCCCCCCCCCCCCTGCTACCTCCTTGGTCAGGGGTAACTAAAACCCACACAAGTGTCCTAGATACCACACAAAAAGTGCCAATAATCTTGGGAACACCTAAACAGGTACATTTGGGTCCAATCACATAAGAGAGACCACACAAAACACCTAGATCCCCATATAGAACTTCAGGGACACGCAACAAACAGCTCCTGGACACAAACAGCCAAAGGGATCCACCTCACACCCTGATCACAAGCATCACACACCACAACACCTAAGGCACCCACCCTGAAAGACACAGCAATTTACTACCATAAGGGGATACAACAGTGCCTACATATAAGATGGGTCCCTCCCAACAATAGGTGTCTCTTCTTAAGTTGTTAATTTACCTTGTTCACTTATTGTTTAACATGCAATGGCGTAATGTGGAATATATCTCATGACTGTCTAACTCTACATCTAAATAACCATACCACATACGCACATGATCTTGTAGCTCACTCTCATAAAAAAGAGGCTAGAGCGCATATGTATGAAAGTATGTCCGATATTACACTGTTACCACTGTATAAGTCTCATGTACCATACGTATCTAAGATCATTCTGTTAATTCTTATGCCTCAAAAATAAAAAGAGAAGAAAAAAAAGAAAAAAAAAGAAATGTTACACATAAAATTATATTGTCCTTACCACATAAATAGTCATATTTGCATGTAAAAATAAAATAAAAAAAATCAGCCTTTAACCGCAATATAAGGGAGACAAAACAGACTAACAGCTTTCAGGCTGCAATTCAAAAGTCATTTGGAGGAAACAGGAGACAATCTGGGTTGGCAATAAGGTACCGAATCAGCAGACATACAGAACATCCAAGGACAAGCAAGGACAGCAACAAAGTAAAGTGTCTAACAAGCACTAGAAAGGTGAAGTAAGCTTGAATATTGTGACTACAGTATCCAAATATTAGTTTCTAGGTCTAGCTGCCTTCTTCTGGCCTTCAAGGTCCCATTGAAATGTTAATCTTGGGAGGGAGAGGGGGGGAGGAGTGCAGAGGGTTGTGGTTAAAGTGAATTAGTTAACTCGTCATACATTTCTAACCTATTATTGGAGTATAGTGCTTCATTGTAATTACTTTATGTGACAGAAAATCCAGGAATCTGGAATTAGGACGCACAAAATACTTACGACAGATTGTTCCCCTGTGTTTTGCAAGGAATATAAATACATTTTTATACTTGAGTAGGTTTTATGTCTCAATCTGTCACCTAGATGGAGATGGTGACTACAGACTAACAATTCTGAGGAGGGTATGTTATAATGCTCCTTATAGCTGTGTTTATTGAAAGATATTTGATCACTCCAATAGCTTTGATTCTAAGAATCTAATTATTACTAACAAAAAGGTATAGGGGCTTGAAAATATAATTTTCCCAGTTAGAGAAATTGTAATAAATATGTATATGTTAAAGGTGATTTAAATGGTCTTTTCATGTATATATCTCTTGTATTAATGGCTAACCATAATATACTTCTATATATCACCCTAAAATATTAATACGCAATCTGAAGTTCTTTATAAAAATCTATACATGTATTCTACTCCCTATGCAAACAGCAATACCTACATAAAAACTTAACAGATGGTACAGCTTAACTAATGTTACAGAGAGAGATCTTTGATGGAGAGTAATTGTCTTTGCCCAGAAAGTCAGGGGAAATAGTAAAGAGTAGCCCGTGGTCCTTTGTCTACTGTTCTTTTATAGACATGATGTCAGAACTTTTAGCCTTAAGCCATCCATACCTAATATAAATTTAAATAGGAACATAGAATATGTAATATTCTACTGAGACCTTCACTATAGTAAATCTCCATAAATAGGTAAAGAAAGTGAGAAAATGTTAAACTAAGAAGAACAAAGGAATTTTTTTTTACTGAATTGTGCATGGGGCAATCCAGACTTCTTATTGGCCAAATAAAAGAGGGCATTTACAAGTGTTGAGGTCTTTCTATATTGTTTTTTTATATTTTCTTTTATATTCAACACTATAAGAAAACATTGCAACGTTTGGGCCAGAGTGCATGAGATTAAAGGATTTATCAATAATATAATTAATCTTAAATCTGGGAAGAATGCAGTACCTATTAAGTAACGCTGATTGTTTGGGACAAAAGAAGAAAGTTCAAGCTACTACAGAACAAACTGACATAAGTAAAGCTCCATGTTAAAAAAACAGGACTATAATTTGAGTGAAGAAGATGTTTTATTCTTGGTTTCAAGATTACTGCAATGTTGGCCTTGTAGAGATTAGTGGGGAGGGAGTTATCATCCAAAAGAAAAGTGCATAAAATGTTTTGCCAGGAAACCAAGTACTTTTATTTTTTACTTCCACAGTCATTTTATTAATAAAAACCTAAATTACTGTCTAAAAAAGTTAAGCAGGTTGTAGATCCTGAAAAAATGATATCATGTAGTTTCTGAGACATCATCTTGTTTTATTGTGAGATCATTATATATGGCAATAGCATTGGGCTAATGATGTGGACATAACCAAGGGGTTGTGGGATATTGAGCTCAAAGCAGGCTTAAGGGGGTGGATATTTCTTTCCCTAATGGTAACACAAGGCAATAATAAACTTAAAAACTATGCTTTCTAGGGATGTAAGTGGAGGAGATAAGTTAAAAATGTGATGGGGAAAGAGAAGCAAAAAAGGACAATATCTGCAACAATAACAACTACTTGACATATTACAGGGAGTGCAGAATTATTAGGCAAGTTGTATTTTTGAGGATTAATTTTATTATTGAACAACAACCATGTTCTCAATGAACCCAAAAAACTCATTAATATCAAAGCTGAATATTTTTGGAAGTAGTTTTTAGTTTGTTTTTAGTTTTAGCTATGTTAGGGGGATATCTGTGTGTGCAGGTGACTATTACTGTGCATAATTATTAGGCAACTTAACAAAAAACAAATATATACCCATTTCAATTATTTATTATTACCAGTGAAACCAATATAACATCTCAACATTCACAAATATACATTTCTGACATTCAAAAACAAAACAAAAACAAATCAGTGACCAATATAGCCACCTTTCTTTGCAAGGACACTCAAAAGCCTGCCATCCATGGATTCTGTCAGTGTTTTGATCTGTTCACCATCAACATTGCGTGCAGCAGCAACCACAGCCTCCCAGACACTGTTCAGAGAGGTGTACTGTTTTCCCTCCTTGTAAATCTCACATTTGATGATGGACCACAGGTTCTCAATGGGGTTCAGATCAGGTGAACAAGGAGGCCATGTCATTAGATTTTCTTCTTTTATACCCTTTCTTGCCAGCCACGCTGTGGAGTACTTGGACGCGTGTGATGGAGCATTGTCCTGCATGAAAATCATGTTTTTCTTGAAGGATGCAGACTTCTTCCTGTACCACTGCTTGAAGAAGGTGTCTTCCAGGAACTGGCAGTAGGACTGGGAGTTGAGCTTGACTCCATCCTCAACCCGAAAAGGCCCCACAAGCTCATCTTTGATGATACCAGCCCAAACCAGTACTCCACCTCCACCTTGCTGGCGTCTGAGTCGGACTGGAGCTCTCTGCCCTTTACCAATCCAGCCACGGGCCCATCCATCTGGCCCATCAAGACTCACTCTCATTTCATCAGTCCATAAAACTTAGAAAAATCAGTCTTGAGATATTTCTTGGCCCAGTCTTGATGTTTCAGCTTGTGTGTCTTGTTCAGTTGTGGTCGTCTTTCAGCCTTTCTTACCTTGGCCATGTCTCTGAGTATTGCACACCTTGTGCTTTTGGGCACTCCAGTGATGTTGCAGCTCTGAAATATGGCCAAACTGGTGGCAAGTGGCATCGTGGCAGCTGCACGCTTGACTTTTCTCAGTTCATGGGCAGTTATTTTGCGCCTTGGTTTTTCCACACGCTTCTTGCGACCCTGTTGACTATTTTGAATGAAACGCTTGATTGTTCGATGATCACGCTTCAGAAGCTTTGCAATTTTAAGAGTGCTGCATCCCTCTGCAAGATATCTCACTATTTTTGACTTTTCTGAGCCTGTCAAGTCCTTCTTTTGACCCATTTTGCCAAAGGAAAGGAAGTTGCCTAATAATTATGCACACCTGATATAGGGTGTTGATGTCATTAGACCACACCCCTTCTTATTACAGAGATGCACATCACCTAATATGCTTAATTGGTAGTAGGCTTTCGAGCCTATACAGCTTGGAGTAAGACAACATGCATAAAGAGGATGATGTGGTCAAAATACTCATTTGCCTAATAATTCTGCACTCCCTGTATACCTGCACTCAAACCCTCTGGCCTTTACAATGTCGCTTCAAACATACAAAAAGAAGATTGAACAGGGGCTGGACACTTCTGAAACTGACACACAGTATAAGAACATGAGTGTATCAAATATTAAAGTTGCCTATGATGAAACATAGTAGACATGTTCAATTCAGTTTGGTCTGAATGAAAATTTGGATGAATTTCAGACATTCGGACATTTGGATGCTTCCAGTGCTGAATTGCTGAATTTCGGAAGTGCCGAAGTGCTGAATTTCAGAAGTGCCAAACCGAACAGAATGGCAGAAGTGCTGAATTTCCAAAGTGTCGAAGTGCCGAATTTCCAAAGTGCTGAATCGAACCGAACCGAACCGTAATTTGGAAGTGCCGAATTTTGGAAGTGCCGAAGTGCTTTGTGATTGGAGATGGGTTGGGTTAGGAGTAGGGTTAGGGGTAGGGTTAGGAGTAGGGTTACGGTTGGGCTAGGAGTAGGGTTAGAGCTAAGGTAGGATTAGGAGTACGGTTACGGGTAAGGTTGGTTGGGTAAGGAGTAGGGTTAGGGTAACACTTGTTGCGGTATTAATATTTATTAAGTTGTTTATATTTTTGGGGGGTTTATTTGGGAGTGGCCCTTGATACCTGCACCACCTTGTGGAGAGTGCCAGCACATTAGAATCTATTGGTATTATGATGAAACATATATTATAAAAAAAAAAAAAAAAAACATTAAACACACATGCTCCTATACAATGAGGTGCTAGGTAAAAGCTTTATTTGGAGCAGAGTGTAAGACTTTATTTGAAAACAATACTCTGGGTTGGGGGGGAAATAGTTAAGTACCCAAGCAAGGTATAATTGTACACCCTGTTCCAAATTATTATGCAAATTATATTTTTCTCATTTACCTAAATAATTGATGTAAATAACAGTCAGCATTATTCTCATGTTATCAACTATTAAGAGTACAATTCAAATTTTATTGAACAAACTTCCTAATGATAACAGTATTTTTTTTAAACATAAAAAACTTAGAATGCACTGTTCTGAATTATTACGCACAGTAAGTTTCAAAACACTTTATAGGTTGTAAAGAACTGAAAATTGTCATTTGTTGTGTTTGCAGCATATTTACTGAAATCAAAAGCTATTTCAATCAAACTTATAATAACATTTAACTTTTTAAACATTTTAACAGGTCACGTTACATTTTAACATAGGACCCCTTATTTGATAGCAGCTTCACAAATCTTGCATCCATTGAACTTGTGAGTTTTTGGACAGTTTCTGCTTGAATTTGTTTGCATGATGTCAGAATAGCCTCCCAGAGCTGCTGTTTGGATGTAAACAGCCTCCCACCCTCATAGATCTTTTGCTTGAGGATGGTCCAAAGGTTCTCAATAGGATTGAGGTCAGGGGATGATGGAGGCCACACCATGACTTTCTCTCCTTTTATCCCCATAGCAGCCATTGTTGCAGATGTATTCTTTGCCGCATGAGATGGTGCATTGTCATGCATGAAGATGATTTTATTACGGAAAGCATAGTTCTTCTGTACCAGTGATGAAAGTAGTCAGTCAGAAACTCCACATACTTTGCAGAGGTCATCTTCTTTACACCTTCGGGGACCCTAAAGGGGCCGACCAGCTCTCTTTCCATGATTCCGGCCCAAAACATGACTCCACCACTGCCTTGCTGACGTCGCAGTCTTGTTGGAACAGGGTGGCCGTCCACCAACCATCCACTACTCCATCCATTGGAACCATCCAGGGTTGCATGGCACTCATCAGTGAACAGGACTGTTTGAAAATTTGTCTTCATGTATTTTTCTGCCCAATGCAGTGTTTCTGCTTGTGAGCATTGGTTAGTGGTTGCCGAATAGAAGGCTTATGCACAGTTGCAAGACTCTAGATGACTCTACACCTTGATGTCCGTGGGACTCCAGAGGCACCAGCAGCTTCAAATATCTGTTTGCTGCTATGTAATGGTATTTTAGCAGCTGCTCTCTTGATCCGATGCATGGATCTGGCAGAAATCTTCCTCAATGTGCCTTTATCTGCACAAACCCATCTGTGCTCTGAATCAGCCACAAATCTCTTAATAGTGCTATGATCACGCTTAAGTTTTCGTGAAATATCTAGTGTTTTCATACCTCATCCAAGGCATTGAACTATTTCACTTTTTTCGGCAGAAGAGAAATCCTTTTTCTTCCCCATATTGCATGAAAATGGTGCTCTGCTTAATAATGTGGAACACCCTCCGTTAGTAGTTTTTCTTTATATTGGGCTCACCTGGCAATCCAATTATTACAGTTGTCCGAGATTGTTTTCAGTGATCAAAAGAGCCCTGAGACACAATGCCATCCATGAGTTAAACTGAAAAACTAAATATTTAATCTTTGTGACACTGAAATAGAAATTGCATAATAATTTAGAACAGGGTGTAGAAGCATTTACATCAAAATTAACATCTATGTTTCATGATGTGTGTGTTGCACATTGTGTTTAGGACACATACATAAATAATAAAAACAATAGAATTTTTGTGATATTTTATAAATGATTTTAGCTAAAATATAGATGTACTCACTATTATTGTCGTGAATTTGTGCTTATGTAACCATTACCATGGTAACTAAAATTCTAACCTGTATCTGCTCTGCATGCATAATGTAAATGTAACATTGCCTTTAAATTATTTAATGAGTCATCTTGTGAAATTTATCTGTGAACTACTTTTGCTATTAACAGCAATCTGCATTTTGGCAAAAACTGTTTTTTTTCCCTTTTTCTTTTTATGGTAATGTAAATGTATAGCCATTAGATCATACTAATATGCACAGCATGAGATTTACCTAGTTACTGAGCCACCCTTCAATAATCTATATTAAGAGAAAAGCTTATAAAAGATATTACTAGGTCATATGAATAAATGATCTATCAAGCGACAATAATAATTTGAAGGATTCACTGGAAATGAAATGCTTCATTTAAAAATGTGTTAATCTTTTATTGAGTGTTGAATATTACTTTTGTAGATATGGTATTGCAGAATATGTCCAGATGCAGATACTTTGTAATCATAACCATTTCCTATCTATTTCAGTTCATAAAGACGTCAGCGATTGATTTGTTCACTTTCTTGTGATTAGTTTTATTAGTGCATGGCCAAAGCCAGAATGCATAATGCCTAGATGTAACAGCATGTATCCTGGATTCAAAACACATTGATATTAATGTGTGGAGCATTTTGTAATTTATGAATATTAGAAAGGCAATCCAGATATGATATTTATTATTTTGATACATTTATACAATACTGTAATTCAGTAAGTACTGTAAAATAACTTGCGTGCTAAGAAGTGAGAAAAAAATTATCTTCTTAGTCCATCCCCTTACATACATGGGCATCCACAGGATTTCCTCCAGGGATGGCATAATTGTAATGATATTCATGCTTGGCCCCTTTTTGACAGTGTTATGAAGGGGAGGGGCATATTAATTATCACATAAAGCCAGGGTGACCAGAATTTGGAAATAAAAACCCATTCGTGGGGGCAAGGGGGAGGCAGGATACGTAAATAGCATTTTCACAACTATGGTCTCAGGAATATATATTCTCAGGAATAGTGTTCCTTTAAGCAAATTAAAGGAAAATTCTAGTTACCATAAAAACTTAATCTAAATGAAAATGCTATGAAGCCCCTGCTCCTACTCTTACATTACCTTCGTGCTCCCTATTATTTCCGCTCCATTACCTTTGTGCCCCTTTTGCCCCCCCCAGCAGATGCCCATGCTTACATAGTCATCTAGTCACCTATAGTATTTCTCTATGATAAGGTTACAGCAATACGGTTAATAAAAAGCATATTCAGAGTTTCCCATATTAAAATCCAAAGAACAATTTCAATAATGCCCAGTATATGCTTTGTGTATGCCATGTGTGCATGCACAATGTCCACATTGCACATGCATGCACATTTTTCCCACCAGCTCTTCACCATATTTTCTGACTTTTTTGGGCTTTGTTGTTCTTTTGCATGCTCTTCATGTATCAATATTAAAGTCCTGTATTCATCCCATATGTGACAATGCTAATCCTCTGTTGTGACACTCAATCCAGTGCATATTGGTATATGTGCAGACTTGGTTATGAGCTGTGCATTGTCCTTACTGTCCATTGGTTTTACTTTTGGTGGCATTACAAATTGCTAATATACTGGAAGTGTGAGCATGCATCACTGTACATGTGCCCTTTTATGCATCTCTATAATTTTCATATGTTTCATTGTGTTGGAGCACATTTGCCCACATTGTGTGCTTGTGTTCTGAAGAAAGTATGATACCATTTCCTTTCTATAGGCACTAGACTTTTGGCTGCAGACTTGGTTATTACTTATTCATTGTTACCATGTTTAGCCCATGTTCTTCTCATTTTGGCATGGCCATGTTCATATGTTCCTTTGTTTTCAATTACCTAGATGGCCTACTTTTCTAATGATTTCTCCATTGTTTCAAGCAGGATCCCATTTGAATATCTTTATGAAAGAATGGAAGCCATCATTTTTGTGGCTGTGACTTATTGCATGTGTTTATATATCCCTGGTCCCTAATCCCCTCTTTCATCCAGATGCAAGTATAAAATATAAGTGTACATAACATTTAAAATTACGTGAAGGATCCACTTCACAAAGGTGAAATTGGAATGTTTTAGTTACCCCTTAAGATCTAGTGCTCCATTGTAGTTTGTAGTGTTTTAGATCACTGTTTACTACATTGTTTGTTTCATCTCCATCTGCGTACAGAAAAAGAGATTTCCAGAGGATTACTCACACTTTACAACCAGAACAACCTGTTCAAACCTCGAGATTTTAAGTTTATGGCCATCAAACAATCTGGAGACAAAATAGGTTGTCATAAAGAGAAACATATTGGATTACTCACATGAAGACGATGCTCTTTTTATAAGCATTCTTCAGAAAGTTATTTTATTTTCCACAGGTTTTCAGATTTTCAAGAGGTATATATATATATTGCTTTGTTTTTTATAAAATGTAACTTTTTCATTTGGTTTTATACACACATATATATATATTTATTTATATATTTTAAATTTTTTTATACTTTATGTTCTATTTTTTGTTTCTTATTTATTATTACACTTTTTAACCTTTTTTAATATTTTTTTAATTTTGACATTTAATTATTTTTTTCCTTTAAAATTTTATTATCTATGTATCTGTGTACCCCTGGAAAAGGGAGCCTGATATATGTCTGTATGTATTGGTATATAGTGAGCCAATTATAGTCTGTCACATAGAGCATTATAACATCTCCTTTAGATTTTTTTAGTTCATCTCTGATCACAGGTTCTTTTGGTTGCTAGGCAACCTAATGTTCTCCCAAGCCGCAATCTATGGGTGCCTGTTGGTGGCACTAATAATATTATTAACCCCAATGCAACGGACCCTACCAAAGACCATACGGACCATGCATCAGGAAGCCTATTGGATCTACAGTGGATATCACCGACCAGCAGCCAAAGTGGGACCATCTTGACTGCACCTATCACCACGAGTGAAAGTAATGTCTCTTTTTTAGAACCCTGACTGGGTCTTACTCGAGAACCAGTAAGCAGAGGTTCACAATCAAAAGAGACTCCTGGGCCAGGTCATCCTTCCTCTGCTATGTCACCAGGAGAGGTCAGAAGGGGAAGAAGTACGGGACTAAGAGGTCGACCACCTAGAAGGTACTAAATAATCCTGTGATTAATCTCTCACATAGAATACTGACACTGAAATGCAATTGTTATCTAAGGGTATATCATTTGTTTCAACAACTGGGGCTGATAACTTTGAATGGGAAGTGGATCAATATAAATTTACATGCAAATACTTTAAGTCTGACCCATGTATGGATACTAATAATGACTATGAAACATTAAGGCTTAAAAGTGTATTTTATCCTCCTTCAATTAATCCATCCCTGAAGGTGTTTACCAAAAATGTGAAAACAGATAGCAAATATTTGCTTAAACTAGACTCAGTACTAAGGCCAAAATCTCCAAGGGTGAACAGGAAGCTTTGAAAAGCTTAGCTAATGATCTCTCAATAACTATCCGTCCAGTTGATAAAGGGGGAGCGATAGTCATTATGCAGTACACGAATTACAAATCTACAGACAATCAGATTCAGATCCTTCACAGGACTTCAGTAAGATCATTGAAAGCACCTTAACTATGGGTTTTGAAGTGCGATATTTGTCCAAAAATGAATTTGACTAGCTCTTTGAAACCCATTCTTGTTGTCCTATCATATACACCTTACCCAAGGTGCACAAAGACCCAAAATATCCACCTGGTAGCCTGATTGTATCGGCAATAGGCAGTCTACTTGAACCCATTGGGAAATGGCTCAACAATAAATTCAAAGCACCAGTAATGACATTACCAACCTATGTTAAAGACACGCAAAGCACTGATTACAACAAGTTCTCCTACCTACTGAGAACATTCTGCTAGGCACTTTTGATGTTTTCAGTCTGTACACGATAATCCCACACCATGAAAGCATCCAAGCCATGAAAGAAGTCTTACTCAATCACTCTAATACAGTCACTCCACCTATTGAATTTATTATGGAACTATTAGAACTATGCCTAACGTTGAACTATTTCAGAAAACATGAACGTCAATGGGGGCACCTGTGGCTCCCATGTATGCTAATGCCTTTATGTACACATTTGAACAAAGGCCCATCTTGGCACAATATGGTACATACATATTAAAATACTTTTGTTTCATCAACGATATTTTTATAATTTGGCAAGGGGGAGAACAACTGCTTAACTCTGTGACTCCATGAATTCCCCAGTTAAGTTTACCTAGCAAGTCAGCAACTCTCAGATAGACTTTTTGGATCTGCGGATCTTTATCAAAGATAACAAACTTGGATATAAGTTATACTCGAAACCTGTAGAAAGCAACATAATCCTTCCTGCTACCAGTTTTCACCCAGAAATTGAAACCCAGTTTTCAATTTCTGAGAGTGCTATGTAATAACTCTGACCCTAATAACACCAAAGAACAAAGAGATGTACCAAAGATTTCTTGAGAGGGGATACTCAATGCCCATCTTGAATTGAGCAGTACAACAGGCATATAAATCAATCACCGAACCATCCACACGCTCTAGAATAGGCGATTGATTGATCTTCCCTCAAGCACTACACACTGAATCACAACAAGTGGCGTCTATCATACATGACAACTGGGGGATACTTAGGAAAAATACATCACTGCCACCCTCTCTCCAACAAAGTCCTATTATGAGCTATAGGAGAGGGAAGAATTTACGCACCTATCTGGTACATACAGATCAATATGCACTTTCACAGCTATTATCACTTGCTAGCAACTTGGGATGCTATAGATGCCTCAAATGCACAGCCTGCAATTCTATGACTTCTGGGAAAGCATTCTTTCACCCTCGATCTGGGAAGGAATACAAAATTAGATACATGATTACCTGTACCACCACACATGTAATGTATCACATTATGTGTCCATGTGGACTTACCTATATAGGCAAAACCTCAAATGACTTAAGGGAAC
>OW240917.1:103096901-103142290 GCA_933207985.1 Pelobates cultripes
AATGACCTTGCAGACACCGCCATCCTCTTCTGGCTAGTGCTCTTCTGCTCCTGATGCTTCAGCACCAGAAGCCGACATCACTGCTATACTCGCACACATGCGAGAGAGTATAGCATTGAGGTTTACTGAGCATCTTGCAAGACCTACGGCATCCTCCATAGATATAGCCAATTCCTGCAGCAGTCACTGGTGGCACTTTTTGACGACTGTAGCCCTGTCCAGTGTCAAGAAGTGCATAGTGGAAAAATACTGAGGCAAAGTAGTCCCAACTATGTCTCAGTATATTTTTTTCAATGACATTACAATAAAGTAATTATGAGTATTCCATAAGGATTCTAGCTTTATGAAATGTTCATTTTGCGGACACCAAATCAAATTACAGATCACTTGGTGTGCATAAAGTATTTGGGGAGATTTATCCAGTCAAAAAAAGGCACTCTACGGGGCAAAGTACTAAAAGTCCAATCACCATAGAAAGTTTCTCTGCATTTAGCACTTTTAACTGAAAGTAGCACATAATGTGCCTTGATAAGACTCTCCATACATTATCAGATTATAATTTCAGAAAAATCCAAAATACACCAATCCACAACCACTTATAAATGTGAACATAAACATGTATTCCTGACACTATAGTGCTGGAATCAAATAGTCTTCTGGTCCTCCTCTCCATGAAAATTAAAGGTTTATAAAGCTTACATTTTCTCCAAGGCTGCGCTTGCCACATCCCATAGGAGAGCACTTGGAGGCTATTATGCATCCACGACAAAACACTCTGCTGCACCAATGGACTAGTAAGCACCTCTAGTGGAGGTCTTAGTGACTGTCAGAGGTGTTACTAGCCGGCAATGTAAACACTTCCGTTTCTCTGTAAAGGCATTGTTTACAGTGCTAAGACTGCAGGGACATGCTATAGATACCAGAACCACAGCATTAAAGCAACACTGTCACTTTCTGGGGCCCTTATGAACATAATTACATTGAGACCTAGAGAGCAATTTGTTTGGGAAAAATGTACACAAGAACAATATTGTACATTTTGCTCTTGATGAATAGACCAAAATATGTTCTAAAAGTAGACTTGTGTATAAAACAGGTGATCAGGCTCATGCTGCAGCTGACTTACTTATACTCTAATAGTAATAATTAGCAAGCAAAAAGTTAACTGATATTTTTTCAATTCAGTGTTCTTATCTATGTGATCATTAAAATATAGAGACAAATGAAATATCCACCAACCAAAATGTTTAGTTAAAATGAGTAACCCAATTTAACAAACTCAATGCTTGTTTAATTTCAATGTATTATGCATTGGATAGTATTTAGAGCATAAACCAATTTGTTCTGTTGCTAATAAACCCTCTCTTGCCAACTGATACTCTGTGGATGTAGCTTCCCAGAATACCGTGTTTCACCTAAGGCAGGCAATTCAATTTGGCTATAAGCATTTATCAAAAAAAAAAAAAAATACATGGTAATCTTTCGTGGCTTTTCAATGACAAGGCAAATCTTAGAACAGGACTTGACAAATTTGCTCGAAATCTAGGAGCCAGCTAAAAATGTTAGGAGCCAGTTTAAAAAAAAAAAAAAAAAATAGTGAAGTTTAATTTACGAGAAATATACAATTCTTAAAGGGGCACTATAGTCATCAGAACCACTACAGCTTAATGTAGTTGTTCTGGTGCCTGTAGTCTGTCCCTGAAGCCTTTTCAATGTAAACACTGCCTTTTCAGAGAAAATGGCAGTGTTTACATTGCTGCCTAGTAAAACCTTTAGTGACAGTCACTCAGATGCCACTAGAGAGTCCTGTGTCAGTGCTGCACAGTGTGCAATAGGGAGAGAGAGAGAGACACACACACAGGCACAGAGAGAGACACACACACACAGGCACAGAGAGAGAGACACACACACAGGCACAGAGAGAGAGACACACACACAGGCACAGAGAGAGAGACACACACACAGGCACAGAGAGAGAGACACACACACACACAGGCACAGAGACACACACACACACACACAGGCACAGAGACAGAGAGAGACACACACAGGCACAGAGAGAGAGAGACACACACAGGCACAGAGAGAGAGAGACACACACACACAGGCACAGAGAGAGAGAGACACACACACACAGGCACAGAGAGAGAGAGACACACACACACAGGCACAGAGAGAGAGACACACACACACAGGCACAGAGAGAGAGAGAGAGACACACACAGACACAGAGAGAGAGAGAGAGACACACACAGACACAGAGAGAGAGAGAGACACACACAGACACAGAGAGAGAGACACAGACACAGAGAGAGAGACACAGACACAGAGAGAGAGACACACACAGAGAGAGAGACACACACACACACAGGCACAGAGAGAGAACACACACACACACACAGGCACAGAGACACACACACACAGAGAGAACACACACACACACAGAGAGAGAGAACACACACACACAGAGAGACACACACACACAGACACAGAGAGAGAGACACACACACACAGGCACAGAGAGAGAGAGACACACACACACACACAGAGAGAGAGAGACACACACACACAGGCACAGAGAGAGAGACACACACAGGCACAGAGAGAGAGACACACACAGGCACAGAGAGAGAGAGAGACACACACACACACAGGCACAGAGAGAGAGAGAGACACAGAGAGTGAGAGAGAGACAGAGAGAGAGACACACAGAGAGAGACACACACACACAGGGAGAGACAGACACACACACACAGGGAGAGAGAGACACACAGGGAGAGAGAGACACACACAGGGAGAGAGAGACACACACACAGGGAGAGAGAGAGACACACACACAGGGAGAGAGAGAGACACACACACAGGGAGAGAGAGAGACACACAGGCACAGAGAGAGACACACAGGCACAGAGAGAGACACACAGGCACAGAGAGAGACACACAGGCACAGAGAGAGACACACACACACAGGCACAGAGAGAGACACACACACACACAGGCACAGAGAGAGAGAGACACACACACACACAGGCACAGGCACAGAGAGAGAGACACGCACACACACTGGGCACAGAGAGAGAGACACACACACACACACAGAGAGAGAGAGAGACACACACACACACAGAGAGAGAGAGGAACACACACACACACAGAGAGAGAGAGAACACACACACACACAGGCACAGAGACACACACACAGAGCACAGAGAGAACACACACACACACAGAGAAGGGGCACACACACACAGGCTAGAGAGAGAGACACACACACACGAGCTGAGAGAGAACACACACAGGCTAGAGAGGCACTACACAGAGCACAGAGAGACACAGAGGTGAGAGACAGAGAGAACCACAGAGAACACACAAGGAGAGGGCAGACACACACAGGAGAGACTTACACAGGGAGAGAGACACACACAGGGGAGAGAGGGCACAGGGAGAGGAGCACACACACAGGGGAGAGAGAACACACACAGGGGGCTACACAGGGAGAGAACACACAGGGAGAGCACAGGGGAGAGACACACAGGGAGAGAGAGAGACACACAGGGAGAGAGAGAGACACACAGGGAGAGAGAGAGACACACAGGGAGGGAGAGAGAGACACACAGGGAGGGAGAGAGAGACACACAGGGAGGGAGAGAGAGACACACACAGGGAGAGAGAGACACACACAGGGAGAGAGAGACACACACACACAAAGGGAGAGAGAGAGACACACACACAAAGGGAGAGAGAGAGGCACACAGAGAGAGGCACACACAGGCACACAGAGAGAGGCACACACAGGCACACAGAGAGAGGCACACAGAGAGACACACAGGCACACAGAGAGAGGCACACAGAGAGAGACACACAGAGAGAGACACACACAGGCACACACAGGCACACAGAGAGAGACACACACAGGCACACAGAGTGAGACACACACAGGCACACATTTTAATACACCCAGCCACCCTACCTTTTGGAGAGCGGAGTGGATGTTTCGCTGGGGTCCAGTGGGGCTGCTCGCTTATCCTGCGTGCGAGGAAGCCGTAATCTACCTGCAGCTCCTCTCTGTTCCCTGTAGTGATGCCAGGGCTCGAATTAGGTAATATTCCATCTCCCGGCATCACTATACAGCGTGAGGGAGCAGAAAGGAGCCGCTAGGAGATCACTGCTCCCTCGCAAGCTGTCCCAACCTGCTGCCTACACGATCTCCAGGGCGGCTGTCTTCACAGGCCTACGGGCAGCCGCATGCATGATGCCCAGGGTGGCCACCGAACGCTGCCATGGGCGACCAGCCGGCTCCATTGTTCTACCATCCTGCTTTTCGCTAAAGGGCTTCAAATCCCAGGCACCAGAGCAACATTTTTTGTCGCCTGGGATTTTCAAGCCCTGTTTTAGAAGTATATAATTCAACATAAAAGGGCACTAGAAGTAGTTTCTTACGACTACTATAAATCCTTTGGTGCTCATACTTTTCTGAACTTTATCTTACTGCAGTACTAAAGATATTTTGGCAAAACACAATTTTAGGTGCCCAATTTTAGGTTTTACACATTCTAAAACAGGTGATACAATTTTCATATATTAAACATTTGGACATTATTCTGCAAATTCATAATTTCCTTTTTTTCTTTGTGCCACTCTACCCTTTGCACATATAAAGGCACTATAATCACCAAAACAATATTAGCTTGGTGAAGCAGTTTTAGTGTATAGTTCATGCCTCTGAAGATTCATTGCTCTATTCTCTGCCCTTTAAAAGTTTATTCTCTTGGTTTCTGTCCATGCAGCCCTATCCACACCTCCCTTGGGTGTGACTCATTTTCAATTAGTGGTTAACTTATTTTAGAAGTTTTTATCTCATGCTTTGTAAATTTAACTTTAATCACACAAAAGAGGCTCCTGCAAGGTCTGGCAAGCTATTAACAGCACAGGAGATATCTTGTATATTTAATTAGATTAGATTGTGCAATAAAGTATAAACAGATTTCACTTAACAGGAAGTGTTTAAGAAGTCTGTGCATATTACATACAGGGATGTTTGACATGGGCTGCAAATGCAAAGTGATGTAACCCCTAAATACAGAGAATTAAAGGGACTCTCCAGTGGCAGGAGAACATATCAGTTTTCCTGACAATGCAGGACCCTGCAGTGCCTCTCTCCCTCCCACCCCGCTACACATGTTGCTGAAGGGGTTAAAACCCCGGCGCTGGGTCAGGCTCCGCCCATGCTCCTCCCCCGTCAGCCGGCGAGGGAGACCTGCCGCACGTGCATTAGACCTCCCCATAGGAAAGCATTATCCCATGCTTTTTTTTCTTTGGGGATTCTGGTGACGCTGGAGGTCCTCATGCATAGCGTGAGGACGACCAGAGTCGTTTCAAAACACTTTTCGTTTTCTAAGAAAACGGAAGTCCGGCTAGTCTGTGTCTGACAGCCACCAGAGGGAATACGTAACCCTGCAAGGTAATTATTGCAGTTTATAAAAACTACAGTAAATACACTTGCAGGGTGAAGGGTGGTGGGAGTGTCTCTTTAAGCAGTGAGACTGCATGGGCGTGAGTTATATAACTGCTTGTTTTGGTAAAAAATAAATAAAAAGGTACTCTAATCAGTGAACACTATGGTAACAATCACATAAGGCTAAAAAAAAAAAAAAAAAAACATATTGGGAAGTGTAAAAAAATACAGATCCTTGCGTTACCAGTAAATTTGATAGAAAACGTAGCGCTTTTTCAAAATTAGGGAAATTTAGGATTTCATGCTCAAGCAGTCATGCCTTATGTCATGACCATCTCCACATTTGTGTTATTCCCATTATTAGCAACTGGAATTTGAGGCCAAATGTAGCACATCATGTACCAAAATATTACATGACAGATCAGACTTCCAAGATGTCCGAGATGTTTTAGTTGTATGCTGGCTACTTTTGCACATGAGACATTTTAAACCAAACATCATTACATTATTATTGCCATGTATATAGCGCCAACACATTCTAGTTAAACGTGTATTTGATTTGTGCAGAGTAAGGTTTGGAATACCCACCTTTTTAATTTATCAGGTATTACATACTGTGTAAAGTCTTCAATGTTCAGAGCAAAATACATAGTATCCTTTATCTTGATATCTTTTTCTTTAATTTGATCTGTCGTATTAAACCGTAACACATAAAATGGATGTGGAACAGGACCAAATATTTCAAATATCTGTGGATTAAAGATAAAATAAGAAATATGACACTTAACAGCAGCAGGACAGGAGCTCAATAAAAAGAAGAAAAGAAAACTCGCACAGGAATATTGCAGATAGCAAATAATTAATAACATTTATTTGGTGGAAGCATAAATCATATCTTTTATTAAACAAAGGTTCCAAGTTAACCATCTGGCGCTGTTCTAGAAGATTAAAAGAACATACATGAGAAAGAATAGCTGATATGACCAATGCTTCATGCTCAAGTTCTCTTTTGTTATGCAGTGGATAAAATGGGAAGGCTATTTTTATATCCTTACTGTAATTGGGTATTTTCTTTAAAAGTTAAATGTAGCTCTTACAATTAAAAATACTAAGGCATAAAGAAAACCAATTAATAAGTAGAAGTTCGCATGTGTATGTTGGATATGAATTAAAGAAACCTACAATGAAATGTGGCCATCCTTTTTGAACAAGGTAATATTCTATACAGAGACATTCCACGTTGCTCACTATATTTAGTATAGTACAGAACATACTAACGTTAAGGGGTTAAAGAAAGTTGTGCAATGTATAGACTTTGCTAATCAGAATAACTACAGCTGTAACCCAACTATATTCGGCTTGGGGATAAATATAAGGTTTATGCATTTAAAAACGGCTATTAAATTTACAGTCTCAGTATACCAAATTTTAAAAAGTTTGATATAAAAATTCACTTCCTTAAATATCTAACCAATAAATGCTAAAAATGTATTGTAAGTCTTGGCATAAGAAATATTAAATTTATTAGGACAGATAAATACATTTTTCGTATTTCCTTTAGCTTCGGTTGTGCATGTTAAGTTCTCGAGAATGGCTAAAGTCCCATGATGTATGTATCATTTATCTGAGAAATAAAGAATATATTTCATTGTTCAGTATGGTTTTAAGCAGCTACTTACCTCCTGTCCAAAGCTCCATGATTTAGTAGCTGTGTGCATTGCAAAAGGCTAAAGGAACACAGCAACTACAATGTTTTTCCTGTAGGTGCTGTGTAGGAGTGCAGAAATGACACTAGTAAAGGGTTTCTACTACTCTTTACTTGCAGTCAGTTCTCGGCATAGAGGGTTAACCAGACTAAGCTATGAATTGACATGTGAGAGAAAGGACCATTATTTTAAATCAGTTTAAAGAAACTAAACGTTTCCTAAAAGCTTTGTTACTACAATGTATAGATAGTGTGTGTGTGTGTGTGTGTACACCAAAAAGTATGGAACATATTGATAAAATAGAAAACATTAATATTGCTCTTTTGTATGGGCTCAAATTGTTTTTTTTTTTATTTATTTTTTTACAAATTATACATCTTGATAAAATTATCTTGATTTTTTTCCCTTTACTTTCATCACTTTAAAGGACTACTCCAACCACCATGAACAAGTCTGCTTTTTGAAGTAATCATGGTGGTAGGAGTCTGGATGTACAGTGTTTCAGCTTGAAGTACTTAAATGTTTGCTGGGGACAAGTTGCAACCCCACCATATATGACTTAGGCAGCCCAAAACTATTTCCTGGGCTTCATAATGTCAATTCTGTGCATAAATTACATTTGTTGTCAGCACGCACTGCACACTGGCGACAGATGTAAGGCTTCTGTTACGTCTGCAAGGGAGCTCGTCTCCCCTACCTAACACAAAACCTCCATTTGCAAGGTTTTTTTTGTTTGTTTTTTTAAATCCCCGCCCACCCTACCTCCTTTGATTGGACCTCGGCACATCTCCAATGACATAAGACAGGTGTGCGCCAAGCACACGACACCGGGGAGCTTCGCCAGGCACTGGATTAAGATAAGTTTAACAATTTTAAAAATGCTCTTCCAACAATTTTATAGAGGGGACTGATAGAATTCTCTTTTGGCATTGTTCTATCATCAGTGAAAAAGGGTTGCAGAAAGCCTTTAAGAACAATGCTTTGTTTTGGTTACTTTTCCTCTCTTTTTGAAACTTTTAATCTAGATTGAATAGCTTGAATGAGTGGGTCTAAAGCTGCATTTGTCACAATTCTACTTTTCTGACTTTTTCAATCTAGTGCAGTACCTCAGAGTGCAGCTACTTTTTTTTGGTGCTGTTGCAGGCTGGTGTACACTGTGCAGAGACAGGACTGTTCCCAGATGGCCCTACATTGTACTTATGTTCTCCCTATAAAGTCTAGCCTAACCCTAGGCTTTATAGTCAAGGTTTGGTCCTGCTGTGCTAAAGGCCTGAGGGCCCCTGCTCCCGGTGTGCTAAAGGCCTGAGGGCCCCTGCTCCCGGTGTGCTAAAGGCCTGAGGGCCCCTGCTCCCGGTGTGCTAAAGGCCTGAGGGCCCCTGCTCCCGGTGTGCTAAAGGCCTGAGGGCCCCTGCTCCCGGTGTGCTAAAGGCCTGAGGGCCCCTGCTCCCGGTGTTCTAAAGGCCTGAGAGCCCCTGCTCCCTGTGTCCAATCGGCCCTGCTCCATGTGACCTAATGACCCGAGGAGTTCCAGAGGCCTGAAAGTTTTCTTAAATTCAAAACAAATGATCACAATAGGTGTTCTTGTAACTGATACAACCATGTCAGAGGAAAATGAGTATGTTGTGGTTTATTTGCATATTTGGTTCCTACCTATGGTGGCTGTTGCTGTGGTCAGCACCCCATCCCAACCAAATCTTGAAAACATGCTACAATATTTTTGGTTCTAAATCCCCCTTATGCCCTGCAAGTCTGTGATTGTAGATAAAGTAATGGTAAATTCAGTTCAAAAACATATTGAGGGTGCAGTTTGAAACTCATGTCATGTTCCTCTTTATGTGAAATACATCCACACATATCACCTCCAAAAATGCTCCAGAATTGCTGAACACTATTGGAGAAAGTCTCACTGTGCATCTGACTTTCTCCACTATAAATTTATGCTGAGCTCATACAGCTTGGCTCTTTCCTCTGCAAAAGTTAATTACTTCCATACCCTCATAACCACACTCTCACGCGAACCCAAACAACTATTTCACACATTTAACTCTCTTCTTCGCCCTGCTGTTCCTCCTTCATCTACTAACTTGACCGCCTCAGACTTTGCAACTCACTTCACTGACAAGAGCTCTAAAATCAGAGAAGAGAGCTCTCATCTTTCTTCTTCCCCTTACAATACTTCCCCTAACTTCACTCCCTCTGCTGTTCTATGTTCATTCGCACCAGCTACATTAGAAGAGGTTTCTGCTCTGCTCCAGTCCTTCTGCCCCACCACCTGCTCCCTAGATCCAATTCCCTTGCATCTCACCCGTACTCAGTCTTCTCTTTCTCCACCTCACTAAAATTCTCAATCTCTCGCTCTCCTCTAGTATATATCCATTGCCATTCAAACATGGAACTGTAATCCCAATTCTAAAGAAGCCCAATCTTGACCCTAACTCCCCATCCAACTATCGTCCTATCTCGCTACTGCCTTTTGCATCCAAGATCTTTGAAAAAAAATTGTGTATGCGAGATTGACAGACTTCCTCAAGTCCAACTCTCTGCTAAACCCGCTTCAGTCTGGTTTCCGCGCTAAGCACTCTGTGGAAACGGCACTGACCAAAGTATCCAATGATCTACTCGCTGCAAAATCTCGTGGTCACTACTCTATCCTAATTCTCCTTGACCTGTCTGCGGCTTTTGACACTGTTGATCATCAACAGCTTCTTCTCATCCTCCGCAATATCGGTCTACAAGATATTGCTCTCTCCTGGTGCTCCTCCTACCTCTCCCAGCGCTCTTTCAGTGTTTCTTTCTCTGGCTCTGCTTCTTCTCCCCAACTCCTCTCTGTTGGTGTCCCCCAAGGTTCAGTCCTTGGTCCCCTACTGTTCTCCATCTATACTGCCTCCCTTGGTAAACTCATTAGCTCCTTTGGCTTCCGATATCATTTCTATTCTGATGACACGCAAATCTACCTGTCCTCTCCTGATCTCTCCCTGTCCCTCTTGACTAGTGTCTCTGACTGCCTCTCTGCTATTTCTAGCTGGATGGCTGCCCACTTCCTTAAACTAAACTTGCCCAAAACTGAAATTCTGGTCTTTCCTCCCGCAAGTGTTGTTATTCCTGTGTGTCTCCCTCCATGTCAACGGTGCTACCATCAGCTCCACCACACAGGCTCGCTGCCTAGGTGTTCTCTTTGACTCCGACCTCTCCTTCAAGCCTCATGTTCAATCAATCGCCAAAGCCTGTCATTTCCATCTCAAAAACATTGCGCGCATCCGCCCCTACTTAACACCAGATGCGACTAAGGTGTTGGTCCATTCCACTGTCCTTTCTAGCCTTGACTACTGTCATCCGCTTCTCAGTGGTCTTACGTGCTCCCAACTTGCGCTGTTACAGTCCATAATGAATGCAGCGGCGAGGCTCATCTTCCTGTCCACCCGCACCTCCCATGCCTCGCCCTTCTGTCAGTCCCTACATTGGCTTCCTATAAAATATAGAGCTCAATTTAAAATTCTGGTTCTTGCTTTCAAATCTCTACATAATGCTGCTCCCACCTATCTATCCTCCCTTATACACAAGTATGTCCCGTCTAGGCCCTTACGATCTGCTGAAGACTTACGTCTATCTTCTGTCCGTATTCCCACCTCTGATGCTCGCCTTCAAGATTTCTCGAGGGCTGCACCGTTCCTGTGGAACTCGCTTCCCTCCTCCGTTAGATGCTCACCCAGTCTCCTTCAAAAAATCGTTAAAAGCCCACTTCTTCATAAAAGCGTATCAATTAAACTGTTAATAGCTCCTGACTTTTTGTCACAGATTAAGCATCCTATATTTCTTTTCCACTCAGACACACTGAGGAATTCTAGCTAAATGCATGCCTGCTACAAACATCGGCTCTGCACACAAAGGACAGATTGGTTCAAATAAATCCTGAATGCCTGTGCTTAAACTTTAGTAAAACAATTATCCATATTTACAGGAAAGATAATATTGTTTTACTACCTTGTCTGTCACATATAAACAATTAAGAACAGATGTAAGACTAAAAGAAAGCAGTCTTCTATTGTAAATTTATAATAAAAGTTTATTTTCTTCCCCAAAGTAATCAGAATAAAACCAGTCTTAAAACATACAGTTGAGACTTTCTTTCTGATTAATGATTTTGAGCTGACTGAAATAAACTTTCTTTCCTTGTACGGATCTGTTTTGACTTTCATATAAGAAGTCGAACCTCAATGTTTCACATAAATATTGTTAAGCAGACTAATCTTAAAAAAAGAATGCTACATACATCAGCAATTGTGTTAAATGGACATGAAAAAAAAAAAATCAATCTTTTGCTAAAAATACTAAATATTAAGTATACTGTTAGTTCATCTGGGATTTCTGAAGAAATGCAGCAACCAGATTACTGTGGAAAATAAAGTCTTGGAATGGTAATTACCAAATGTATTCAGTTTCACCATATCCCACAATCCAGTTTTTATAGAATTCACACTTGGTTAATCCTTCTGCATACATATTAAGATGTGCCCAGGAATAGCTCTAGACTAATTCCACTAGGGTGAGGTAAATCATATTCAAATGTTTTACATAAAACTGTTTCAGCAAAGAGAAACCCCTCCAACGCAGAAGTGTTAAAACATGAAATGCACAACCCCATCACAAAAATTTCACACTATTAGTCGCATTGCACCAGAGCCATGTTTACTATATAAACAGGCAGATAATGTTTTTTTCTTTCCCTGTGTCTGTTTTAAAAGCATAATACCCTACTGGGCATTATACTTTAGGTCCTATCCTCTCCAACTCGGGACAGCAACGAGAAGGAAGTTTTTTTCCCACATGTGTTAGAAGAAGGAGATGGGAGTACCCCCAGGAAGGGGAAGGGGAAGGCTATATTCCCTTTGCAGGCGCTCTGCTTGCAAAAAGAAGATTAATATGTCTGTTGCCAGTGTGGAGTGCACACGCTGATGACAGACCCAAAATATGCACAGATTTGACAATAGGCAGAGCTGAATAGAATTGCGAGCCGTCACAGCTGCACATGTGGAGTGCAACAAGTCCCCAGAACATAATTAAAAATCTCAGTATGTGCAGCGTTTCAAAATGAAATGTTGTACATACATACTCCAACCACCATGACCACTTCAAATTACTGAAGTGATCATGGTGGTTGGAGTAACTCTTTAAAGGGACATTGTAGTCACTATAACCATATCTCTTTGAAATGGTTATAGAGCATGGAGTCCCTTAGCACTGTGCCTCCATTTAGTTTTAAACCATGTTTAATATTAAATAAGCCCCTTCTGGAGGTGTGCCTAAGGCAGAGATTACACAATTCCTTGTTCGCATACCCATTCATACTGTCAGATTGAGCTTTGATAGTCAGCTGACACTCTCAGCCAATCACAGTTGCCCATTGCTGCTCAGGCTAATACTTCCTTATTAACCAAAGCAGCACAGAAGGGATAGACTACCAGGGACTCTTGTTGAGCATTAAAATATTAAAAACAGTTTAAGTCTTAATGAAATGATGGTACCAGGGAACTCCAGAAACTATAAACAGTTTAATTAGATGAAGCAGACACATTGCCTACAATGTCCCTTTAACCGTGAAGGGCAATTTGCAAGGATATATAGAGAGATATAGATATATATATATATATATATATATATATATATAAAGCAACAAGGAAAGAGATGCACTCTCAGGTCTTTGTAAAAAAACTTGATATTATTTAATAACAGGTAACATACATCTGATCGACGTTTCGACCTCTTCAGCTCTTCCTCAAGATCTTGAGGAAGACCTGAAGAGGTTGAAACGTCGATCAGATGTATGTTACCTGTTATTAAATAATATCGAGTATATTTTACTAAGACCTGAGAGTGCATCTCTTTCCTTTTTGCTTTACATATCCAGCGTGGGATTGCACCAAGGCAGTCTTTTACTGATTCATTGAAAGGGTGAGTGCCACTATACTTGTGTGTGTGATATATATATATATATATATATATATACACATACACACACACACACACATACATACATATACACACACACACACACACAAGTATAGTGGCACTCACCACTATACATAGATATAGAGAGTGAGAGAGAGATACACACACACACACTTTATCTTGTTTTAATTTTAATCACTCATGCAACGTACCTTTCCAATAGAATGTCGATCTTCCTTAAAAACCACACTGTCTTCATTTAGAGGTGGGATATCTTTCATTGACTCAATAATTACTACAGAAAGGAATATAAACACGTTATTAAAAAAGATTAACCAGGAATCAATGGAAATGTGACATTCTGAGATGTTCACAATTACATTTTCAGGTTATTAAATAGTTACCAGCAGGACATTTTAGGAAATAAACAAAAATATCCTGCTATAACCATTTGAAATGTTGGAATACATACATATCCTAGATTACTAGGAAATATAAATAATCAAGTATTATACCACTGATATCACATTCTGTTTATGATTTCATTTATTGATCATTTTTCAGTACAAAACTCAAAAGGCAGGTTTACACAAAATTCAAGACTTACGGTAACTAAACAAACAGAATGGTGAAAATTCTAAACACATGCACTGAAATAAGACTTCATTAAACAATTTATATTTATCTTCTGACCCTTGTGTTCTTTCACTTCTTCAAATGTTTGTGACACTAAGAGAGAAATACATAGTTTACATGCAATCTTCTCGCCCCCACCCCCCATAAATTAAGACAGTATGCTGTCTTAATAAAAGGAAGCGTCTAGGGTGGTGAAGCTCCGTGCACCTACAAGCGAATGTACTTTTCTTTAATAAAAGCACCAGCAACACTTCTTAGCAGGCAGTACAAATGCAACATAATCAACATACAGTGTCATGCCCACCAAGCATAATTTATTGTTCTACTGCAGAAATACGGTCAATAAATGTAACGTGCATAGTGGATACATGAAATGGTGGTAAGGATGATTACAGCACTGAAAGGGTTAATCTGGCAGTTAGCAGTTATTTGTCAAATCATAGGAAAAAGGTTGTGAATTGGATTCCTTCCTGCATCCCCTCACTAGGTGTGAAACTTTGCATCCAACAGACATTCATGTATCGTATTCGTTTTCCTTTTGGCCGCTCTGCTTAGCAGACATTGGGCCCTTATGATATTCTAATCAACAATTAGGAGCCATGCGCTCTGCTAGAAGTCATATCTAAGAAAACAATAATAATATTCCAGAAATAAATCACCGTGCCTCCTGTTATATTCAGGATACAGAGCCACCAGGTCGGCATGAAAGGTGTATAACATTATTAGGAAACCGTGGTGGTACGAGGAGAAAGATTGATGGGGCTAGAAGTAACCATAGAAATCATATTGTGCTTTTATAAGAGTGCAGTTCTTTTAGTAAATGAATATGTATGCAGTGGTGTAAAAGTGGTATACTGTATAAGTGTTATCCTATGTTTTACATATAATAAATTTTTAGCTGCACACTGAAAACTACATTTTGGTATGTTTTATGTGTCAACTCACTATTCTGGGTTGATTCGTAATAATATTTTAGTACATGCACCCATCTTTTGTTTCTATTTTGGAATATGGCTGGTTTGGGAGTGCTTGCTTGGTTGTGGTTGCAAATATAAAATTTCAACCATTGTTTCAGGTCTTGTATACATATTCAGAACGCTAAAGGTGTTCCCTACAAAAGAAGGTCAAGCAGGACAAGTGTATCTTAATGCGTTTTTTTAGCAATTGGAAAAGAAAAGAGCATTTTAGAATGGTTTGGCTTCTTACCTGGGCCTGCTGGGGGCCACTCCTTGCCTCTACTACTTCCAACAGAGCAAAAATGCTCTCTGTCTGAGTTAAGTCCAGAAGTGCAGCCAATGAGCTAGCCCTGCTTCTGCTTAGGAGCTTTCAGCTCTAAGTTGTAAGTAGTGGAGGCGGGAAGTGGCACCAAGAGAACTCAAGATAAGACAGGGATGAAAGGGCACATTATAGGAGTAGGAATGTGTTTCTAAAGGCTGGAAGGAAACAGAAGTAGTGAGCGGAGCAGGAACAAAGGCACAATAGCTGTGGAGGAAGAGAGCTGGTGAAGGTATTGGATTGATTACTGTAAGGTGAGAGACAGCTATGTGGACTGAAGAGATATGAGAAATGTACATGGTGAAAGAGCCACATAGAAAACTGCTGCAAGGCAGGATAAGGGTATAATCCTAAAACAAAATTTGACCAACATTTAAAGAATACCTGGCATGGTACACACTACTACTTCATGTATACATTGTGGTAGCAAATGTCTAGATTAGGAGAAAGAAAAAAGCTTTTTAAAAGTAGGTCATTCCAACACTTAATTACATTACCCTCTATGCTAAATAATAAACGGACATGGAAACATGACTGACATCCTATATGTTATTTTGCTCTCCGGCAATAGCCTTCACCTCTTGTCTCTGTTCATATTTTGTATGTCAGTCAACTACTTGTTGTCAATTATGCCCATTCTAAAATTGTAAAATGCTCCAGAAATAGGTGCTATATAAATAATTATATTGATAATATCAACCACATCACATGTTCTGATTGCTATAGTTACTTCATATCTAAAACATCTGGCACGGCCACGGAGCATAGCACCAAGCAGTAAAGCCAGCATTTTGGTGTTATGGAGGAAGTTTGCACTGGGAAATTTCACCAAGCAGAGCAATCAAAGCAGAAAGCAGGCAAACCTGTCACAACAGATTCACTTTGTGTGTTTCAGACTTAAAGGAACACTACAGCCTTATAAATATAAATATATTCATAACATTATACTGTGCTGAAGCAGTTTACTTAAAGCTTCTCTGCAACCTCAAACTTACCTTTCTCTTATCGTTTCCCCTTATCTTCTGCTTTAAGAATGTTCTTTTCTTCATTTCTGATCATTTCTCTTTAAGACAGAAGACAAAATAGGGATTACTTTGTCTTATGTATTTTTTCCTATGATGAACAATTCTTCCTTTCTCAAGCTAACAAAGGTTGAAGCTTGCATTAAGATCCAATGCAATATTGCCAAGTGTAGGAAAAATACATAAGACAAAATAGTCCTTACTTTGTCTTCGTTTTAAAGAGAAATAGATCAGAAATGAAGAAAAGAAAAACAGATTATGAAAGCGAAAGCGTAAAGGAAACAATAAGGGAAAGTTAAGTTTAAGGTGATTGAGCCACTTAAACTTTTCTTCATCGCCACGTTGCTCTCTACAGTCATGCCTCCTTAATGGAGATCATCAACCTTGATGATCTCAGCCAATCCAATGCTTTCTTATAGAGAAGCATTGGGAGGCTTATATGCATGGGCAGCAAATTGACACTCTGCTCCAATCAAATGTAGGAGAACAGTATTTTTCACATAGCAAGGATAACTACATGGTCACTGCACCCAGATCACTCAATTGAGATGAAGTGGTCTGGGTGCCATTAGTGGTACTTTAAACATTTCACACTTTTATTTGTTACACAATAAATGGCAACTATAAACAACTTGATTGGAAACAAAAACAACAACAACAACAACAAAAACAACAGGAGAATAAAAAACCCAAAGAAATAAAACTTCTGGACACTCAAACCAACTCACTACTGGAATTTTTCCAATTTTTGACATGAGCATATTTTGTAGACCGCAGGGTCATTTTATTATAGCTTGACACTGTTTTATTCTAGTAAAGTGTCAAAAGTATGTCAAAATAATATTACTAGCTGGCATATGTCTTGTCTTACCATGGGGAAAAAAAAAAAAGCTTTCAAAGATTCTGTAGGAAATTGTAGAAAAAACAAGGCCATCCATATTAATCTTACTTCTAGTGGAAAAAGATGGGAGGTTCCACTAGAAATTATGATGCCAGATGACAACCAGGTTACCTAGCATAACCATTTCAGTACCACAGTAGAAAGCAGCACACCCAGGCTGTGGCACTGAATGGGAAAATAAAAGGTTCAATTAAACACAATCATGTCTGGCTGGAGTATGTGATGAGGGAGAGGGAGAGGAAGAGACAGACATACAGACCAGGCTCCTGTCAAACTTCTCTACTGGTTCCTTATATGATGGGGTGAAGGGTAATATAAAACTGGACAATGCCTGGAAAATTACCCCTACACCTTGCTCCAGGCCTGTGAGAGTTGGGCAGTGGATAACAATTGAAAGGGGCTAGCAGATCTCAAAGACCCTTGAGCCCAATAATAACAAATACAAAATGCCCAGTCATTTGGCCTTAAGAGCTGCAGAGTGAAAAGATTGCCAATCTCTCTGACCCTAATAAAAACAGCCAACCCCTCACCCTCCAATTAGGACAACAATCGCTTTTGGCTGCCTGACAGCCAGAATGGTGTTTCTCCTCTCAGTTCTAATAGTGAAAAACTATTGAAATCAGCTCTTTTATAAACTGTCATAAATATGACAGACTCCAGACGCAACGCACTTCATCAAACTTGAGCGCTTTCTGTGTGGACACTATAATTAAACATAGAAACATAGAACCAGTTTAGTAGCCCCTCTCTGAACCCTCTCTAAGGTAAAAGAACACTATAGTCACCCAAACCACTTTATCTCAATGGGAAAATATTGGATTGCCTGAGATCATTAATCTCAATAATGCAGAAGAGGCATGCCAGTAAGATGGAGACTAAATTAGAACGCTGATACAGTGATAAATAATAAAATTCACCCTTTAGAGCTCTCACACGGCACTGGGGACATTAGTACAGTTACATAAAAACTAAAGCCTTAGGAATACATATTTGTTTGTTTAAGCATACATAAACATACTAAAAAATATCTTGCAAGTTGCTTCTAAAGACTGACAATATTTCCCTGCTGGGCTGTAGATGAATGAAAGCCACTTGACCATTTGTGTGCAAATCAAATATCCCATAATTAACACAAGTTTAAAACACAGCACTATAAAGCAGTGTTTATTGTGATTTGTTTGAGGATAATGACTGAGCCATTAAAGCCGATATTTTGCCAGGACTAAATTTACAACTTTCTAAATAAGAGCTGTGCCATGCACAAATAAGCATTGGTTTTGTGTGCTTTTTTTTTTTAAGCATGTCTACTTACATATGCAAAGAAACAGTTAAAATTATAGGGACAACTATTCATGCTATTTCTACAAACAAATATCACTGCAAAGTCAAGTGAACATAGAACTAGAACATAAAGCGTACTTTACATTTTTTAACTGTCAGTGTGAAGGAGTTCATCTGAAGGACCCTCGCAAGTGAGCAAACTGTTGCTAAGTAACAATTCCTAGGGATGAACAGATGTTGTATAATCATTTGGCATATATTTCTTTACCAAAAGGTAGCTTCATATTGCAAATGTCTCATTGGCAATCTTTAAAAAAAATATGCAAGCTATAGAAATGTGTACTGCAAAATTAGGATATGTGTGATAGATATATATAGTTGCAAGAAAAAGTATGTGAACCCTTTGGAATGATATGGATTTCTGCACAAATTGATCATAAAATGTGATCTGATCATCATCTAAGTCACAACAATAGACAATCACAGTCTGCTTAAACTAACAACACACAAAGAATGAAATGTTGCCATGTTTTTATTGAATGGTGGGGTGAGAGACGGGAAAGCTGACGCGACTAATGCACATGGTAGGGACGAGTACTACACACAATGGAGATTAAGATAGTGACACTGAATGTTAAGGGACTCAACGCTCCCAGGAAGCGCCGCCTTATGTTTAAAGAATTAAAAAGGATAAAATCAGATATAGCGTACATACAGGAGACCCATCTGCCTAAACAAGCCAAGTTCAAACTGAGAGGCCAGGCGTATAATGGAACATATGAAGCTAGGGCTCACCGAAAATGTAATGGTGTAGCCATCCTTATCAGAAGCAGTTGCCCCTTCCAGGTGACATCCCATGAGGCTGATCCAGAGGGCCGCTATGTCATGGTCTCAGATACCCTGCACTCCCACACCATTCATCTGATAAATATTTATGCGCCGAATCGACCTGACCCCAGTTTCTGGAATATGCTACGGGAGAGGCTCTCAGAGCTACCACACGGTATGGTATATATGGGGGGCGACTTCAACGCGGCACCATGTCTAGTGGTGGACAGGAGCTCCCGAGACGGCATACCAAGGTCACAGGGTGGTCTAGGCCGGCTTCTCAAAGAGTTCATAGCTGACACTGGGATGATAGACATATGACGAGACCAACATCCGGCAGAGAAGGACTATTCATTTTATTCCGCCCTACACGAAACCTACTCAAGGATCGACTTATTCCTGACCAACGGGACGGGAATGTCTCGGGTAGTCGGGTCGCTAGTACGCAATATATCGTGGTCCGACCACGCCGATGTATCCATCATCCTGGGTAACCTCTGCTAGGCATCGCCGTGGACGTGGAGACTGAACAAGTCCCTGTTACGGGACCCTGAAATAAAAGAGCAGATTCGGAAGGAGATTACAGAATATTTTGATACAAATAACAACCCGGAAGTAAGTGTGGGTACGGTGTGGGCGGCACATAAGGCTGTAGTGAGGGGGACCTTGATTAAATTTGACACCAGAAAGAAAAAACTGAAACATCAACAGCTGGAAAACCTACTGGGACAGTTGAGAACCCTCAAGCAAAAACACAAAACTGCACCTGGGGGAGATACCTACGAACAGTTAAGCGCAGACGATCTATTCGTACACTATTACTAGACGACACAGCTAGGTCCATGACCTGGACGAGACGGGCATACTTTGGAAACGTTAACAAGATGGACACTCTACTGGCCAGGACGTTGCGACCCAGACAGGTCCGGCCCCACATCACAGCTATTAAACATCCAGACGGCACAACCAAATCCAAACCAAGTGAGATAACCAAGGTATTTGAGGAATTTTGTAAGCGGCTGTACAATCACACACCAGATGGCAACACAAATGAGGAGGAACAACATATCCTCACTTACCTCGACAGTCTAGGGATGAACAGATTAAATAGAGAGGCGATAGTTAGCCTAGCAACAGACATTACTGAAGATTAAGTGGACAAAGCCATATCAATCCTGAAAGGCAACGAAGCGCCAGGGCCAGATGGATTCGACGGCTCATACTACAAATCGTTTAGAGAGGAGCTCGTACCACAACTAGTGTGACTGTTCGATGACCTGAGGAGGGGAGGATGGCTAGATCCTGATAGGACCCTGGCCACCATAGTATTACTGCCCAAACCGAACAAAGACCCACTACGACCAGAGAACTTTAGGCCCATATGTGGTGGGAGTGCCCAAAAACCCAAGACTTCTGGAGGTCTGTTGTGGATCTGCTGAAACAGACTGTCAATAGGCCCCTGGCTTTGGACCCTTGGGTATATTTGCTCAATAGGTCAGTGGAAGGATGGATCAGGAGGGAGCAGAAGTTAATACAGAAGATAACTAAGTGTACGCCTAGCAATTGCAACCGCATGGCTTTCACCAGAGGGCCCAAAATTCCCGGGGGTTATATCCAGAATAAGGGAATGTAGAATAATGGACGACCTGACAGCAAGGGTAAAAGGGACGATTGGGACTTTCCAGAAACTGTGGGACAACAGCGCATTAGGTTCAAGAAGCGACTGACGGGGATTGGTTAGAGAAAGGATCCGAACCGGCAATAGCGACAACAGAAGCCCCTACTGAAGAACATATGATGCTTGGGGGGCCCTCATCCCCCCCCCCTTCCTTCGCCCCCTCCCCCTCTGCCTATTTTCTTCTTTTCATTCTTTTCTTTCTGTTAATAGTTCCCTTTTTTTTTCCCGCTTCTTTCACTAACTCCCTCTTAGCAGGAGTTTCTTTTCTCTTTTTATTATGGCCATTCCCCTGATTTCAGGAGGGGGCAGTTTATTTTTAATTTTGTTTTTTACCAGGCATGACTAAAAGGTTTGAAGGAACAGAAAAGCCCTTGGGCTGGTTGAAAAGGGTTTCAAAGGTCACTGACATGCCTGCTCCATAAATTGAAAATACCCTCGATGGGATGCAAGCCACAAAAGGTTCAGGATTGGGCATGTGTAGTACCGTTCGGTTTGTACTGTTCAAATTGCATATTATTTTCACGAACTGTATCTCAGTTGGCTTCTGCGAAAGCCCAACAGTTAATGTATACTTGCTTTGTCTGTCGAGTGAAAAATAATAAAAAAATAAAAAAAAAAACAGACATTAACTGCAGATATGTGATATTTATAGATTTACTGGTTTTCCCATTCATTATTATAATGTATACATAATGATACCTGGGTTATTGCATAACAATTCGAGATAAGGGTCAAATGTAAACTTTAGTGCTAGCAAACCAAAGATGTGCCCCCTACCATGCAACCACCCCACCCCTCCCGCCAGCCTCTTCTGTCACTTACTTGAGTCCAGCACCGATGTCCTTCGGCGCTGGTTCGGGCTCCGTCTCTGCTCCTCCCAAGTCAATGTCAGCCGGCACGGGAGACCAAATGCACATGCGCAGCAATGGCTGTGCTCGCATTAGTATTGTCCCTCATGTATAGGTGGAGTTAACCCACAAAGGGTACTTACTGCAGTTTATTAAAACCTGCAATAATTACCATTGCAGGGTTTAGGACCTTGGACTGTGTACAACAGACCACTTTAATGAGCTGAAGTGGTCTTGGTGCCTTTTGTGTCCCTTTAAGCAGCCCTATTTTCAAGGAAAGGCAGCAATGTAGAGCATTTCCTGTTTTGTATCATAAAGGCATTGAACTGAAAAAGGTTATGTATCAACTACACAACATTTTGTGAAATAAACAGGTTTCACAGCATGAAATAGTGTTTAGTATCAGACTATCTGAAGATGAATCTTTCTTTACAACTTGTACAAAGGCAGATATTGCCCAGCAGGGACTATATATATATATCTTTAAAATTACTATTACAGCCGTTACTTAGTTACATAGTTAGACCAATTATGCTTGTATTGATTACATGCACAGTGGCAAATGTACTGTCTTTACATGGTCTGATTTCTGCAATGCTTGAGCAGGACCAGACACAATTATAAAAGGGGTTAGCTTGAATAAGATCTTAGAGGAAGCTGGATATTCTGTAGCAAAGAGGAAAAGTGAATTTACTGGAGAGCGGAGTGGCCAGGATTTGGTATACTTGTCACGGTCAGCAAGAGAGGATTCTTAGTGCTTGGTAGGACTAGGTAAGAGGTCGAAGCATTTCAAAATGGTCAACCACATTACCAGTAGGCTGCTATGGTTGTGATTCTTGAAGCAAACCTTAAAACGTACACTGTAGGCAATATAACCATTTAATCTCATTGGACTGGGTATACTGCCCAGAGTCCCCTGGCACTGTCCATTTAATCAGTGTTAAACCATTTTCAAGCAGTTTAACACTTCATGAGAGTCCCTGGCTTCCCATAGTTCAGCCCCTGTTGAAGGTATGGCTAAGTCAGAGATTACAGACATACTAGTCATACCATCTGTCATCATTTCTGCAATAGCACTGTAATAGGCTGAATACAGTCAGCTGACACTCTCAGCCAATCATAGCTGTCTGTTGCTGCTCAGGCAAATGCTTCCTCATTAGCTCAAGCAGCAGATGGGGTGGGCTGCTGGGGACTCTTGTGTAACATCAAAATAATAAAATTTATTTAATTCTCAACGAAAAGATAGCATCAAGGTACTCCATATTGAGATGAAGCAGTTATGGTGCCTACAGTGCCGTTTTAAGTGTGTTCTTAAAAACGTACCACGTAATGGGCAATCACCAATGATGTCAGTGGAATCAAGAGGTACAATTCATTGGTCACTCCTCCCCTTTTACATCTTTACATCACTTTTCAGAACAACAAAGTGCGATAAACGTCCCCCAAGGAGACAGTGTAGTGTGCGGCGATTAGAGTAAGGCAACCTTAGAGGCAATACATCATTAAGGTTTGTAGTGTGGTGGTAATGGCTCAGGGAAACTGATAAATCAATGCATCACTATGAAAAAAGTTCAGTCTCTCCATGCAGAGCGTGGAGATGCTGAAGATCAGTGCTACACATTGTGCAATAATTAGCCAGGAAGTATCTCCAGTGGCCATCTTGGGAGTGGGCACTGGAGGTGTCCCTAGGCTGTAATGTAAACACTGCCTTGTCTCTGAAAAGGCAGTGTTTATATCAAAAAGCCTGCAGGGACTGACTATACTTACCAGAACAATTACATTAAGCTGCAGTTGTTCTAGCATCCATTTAAAGACTCCACTTGCTCTCCCCGCATGGCATCCAGACCTTAAGAATTAGAATTAGGTTACATGACATAGGATCCTTCCAGCCTTGTGAAGAAACATACAGGAGCACAAGTGGCATTCAGAAAATTTCAGAAGATAAGAAAGCATAAATTTTGCTTTACAACAGGGATTTCTAATCTGGAGGGAAAAACAGGCAGGCAAACCCCTACATTTTTAAATATCTCCCCCAAATTACATTTGGCACTATAAAGTGCCTCTTACCTCAAATAGCCCCAGAAAAGACAACAGCCTGATAACTGCAAAATTTAGTTTATTAGAAAATCAGGGGTGGAAAGGGAGCACTGCCTCTAATCTTCAGGAAAAATAAATTTACGGTAAGTAAAAAAATGTATGCTTTTCCCTGCAGATTAGAGGCATTGCTTTACAACAGGGATATCCAAAGCAATCCCCTAAGGTAGGGACTCATTTCACAACTGCTTGTAACACCTTGTGCCCAAAAGTTGCATCTTCCGAAGCCAGTATGTAATTTGTAATGTTTAGCAAATGTGTGAAAAGATGACAAGGTGCCTGCAGAACAAATTTAAGAAGGTTAGCTGAAGCCCTCAGAGCCCAAGATGTGGACATAGCTCTAGTAGAATGAGCTTTAATGGAGATATGTGAGTGGTGAAACGCGTACCGGTTTTATTTGGACATTGTGCCATTTTCATTTTATTTTATAGATTGTGTCAATAAATTTGCTATATTTTACCAACATAATCCTGGTTCCACATTAGTCACTCTACTAATGGGAGTGCAGCCCCTAGTCTGCACAATGCCTAGATACTGAGTTAATTCTGACTCCTTGCTTGTAAGTACCCATTTGGGAAATTTATTTTTCATTTTAAATTCACCAACTATACTGCGCAATCTTTTGTATATCTATTCCCCTTCAGGACAAACTATTCATCTATTTAAGAGGTGGGTCGCCTACACGGACCCAGAAGTGATTCAAACTAGAGCTGAGTTCGCAGCTCTTGGTTTGTGAGTGTTTATAATTTATACATAAATATATATGTTTTTGCTATCTACCATCTGCACTATGCTGTGATTATCTTTTATAGATCTCTACTTATTTGGGACCTAAGTGAGAATTTTCCTCCCTTACATAAAATAAGGTGATATTTACATTCTTTATTATTAAAGCGCTACATTCTTTTTCTATTTTTGTTTGTACATTTGTCTAGTGATATTGTAAGGAGTCACATGAATGTTTAGCTGCTCATTTTTATATATGATTGTTTGTTTTTGTATATATTGTTATATCATACAGTTAGAAACAAGCGCTAGTCCTTATCTACATTTTGCATTTAATGGAGATAGGTGTAGGAACGTTAGATGAGGAATAAGCCAAACGAATGGAGTATTTTAACCATCTGGCCAGAGAGCCTTTAGATGCCATAAAACCTTTTTCTAGGACTATGAAACAAGATAAAAAGTTTGTTAAACTCCCTAAAGGACCTTGTACTTTTGCAGCAAAGATCTCTTAACATCCAGGATTATATTATTTATTACAAGGAGGGAGCTGGTAGCGCTGCCAACTCCATCTTTCTTTTTTTGGAGCATGCGCAGTGTTATTTTCGTCAAGCACAGGTTAAGTCACTTAACCCGTGTTTGTAATAGTCTCCTTGCAGCCCTGCACGGGTCAAGTCTCAGGCTGCAGGGAGAACCAGCGGTTTTTGTTTCTCCTCCGTGCTGTGGGGATTAATTCCCCTGCAGAACGGAGTCTATTAAACAAAAGAGCTAAAGCGAAAATGTAATGCATTCGGCATTTGCCCTTTCTTTTTGTTTATATTTCGTATGTAAGCCTTTCGTTTATGTTTTAGTAAATGAACATGAAAAAGTCTGACATTTCGGACTAAATTATATTCGTCCGAAAACTAATGCACATGTCTAATAAATATAATAGTTAGCTTGCAATGTGCCTGATAATGTGTCCTAGTTATATATCCAGGGAAAAGGAAAGCAACTACAGCAGTATCTGACGGCTCAGCCCAGTGTAGCACATGCAAATCCAAATTCCTCCTGAAGTCGTAATCAGCTAATACTGGTCAATGCTTCCAACAATAACGATCAGTCGATGGCCGCCTGCGGTCAACCTGAAAGTCAGAGTAAACCTCAGTAAAAGACGCAGTGTTCCACACGGTTAAAGTGATTTGCCCTTTGAACCATCCACTAATAGACTCAAATTCCTGGTAAACGCGTTTTGTCCTCACAGGACTTTATCAAGACCTCAGATAGTGTTCACTGTGTGTATGTATACATTAAGGTGGATAATTATGTTTATGTATTTGGTGAGCGTAAGTAGATTATTAGGTATGATTGAGTGTTATTTTTAAAGTGCCTCTCTAAGCACTTAAGAGTCGCTAAGCCCCACTAACAACTTCAGGGGACAGCTTCAGTGTTAAATTGTTGGAAAATGGCTTAAGTCTGTAAAGTAAAAAGACGCCTAGGGACACTGAGATGAAGATGTTTTGATGGAGCATCAGTACTCTGGCAGATTACCTCTGTTAAAAGTTTCCTCTTGCTGGAAAATACAGCACTGAAGTGATACAGCTCTTTCCCCAAACATCAGATGACACTTGGTAAAGGGTAACACACAGCAGAGCTCAGTACGCAGGCGGAGTAGCTCAGTAGGAAGATTCTTAAAGCAGAAGAAAGTCTCACTTCTGATTATAGCTTATTCCCAAAACACAAGACGACACATAGTAAACTGTAGAAAACTATGGGCAGTTGCCTAAAACCTGGTATATATTATTATGTGCTTTTTCCAAACATAGGACACAATGAAACAGTTTTGGAGAACAATTGTGTAAATACATTTGTTCAGGAATGACAAACACAAAGGAGATATTGCGAAAGACAGAAACATAGAAATATAGAATGTAACGGCATAGAGCCATTCGGCCAATCTAATCCATCCAAGAAGGGAAAAAAGGGGGTGGGAGAGAGACATGCAATAAAAGGCAACGATAAGGAGGCTCACGCTGAACGACACATGGGAGATGAGAGTAAATGGGTGGATAGCTGAGATATATGTTAACTTAAAAAAGTAACTTCACATTAAAATGCATGTAAGCATACCTAGTTGTTCAATAATGCTTGAGACGATCCCAAACTGTTTCAGTTCAACATCTTCAGGTAAAATAATAGAACATTCTTCAATGGCTGGCAGTTCCTGGAAAAAGGACAGACTAACATTTTAAAACAATTTATGGCTATAGAAAGAGCATCTTTTTTTTTTTTTTTATAAATAAAGACACTCAGAATTTAAAACTTGAAAAACAGGCAATACAGATCACTTTTAAAAAACAAAAAACAAATACGCAAGCAGTACATAGCAAGTAGCTACATATGAACTTATTATAATTAGGGATGCACCAAAATGAAAATTCTGGGCCGGAACCAAAAATTCAGCAGCTGTACCTCTGCCAAGAACCACTTCCTAGCTGGAACAGAGGACAAACAGCAGCACTTCTGCTCACAGTTGCTGTGGCTTGACTGGGGTCCTGGAACTGCTCCATCCTAGAGCCGAATGGGGGACTCGCTCTATCCACCCCCAGGCACTGGACAACGCTTACAAGGACTTTCCCCGTTGAATCCTCCACACTGAAACAAGCTAGAGTAGTGATTAGCCCTTTCCCCTCCCAGTAACCAGACGACTCCGTTCTGGGTAGGTATGCACCAACATTTTCATCTGAAAATGGGCCTATCCTGTTTTGGCTGAAAACAGGTGAAAGTTGCCACACAAAAAAAGTATTTTTTTAGTGAATAGTTTAACAGACATGATTGCATTAACAATTCAGATGATTATATATCACAATGGAAGATAGTAATGATAACATGAAAAGTCAAGAATACTAAACTTGGGATCGGGGGGGGAAACACAATGGGGCACAGGAGGGGGGGAGAAAAGAACACTATGTGGCAGAGGAGGGGGGGAGAAAAGAACACTATAGGGCAGAGGAGGGGAGGAGAAAAGAACACTATGGGACAAGGGATGGGGTGAAAGAACACTGGGACTGGGGAGGAAGGGGGGGGAAGAACACTACTGGTCTGGGGAGGAGGGAGGAAAGAACACTAAGAGGGACGGGAGAGGATGGCTAGCAGTCTCCTCCAGGAGCTTGTGGCAAACTACCAGACCACAGGGCATTTGTCACAATGCCGTTGGCCAAAAAACGAAATAAAAAAGGACTTTAAAATAGTTTTTTTCAATAATTTTATTAATATTAGATTTTTAAATTAATTTTATAGCAATAAAAGGGAGAAGGGGACCTTGTTGGCGACATCCAAGCTACTAACGAGTAGGCCGCCACAATTATTAATTAAATCTTTCTGGACTTCGATCCAAATGTACTTTGCTTCCTTTACTTTGTCTATTCAACTATCAGTTCTCACAATTTATTTTTATTTTAGCTACAGTAGCAGTGGTAGTTTGGAAAACCATACTGCAGGTGTGGAGTCAGTCCTCTCTGCACTACACTTGCCCAAATTCTGTTCCAGATAAGTTTCCAGTATCATGGCCAAATCCCCCATAAAAGACACTAAAATCACCAGAGTAACTACAGCCTAATGTAGTTGTTCTGGTGTCAACTGTATGTTGATGGAGGCTTTTTAATGTAAACACAGCCTTTTCAGAAAAAAGGCAGTGCTTACATTACTGCCTAGAAACCTCTCTAATGGCAGTCATTAAGACTCCCACTAGAGTTGCTTCATGGGTCAGTGCTGCACAATGCTGAGCGCTGCCAATCTCATTGATTTAATGCATCTCTATGAGTGGATGCTGATGGGCGAGAGTGGCATTTTGCTCATGTGCAATAGCCTGACAATGGATGCTTAAGGAGAAAAGGCTGGGTTGAGGACAGGGTATGGAGAGACTAAGGGAAAAGGCATGCTGGTGTGCCTTTTCCCTTAGTCTCCTCCCACCCCTAACGAGATGAGAGACACCATTGTTAATTTTTTGTTCTGTTGTCTCCTTCCCACCCACTCCTGTTTTAGTAAAGCAACTGTGGTGTTACCTTTTAAATTACTTTTTCATCCAAATCTATATTGCAACCATCTCTTTTCAGTCTCATCTTTTTGTTCCTGCTTAGTCAAAGCCATGGGGCTAAAACAATTGAAAATGAGAATGTTGTGCTTTCTATACTTTTATTTACCGGTTTATGCACAGTTGCAGATGCTTATTTTTAGAACTGTTTAATTATAAATCTTTATTGTGCACAGCTCTTCGTTATCAAAAGGTTATTGCAAAAGCTAAACAAAACAATACGGGGGAAAAAAAAAAGTCAAAAAAAAATAAAAGTTAAAAAACAAAAAATAAATCATCTAGCACAGAGGCCAAGTTGTTCCTGCATTTGTCCCTGCAGCTTGAACCTCCTCTTGTGATGTCACCCCACCCCCTTATTGCTGTCTGTTACTAACATGGTAGTGGAATATCTGCAGTCCAATTGCTTCTGAGTTTTTAAGCCAACAATGCTACACTAAAGCATTTAGTGGAGGAATTTGGCATACTTGACATGAATCAATTGATCCATTTTGTGCTGTCTAGAAGGATGTGATTGCGGTGTAATTGTGTCGAGAATATACCGTATCTTGTCACACACTTAACTTTGCATTGCTCGAATAAAACAGCATGAGTATTAAAGGGACACTATAGTCACCTGAACAACTTTAGCTTACTGAAGCAGTTTTGGTGTATAGAACATGCCCCTGCAGCCTCACTGCTCAATCCTCTGCCATTTAGGAGTTAAATCCCTTTGTTTATGAACCCTAGTCACACCTCCCTGCATGTGACTTGCACAGCCTTCCATAAACACTTCCTGTAAAGAGAGCCCTATTTAGGCTTTCTTTATTGCAAGTTCTGTTTAATTAAGATTTTCTTATCCCCTGCTATGTTAATAGCTTGCTAGACCCTGCAAGAGCCTCCTGTATGTGATTAAAGTTCAATTTAGAGATTGAGATACAATTATTTAAGGTAAATTACATCTGTTTGAAAGTGAAACCAGTTTTTTTTTCATGCAGGCTCTGTCAATCATAGCCAGGGGAGGTGTGGCTAGGGCTGCATAAACAGAAACAAAGTGATTTAACTCCTAAATGACAGTGAATTGAGCAGTGAAATTGCAGGGGAATGATCTATACACTAAAACTGCTTTATTTAGCTAAAGTAATTTAGGTGACTATAGTGTTCCTTTAATGCTGAGCTTGTATCCCTTTATGACTGTTTTCAAAGCAACTTCTAATGACTACTTTTCTATAATAATAAACAAAATAAAAACATGCCACTAAGCACACATCTTTTAAGACTGGTTCCTTTCAGTGCAGTGTAATATATATTACACTAAGGGTTTAGAGGAGGAGTTTACTCTGGTGCTAAATTTAGTGAAGGTATAGTCCTGGGTTGCAGCTATTTCTAGCTGCAGTCATAGTGATGTCGGTGCTACTCAAGTGTTTAACTCCCATTAATCTTAGGCATACCAGTGCTGACCTATTTAACCCTTTCAGTACATGAACACAAACAAAAACGCTCTAAAACAACCCATCCAGAATATATGATAGAGGCCAGGGGTTGGTCTTCAGACTTTGCAGCCCTTAAAAAAAAAAAAAGGATGCAGCACTGTCATGAAGCATAAAAACACAGGAACTGTTAGGAGTTTACTTTATATATACACTTCAATGAGTGTTGTTGAATTTTATGGTTTCTATGACAATTACTGAATAACCTTTTAATGTTTCCGTTGTACCAAGCATGGATTGTTTATCATAATACCTTGATAATAAAGAGAAAAAATAAAACACTTGATATAATTACGTAAGATCGCTGACCTGCTATTAAAGAAAGAGGAAGGAAAAAAAAACAAAGAAAAAAACAAGGATAAGTGGAAAATATTTCCTGATTTAGCCTCTAATGTTTTGTATATATGAACCGTAGCTTATTTCAAATATTTTTAAATGTTCTGTTTTAGCTCAAGCAGATCATTAATTGCACTAAACATTTTAATTGGATAATTAAAATAATAATGGCTTAATGATGTGCTCATTATTTTAATATCAATTGGCAAATGATGAGGTAAATAGTGCGATTCTGTTTTTTTTCTGTTTCTTTTAACCATGTTGTGCATGTCAGAGTTGACCACCAAAATAGACTACAAGTGAAGGTCCGTCCACCTTTGTCAAGTTTTCATGGACAACTTTTTTGTTTTTGCAAATAAATACTGCTCATGCAGTCATGAGTGAATTAGTAACCCAGCAGCAAACAGAAATAATGTTACTAGAGAAGAACAATTAAATATATGGGACTCCTCCAGTCACTGACTTTTTATGACAGCATGTCAATTTTACACACTGTCCTGTAACAACATATAGATACCACCAAACTTTATATGGAACCTTTAGGTGTCAATGAAATCATAACCAAATCATGGTTAAATGAGTCACTTATGGCTCCATGTTTTCCTAGAAAGTTTTATCACATGCACTTGCTTTAATCATTTTTTTTTCCCCTTTGGACAATTGATTTTTTTACCTTCAGACCATCCCCTACATTAAAAGACCTCTAAAGTCATCAAGGCCACTTCATCAATGAAGTAGCCTAGGGGAAGTGGTCCTGTCAATATACCCAATCAAGGTAAATTATTACCATTTTAGAGAAACCGCAATGTTTACCTTGAAGGGTTGAACACTGCCACTGGAGGTGCTACTGCTGAAACGACCAAATAAAACTTGGTCGAGTGAATTTGCGGCCCCAATAGGAAAGCATTGATTCAATGTTTTCTTATAAGAAAACTCAAATCAATACTTGCCGCATATGCACATCAAGTTCCCGGTTCTCTCATGAGCACCTCTTGGCTCATGAGAGCAAAAAAAGAAGTGGATGGAGACAGTGAGCAGCTCTTGGCAAGCTATAATGGTTATGGCGCTTGGAGTTTTCCTTCAAGAGGTAATATCCTGGTAGCAGCACCCAGCAGACCTCAGGTAAGAAGTTAAACTGAGGAAAAATGGTTTGACTTCTTACATTGCTAACACCATAGCTACAACAAACTGTAGTTGTTATGGTCTTTGAAGTCTTCCTTTAACCCCTTAAGGACTGGGTGCATACTATACTGTCCTTTGGGACCCGGTCCTAAACGCTGGTGGGCGTTTACGCCATCCTTCCCACTTACCCGATCGCCGCCAATCATGAAGGGGGGTGGGGGGGTGGACTTGCCTGGCATCTTAGGCGGTTTCATTGCGGCTGATCCAGCCCTCCCAGGCCATGTGATTGCGATGATGTTACAATCACATGGGCAGAATAGCGGTCCAAAGAAGTGCTTAGGGGTTAAAAAAAAAAAAAAGCCATACTGACAACCCCAATACTTCACCATACAGATTTTTAAAAAAATGCATATTGCAAGATGGGAATATACAAGTCTATCATTACAATTTAGCATAGTGTGTAGATTACATATACAATTATACAGGACATGTGTCATACCTTAGGAGTTGACAATTGTTTTCAAAGTTCAATGGCCAGAAAAACATATTCAAGCGCCAACAATTATTTGTCTTGCAAGTAGAGGAAAGAGGAAAAAATTGTTCTGATGTTAGAAGCTATGGCTTGTGTGCACCTGCGATTTGTCAAGCTATGTCATCCCTCAACAGAACTTAAGAATTTTTTCCATTTCATGCACTAGTGTTCTAAGAGGCTTGGCGAAATAGTACCACTTGGCATTCCATTTTCTGCTGCATTTTATACACATTTTCAAAACGTATTTGGCTGCTTCAGAAAATGAATGCAGAGAATTTATTAAATTATCCAGACGGAAAAATTTATTAAAATACATAAAAACATATAGCACATGTTATTTGGATATTAAATTGCTTGACATATCCTAAACAGATTTATGACCACATATAGCTATAAGTAACAAGATACAGTTTCAGCTTGGCTACTTCCCATATACTAAATGGATGTAATTAAAAAGTCATACTTCAAGCACCATAACAACCCCAGTTTGCTGAAGTAGCTATGGGGAAAAGAGTGCCCACCAGTGTAACTAGTCAAATTATTTAAGAAGTCCAAGGCCATCTTCAAGGACTTGGTAGGCTGTAGGTAACACAATGTGTAAGTTTCACAATATTAAAGGGACATTCAAGGCACCAAATGTGACAAGAGCAATCTCGCCACATTGCACTGGAGAAGCCTGGTTGCTCGCCTGTTACCTTTGAATTATGGCCCCATGTTAAAAGACTTTGTTTCCCTTGCAGAAAAGACTTATTCGTGCTTTTCTGCCCGGTATTCGGTAGATCCAATCTACCGAACTAACACAGGAATGACTGGACCACCTGGGAGCTGGAGTTTATTTCGGCAATTAGCCTCCCAGAAGATGCGGTTAACCGCAGCTTAATTGACGAATACTGGGTGGCCGCCATTCGTATACCGAACACGAGGTCGCGGCCTATTTTAAACACGCGAACGCACAGCGGTGTTCGACGCCCAACTCATGGAACTGAAAACGGATGCATTTTGGCACGAACACCGCTGAAGCCGTCGACCTCCCTTCTTGTTCGGTAGAAGTGCACGAATGGCCTGTATTCGGTAGTTGTACCTGACTACACCATACCCCAGATAGGAATCCCGTGGAGCTCATTCGTATGAGAACTGACTTTGTGAACACTTTGGCTCCATGGCGATTAAACTGTATTCGTGTGGTCTGAGCGCTGTAACGAAATCCCTTATTAAAACAGACCATGTGAACCAGCCTGTTCGGTTATTTGGATGGTTATAGAGTGATTTGGTGCAAATAGCGAGAAAAACGAATGAACTACCGAACCACCCGACCTCCCACCGAGGTCGTGTGGTGCCTATTAACCACCCAGACTGATGCGGTTAACCACAGACTAATTGGGGAATAGCTGGTGGTCCGCTTTCATTTAGCGAACACGTGGCAATCGCCATTTTGGATTGTCGAACGCTCAGCGGTAAATGGCGAGGATTCCCTGGAACTAATTTCGCTCCTTATTTTGTCGAACACCGCGGCTACCTCTTCAAATCCTCGTTCGTACGGTGGAAACACACACGAATGACGGAGATGCTGCTTCATTCGTGCGCTGGATGTATGTGAAAGTAACCGACCCCAGATAGCTACAGTATGGAACTTGTAGTCGGCTACAATCACACGAACGGCCGGCAAAAGCCAAACTTCAGTCAACGTTTCTGAGAACTGTGTTCGTGGGATCTGAGCGCTATTCACCTAGAATATGCACTCAGATCCAAGCTATCTGGGGATATGTGAGACTTAAAGTTTATGTTATGTAAAATGAAAGTTATAGATTTTTATACGGTTTTGCTAAAATAAGAAAAGCCATGTTTCTTTCTACCTGGAGATAATTAAGACTCTTTTTACTCACTTAAGTTAATTATCTCCAGGGTGGAAAAGAGGGAGTGATTTAGGTAAAAGGGGAGTGCTTATGCTATAGTCACTGTGATTGGCTACTGTGATACTTTTGTCCCAGTCTTGTCACGATTCGGGGAACCCAACACGCTGGCACACACACACACACACAAAAGGTGCCGTACCGGACCTTAGAGTGGCCGGGCTAAGCACACACAGAATAGTCAGGATATTTAGACCTCCCACTGTGATTGAGGCACTGTGCCTTTAACGCCGGGTCAGGTGACTGACCCCGGCGTGTATAAACCTGGGCGGTCTCCCAGCGTGCAGCGTCATGCATGCTGCCGCTGGGGGACGTGGAGGGAACGGCGGGCGGCATCCGAGGCTGGAAGGATGCCGCTCGCCGTACCCACGAGGCGGAGGGGACCGCGGACGGCTGGAGGGTGAGTACTGCGAGCGGAGTGCAGCCTCCCCTCGCAGCCGCCCGCGGGAGCCTGACATTACCCCCCCCTCGAAGACCGCCCAGGGGGCGGGAAGCGGAAGGCTTCAAAGGAAAGCGGGCATGAAAGGAGCGGACCAAAGAGGGAGCGTGCACATCGGAGCTTGAAACCCAGGACCGCTCCTCAGGGCCGTACCCCTTCCAGTCCACCAAATATTGCAGCCGACCCCTAGAAACACAAGAGTCGAGAAGGGCAGCCACCTCGTACACGTCGTCAGAGACAGCTCGAAGGGAAACGGGCCGCCCGAGGGGACGAGAGAACCGGTTACACAGCAAGGGCTTCAAAAGCGATACGTGAAACGTGTTCGGGACATGCATGGAAGGAGGCAGATCAAGGGAGTAGGAAACGGGGTTAACCCTACGTAACACCTTTAAGGGACCAAGAAACCTGGGGGCAAATTTCATCGAGGGAACCTTGAGACGGAGGTTCCGGGAGGACAACCATACCCTATCACCCGGAAGATAAGAAGGGGCCGCAACCCTACGGCGATCAGCAAACTTCTTCTGAGCAGCTGCTGAACGAGACAGCGCAACATGGACCTGATCCCACGTCTTCCGCAAAGAGGCGAGGTGCTGGTCCAAGGCGGGCATTCCCTTGTCGGAGAACGCACCGGGAAGGACAGAAGGACGAAACCCATAAGCAACCTCAAAAGGACTTAAGCCAGTAGACGAATGAGACACCGTATTCCTGGCAAATTCAGCCCACGGAAGAAGGCGAGACCAGTCATCCTGGTGCGCATTAGTGAAGCAGCGCAAATACAATTCCACAGACTGATTAGCACGTTCGGCCGCACCATTAGATTGCGGGTGATAGGAGGAAGAGAACGACAAGGAGACCCCCATCTCAGCACAAAAGCCCCTCCAGAACCGAGAGACAAATTGAGGGCCCCTGTCAGATACGATATCCTGGGGTACCCCATGCAATCGGAACACTTCTTTGGCAAACACCTGAGCTAACTGAACCGCAGAAGGCAGTTTCTTAAGCGGAATGAAGTGCGCCATTTTAGAGAACCTATCCGTCACAGTCAGTATCACCGTCTGACCATCAGAAAGAGGCAGGTCTACAATGAAATCCATGGATAAGTGGGTCCATGGTTTCTTGGGTATAGATAGAGGCATCAGAAAACCCTGGGGTCTCACATTAAGGGACTTACATTGCGTGCAGACCTGACAAGCCTGAACAAAATCCACTACGTCTCGCTTGAGTGAAGGCCACCAGAACTGTTGAAGGAGGCCCTTGTAGGTTTTGGTAACCCCCGGATGACCAGCAGTTTTGGCTGTGTGAAATAAAGTTAACAACTTTTTTCTGTCATTAGCTTCAACGTATAGTTTACCAACCGGCGTCTCAGGGGGTGCCTGGGTTTGTTATGTCTTAATACTATTAAGGAAAGGTGAAGAAACAACCAAACGGGTAGCAGCTATTATCTGAGACGCAGGTACAATAGGTTCAGGAGTCGGGTTAACAAATTCTACTGGTTCATGCTGCCGAGAGATAGCGTCAGCTTTGACATTACGGCAACCAGGTCTATAGGTGATAACATATTGGAAGCGTGAGAGAAATAGAGACCATCTAGCCTGCTGGGCAGATAACCTTCTAGCATCAGCAATATAGGATAGATTCTTATGATCTGTTATAACCATAATTTTGTGTCTAGAACCCTCTAATAAGTACCTCCATTCCTTGAAAGCTAACACAATAGCTAATAGTTCCCAACATTGTAATTCTTCTCTGAATCAGACAACCTTTTAGAAAAATAACAACAGGGATGGAGGGGTTTGTCATAAGACAACCTCTGTGACAGTACGGCTCCCACACCTGACTCCGAGGCGTCTACTTCCATAACAAAAGGAAGAGAAGGATCAGGGTGGTGCAGCACTGGAGCAGAGGCAAATGCCTTCTTGAGGGTTTCGAAGGCCTTAAGGGCTTCAGGAGTCCAAACCCTAGGGTGTAGACCTTTTTTTGTCAACTTCGTTATGGGAGATATGAGTGGTGAAAAGTTTTTTATAAATTTCCTATAATAGTTGGCAAATCCTATAAAACGCTGGATAGCCTTTAGTCCTTGGGGAAGTGGCCAGGACATTATAGCTTCCAATTTAGCAGGATCCATACTGAAACCCTGTTCAGTAATGATATATCCTAGGAATTGCACAGAGGTCTGATCGAATAAACATTTTTCTAACTTACAGTAGAGTCCGCTCTGCAATAGCCTTTTGAGCACCATCCTAACATGGTTATGGTGTGACTTCAAATCAGGAGAATACACAAGTATGTCGTCAAGGTACACTACAGCACAGACATGCAAAAGATCCCTAAGGACATCATTTATGAGGTCCTGAAACACGGCAGGAGCATTACACAATCCAAAAGGCATGACCAGATATTCGTAATGCCCACTGCGTGTGTTGAACGCTGTCTTCCACTCGTCATTCTCCTTTATACGGACAAGGTTATAAGCCCCCTGAGGTCTAATTTGGTGAAGAATTTAGAACCTTTAACACGATCAAACAACTCAGTGATGAGGGGGATAGGGTAGGCGTTTTTAACCGTTATATTGTTCAGACCCCTGTAGTCTATACATGGCCTCAAATCGCCCTCCTTCTTAGCCACAAAAAAGAAACCAGCACCAGCAGGAGAGGAGGACCTTCTAATAAAACCTTTTCTTAGGGATTCCTGTATGTACTCCTCCATGATCTGGTTCTCTTTTTCAGAAAGAGGGTAGACCTTTCCCCTAGGAGGCATAGTGCCCGGTAAGAGGTTTATGGCACAATCATACTCACGATGTGGAGGTAGCTTATCTGCCTCCCTCTTTTCAAAAACCAAGGCAAGGTCTGCATAAACAGAGGGAACAGAAACCGAGAGTGGTTTAGCCGTGGGCACGTTAAGTAAACAGACAGGACGCACATGAGCCATACAGTCTCGCTGACAAGATTCCCCCCAGGAGAGTATGTCTAAACAACCCCAATCAAGAACAGGGTTGTGTTTAACTAACCAGGGAAAACCTAGAACGATGGAGGCTGTTGGGGAGTCAATTATTTGGAAGGTTAACTTCTCCTTGTGCAAAACACCCACAGACATAACTATTTCCTGGGTTTCATGGGTCACCAGAGGCTTCTCCAGTGGTCTACCATCTATGGCCTCAACGGCCAAGGGTGTCTCCTTTCGGATCAAATTCAGGGCTGTGGTTTTGGCAAAGGTCTCATCCATAAGGTTGTCTGCCGCACCCGAATCGATCAGGGCTTTGGTTGTTATAGTGGTTTTATTGACCAAAAGAGAAACCGTAATAAACGGTCTGGAGATGGACATAAGAGGGGACAAAGTCATAACACCCGAGGCCGACCCCTCTCTAGGCCTTAGGTGCTGCAGTTTCCCTGTACTTTAGGGCAGGCTTTACAGTGATGCCCCCTCTTCCCACAATAAAGGCATAACCCTTCCCTTCTACGGTACGCTCTTTCGGCCTCAGTTAACCCCGTAGCACCCAACTGCATGGGTTCAGGGGATGGTTGCACAGGAGCGGGTAACGCTAGCAGGGAAGTACTGGGTAGAGCAGGTAACACCTGTGTATCCAACCGTCTTTGGCTACGCCTCTCTCTAATACGGTTATCTATAAGAATCACATAGTCTATAACATCATCTAGAAGAGCAGGTAATTCCCTGGATGCTATTTCATCCAGTATATACGCGGCCAGACCCTCCTGAAAGGCTGTTACGAGGGCGTCATTATTCCAAACCACTTCAGCTGCTAGAGTACGAAATTCGATAGTGTAATCTGCTACAGATCTGTTACCCTGTCGGACCCTAAGCAGAGCCTTGCCAGCAGAAGCAACCCTACCGGGTTGATCAAACGTGAGTCTGAAAGCTGTCAGAAAATCTGCAAAGGACATAGGAGACGTATTTTCCCAAATGGGGTTGGCCCATGCTAAAGCTCTCCCGGACAAGTGGTTTATCAAAAAGGCAATTTTAGATCTGTCAGTGGGATAGGAGCGTGGATTCATCACCAAATGGATGTCGTACCGGACCTTAGAGTGGCCGGGCTAAGCACACACAGAATAGTCAGGAGACAAGCCGAGTAAAGGGGAACCAGAAGACAGAATAACGTGAAACGAGCCGAGGTCAAAGGGTAGGAGAAAGTCACAGAGTCAGATAAACAAGCCAGAGAGTACGTAACCAGAAGCACAAGGTAAGTAGCAATACTAGCAAGCAAAGACCACAACAGGGCAGGGAGGAACAGGAAAGGTAAGTATTTAAACCATCAGGTTAATTCTGATTGAATAATTTCCAATCAGAATTAACAATCACACGTGGGAGATATTTAGACCTCCCACTGTGATTGAGGCACTGTGCCTTTAACGCCGGGTCAGGTGACTGACCCCGGCGTGTATAAACCTGGGCGGTCTCCCAGCGTGCAGCGTCATGCATGCTGCTGCCGCTGGGGGACGTGGAGGGAACGGCGGGCGGCATCCGAGGCTGGAAGGATGCCGCTCGCCGTACCCACGAGGCGGAGGGGACCGCGGACGGCTGGAGGGTGAGTACTGCGAGCGGAGTGCAGCCTCCCTTCGCAGCCGCCCGCGGGAGCCTGACAAGTCTTCCATCTGGTCCCCTAGGGGAGTGTCCACCAGGTGGGAGACCTGCATAAATACCGGGCGGGTAGCCCACAGTAAATCAGATCGTTTTACCCCTTCATGAAGTCTCGACTCATGTTTGGGGGATTGGGAGTTATAATCACTTCGTATAAGCTGGATTTCGGGAGAAGCTGCAAGGATCATTGCTGCACGAATAGAAGGATCCTTTACAAGCGCCATTCGCTTAATAATGTGCGCTCAGACCTGAGCTATCTGGGGATATGTTAAATGTATATATGTATTGTGATCTTTCTAACATGGGGGATTTTAACAGTAATTCTTGTATTGGTATCCCCACGTGCATAATGGCGATTTGCCTTTGTCCTGAGAGATAATTGAATTACTTCTCAATTATCTCCAGGGCAGAGAGGAGGAAGCCAAGATGCATTGTGGGAATATAATGTGACTGTGTGTCCTAGATGGATGCTTGTCTGTTCTTTGTTACAGTCTCCAATTTGGTCCCCTAGGGGAGTGTGCACCAGGTGTGAGACCTGCATAAATACTGGGCTGGTAGCCCTCATTAAAGAGACCACTGCTTGACCCACAACACGGAGCCTTGTCTCGTCTTTGGGGGGGGGGGGGATTTACTGAATGCTGATAGAGACTGATTGCTAGGAGTGGAAGCCGCATGGGTGCTTTTCCTATTTGTCTGCTAGCAGCTATTCGTATGGTTCCAGTTTGGGAGTTTGGAGTGCTATATTGTATGCAGTTCGGGAGATTGGAGCATTCCCTTACATGCGGTTCGGGAGTTTGGTGTTCTACAGAAGCTGTGCCTGCATCTCTGGAAGGGGAAGATCGCCTAAACGGTTTTAACCCCTTGTGTGCTGAAACGGTCCGTTACACCAAACATTAATGCATTTAATAGGTTTTGATCTTATGATCAAATCTTCATATTTTTGCAGAATGTTGCACTCAAATATATCACACAGTCTTAATTTACGATCTGGCTGCAGACAGAGAAATTTCCAAAAAGGAGTGATATCCCATTTCATGTCTTTTTGGGTGTCCTCTCCTCCTATTTTAGGTTGTTTTGTTCTTCGGATCACTAGTGGCAGAGGTGTGTTTACAGATTTGATAATGACATCTTTTATCCCCACATATAAAGGACCACTCTACACAACAGGCACGTGTGCGTGCACATAACCATATACACGGGATTACTAAGTGAGAGGCTTCTGATCTGTTATTTTCCTGTGAAGAGACTGAAAGGCTATTCTGGGAAAATAGGGGAGGGCTTACAAAAAAAAAAAAATGTACGCATGCATTCATTGGGAGCAGATCTACAAAACTGTGGTTTATATGGGGGGAGTGGGGTAAGGGGTTGGACTTTTGGAGTGGCTAATGAAAATTAAATGTTTTTTTGCAGAATGTGGCACCAAAAGCCTGCCTCATGTGCAAAGACAAAGATTTGAGCATGCAAAAACACAACCTAGACACTATAGTTAACCAGAAGGTTTCTTCTCAATTAAATGGTCCCTGTCCTCTTAACTCTGCAACCTTTACATTGTAGAGTAAAGAGCACCTCTAGCCACTGTCGGTATAACAGCCACTAAAGGCAGATCTGCGCCAGTGGCTGGGTAAAATGGTCACGTAACACAGAAGCCCCATAGCAAAGCAGTGAGTCAAAGCTTTCCTATAGGGAAGTTTGAATGCATGCTCACCATGCTTTAAGTCCCCAAAGTTCCTCTATGAGGAGCAATGGCCTGGACATCGGCAGAGGCAGCTATGCCTCCTCAATACATGTTTTTGTTCCTGACCCTATAGTTTTCCTTTAAATATGGCATTCCCACAAGTGTCCGAATGAAATAGCAAAACTAAAATAATGGCAGAATTTTGTCCGAAATCAAATGCACAAGCAGACAAAAAAAAAAAATTTGTGCTCAGAGTGTCCCTTTAAACTGATTTACCTACCAGAGTGAAAGCTGATCATTTTAATGATGACAGATTCACGTTAACAGTAAATAAAATTATAAAAAGTCTAGATTGCAAGTTAAGTAAATTGGATTATCTAAAACACTAAAGTATCCAACACAATGAACACACAATAAACCAGCTTATGATATCCAAACATACACAGACTCACATCTAGAAGAATTTCATCCTTTGTCTTCAAGGGGATCTCATTCATTCCATTTGGCTCATCTCCTTCGTCTACTTTAAGTATTACTGACAACAAGGATGAGGAAGAAGAGGAAGATGATGAATCTGAGTCCGTATCACTGCAATTAAATAATGTTTTATTTACATAAAAAATAAAAAAAAGTTCACAAGCTTTTAACCATCTAAGGACTAAGCAATTGTCTAACTTCATAAAAAAACATTGGCTCATAAAATTTCTTGCTCGGCCCACAACCTAGGTATCCTCTCCCTCTAACGCCTTGGGACTGGTGTAACCTACCTTTTTTGCCATTGTGCAACACCGACCAGGTCTACTTTCACAGCGCCGCCATCTTAGCATTTCTGAGCTGACAAATCCGATCTTCCTAGCGAGCGCACATGAAATCATGCACATGCCCAGTGAAATCTGGTGGTTTCCTTAGACCTCTGTTGACTCATTATTGCAAAAGTCAATGCTGGTGATCCATGACATACTGCTGCCAGAGGTTATGTGATGTTGGAGGGAGGAGAATATTGACCAAGATAGCCAATGATAAACCAGACAAAGGACTTGGTACTTGATTAAATTCCCTACTTTTCCTTATGTAGAACTTTTTTTTTTTTTTTTTTATGATGATGATGCTTATTTTCAAACACCACAAATAAAAAACACATAGGACAGCTGAAGGGTTGAAAATGCTAAAGACAAAATAAATAAACTAAATCCAAACAAGTTACAAAGCCACTTTAACTCTGAGTCCTTTAAGAGTTAAAAACACTTATAGAATGTGACGGCAGACAAAAAAGCATTTTATTTTTTTATCAAAGCAGAGTGAGTTTAGTTTAGAAGTTCTTATTTTGTTATTTACAATGAATGAAATCAAGAACAAATTGCTTTTTGAACAAAATTTTGTCCATGCTCCTTATAATATTTCAACCAGCTCCTTGTAATATCTAAAATTAAACAGCTTCCCACATCTTCCACAACCCTCCCATGCCCCCTTCACCCTATGTCTATGAGGGGTCAGTTTGACCCCATATTAGTATAAGGGAGGTTAAATCCTCCTTTCAGCCCCTGCCTGTTGTGGCTACTAAACAGAGCAACTGGTGCTGCCCAGTCACTAATCAAAAAAAAAAGGAGACCTGGCACAGGTACCCCATGCCGGGAAACATAAGCCACTAATAAAGTGGATGGGAAACAGTGTCCCATGAGTGGGAGATATTAAAATAAAAGGAGGGGGACACAGTATTACAACAGAACCACCCATTGGCTGCAAGTGGGGGAACCAAATAAAAAAAGGGGGGGGGGGGTGGACCTACTGCTCTCCACAGTCCCCACCCATTAAAGGCAGCTCTTTATAAGGATGTGTGGGGTGTAATCCCTTCACCCCACACACTGGCAGCGGGTGCAAGCTCTAATAAATAAAGGGGGTGAAGCAATGGTCTGGTCAGCCCCCACCAATTGGAAGTGGTGGGAGCACTGAAAGGAGCACTATAGTGTCAGAAACAAACTTGTATTCTTGACACTGTAGTTCTAAAATCACTGTTTACTCACATTTTTCCTGCACCATGCGGATCTCCTCACATATGGCTGTGCCCTGACCCGCTTTCTTTGTTGACAGGTGGGCGGGGAAGCCACCCTGGCCCATCAGCATCTCCTGACTGAGATGCATTGAATCAATACACCTCTATAAAGTTCAGCATCTCCATGCTCTACATGTCAGTGCTCTACACTGTGCAGCACTGACCCAGGAAGCACCTCTAGTGACTGTCCGAGAAGTAGCCACTAACTAGAGGTTTCCTAGGCTGTAATGTAAACACTGCCTTTTCCCAATAAACTAAATATCAGTAAAATAAACATTTGATATTAGCCATTAAATTATTTTTCCATCATCTTTTCTTCAGCACAAAAAATAAAAAAAAAAGAGCCAAATAAAAATCATAAGGTCGCATCACATTAAAAAAAAAAAAAAAAACCTTCTCCCCAGATAGCCAACCAGAGTGCTCTGATTCAAATGGTACAGCGTGGTAAAGCCTTTGTAAGCTCAGTCTGCATGGAGCCCCAGAGAGATGGCTGCTTGCGGTTTAATAGACATGCCCCTACTTGCGCCATAGCAGTTAGGGGCATGAGGGAGGACTTAACATCCCTTATTTACGAACACTAGTTTTTACTTCACACTAGTATCGGTGTCTGAAAGACAAAAATTAAGAAAAGGAAAGACTTTTTGTAATTTTGGTCTTTCAGTTTAGGAGATAGCTCCCTAAACCTTATGTAAGATTGCCATAAAGCATGCCAAAAAGGAACTACTAAAGAGCTTCCTAAATTGGTAAGCCTAAAGGGACACTATAGTCACCAGAACAACTATAGCTTAATGTATTTGTTCTGGTGAGTATAATCATTTCCTTCAAGATTTTTGCAAGTAACACTTTTTTCAGAGAAAATGCAGTGTTTACATTACAGCCTAGGGATACTTCCACTGGCCACTTCTCATATGGCTACAAGATGTGCTTCCTGGGGCAGGGCTGCACACTGTGCAGCACTGATATTCAGTGTCTCCACCCTCTGCATGGAGGGATGGTGGTTTTAACACTATATGGTCAGGAATACATGTTTTCGTTCCTGACCCTATAGGGTGCCAACTGATTTATCTGTTAAATGGCTGATAAGTGCAACAGCGGCATAAATTCGAATTTCATCCGAAATCAAATGCACAAGCAGATGAACCAAAAACAATGTTACAAAAATCTTGGCGGTGCCCAAGTCCATCAGAAACACATAATCGCCGTTAAAAGCAGCAATGTCTGGTAAATGAACTGCAAACAAGCAATCAAAAAATAATGCACAATAATTAAAGAAATCAAATCACGTCACATATTTAGCTGGATTGAACAAAATGGTCAAATTCAATTATGAGGCAATAGTAAATAGGTTACTTATTACACTTTTTAACTCAAAGGTTTATCAAGCTTAGATATTTAATATATAGTTGTAGGTACCAGCACATGCAAAACATAGAACAAAGTTAAGAATCAAAATTGTCTTGATAAAAAAACTTCACAAAATGTTATTTGTTTTTAAATAAAAGTATGGTGGTTTTGTTTTTTTGCAATTAAGAACTTTGAGAGATATACAATTTTGTTTTCTTTCAGTGCATATAAATACTAGGCACAAAGACAGAGATTAAGATTATTTTACTTTGTTTTTGGCTGGAGCGACCTTTGCTGACACGGTCCCCATCCCACAATTTAAAGAAAAATTAATTATGAAATGCAATCCAGCACCAAGGCCAAGTTCTCCTTGCAGTCCAATCCTCATTCAGTGACATTACTCCTCCCCTTATTAGAGGAAGTTAAAGCGGCACTGTCATGCCGAACTTACCTTTCCTCAATCTCTTCCTCTTCTCCCCCTCTCTCAGGATCTGTTATTCTTTTCTTCCTGTCTTCTTTAGTTTTCTTTAAAATCATAAGACAAAGTAGGGACTCTTTGCCTTATGGAGGATTCCTCCGCTTGACCAGCTCTGACCAGCGGAGTAGCAAAGTGTGCTTCATTTCCGCTGGTCAGAGCAATTTTCCCATGATCCCTAGCTTTCCTCAGTGTTCCCACAATGCTTCCTGTCACTTTACACTAAACTGCCGAATTGCGTTCTAACTGAATGACAACAGTCTGTTCGTTTCTGTTAGAACACAATTCGGCACTTTATTCGGATCAGAATTTCATTCTAATGAATGAAACTCTTATCCTATTCATTGCTGTGGCTGCATCTTGCAGCCGTTTAGTAGATAACTCCCTAATTCCCACGGTATCAGGGAGCTATCTACTAAAAGGCTGAAAGACCTAAATTGGTCTAACAGCCAAATTTACTAATACTAAGTAAAGATTACTTAGTATTAGTAACTTAAATGCCCCTACTCGCTATACCGCGAGTAGGGGCATGTGTAGTAAGCAGTGAGCAGCGTATAGCTGCTCACTGTAAAAAAACAAACAAAAAACTAATAACCCCCCCCCACTCCCCCCATGCCGGGGGGCCCCAAATAAAGATGGGGGGGAACCTGGCCCCTGGCCCCCACCCCTGAGCGGTGGGTGGGGCCCCAAAAAACAATAAGGGGGGGGACCTACTGTCCTCCCCCCCCTGGCCCCCACCCCTGAGCGGTGGGTGGGGGCCCCAATAAAACAATAAGGGGGGGACCTACTGTCCTCCCCCCCCTGGCCCCCACCCCTGAGCGGTGGGTGGGGGCCCCAATAAAATAATAAGGGGGGGGGACCTACTGTCCTCCCCCCCCTGGCCCCCACCCCTGAGCGGTGGGTGGGGGCCCCAATAAAACAATAAGGGGGGGGGGACCTACTGTCCTCCCCCCCCTGGCCCCCACCCCTGAGCGGTGGGTGG
>OW240917.1:103142390-103157046 GCA_933207985.1 Pelobates cultripes
TTTTGCATTTTTCACACACAAACAAATACTAACGCTAACTTTGGCCAGTGTTTGTGACCAAATGGCTACTAAAAGACTGGACATACCCCATTTGCAATACCTTGGGTTGTCTACTATTGCAAATGGTATGCCATTATGGGTGTAAATTTCATTCCCGGGCTACTATACAGTCTCAAAGGCAACGTAACCAATCTGGCGAATTTCAATTTAAAATGTAACGTGCTATATTTGACCCTGTAACTTCCCAAAACGCCATAAAACCTGTTCATAGGGGGTACTGTCTTACACGTGAGACTTTACTGAATACAAATATGTGTATTTTATTGCAGTAAGAGCAAACAGTATTATGACACTGACCGTTAAAATGTCATGTAGAACTAAAAAAAAAACAAAATAGTATTTTCTCCCATTTTTTTCATATTAAATTAGCTAAATATTTGATATTAAATGAAAGCCCTGTTTCCCCTGAATAAAATGATATATAATAAGGGTGGGTGCATTTACTATGAAAGAGGTGAATTACGGTTGGACAGACATGTAGCGCAAATACCAGGTTTTGTTTACATTTTGTTTTGTTCACAATGTATACATTTGGCTCCGTCCTTAATGGGATAAACTGTATTTTTCCTGAAAGAAATAAACATGTTATAATGTTTGGTCTTCTTACAGGTCTATATTTTTCTTCCTTCTCAATTGGCATCATCTCTGTAGTTTTCTAAAAAAAAAAAAACTTTAATAGAAAGTTAACATCACACAATTAGAATATGTCATTCAAGAGTGGCTGTATCTGTTCTAACTTTTTAACAGATTCTTTGTTAGCCATCTCCACTAATTTACTTAATTATGCCTTGAGACAATGCAGTTTTTCAACAAGGACGGTTCAGGACCGTCACCGATCGGCAATGCAAAAATGCCGATGACGATCCTGAACCGTCTTCGGTCCTGAAGGGGTTAAGGTGAAAGATTGCATTTTGCTCACATTTTTGTTTACAATGTTTTAGATGACCACTTGTAAATCCAGATGGTAATGCTGAGACAAGGATGATAATCAAACCACTAGTGATTTGCATAATGTAACACTGCACACTTTCTGTGCTAAGTATCTTTTAATTTTCGGAAGCCAAGGGCCTAATGACAAATTATTAAAAATCCTCATGGGCTCAAACACAAACCCACTCCATCTATACAATTTTTTTATAAATTTTCAATAAACGTGCACAAACATCTTCACTCAGATCCCCACTCCAAACAGTAAACTGTGTTTCTCCCTTGCGTGGTCTCTTCAATACACTATGTAAGTGAACATCAAATTAACTGCTGCTGGTGTGAAAATACACCAGGTGTCATGGTGGGCAGAGGTCAGAGGCTTAATAGCTCAAAGTAAGCACGGCCAGGGTTAAAGGAACAGTGTGGTGGAAGCAGTGCTGGTGGCACAGGTAACTGAGTGTGATGGGAGTGAAATCTAATGGTTGAAGTGATACTGAGCCTATGAGGGTAATGAAAGGTTACGGATAGGGTGCCGTGCGGCCAGAACAGCTCACACAAGCAAAGAGCAGCTGCACTGGCCGCACGGAGGTAAAGTGGTGGCAGAGCTAAGCAAAAGCGGGGCGGGGCCAAACCGGCAGCAGGGGCGGGGCTTAATATGTTAGGAGGTGCAGCAAGATGGAATGTCTGCTTCTCCACAGGCTTCAGAGAAGGACTTCAGGGAATCCAGTCCTCCTCCAGCCCACTGTCTGTAAGTAAGAGTATGTGTCTGTGTGTGTGTCTGTGTGACTGTGTGTGTGTAAAACTGTCTGCCTGTAACTGTGTGTGTAACTGTCTGCCTGTAACTGTGTGTGTGTGTGTGTGTGTGTTTGTATGAGACTGTCTGTGTGTAACTGTCTGCCTGTAACTTTGTGTGTGTATATGTGTGTGTGTAACTGTCTGCCTGTAACTGTGTGTGTGTGTGTGTCTGTGTATAATGTCTGCCTGTAACTTTGTGTGTGTATGTGTGTGTGTGTGTGTAACTGTATGCCTGTAACTGTGTGTGTGTGTGTGTGTGTGTGTATGTGTGTGTGTGAGACTGTCTGCCTGTAACTGTGTGTGTAACTGTCTGGCTATGACTGTGTGTGACTACCTGTAACTGACCGTGTGTGAATATCTTCTGTGACTGTGTGCATGTGACTGTCTGCTGTTGTCGTGTGTGTGTGTCAATGTATATGTGACTGTCTGCCTGTAACTGTGTGCATGACTGTCTGTGACTGTATGTGTGACTGTCTGCATGTGACTGTGTGCCTGTAACTGTGTGTGTGTGTCTGCCTGTATGTGTGTGTGTAACTCTCTGCCTGTGACTGTGTGTGTGTGTGAGTGACTTTATATGTGACTGTCTGTCTGTAACTGTGTGCATGACTGTCTGTGACTGTCTGCATGTGACTGTGTGCCTGTAACTGTGTGTGTGTGTGTCTGCCTGTAAGTGTGTGTGTAACTCTCTGCCTGTGACTGTGTGTGTGAATGACTGTATATGTGACTGTCTGTTTGTAACAGGGAATCCAGTCCTCCTCAATCCCACTATCTGTAAGTAAGAGTGTGTGACTGTGACAGTCTGTCTATGTGTGTGTGTGTGTGTGTGTGTGTGTGACTGTGTGTGTGTGTATAAAACTTTCTGTCTGTAACTGTGTGTGTATGTGCAGGGCCGCCATCAGGGGGTGACAACCATGCGTGCGTGACTGTCTGGCTATGACTGTGTGTGACTACCTGTAACTGACTGTGTGTGTAACTGTCTGCCTATAACTGTGTGTGTGACTGCATGTGACTATGAATGTGTGACTGTCTGCCTGTGACTGTTTGATGTTGCCTGTAACCGTGTGTGACTGTCTGTGACTGTGTGCATGTGACTGTCTGCTGCTGTCGTGTGTGTGTGTAAATGTATATGTGACTGCTCCCGTCGTGTGTGTGTGTCAATGTATATGTGACTGCCTGTAACTGTTTTCATGACTGTCTGTGACTGCATGTGTGACTGTGTGCGTGTGACTGTCTGCCTGTAACTGTGTGTGACTGTATGCCTGTAACTGAGTGTGTGACTGTCTGTCTGTAACTCAGTGTGTGACTGTGTGCCTGTAAATGTGTGTGTGGGGCTACAGGGATTTTGTAGAAGGGGGCAGGGGTTTTGTATTGGGTTTTTATAAGGGGGGATAAGCAGGTGATTTGTGGAAGGGGGTTGCGGAGGTTTTGTAGACGGGGCGGGGCAGGACAAGGGTTTTGTGGGAGGGGCTGACAGCGGTTTTGCAAAGTTTACAAATTGTAAAAATAAAATAAAACATTTAACATTTTTTTACAGGTTTTATTTGGGGGGTGCCAAGCACAGGATCTGCCCCTGGTGCCAAATGCTCTAGGTACGCCCCTGCCAAAAACCAACCCTAACTGGTCACATCTTACACAATGTTACAGTATAGCTGGAGGGAAGAGATCAAAGGGAAAGACTTGTGTAAAGACAGAACTCTCCAGAAAAAGGGGGCTGGATATGTTTCTTCTGTCAGTGCTGCACTGTGCGTAGCACTGACAGTCAGTGTCTCCACCCTCTGCGTGGAGGCACTAACATTCTACACAGAGATGCATTGATTCAATACTCTATGATTGATTCATCATATATTCAGTCTTTATGAGGAGACGCTGATTGGTGCAGCACAATGTTTTGCCGTCCATGAACAATTGCTTAGCAATGCTTTCCTATGAGATTGATTATGTCTACCACTAAGGCGGACCAGGCAGGGCCAACTGCTGCAAGAGCCAGCATGGCATGGGAAAAAAATTGAGTAAAAATGACTTTTCATGGAGATCGGCATGGGGTTGACTACCTAAACAGCCCCACCAGCACTTTAGTTTCAAAAATACGTGTTTGTATTTCTGACACTATAGTAGTGTTCTGTTTTCATTACACCGTATTTGTAAGTATTTATTATTAGAAATGTTTATTTTACAAATACGTATATGTATCCTTCAGTCAACATTATTTTTTATTCTTCTCACATTTGTACATTATCTAGAAAATATATTTGAAAAATAGCTGTGTTGTCCTATATATGACCCAGGGAGTAAGAAAGCAAGGACTTTCTTTACAACATAAATGTAACATGTTCTGCACAAATCTGTATACATTTATATCTATCCATCAACACTGGAATGTTGTTGTAGCAACATATTATTCTTTTTTCTGTTTTATTTGGAAGAAATACTTTATTTGAGATATGGCAATCAAATAAGGTCAGCAAAGGTCTTTTCTTCAGAGACACTTCTCAAGTCTTTACAAAACAAAACATGTAACAATTCTATATATACTGTGGAATTTTGCTAATATATTCGTTTTTGTTTTTGGCATTAACAACTAGAACAGATGTCTGTCTGGATCTAGTGCTTGAGAAATCATGATCATAACATGGTGTTCTTTGACATAAATAAATAACAAAACACCCCTTTCCCCCCTCCCCAAAAAAGGATTGGTATGACCTTTTCCATAACTCTCAATAGGGTAAGGGTATCTTCATAGTCAGATATAAGTTATGAATTGTTTTGAAGACACGCTTAGAAGATAAGTGGACTATCATTTTCAAAGTTTTTTTATTCGAGACAGTTAAAGTGCATACAATAACAGTACACAATACACATACAATAACAGTATTGTCTTCAGTCCTCCCAGCCTGCGCGGTCAGTAAGCTGGGAGGAAGTAACAGATAGATAGTCACTTTCTACCAGCACTCTCTGCTCGGAAGGGGCTCGGTATCAGCTCTCTGCAGCCTTCCCTCCTCCATGCCGCCACGATCTCAGTATGCATTCGCTCCATAAGACGCACAGACATTGCCCCTTACTTTTGAGGAGGAAAAAAGTGCGTCTTATGGAGCGAAAAATACGGTAAGTAGAATATTATAAAAAGAAAGGGGATAAAGAACACAAAGAAGGATCAGGAGGAACCAAGGTGGATTAGCGATGAAAGAACAGGAGCAGTTCGTGAAGAGGATGCAGGTATTTTTTTTTTTTTTTTCATTTGAGTTTTTAAATTATACAAAAAGATAACACAATCACATACAGCAAAATCATCATTGTAATTATAATTGTATTACAGGTACAAAAACCACATATGAGCAAGACAGTTAGGAATAACTATTGACCTGGCATACAAAGAAATATTTCTGTGGAGAAATGGAAATTATTTATAGTATGCAAATGCACTTCTAAACTGTTTCCAGAAACTAAACTGTTTTTTATGTAACAGATATTTTGTATAAAAACGAAGAGCCGACTACTCTAGGAACTACACAGACAATATGGAAGATCAAGGAAAAGATGGGAGCTAATGCTTGTTTCCAGGCTCTGGCAATTAATAGACGAGCCACATTTAAAATGGTGGAAATTAAAATCTTACAAGCTCAATCAAGCAGAATAGAATATAAATGTGGCTTAAATAAGGTTAATCAACCAAAAAGGTGGATCAAAACAACAAAATAAAATGTGCAATTGGCAGCCAATATTGTAACTGTGCTACTCCAAAAACTATTGCTATAAATATAGTGAAAAAGCACAACAATGATGTGTGCAAATAAAACTATTCAGTACAAAATAAAAAATACCAGCAGCAATCACACCATGTGACACATAAACGCAAACATCAATACCAAATAAACAGTGTTACGCTTGCAATTCTTTGTACATTAACTCCTCCTATAAATCTACAAATGATCATATAAAGACAAAATAGTGCAGACTAAAAAAATAAAATAACATACATATAGTGTCCTGGGGTCCAACTCACATTTACCAGAGCCCTGGTCACCTGGATGTAGGTATAAACGGCCATACTGGAGAGGTAGATCTCCCACACTGTTAAAAATCCACTATTGCACAATTGCTTATACCGTGAATCTTATAGGAGAGTCAAAGAGAACAGAAAAAAACACCAATGGTGCAGTAACAAATGTATTTTTTGTAACAATAATATAAAAACGCTTACTGAAAGTCTCAGTGGGCTTCTTGAATCAGTGCCCACTATCTTGCTTCATAAGTAGTCAAAAGGCTAATTACAATCACTTTCTTACAGGTTCCGGCCGCTGGCTCCCTTGATTTCGCTTGATTTGCTTGTGTGATGCATTTTGCCCCACCCGGGGCTTCTTCTGACGGAAACAACATTTGAGCAAGACATAGAAACATAGAATGTGATGGCAGATAAGAACCATTCGGCCCATCTAGTCTGCCCAATTTTCTAAATACTTTCATTAGTCCCTAGCCTTATCTTATAGTTAGGATAGCCTTATGCTTATCCCACACATGCTTAAACTCCTTTACTGTGTTAACCTCAACCACTTCAGCTGGAAGGCTATTCCATGCATCCACTACCCTCTCAGTAAAGTAATACTTCCTGATATTATTTTTAAACCTTTGTACCTCTAATTTAAGACTATGTCCTCTTGTTGTGGTAGTTTTTCTTCTTTTAAATATAGTCTCCTCCTTTACTGTGTTGATTCCCTTTATATATTTAAATGTTTCTATCATATCCCCCCTGTCTCGTCTTTCCTCCAAGCTATACATGTTAAGATCCTTTAACCTTTCCTGGTAAGTTTTATCCCGCAATCCATGAACCAGTTTAGTAGCCCTTCTCTGAACCCTCTCTAAGGTATCAATATCCTTCTGAAGATACGGTCTCCAGTACTGTGTACAATACTCCAAGTGAAGTCTCACCAGTGTTCTGTACAATGGTATGATCACTTCCCTCTTTCTACTGCTAATACATCTCCCTATACAACCAAGCATTCTGCTAGCATTTCCTGCTGCTCTATTACATTGTCTGCCTACCTTTAAGTCATCAGAAATAATCACCCCTAAATCCCTTTCCTTATATGTTGAGGTTAGGACTCTATCAAATATTCTGTACTCTTCCCTTGGGTTTTTACGTCCAAGATGCATTATCTTGCACTTATCCACATTAAATGTCAGTTGCCACAATTCTGACCATTTTTCTAGTTTACCTAAATCATTTGTCATTTGGCTTATCCCTCCTGGAACATCAACCCTGTTACATATCTTAGTATCATCAGCAAAAAGACATACCTTACCATCAAGACCTTCTGCAATATCACTAGTAAAAATATTAAAGAGAATGGGTCCAAGTACAGATCCCTGAGGTACCCCACTGGTGACAAGTCCAAGCTTCGAATATATTCCATTAACTACAACCCTCTGTTGCCTGTCACTCAGCCACTGCCTTACCCATTCAACAATATTGGAATCCAAACTTAAAGATTGCAGTTTATTGATAAGCCTTCTATGTGCAACAGTGTCAAAAGCCTTACTGAAATCTAGGTAAGCAATGTCTACTGCACCACCCTGATCTATAATTTTAGTTACCCAATCAAAAAAATCAATAAGATTAGTTTGGCATGATCTCCCTGAAGTAAACCCATGTTGTCTCTGATCTTGAAATCCATGTGTTTTTAGATGTTCATCAATCCTATCCTTTAACATGGTTTCCATCACTTTCCCCACTAGTGAAGTAAGGCTTACTGGCCTATAGTTGCCCGACAGTTAGGATTAAATAACCTGGAAGAAAGTAAAAATAAACTTGCTCTGCTTCAGTACTCCAGTCCCACCACTTGTTCACTTAAACCTAACTTACCCCCAGTCTACTTCTATTGCTCTAACTATCATTAAAATATTCAGTCGCTCTCTCCTTTGGCATATTTCCTTCATCTTACAAACATGCAACCATCACACCAATTCTAAAAAAGCACAAACTTGACCCTCGTTCCCAATCCTATCACCCCATTTCTCTACTACTTTTTCCCTTTAAAATCCTCAAGAGAGTTATGTACGCTAGATTGACCAACTTCCTTGAATCCAACTCTCTGCGTGAGATATAGTATCTCACAAAAGTGAGTACACCACTCACATTTTTGTAAATATGTTATATCTTTTCATGTGACAACACTGAAGAAATGACACTCTGCTGCAATATAAAGTAGTAAGTGTACAGTGTGTATAACAATGTAAATTTGCTGTCTCCTCAAAATAACAACACACAGCCATTAATGTCTAATCCGTTGGAAACAAAGTGGAAATGTCCAAACTGGGACTAAAAAAGTGTCAATATTTTGTGTGGCCACAATTATTTTCCAGCACTGCCTTAACCCTCATGGGCATGGAGTTCATCAGAGCTTCACAGGATGCCATTGGAGTCCTCTTCCACTCCTCCACGATGACATCACGGAGCTGGTGGATGTTAGAGACCTTGCGCTCCCCCACCTTCCATTTGAGGATGCCCCACAGGGTTTAGGTTTGGAGACATGCTTGGCCAGTCCAGCACCTTTACCTTCAGCTTCTTTAGCAAGGCAGTGGTCGTGTTGGAGGTGTGTTTGGGGTCGTTATCGTGTTGGAATATTGTCCTGTGCCCCAATCTCCGAAGGGAGGGGATCATGCTCTGCTTCAGTATGTCACAGTACATGTTGGCATTCATGGTTCTCTCAATGAACTGTAGCTCCCCAGTGCCGGCAGCACTCATACAGGCCCAGACCATGACACTCCCACCACCATGCTTAACTGTAGACAAGACACACTTGTCTTTATACTCCTCACCTGGTTGCCGCCACAAATGCTTGACACCATATGAACCAAATAAGTTTATCTTGGTCTCATTGGACCACAGGACATGGTTCCAGTAATCCATGTCCTTAGTCTGCTTGTCTTCAGCAAACTGTTTGCAGGCTTTCTTGTGCATCATCTTTAGAAGAGGCTTCCTTCTGGGACGACAGCCATGCAGACCAATTTGATGCAGTGTGCGGCGTATGGTCTGAGCACTGACAGGCTGACCCCCCACCCCTTCAACCTCTGCAGCAATACTGGCAGCACTCATACATCTATTTCCCAAAGACAACCTCTGGATATGACGCTGAGCACGTGCACTCAACTTCATTGGTCGATCATGGCGATGCCTGTTCTGAGTAGAACCTGTGTTCTGTGAACCGCTGTATAGTCTTGTCCACCGTGCTGCAGCTCAGTTTCAGGGTCTTGGCAATCTTCTTATAGCCTAGGCCATCTTTATGAAGAGCAACAATTCTTTTTTTTCAGATCCTCAGAGAGTTCTTTGCCACGAGGTGCTATGTTGAACTTCTAGTGACCAGTATGAGAGAGTGTGAGAGCGATAACACCAAATTTAACACACCTGCTCCCCATTCACACCTGATACCTTGTACCACTAACGAGTCACATAACATCAGAGAGGGTAAACGGCTAACTGGGCCCAATTTGGACATTTCCCCTTACGGGTATACTTAATTTTGTTGCCAACAGTATGGACATTAATGGCTGTGTGTTGAGTTATTTTGAGGGGACAGCAAATTAACACTGTTATACAGGCTGTACACTTACTGCTTTACATTGTAGCAGAGTTTCATTTCTTCAGTGTTGTCAAAGATATAATAAAAAATTTACAAAAATGTGAGGGGTGTACTCACTTTTGTAAGATACTGTACTTCAATCCAGATTCTGTTCTGGTCACTCTGGATTTACAGCAATTAACCATGAGTTATTTGCTGTAAATCCAGTGGTCACTACCAGTGGTGTATTTTGAATTTGTGCTGCCCTAGGCATGACTAAATCCGGGCACCCCCAACATCTAAATTTGCCCCCCCAGCCCCCCAATTCGTGTCAAGGCCATTTTTTTGACTGACAGACACATGCCCTCATTGATATATGCACTGATATACACTCACTGACAGATACACAGTCATTGGAACACACTGTTTAACCAACACACACTTTCACTGACAGACACACACTGACCGGCAAACACTCTCACATACACATAAAATGACATACACACACTGACACACACTCACAGACACACCCATTCTCACTCACAGAAACACACTGACAGCTACACTTACTCACAGTAAGGTGGACAGCCCTAGAACACGAGGCAAACAAGGCATTTGTCTGGGAGCTTGGGGTGGCATTTTTTGGCGCCTCCCCCCCAAAGTACCGCCCTAGGCAAATGCCTTGTTTGCCTTGTGGTAAATACATCCCTGGTCACTACTCTCCTAATTCTAATTCTCCTTGACCTTTCTTCTGCTTTCAACACTGTTAATCATCAAAAACTTCTTCTCTTTCTCCGTAACCTCGGACTAGGAGACTCTGCACTTTACTGGTTCTCCTTTTACCTCTCCCAACACTCTTAGTGTTTCTTTTTCTGGCTCTTCCTCTTCTCCGCAACTCTGCTCTGTTAGTGTCCCTAAAGTTCTGTCCTACTGTTCTCGATTTATACTGCCTCCCTTGGTAAACTCATTAGCTGTTTTGGCTTCCAATATAATTTCTATGTGGATGACATGCAAATCTATCTGTCCTCTTCTGATCTCTCACCATCTGTCTTGACTCATGTCTCTGACTGCCTCTCTGCTATTTCCAACTGGATGGCTGCTCATTTTCTAAAACTTAACCTGTCCAAAATAGAGCAAAGTGTACCTCCTTTAGGTGAATGAGCAGTGATGATATTTAGCTGGTTCATACCAGTTTGTGCGAACCTGTTATTAAAATTTAACAAGTTTGCCAAACCGGTTGCTAAGACAGCTGACTGAAGTGTCGGCCCTCCAGGAGAGGGCCCACCGGCTTGCCCTGTATGCCGCCAGGTGTGAGGCCCCTTCATGTAGTCTTCCAGAGCCAGGCGCAGAGCTGCAGACTATGGAGTATAGATCTTGCGATCTCTGGCCAGTCACAGTGTTGCCGCTGGTTACCACAGCAGCGTTGTTACCGGAGCTTGTGAGACCTCTACTCCATATTCTGCACCTCTTCGCCCAGTGGAGCTGCAGACTGGGAGGCTCTGGGAGACTACATAACCAGCCCACTGGACCACTGCGCCGATGTTCTTGTGTTTGTGTGCGTGAATGACTGTGGAGGATGGAGTCTTGGTCTCAGGCCGCACAATGTCTGGGGCCGACCCTGTGGAGTTGAAAACAGTCGAAACGGGTAACTAACATTTTTGAATCCCACTACTGGATATGAGCACCTTTTTATGTCCTCTTAAATAGTCATTTGCCTCTTTTGAGTGGTGCTCAGCTCATTTACATTTAGTGTTAGTATTTTAAGACCCATAATATCACACACAAATATTGTTTTGTAACTATAGGCAAAGTATGGTTAGACTTATCAGAATAAATCAAAGTGGATATGCATATATATGGCAAACTTTGCCAAGTTGATTAGTGTTGTGAGGGCACCAGAAATATTCAAAATAATAGAAAGCAAACCATGGAACAAAGTATTTACCTAAAACAAATATGCCATCACTGTACTATGTATTCACAAGAAAGATGGATCTGTAGTAAAATAATAGACCAATAACTAGAACTTCAGGGTAAGGACCTGAAGCTGCCAATGTAACAATTTATGGGGTACAGGCTCCATTATTCCTCTCCAGTATCTAGAGTAATGGAGGAGGAAATTGCATGGGGAGGATGAAGTTTAAATGTAAATACTGAAGGCATGATGATATGGCTAAGTTAGGTAAGACATATTCAATTTTATCATCTAAGAAAATATTAGCAGATGATTCAGATTAACCCCTTAAGGACCAAACTTCTGGAATAAAAGGCAATCATGACATGTCACACATGTCATGTGTCCTTAAGGGGTTAAGGGTAGGATTAAAGGGACACTATAGTCACCAGAACAACTATAGCTTAATGTAGTTGTTCTGGAGAGTATAGTCAGTCTCTGCAGGCTTTTTGCTGTAAACACTGAGATTTCAAAAGGCAGTGTTTATATTGCTCTCTAGGGACACCTCTAGTGGCCACGTCTTAAACAGACACTAGAGGTGCTTCCTGGGTCAGCACTGATCAGCACAGCACTGATGTTCAGCATCTCTGCATGGAGACGCTGAACTTTCTACATAGAGAAAATGCTGATAGACCAGGCCTGTGTTTGGCCCTGTTGCCGTCCTGCCTCCTTGATGATTTTAGACAATCCAATGCTTTTCCTATGAGAAAGCATTGGATAGGCAGAGATAATACATTTTGATGATGTTAGCCAATGAGGTGATTGGGGTGGGGCCAGCACTGGCAGACCCACGAGCTGCTGAAAATAAAGTAACATTTCTTACCATTTAAAGGACCACTATAGGCACCCAGACCACTTCAGCTTAATGAAGTGGTCTGGATGCCAGGTCCAGCTAGGGTTAACCCATTTTTTTTTATAAACATAGCAGTTTCAGAGAAACTATGTTTATTAATGGGTTAAGCCTTCCCCCTAATCCTCTAGTGGCTGTCTCATTGACAGCCACTAGAGGTGCTTGCGTTCTTCTCACTGTTATTTTCACAGTGAGAGCACGCCAGCGTCCATAGGAAAGCATTGTAAATGCTTTCCTATGCGACCGGCTGAATGCGCGCGCAGCTCTTGCCGCGCGTGCGCATTCAGCCGACGGGGCGGATCGGAGGAGGAGAGCTCTCCGCCCAGCGCTGGAAAAAGGTAAGTTTAAACCCCTTTCCGCTTTCCAGAGCCGGGCGGGAGGGGGACCCTGAGGGTAGGGGCACCCTCAGGGCACTATAGTGCCAGGAAAACGAGTATGTTTTCCTGGCACTATAGTGGTCCTTTAAGGGAGGCTAACTTCTAATAATGTATTAAAATCTTGGACATATTGGGCATTTTATCAATCAGAACTAATTAGTGAATCTATTTTGAGTTAGTTTTCTTTACTTGCTCTTGGTGTGTAGAAATTATTAAAAGTAAAACCGAGAAAAAAAATTTTTATCTCCCCCCCTCCCCCATTTTTTAAAATATATTTTGTTCCTATTTTTAGTATAGCGTATAAAGAGATAGGGTATAAAGAGAAAGCACAATTCTGCACAATTCTGCTTTAAAATGATATGTAGTATGTATGGATGCACTTAAAGGACCACTATAGTGCTAGGAAAACAAACTTGTTTTCCTGGCACTATTGGGTCATTAGGTCCCTCCACCCTCTGGGCTGAAGGGGTTAAAACCCTTTCTCCAGCCCCGGGCTTCCTTGGCGCTGGTGACCTCTCCTCCCCCTTCCGACATCAGCTCCGAATGCGCGTCAAGACCGGGCGTGCATTCAAACCACCCATATGAAAGCATTACTCAATGCTTTCTTATGGACTTCCAGTATCTTCACTGTGAGAATCACGGAAGCACCTCTAGCGGCTTTCAGTGAGACAGCCATTAGAGGCTGGATTAACCCTCAGTGAAACATAGCCATTTCTCTGAAACTGCTATGTTTTCAGCTGCAGGGTTAAAACTAGAGGGACCTGGCACCCAGACCACTTCACTGAGCTGAAGTGGTCTGGCTGCCTATATTGGTCCTTTAACGTTTGTATTCCCATCTGCAAAGCAAAGCTTTAAGCAAATGTGACATGTTTATAAAAATGCTTATAAAGCAAAACATTTTTTCCTAAAAAAGCATCTTGGTCCAAAGAAAGGGACCACTGGCCCAAACCACAGTGGAAGCATAGAGCTTCAGCAATAAGAAGGTATCCAGGCATGTCCAAAGCACCAATATCTTGCAGGTTGGTTTTGCATTGATTTCTATTTATTATCATTTTTATAGTTCCAACATATTCCCTTGCGCTTCAAAATGATAAAATGATGAAATTTGATAAAAGTTCTATGACAGCTGAAGATGCGCTCCAGTAATGAAATGCATTTTGTTAGCCAGAGAAGTACAATGTCATTGAAATAACCTGGTACAGTAAGAAGTGGGACATAGTTTAGAAACATGCCTGTTAAAGTTATAGTATAGTTAATTATGCTATAATCTAACACGGTTACACTGTCTCTACACAATACTTTCAACTGCTATGATTCCTTATTGAGTTATTAAAACGGCTTAACACAATTCATCAGGATTTTCTCAATTAATAATATGTAACGCTTTCCAAAGTAGCTCACAGTCAGAACACGAATTGCACACAAAGTTCTGGAATGGCTTGGAACCCAAGCATTTGCCTAATAAACACATTACGTCATCACAAGAGAGGCGGTGTTTTGCCTCAGAACGAGGCATGGAACGCAAAGCTGAGGAACAGCGTGTGTTAAGGCAGCGTGTGTAGCTAGAGGTTCTTCCGGTGCGCGGCATGCAAAGACTGCTCACTCGTGTTATATAGGTAAGGGGGAAGTGTTCCCTGCTGCATGCCCTTCTCTTATATTTTTTTCATAGAGACAACGTGTAAATAATGTCGCCCTTAATGTTTAGCCACCACGACAAACGGTTACACTGTATTAACAGCTAGTTTGCTGTAGTTTGTATTAATACTATGACTTGTCCACCACTTTTAGTGGAAACACTATGAAATATCCCATCTTTAGATTTATTTATTTTTTCAATATAGTAGCATAACTGTAAACAATGGGTGCTTTTTAAAACTCGTTTTAGCAGTAATTACCATTCCCCTTGTTGCTTTAAACTTAAAGGATCATAGCAACAACTTAAAAATTAAAAAGTGTTTAAACCTCCTTACCCATAAAATAAATACACAGTTATCTATTGCAGAGGCCAAGATCCAGCACAATCCCCCAGGCAGGGGGTGGCATGCCGCCATTGATAGTTTGTATTCACATTCAGACGCTAAGCGCCATGACCACTTCAAATCACAGAAGTGATCATTGTGCTTTGAGTAATGCTTCAAAT
>OW240917.1:103157146-103174670 GCA_933207985.1 Pelobates cultripes
AATCCTGCAAGCGTGTTATAATTATGACTTAAACTGCTGATGCAGATGATTTACATAATTAAAGTAATTCACTGTACTTGGTATTATTATTTATATAGTGCCAGCAAATTCTGTAGCGCTGTACAATGGGGTGCTTTAGAGTTAACAAATGTCAAAAGAGTTCATCCCTATTTTTGCACTCATTACATATACCATACTGTTTGTATTTGGTTGTATGCGCCTATATTAATCGAATATGATGGAAAATGTTAAGGTAATTTGAAATGTTAGGTTAAGCTTGTTTACCAGGAAACATAACTACCAATAAGCATTAGTTGCTGCACATGTGCACTAGCCTCCCAATGCATTTGATTGGCTAAGATCATCAGTCTTGATATCAGCCAAGAAGGTAGAACGGCATCATGGAGAACAGCATGGTGGAGGCTGAAAGGTAAGGGAAATCTCAGTTTTCAATATCTAGGTAGGTAACAGGAAACTATAGGGTTAGGAGTACATGCTTGTATTTTAATGCTATAGTGGTTATTCTAATGTCTAGAACTCCGATATCTTTTCCTACTAAAGAACGAGCACAGTAAGTAGTCTCTGTTTAAATGGTTTGACACTTGTCAGAATCCCTTACAGGTTATTTTACAGTACTTGTCTTCCCTTTCTTGCGCTAAAGCACTGAGCAATATACGGTTAAATAACCCTTGTGGACTCTTGTGTTATACCATTTAAAAGGAGACTACTTTCTCTGCTCCTTCTTTATTAGGAAACTGTTATTTGAACAAAGCTGTATTTCTTAACTTGACCAGTTGTTTTGTTCCTTGGTTACCGTATATACTCGAGTATAAGCCGAGTTTTTCAGCACACTTTTTGTGCTGAAAAACCCCAACTCGGCTTATACTCGAGTCACTGTCTGTATTATGGCAATTTACATTAATTTACATTGCTATAATACAGACTGGGGGCTGGCAGAGCTGTTACTTACCTCTCCTGCAGCTCCTGTCGGCTCTCTCCTCCTCCGCGCCGGTCCGGTCAGCACCTCGGTCAGCTCCCAGAGCCGCGGGGTCATAGTGCGGCTCTCGCGAGACTTACAGTGTGAGCTGAGAGAAGAGCTGCACGGACCGGCGCGGAGGAGGAGGGAGCTGGCAGGAGCTGCAGGAGAGGTAAGTAACAGCTCTGCCAGCCCCTCTCCTCCCCCCACTGAACTGCCAATGCCACTGGACCACCAGGGAAGGAGAGCCCCCCTCCCTGCCATGTATCAAGCAGGGAGGGGGGACAACAAAATAAATAAATTAATAATAAAAAATAATAATAAAAATAATAATAAACAAAATAATAATATAACAAAAAAATGAACTAAAAACTAAATAAAATAATACATAAATAATAATAAAAAAATAAAAATAATAATAAAAAAATTATTAAAAAAATAATAATATAACAAAAAAAAATGTAAATAATAATATTTTTTTTTTATAAAAATGCCCACCCCCCACCAAGGCTCTGCAACACAAACACACACTGCATCACACACACACACACACACACTGCATCACACACACTGCATCACACACACACTGCATCACACACACTGCATTCATACACACACACTGTATTCATACACACACACTGCATTCATACACACACACTGCATCACACACACTGCATTCATACACACACACTGCACTCATACACACATACACTGCACTCATACACACACACTGCATTCATACACACATACACTGCACTCATACACACATACACTGCATTCATACACACACTGCATTCATACACACATACACTGCACTCATACACACACACTGCATTCATACACACACACTGCTCATACACACACACTGCGCACTCATATACACACTGCATTTATACACACACTGCGCACTCATACACACACACTGCATTCATCATATACACACACTGTAAATAAATATTCAATTAATATAATTTTTTTAGGATCTAATTTTATTTAGAAATTTACCAGTAGCTGCTGCATTTCCCACCCTAGTCTTATACTCAAGTCAATAAGTTTTCCCAGTTTTTTTGGGTAAAATTAGGGGCCTCGGCTTATATTCGGGTCGGCTTATACTCGAGTATATACGGTACTTATCCAGAATTAATGTTGGATGCACCATAAATTGTTTTTTTTGGCACTGTGAACCCGTCTTGTGTTTGATTACATTTACATAGGTTCTCATACAGAAAGTGCATGCAGACGCAGATGAGTATATCGAACTTGGACTTTAGATCCATCTTCTACGTTGCAGACAGGTGCCTAGGGATAATTAGCTAGTATGTAATAGGCTTTACAGTATGAAAGCAAAGCTGCACACACACAATGCACGGCAGTTTGCTGAAGTGTTTTGTGTGTCTGGAGTCTGTAATTTTCGCAACAGTTTATATTTCAGTAAAAACAGCACTTTTATAATTGGGGGCATAAACTAACAGTACCAGTCGTGCTGGACTAGCATTTGCTTGCCTTTCCCACTTCTCAATGAGTTCCACTATAGCTCATTGAGAAAAATAGGAAAGCCGTGATTGCGTGCTTGTGTCCCCAGCACAGAGGCTTCTCAATGAGACAGCAGGTCTGCAGATGTTGAAAAATGAAAAATTCCTGACTCTCTGGGTCACACATAGTTTACGTATGGTATGATGAGACAAACTTAAAGGGACACTATAGTCACCAGAACAACAGCTTATTGCTTTTGTTCTGGTGAGTATAATTATTCCGTTTAGGCTTTTTGCAGTAAACTCTGTCTTTTCAGAGAAAATGCAGTGTTTACATTACAGCCTAGGGATAACTCCATTGGCCACTCCTCAGAAGGTTGCAAGAGGTGCTTCATGGGGCAGTGCTGCAGAGTAAACAGCACTGCCATTCAGTGTCTCCACCCTCTGCATGCAGACACTGAACTCGACTCATAGTGATGCATTGATTCAATTAATCTCTGAGGAGATGCTGATGTCCCTGATGACAGCCACTTGTGACACTTCCTGCAGTTTCATGGAGTTGGAATCCGTGAAATTATGTGGAAAGTCCTTACACTGCATCCAACATCTTCAAATCCCCCATAGGAAAGCATTGATTTAATGGTTTTCTATGGGGAATTTCAAGAGACTATTTCGAGTTGGTAAAAGTTTTAAAGGATTTCTAACTCTTTTTAGCTGTCTCCAGGGAGGGAGGCACAAGCGACACTGTAGTTTTACGAATACAGCTTTGTATTCATTACACTATAGTGTTCATTGATCCTTTATTAGTAAACATTGCCCATCCTGGAAAATGGCATTGTTTTACTTTTAAAATGACAGGAACTTTGCACCCGGACCACTTTATCTCCAAGAAGTGGTCCAGGTAATGGAAAATCCAATTGCCCTGACTTACTGGGGCTGTCCAGTCACAGACTTCCCAATGCAGCTCAATAAGAAGTCTTTGCAAAGCAGGTGATCTGGGCAATTGCTGCCTCTTAAGTTCAGTGCAACTTAGCTAACCAAACCAGGAAATAACAGGACCAGTTGTCTGCTTGAAAAGCCAGTGTTGCCAAGTTTATAAAAGTGTCAGTTTCTATTGAAATCTGCACTTTTATCAAAATCCACAAAATAAGACACGCTCTTCACACCTAAAGCTTTTCAGCAATCTAAAGTGCTTTACGGGTATGGAGTGTCCAAGCCTGGCATGTGCACCACACCTTCTTGTTTATTAAAGGGACACTATAGTGACCTGAAGAACTTTAGCATATTGAAGCAGTTTTGGTGTATAGAACATGCCCCTGCAGCCTCACTGCTCAATCCTCTGCCATTTAGGAGTTAAATCCCTTTGTTTATGAACCCTAGTCACACCTTCCTGCATGTGACTTGCACAGCCTTCCATAAACACTTCCTGTAAAGAGAGCCCTATTTAGGCTTTCTTTATTGCAAGTTCTGTTTAATTAAGATTTTCTTATCCCCTGCTATGTTAATAGCTTGCTAGACCATGCAAGAGCCTCCTGTATGTGATTAAAGTTCAATTTAGAGATTACGATACAATTATTTAAGGTAAATTACATCTGTTTGAAAGTGAAACCAGTTTTTATTTTTCATGCAGGCTCTGTCAATCATTGCCAGGGGAGGTGTGGCTAGGGCTGCATAAACAGAAACAAAGTGATTTAACTCCTAAATGACAGTGAATTGAGCAGTGACATTGCAGGGGGAAAGATCTATACACTAAAACTGCTTTATTTGACCAAAGTAATTTAGGTGACTATAGTGTTCCTTTAATGATTCCTTAAATCCATGTTGTAGTGTGGGAGCTCCTTTACAAAGGGAATACGTTTATCTCTGTAAGCTAGCATTGCCATATTTCTTATAAAATGCTTAGTGACTGGTATTGTTTCTAATAGTTATTCTAATTAAAATTGAAAATTTACATATTATATATATTCTATTTTTTAAAGGTTTTTGGACTATTAAATAATGGAAATAGAATATTCTCAAGAAGATAATCCTGAGCTGAACCAAATCAATTTAGCTACAAAAGAAACCTCCACCCTTCCAGCGCTGAATCCTGTGCCTGAAGGACACAGCTCGCAAGATGGCATGGAATGTAAAAGCGAAAATAAATTGTGCAAAGATGCCCAAATTGTAGATGGTGATTCACACGAAAGTGGAAATCCAACCAAACATGAGGAAATGGAGCAGCCATTGTCTACAGAGCTGGGATGTTCTGAAATTCAGGAAAACACTACCACTGTAGCAAGCACGTCTCCACCAATCATCTTAAAACCAGAAGATCGTATGGATGTGGCTGCCCAGTTGGGGTCTTTGAATGTTAGAAGTGAATTGACTGTTGGCCAAAATGGAAAAGTTCAAGCTTTTGATCAGTCATCGGAACTGGATTGCCACAATAAATGCATTGGTGTTAAAGAAGAAGGTGATGAAATGGAGAATGAAGACTCTTCTTCTGACAGGTTAGTAATTGAGTTTAGTAGTTCTAATGCCAAAATGATATTGTAAGGAGGCACTGTCACTTTTGAGTCTCTCATAAAGACCGCATTGGAATTTTATTGAAATTCCAGCTTAGCCAAATGTCATACGACACGAAAGGGTAGTGCTTCACATAGTTTCTACTGCCATATCTCCTCATCAACCATTTGTTAGTGTTCTTACATATCAATTGGATTAGAAATAGAACATTATTTGGCATATTTAAAATATATACATACACAATGTTTTTTTTTTTAATTTTGTTTTTTTTTAATATAATATATTTGCCTGTAGTCCAATACCAGGACAGACTCCAGGACAGCAATAAGGACAAACACATGGCAATTACCAAATCTGCCAATTCAATTCTTCTCTCACTTAACATGGTGACTGTGGCGAAACTAACTTCACCACTTGTGTCTGGAGAGGACTAATTGCTGACCTCTTGCCATGTGACTATTGCCCCTGTGAGACTTTGCCAGTTAAAAACACTATTTGGATTTATTGGTGTTTTAAAAGACTGTTCTGGCCCTCTAAATTAAACTGGCTGCTTTGTCCTTACTCAACCTCTCATCAGCCCGTGCTAAACTTTAACCCCATGGCGATTTTATTCTGTTCATGGGATCTGAGCGCTGTTCAGATTGCAGCAAGTGTCCTCATCCTTTGTGCCTCCTAAATCAGCCTACCTCCAAGACTTAACTTCCTCTAATAAGGGGAGGAGTAATGTCACTGAATGAGGATTGGACTGCAAGGAGAACTTGGCCTTGGTGCTGGATTGCATTTCATAATTAATTTTTCTTTAAATTGTGGGATGGGGACCGTGTCAGCAAAGGTCGCTCCAGCCAAAAACAAAGTAAAATAATCTTAATCTCTGTCTTTGTGCCTAGTATTTATATGCACTGAAAGAAAACAAAATTGTATATCCCTCAAAGTTCTTAATTGCAAAAAAACAAAACCACCATACTTTTATTTAAAAACAAATAACATTTTGTGAAGTTTTTTTATCAAGACAATTTTGATTCTTAACTTTGTTCTATGTTTTGCATGTGCTGGTACCTACAACTATATATTAAATATCTAAGCTTGATAAACCTTTGAGTTAAAAAGTGTAATAAGTAACCTATTTACTATTGCCTCATAATTGAATTTGACCATTTTGTTCAATCCAGCTAAATATGTGACGTGATTTGATTTCTTTAATTATTGTGCATTATTTTCTGATTGCTTGTTTGCAGTTCATTTACCAGACATTGCTGCTTTTAACGGCGATTATGTGTTTCTGATGGACTTGGGCACCGCCAAGATTTTTGTAACATTGTTTTTGGTTCATCTGCTTGTGCATTTGATTTCGGATGAAATTCGAATTTATGCCGCTGTTGCACTTATCAGCCATTTAACAGATAACTCAGTTGGCACCCTATAGGGTCAGGAACGAAAACATGTATTCCTGACCATATAGTGTTAAAACCACCATCCCTCCATGCAGAGGGTGGAGACACTGAATATCAGTGCTGCACAGTGTGCAGCCCTGCCCCAGGAAGCACATCTTGTAGCCATATGAGAAGTGGCCAGTGGAAGTATCCCTAGGCTGTAATGTAAACACTGCATTTTCTCTGAAAAAAGTGATACTTGCAAAAATCTTGAAGGAAATGATTATACTCACCAGAACAAATACATTAAGCTATAGTTGTTCTGGTGACTATAGTGTCCCTTTAGGCTTACCAATTTAGGAAGCTCTTTAGTAGTAACTTTTTGGCATGCTTTATGGCAATCTTACATAAGGTTTAGGGAGCTATCTCCTAAACTGAAAGACCAAAATTACAAAAAGTCTTTCCTTTTCTTAATTTTTGTCTTTCAGACACCGATACTAGTGTGAAGTAAAAACTAGTGTTCGTAAATAAGGGATGTTAAGTCCTCCCTCATGCCCCTAACTGCTATGGCGCAAGTAGGGGCATGTCTATTAAACCGCAAGCAGCCATCTCTCAGGGGCTCCATGCAGACTGAGCTTACAAAGGCTTTACCACGCTGTACCATTTGAATCAGAGCACTCTGGTTGGCTATCTGGGGAGAAGTTTTTTTTTTTTTTTTTTTTTTTAATGTGATGCGACCTTATGATTTTTATTTGGCTTTTTTTTTTTGTCCTGAAGAAAAGATGATGGAAAAATAATTTAATGGCTAATATCAAATGTTTATTTTACTGATATTTAGTTTATTGGGAAAAGGCAGTGTTTACATTACAGCCTAGGAAACCTCTAGTTAGTGGCTACTTCTCGGACAGTCACTAGAGGTGCTTCCTGGGTCAGTGCTGCACAGTGTAGAGCACTGACATGTAGAGCATGGAGATGCTGAACTTTATAGAGGTGTATTGATTCAATGCATCTCAGTCAGGAGATGCTGATGGGCCAGGGTGGCTTCCCCGCCCACCTGTCAACAAAGAAAGCGGGTCAGGGCACAGCCAGATGTGAGGAGATCCGCATGGTGCAGGAAAAATGTGAGTAAACAGTGATTTTAGAACTACAGTGTCAAGAATACAAGTTTATGTTTCTGACAATATAGTGCTCCTTTCAGTGCTCCCACCACTTTCAATTGGTGGGGGCTGACCAGACCATTGCTTCACCCCCTTTATTAGAGCTCGCACCCGCTGCCAGTGTGTGGGGTGAAGGGATTACACCCCACACATCCTTATAAAGAGCTGCCTTTAATGGGTGGGGACTGTGGAGAGCAGTAGGTCCACCCCCCCCCCCCTTTTTTTATTTGGTTCCCCCACTTGCAGCCAATGGGTGGTTCTGTTGTAATACTGTGTCCCCCTCCTTTTATTTTAATATCTCCCACTCATGGGACACTGTTTCCCATCCACTTTATTAGTGGCTTATGTTTCCCGGCATGGGGTACCTGTGCCAGGTCTCCTTTTTTTTTTGATTAGTGACTGGGCAGCACCAGTTGCTCTGTTTAGTAGCCACAACAGGCAGGGGCTGAAAGGAGGATTTAACCTCCCTTATACTAATATGGGGTCAAACTGACCCCTCATAGACATAGGGTGAAGGGGGCATGGGAGGGTTGTGGAAGATGTGGGAAGCTGTTTAATTTTAGATATTACAAGGAGCTGGTTGAAATATTATAAGGAGCATGGACAAAATTTTGTTCAAAAAGCAATTTGTTCTTGATTTCATTCATTGTAAATAACAAAATAAGAACTTCTAAACTAAACTCACTCTGCTTTGATAAAAAAATAAAATGCTTTTTTGTCTGCTGTCACATTCTATAAGTGTTTTTAACTCTTAAAGGACTCAGAGTTAAAGTGGCTTTGTAACTTGTTTGGATTTAGTTTATTTATTTTGTCTTTAGCATTTTCAAAATTCACACCCTTCAGCTGTCCTATGTGTTTTTTATTTGTGGTGTTTGAAAATAAGCATCATCATCATAAAAAAAAAAAAAAAAAAGTTCTACATAAGGAAAAGTAGGGAATTTAATCAAGTACCAAGTCCTTTGTCTGGTTTATCATTGGCTATCTTGGTCAATATTCTCCTCCCTCCAACATTACATAACCTCTGGCAGCAGTATGTCATGGATCACCAGCATTGACTTTTGCAATAATGAGTCAACAGAGGTCTAAGGAAACCACCAGATTTCACTGGGCATGTGCATGATTTCATGTGCGCTCGCTAGGAAGATCGGATTTGTCAGCTCAGAAATGCTAAGATGGCGGCGCTGTGAAAGTAGACCTGGTCGGTGTTGCACAATGGCAAAAAAGGTAGGTTACACCAGTCCCAAGGCGTTAGAGGGAGAGGATACCTAGGTTGTGGGCCGAGCAAGAAATTTTATGAGCCAATGTTTTTTTATGAAGTTAGACAATTGCTTAGTCCTTAGATGGTTAAAAGCTTGTGAACTTTTTTTTATTTTTTATGTAAATAAAACATTATTTAATTGCAGTGATACGGACTCAGATTCATCATCTTCCTCTTCTTCCTCATCCTTGTTGTCAGTAATACTTAAAGTAGACGAAGGAGATGAGCCAAATGGAATGAATGAGATCCCCTTGAAGACAAAGGATGAAATTCTTCTAGATGTGAGTCTGTGTATGTTTGGATATCATAAGCTGGTTTATTGTGTGTTCATTGTGTTGGATACTTTAGTGTTTTAGATAATCCAATTTACTTAACTTGCAATCTAGACTTTTTATAATTTTATTTACTGTTAACGTGAATCTGTCATCATTAAAATGATCAGCTTTCACTCTGGTAGGTAAATCAGTTTAAAGGGACACTCTGAGCACAAATACAGCTGTAAGAGACCACTAAAGGATTTTGGAATGCAAAAGAGTTCCTGTCCATTCTCTTACATGTCACCTACAATATAAAAAAAAAAAAAAAAGTATGCTTTACTTACCCTTTTCCAGGTTCCCTGGGTGCTGTTACCTCTCCACCTTCTGAGATGTCATTGGCAAAAAATTTTTTTTTTTTTTTGTCTGCTTGTGCATTTGATTTCGGACAAAATTCTGCCATTATTTTAGTTTTGCTATTTCATTCGGACACTTGTGGGAATGCCATATTTAAAGGAAAACTATAGGGTCAGGAACAAAAACATGTATTGAGGAGGCATAGCTGCCTCTGCCGATGTCCAGGCCATTGCTCCTCATAGAGGAACTTTGGGGACTTAAAGCATGGTGAGCATGCATTCAAACTTCCCTATAGGAAAGCTTTGACTCACTGCTTTGCTATGGGGCTTCTGTGTTACGTGACCATTTTACCCAGCCACTGGCGCAGATCTGCCTTTAGTGGCTGTTATACCGACAGTGGCTAGAGGTGCTCTTTACTCTACAATGTAAAGGTTGCAGAGTTAAGAGGACAGGGACCATTTAATTGAGAAGAAACCTTCTGGTTAACTATAGTGTCTAGGTTGTGTTTTTGCATGCTCAAATCTTTGTCTTTGCACATGAGGCAGGCTTTTGGTGCCACATTCTGCAAAAAAACATTTAATTTTCATTAGCCACTCCAAAAGTCCAACCCCTTACCCCACTCCCCCCATATAAACCACAGTTTTGTAGATCTGCTCCCAATGAATGCATGCGTACATTTTTTTTTTTTTGTAAGCCCTCCCCTATTTTCCCAGAATAGCCTTTCAGTCTCTTCACAGGAAAATAACAGATCAGAAGCCTCTCACTTAGTAATCCCGTGTATATGGTTATGTGCACGCACACGTGCCTGTTGTGTAGAGTGGTCCTTTATATGTGGGGATAAAAGATGTCATTATCAAATCTGTAAACACACCTCTGCCACTAGTGATCCGAAGAACAAAACAACCTAAAATAGGAGGAGAGGACACCCAAAAAGACATGAAATGGGATATCACTCCTTTTTGGAAATTTCTCTGTCTGCAGCCAGATCGTAAATTAAGACTGTGTGATATATTTGAGTGCAACATTCTGCAAAAATATGAAGATTTGATCATAAGATCAAAACCTATTAAATGCATTAATGTTTGGTGTAACGGACCGTTTCAGCACACAAGGGGTTAAAACCGTTTAGGCGATCTTCCCCTTCCAGAGATGCAGGCACAGCTTCTGTAGAACACCAAACTCCCGAACCGCATGTAAGGGAATGCTCCAATCTCCCGAACTGCATACAATATAGCACTCCAAACTCCCAAACTGGAACCATACGAATAGCTGCTAGCAGACAAATAGGAAAAGCACCCATGCGGCTTCCACTCCTAGCAATCAGTCTCTATCAGCATTCAGTAAATCCCCCCCCCCCCCAAAGACGAGACAAGGCTCCGTGTTGTGGGTCAAGCAGTGGTCTCTTTAATGAGGGCTACCAGCCCAGTATTTATGCAGGTCTCACACCTGGTGCACACTCCCCTAGGGGACCAAATTGGAGACTGTAACAAAGAACAGACAAGCATCCATCTAGGACACACAGTCACATTATATTCCCACAATGCATCTTGGCTTCCTCCTCTCTGCCCTGGAGATAATTGAGAAGTAATTCAATTATCTCTCAGGACAAAGGCAAATCGCCATTATGCACGTGGGGATACCAATACAAGAATTACTGTTAAAATCCCCCATGTTAGAAAGATCACAATACATATATACATTTAACATATCCCCAGATAGCTCAGGTCTGAGCGCACATTATTAAGCGAATGGCGCTTGTAAAGGATCCTTCTATTCGTGCAGCAATGATCCTTGCAGCTTCTCCCGAAATCCAGCTTATACGAAGTGATTATAACTCCCAATCCCCCAAACATGAGTCGAGACTTCATGAAGGGGTAAAACGATCTGATTTACTGTGGGCTACCCGCCCGGTATTTATGCAGGTCTCCCACCTGGTGGACACTCCCCTAGGGGACCAGATGGAAGACTTGTCAGGCTCCCGCGGGCGGCTGCGAAGGGAGGCTGCACTCCGCTCGCAGTACTCACCCTCCAGCCGTCCGCGGTCCCCTCCGCCTCGTGGGTACGGCGAGCGGCATCCTTCCAGCCTCGGATGCCGCCCGCCGTTCCCTCCACGTCCCCCAGCGGCAGCAGCATGCATGACGCTGCACGCTGGGAGACCGCCCAGGTTTATACACGCCGGGGTCAGTCACCTGACCCGGCGTTAAAGGCACAGTGCCTCAATCACAGTGGGAGGTCTAAATATCTCCCACGTGTGATTGTTAATTCTGATTGGAAATTATCCAATCAGAGTTAACCTGATGGTTTAAATACTTACCTTTCCTGTTCCTCCCTGCCCTGTTGTGGTCTTTGCTTTCTAGTATTGCTACTTACCTTGTGCTTCTGGTTATGTACTCTCTGGCTTGTTTATCTGACTCTGTGACTTTCTCCTACCCTTTGACCTCGGCTCGTTTCACGTTATTCTGTCTTCTGGTTCCCCTTTACTCGGCTTGTCTCCTGACTATTCTGTGTGTGCTTAGCCCGGCCACTCTAAGGTCCGGTACGACATCCATTTGGTGATGAATCCACGCTCCTATCCCACTGACAGATCTAAAATTGCCTTTTTGATAAACCACTTGTCCGGGAGAGCTTTAGCATGGGCCAACCCCATTTGGGAAAATATGTCTCCTATGTCCTTTGCAGATTTTCTGACAGCTTTCAGACGCACGTTTGATCAACCTGGTAGGGTTGCTTCTGCTGGCAAGGCTCTGCTTAGGGTCCGACAGGGTAACAGATCTGTAGCAGATTACACTATCGAATTTCGTACTCTAGCAGCTGAAGTGGTTTGGAATAATGACGCCCTCGTAACAGCCTTTCAGGAGGGTCTGGCCGCGTATATACTGGATGAAATAGCATCCAGGGAATTACCTGCTCTTCTAGATGATGTTATAGACTATGTGATTCTTATAGATAACCGTATTAGAGAGAGGCGTAGCCAAAGACGGTTGGATACACGGGTGTTACCTGCTCTACCCAGTACTTCCCTGCTAGCGTTACCCGCTCCTGTGCAACCATCCCCTGAACCCATGCAGTTGGGTGCTACGGGGTTAACTGAGGCCGAAAGAGCGTACCGTAGAAGGGAAGGGTTATGCCTTTATTGTGGGAAGAGGGGGCATCACTGTAAAGCCTGCCCTAAAGTACAGGGAAACTGCAGCACCTAAGGCCTAGAGAGGGGTCGGCCTCGGGTGTTATGACTTTGTCCCCTCATATGTCCATCTCTAGACCGTTTATTACGGTTTCTCTCTTGGTCAATAAAACCACTATAACAACCAAAGCCCTGATCGATTCGGGTGCGGCAGACAACCTTATGGATGAGACCTTTGCCAAAACCGCAGCCCTGAATTTGATCCGAAAGGAGACACCCTTGGCCGTTGAGGCCATAGATGGTAGACCACTGGAGAAACCTCTGGTGACCCATGAAACCCAGGAAATAGTTATGTCTGTGGGTGTTTTGCACAAGGAGAAGTTAACCTTCCAAATAATTGACTCCCCAACAGCCTCCATCGTTCTAGGTTTTCCCTGGTTAGTTAAACACAACCCTGTTCTTGATTGGGGTTGTTTAGACATACTCTCCTGGGGGGAATCTTGTCAGCGAGACTGTTTGGCTCATGTACGTCCTGTCTGTTTACTTAACGTGCCCACGGCTAAACCACTCTCGGTTTCTGTTCCCTCTGTTTATGCAGACCTTGCCTTGGTTTTTGAAAAGAGGGAGGCAGATAAGCTACCTCCACATCGTGAGTATGATTGTGCCATAAACCTCTTACCGGGCACTATGCCTCCTAGGGGAAAGGTCTACCCTCTTTCTGAAAAAGAGAACCAGATCATGGAGGAGTACATACAGGAATCCCTAAGAAAAGGTTTTATTAGAAGGTCCTCCTCTCCTGCTGGTGCTGGTTTCTTTTTTGTGGCTAAGAAGGAGGGCGATTTGAGGCCATGTATAGACTACAGGGGTCTGAACAATATAACGGTTAAAAACGCCTACCCTATCCCCCTCATCACTGAGTTGTTTGATCGTGTTAAAGGTTCTAAATTCTTCACCAAATTAGACCTCAGGGGGGCTTATAACCTTGTCCGTATAAAGGAGAATGACGAGTGGAAGACAGCGTTCAACACACGCAGTGGGCATTACGAATATCTGGTCATGCCTTTTGGATTGTGTAATGCTCCTGCCGTGTTTCAGGACCTCATAAATGATGTCCTTAGGGATCTTTTGCATGTCTGTGCTGTAGTGTACCTTGACGACATACTTGTGTATTCTCCTGATTTGAAGTCACACCATAACCATGTTAGGATGGTGCTCAAAAGGCTATTGCAGAACGGACTCTACTGTAAGTTAGAAAAATGTTTATTCGATCAGACCTCTGTGCAATTCCTAGGATATATCATTACTGAACAGGGTTTCAGTATGGATCCTGCTAAATTGGAAGCTATAATGTCCTGGCCACTTCCCCAAGGACTAAAGGCTATCCAGCGTTTTATAGGATTTGCCAACTATTATAGGAAATTTATAAAAAAACTTTTCACCACTCATATCTCCCATAACGAAGTTGACAAAAAAAGGTCTACACCCTAGGGTTTGGACTCCTGAAGCCCTTAAGGCCTTCGAAACCCTCAAGAAGGCATTTGCCTCTGCTCCAGTGCTGCACCACCCTGATCCTTCTCTTCCCTTTGTTATGGAAGTAGACGCCTCGGAGTCAGGTGTGGGAGCCGTACTGTCACAGAGGTTGTCTTATGACAAACCCCTCCATCCCTGTTGTTATTTTTCTAAAAGGTTGTCTGATTCAGAGAAGAATTACGATGTTGGGAACAGGGAACTATTAGCTATTGTGTTAGCTTTTAAGGAATGGAGGTACTTATTAGAGGGTTCTAGACACAAAATTATGGTTATAACAGATCATAAGAATCTATCCTATATTGCTGATGCTAGAAGGTTATCTGCCCGGCAGGCTAGATGGTCTCTATTTCTCTCACGCTTCCAATATGTTATCACCTATAGACCTGGTTGCCGTAATGCCAAAGCTGACGCTATCTCTCGGCAACATGAACCAGTAGAATTTGTTAACCCGACTCCTGAACCTATTGTACCTGCGTCTCAGATAATAGCTGCTACCCGTTTGGTTGTTTCTTCACCTTTCCTTAATAGTATTAAGACATACCAAACCCAGGCACCCCCTGAGACGCCGGTTGGTAAACTATACGTTGAAGCTAATGACAGAAAAAAGTTGTTAACTTTATTTCACACAGCCAAAACTGCTGGTCATCCGGGGGTTACCAAAACCTACAAGGGCCTCCTTCAACAGTTCTGGTGGCCTTCACTCAAGCGAGACGTAGTGGATTTTGTTCAGGCTTGTCAGGTCTGCACGCAATGTAAGTCCCTTAATGTGAGACCCCAGGGTTTTCTGATGCCTCTATCTATACCCAAGAAACCATGGACCCACTTATCCATGGATTTCATTGTAGACCTGCCTCTTTCTGATGGTCAGACGGTGATACTGACTGTGACGGATAGGTTCTCTAAAATGGCGCACTTCATTCCGCTTAAGAAACTGCCTTCTGCGGTTCAGTTAGCTCAGGTATTTGCCAAAGAAGTGTTCCGATTGCATGGGGTACCCCAGGATATCGTATCTGACAGGGGCCCTCAATTTGTCTCTCGGTTCTGGAGGGGCTTTTGTGCTGAGATGGGGGTATCCTTGTCGTTTTCTTCCTCCTATCACCCGCAATCTAATGGTGCGGCCGAACGTGCTAATCAGTCTGTGGAATTGTATTTGCGCTGCTTCACTAATGCGCACCAGGATGACTGGTCTCGCCTTCTTCCGTGGGCTGAATTTGCCAGGAATACGGTGTCTCATTCGTCTACTGGCTTAAGTCCTTTTGAGGTTGCTTATGGGTTTCGTCCTTCTGTCCTTCCCGGTGCGTTCTCCGACAAGGGAATGCCCGCCTTGGACCAGCACCTCGCCTCTTTGCGGAAGACGTGGGATCAGGTCCATGTTGCGCTGTCTCGTTCAGCAGCTGCTCAGAAAAAGTTTGCTGATCACCGTAGGGTTGCGGCCCCTTCTTATCTTCCGGGTGATAGGGTATGGTTCTCGTCCCGGAACCTCCGTCTCAAGGTTCCCTCGATGAAATTTGCCCCCAGGTTTCTTGGTCCCTTCAAGGTGTTACGTAGGGTTAACCCCGTTTCCTACTCCCTTGATCTGCCTCCTTCCATGCGTGTCCCGAACACGTTTCACGTCTCGCTTTTGAAGCCCTTGCTGTGTAACCGGTTCTCTCGTCCCCTCGGGCGGCCCGTTTCCCCTCGAGCTGTCTCTGACGACGTGTACGAGGTGGCTGCCCTTCTCGACTCTCGTGTTTCTAGGGGTCGGCTGCAATATTTGGTGGACTGGAAGGGGTACGGCCCTGAGGAGCGGTCCTGGGTTTCAAGCTCCGATGTGCACGCTCCCTCTTTGGTCCGCTCCTTTCATGCCCGCTTTCCTTTGAAGCCTTCCGCTTCCCGCCCCCTGGGCGGTCTTCGAGGGGGGGGTAATGTCAGGCTCCCGCGGGCGGCTGCGAGGGGAGGCTGCACTCCGCTCGCAGTACTCACCCTCCAGCCGTCCGCGGTCCCCTCCGCCTCGTGGGTACGGCGAGCGGCATCCTTCCAGCCTCGGATGCCGCCCGCCGTTCCCTCCACGTCCCCCAGCGGCAGCATGCATGACGCTGCACGCTGGGAGACCGCCCAGGTTTATACACGCCGGGGTCAGTCACCTGACCCGGCGTTAAAGGCACAGTGCCTCAATCACAGTGGGAGGTCTAAATATCTCCCACGTGTGATTGTTAATTCTGATTGGAAATTATCCAATCAGAATTAACCTGATGGTTTAAATACTTACCTTTCCTGTTCCTCCCTGCCCTGTTGTGGTCTTTGCTTGCTAGTATTGCTACTTACCTTGTGTTTCTGGTTACGTACTCTCTGGCTTGTTTATCTGACGCTGTGACTTTCTCCTACCCTTTGACCTCGGCTCGTTTCACGTTATTCTGTCTTCTGGTTCCCCTTTACTCGGCTTGTCTCCTGACTATTCTGTGTGTGCTTAGCCCGGCCACTCTAAGGTCCGGTACGGCATCTTTTGTGTGTGTGTGTGTGTGTGTGCCAGCGTGTTGGGTTCCCCGAATCGTGACATACAGCACCCTTACACACACACAGCACCCTTACACACACACAGCACCCTTACACATATACACACACTAACAGCACCCACACACACAGCACCCTTACACACACACTAACAGCACCCTCACACATACAGCATACACACAGCACACACCCACTCAGCACCCTCACACAAAGCACCCTTACACATACATACACACATACATACACACTAACAGCACGCACACACTAACAGCACACACATACAGCACCCTTACACATACACACACACAACACCCTTACACACACAGTACCCACACACACACACACACTAACAGCACCCTCACACTAACAGCACCCTCACACTAACAGGACCCTCACACTAACAGCACCCACACACTAACAGCACCCACACACAGCACTCTTACACATACACACACAGCACACAGCCACACAGCACCCTCACACACGCAGCACACACCCACACAGCACCCTCACACTCACACACACAGCACACACACTAACAGCACCCTCACACACACAGCACCCTTACGCATACACACACACAGCACCCTTACCACATACACACACACACACACACACACACTAACAGCACCCTCACACACAGCTCCATCACACACACAGCACACACACACACAGCACCCTTAAACACACACAGCACCCACACACACACAGAGTGCCCACACACAAACAGCACCATCACACACACACACACAGCACCCTTAAACACACACAGCACCCACACACACACACACAGTGCCCATACACAAACAGCACCATCACACACACACACACAGCAGTGTGTGTGTGTATTTATATAAGCGGCGTGTGTGTTTGTGCTTTAGGGTGCACACGCCTATGATGTGATGTCATAACACTGATCACCATCAATATGTGTCATCTTGATGGACTTTATCAAAATGGAATTATAAGTGTATGCAGAGAAAGCCTTGATTTATACCCCCTTTAAATCCTCCCTCCAAATTAAATAAAGG
>OW240917.1:103180501-103217972 GCA_933207985.1 Pelobates cultripes
AGTAATTTGTTTTATTAGGGTACCACACTTTCTCAAAAGCAACATTGGCCAAGGAAACCAATTTCTCAAGTTTTCAAGTTAGTAGAGGGCATGTAATATAATTGGCCATGGACTTCTAAAAAAAACAAACCTTGAAAACCAGCACATGTGGCACGTAACATTTGTGAAACAATACTGAATAGAATATTAGGGCATTATTGCACTAACACTTATCAGGATTATGAAATGTCCTTGAAAAAAATGCAAATGAAAGTATAACCATTAAATGTGGCCAGCATTTGTGATAAAGGGGCTACATTAAACAAGTCAAAATAAGTCACAATGTCCTGGGTTGTGTACATTTGCAAATGACATGCCACGATGGTGGTAATTTTCTTTCCTGGCTTGCCATACTGCCTCAGAGGCAACATGAGCTCCAAAAAATCAATTTATAATATTTACATGTATATAGACTGAAGTAAGCAGGCCTCATATTTGACCTATGTACATGTGGAGTATTATTGTAACAATGAGACATTGATGAACACAAATGTGAGTGTTTTATAGCAGAAAAACATATATATTTAAACCGTAAATGTTCAGTGTCTGTGTAAAAAAAGGCAACAAAATGGACACTAAATTTAGCCAATTGTTGTGACTAAGTGGCTACTAAAGAGACTGGAGATAACCATTTTAGAATACCCTTGGTTGTCTACTTTTGCAAATGGTATACCATGATAGTGTTAATTTTCATTCCTGGGCTGCCATACTGCCTTAAAAGTGACAAAAAATCAATTTCTCAAATTTCCAAGTATGAAGACTGGGGCTCATATTTGGTCCTGCAACTTCCAAAAACTCCTGCAAACATGTATGTGGGGTGCATTGTTGTACTCATGGTACATCATAGAATACAGTGTGTTTAAATGCAGTAAAATCTCATATTAAGAGCTGCAGCCCACATTGCTTGATGTGACAGGAAAATTATGGTATCTCTGGGTTCAGGCACTCATAAACCCCTGGTTCTTGGTTATATAGTATATACACTGAACAGCCACAATATTAAAACCACTGACTGATAAAGTGCATAACGTTGATTATATTGTCACAAGGGCACCTGGCAAGGGGTGGGATATATTAGGCAGAAAGAGAACAGTCCGTTCTTGAATTAAATGTATTGGAAGCAGGAAAAAATAGGCAAGTGAAAAAAATCTGAGTGACTTTGACAATGGCTAAATAGTGATGACTAGTGGACTGGGTCAGGGCATCTATGAAATGGCAAGTCTTTTGGGTTTTTTCCTGGTATGCAGTGGTTAGTACCTATCTATTAGTTTTCCTAGTATGCAGTTGTGCAAGGAAGGACAACCAGTGAACCGGCATCAAGGTCATAGGCATGCACGCCTCTTTGATGCTTGTGGTTAACGAAGGCTAGCCTGTGTGCTCCAATCACACAGAAGAGGTAAAGCTGAAAAACTTAATGTTGGCCCTAATAGAATAGGTATCAGAATACACAGTGCATCACAGTTTGCTGTATATGAAGCAGCCTAGATACAGATTGGTCAGAACAGCAATGCTGACCCCTGTGAAAGTGCCCACAATGGGGATGTGAGCGTCAAAACTGGACTGTGGAACAATGGAAGAAGGTTAAAAACTGAAAAAAAGGTGACAATGCATCTAAATAAGTCCAATAAACAACACAGGTGTTTATTCTCTAGACACTCCCATATCCACACATGATCCGAACCAGGTGTAAACTGCCACCTATAAGATGGCAGTACTTCCAGTTCTGGCACATCAGATAAGTCAAAATGCCGCAACAAAGATGACCTTGCTTCCTATAATACTCAAATCCCGCTTATTGTTCTAGTAATATGGGCACTCTTAAGAGAATAATAAATACAAATTGCCATATTTTAACTCAAGAACATGACATTTAAAAGTATACTGGTTCATAAAGTCTAGATTTATGTTTAGGGGTCTAATAATTTTAAATAGATTTTAACTCATAGTTTTATAAAAAATGAGTTTACAAAAATAAAAGTTTTATATCGCTGTGGTACATGTAATGCATGTAGGAATACTAATATTGCCAATAAAAATATAAAAGAGTAATTTGTTATGGAAAGGTTAGACATTAAATTATTTATTAAACTGTAGTTGTGGCTATCAACATGTAGGGAAGACCTCTAAAACATTAAGCGCATTAATAAGCGAGAATATTAGCAATATTAAATTACAGTGTGTCTAAGCACTTTTTAGAAAAACATTGGTGCAATTCAAAAAATGTGGAGTTGTCTTCTTTTGAGAAAGTCTACATACATTGGATAGGTGGCAATATTGCTAAGAAATTAATCTTAACGTAAATTAAATGGATCTTTGTGTTATGGAGTTTAGTACCCAAAGGTCTTCATGTAGCTCTTGAGATCAATTTTATTTTAAACCAACTCCAGTTTTTATTAGTACTTTTTTATCTAGGTTTTTTTTTTTATCTGGGTTATATTATTTCTTATTTTTTTTAATAAAAAAGAAAGAAAGGAAAAAATTTTTTACTAGCATCTTAATACAATTAGCATTTCTTATCATCTGTCTGTAGATTTTACTATATACTATATGGTATTTATGTGTATTTAGCATTTTAGGGATTTTGGTCAGATTATTTATATTACTAAACCCTGCTCCAAATTATTATGCATATGATATTTTTCTCATTTACCTAAATAATTGATGCAAATAACAGTCAGCATAATTCTCATGTTATCAACTATTAAGAGAACTATTCAAATGTTATTGAACAAACCTCCTAATGATAACAGTATCTTTTTAAACATAAAAAACTTACAATGTTCTGTTCCAAATTATTACGCACAGTAAGTTTCAAAACACTTTATAGGTTGTAAAGAACTGAAAATTGTCATTTGTTGTGTTAAGTCTCTACATTTACCTGTCACAGCACCATAGGCGTGCGCACGGGGTGTGCCGGGTGTGCCTGGGCACACCCTAATCCCTGCGGCACACCTATGTATATTGAGACCGGTCTGACAGAACACCGGCAGGGGAGATCTCAGGATCTCCCCTGTCGGCTCATGCAGAGCCGGCGCTATCAGAGCGCCGGCTCTGCTCTCAGCCTCCCTCCCAACTGACCCACATGCAGGGAGGGAGGCAGGAGAGGACCCGGCGGAGCTATTGCCGGCAGCTCCGCCGGGTTCCTCTCGCGAGATATGAGCGTTGCCACGGCAACGCTCAAATCTCGCGAGAGTGAACTCTAGCCCCACAGGGGGCTAGCGTTCACTCTCCACTGGACCACCAGGGAAAGCAGCAGCACAATCCCCCCCTCCCTACAAAAGGTAAGAAGGGAGGGGGGATAGCAAGTAATCCACCTCCACCCCCACAATCACACACCCACATACAGCACACACACACACACATACAGCACACACACACACACAGCACCCACAGACATACAACACCGACAGACATACAGCACCCACACAGCACCGACAGACATACACAGCACCGACAGACATACACAGCACCCACACACATACAGCACCCACACACATACAGCACCCACACACATACAGCACCCACAGACATAAACAGCACCCACCGACACACATACAGCACCCACCGACATACACAGCACCCTCACAAACACACACAGCACCCTCGCACACAAACAGCACACTAACAGTACCCTCACAAACACAAACAGCACCCTCACAAGCGCACACACACACACAAACAGCACCCTCACACACAGTACATTAACAGCATCCTCACAAGCACGCACACACAAACACCCTCACCCACATAGCACACTACCAGCACCGTCACACACATATCACACTAACAGCACCCTCACACAGCACACACACACACACACACACACAGCAGTGTGTGTGTGTGTGTGTATATATATATATGTGTGTATGTATGTATGTATGTATGTATGTGTGTGTGTGTATATATATATATGCGGCGTGTGCTTGTGCTTTAGGGTGCACACCCTAATGCAATAGGCTGCTCACGCCTATGCACAGCACTCTGATTGGTGGATTTCAAACCAACCAATCAGAGTGCTCTGTGTCATTTTACACAGCGTGGGAAAGTTCTTTGGAATTTTCCCACTCTGTGTAATTTGACTCATAACTCTCTGATTGGTTACTTAATCTACCAATCATAGTAAGGCAAGCCGAGGTCAGTGGGAAGGAGAAGCAGCAAAGTCAAACGGTCCAAATTCAGCAACAGGTAGGAAAAAAGGAATGAGCTTGATTATAGAGAACAGGAACCACAATAATATGGCAAAGGTACAGAGACAGGAAGTGGCTTTTATAGGCCAAGAACCAGACACAGCTGAAGAGAGTTGGCGCTGATATCATTGCGTGTGGAGTCAAGGTTATCAGATCTCTGGTATATTTGCAAAAGGCAGGCTAGTGAACTGGTAAGGAAGAGGTTTAGCAGCATGGAAACCAGGATTTGAAGCCCAGCAGAGTCAGTTCCTCACAGAAGATGTCTGATGGTAAATATACATTTGGTTTTAGCCCCCCCCCCCTTCAAATTTATTATGGTGAGGTGGGAAGGCAGAATGCTTTTATTGGGAGGATGGCTAGGTGAGGGTTGAAGGAAAAGTATGACCTTCAGCCCTCCTAGATTTTCATATAATTGAAGATTATATTAGCTTTAGTGTACTAATAATCTTAATTTTAGTAATGACAGGAGGCGAATATTTGCATATCTTTCTTTACTGAAAACTCCAGCAGCATAGAAACATAACAACCAATCAGAAAAAAGTTATGATGCCCATAAAAGGCCCTGTCTATGACATCACTTCCTCTTTCTTTGAAGCGAAACAATAAATAACAGCAAGAGACATAATCATATTACGTCAACAGTTCAACAACATATTAGAATATCCAGCTCCATTAGTTCCGCGATGCAGAGGTATGGAAGGTGAATCTTTGTCTCGATGAGAAGACGTTCACGCCTCAAGAAAAAGGTGAAAGGTATCTGGCGTGATAACTTGTCCGCATACAATAAGCATTAAGCATCTGATATACCAACGAATGTGAAACATATCAATGTATATTTATTCTAACGCAATGATATTTAAGAATCTATAAACACAACATAATGCAAGGTTCATGTCTAATATTCAGCCAATACAAGACCCACAAGATACAGGTCTAAGTAGCAAACATACAAACCATACGCACTTACCTTCCTGAACATAAAGGACATATTCTGTTCAACACAAGAAACATGGGAGGGATCCTATAGGGTGGGAAATATTTGCCTCCTGTCATTACTAAAATTAAGATTATTAGTACACTAAAGCTAATATAATCTTCAATTTTACCACATGACAGGAGGCTTCATATTTGCATTTTTAAAGCTTTGAATTGACCAATGTGAAGGAAGCATGAGATGTTTGCCGAAAATAGAACGTTCTAAACGTACTCTCTCGCGCTCAGTCCGCGCAGCGTATAATGTCGGCTAGGGAAGCGTCGGCCGAAAAGGTTTGTGAGGCCGCCGCTCCCCTGACCGAGTGGGCTCCGAAACAAGGTTCGACGCTAAAGACAAAAATCAGCGGACCCATCTGGCCAGTGTTGCGGTAGACACCGGTCCATGAGGGTTCACGTAAGAAGTCAGAAGGTGATCCGTCGAATGAGTTCGAAGGGGGTAGAGATATTGGTGTACCCCATTAGCGTTCTGACCACGCATAGTGTGGCGTCTGACACAAAGCATGGGTATGACACTGAAGACGAATCAGACTTAGTTCGTCTCGACATGGTAAAGGTAACCCCGTCTGGTGTGAGAGAGAAACCATCCATATCGCAAGCCCTAACGTCCGCCACCATCTAAATGAGGCGAGGCATAATAAGAGGGCTAGTTTGGCTGAAAGTTGCTTCAGTGACAAACAAGGATTGTCCGGCCATTCCCTAAAGGAATCTCAGCACCACATCCACCTGCCAGAGGCGTGAATATTTGGGTGCAGGGATCTCGACAATTCGGCACCCCGCAGTAGTCGACAAACCAGTGTATCTTGACCTACTGGTTTGCCCTGTACCGGAACGTGCGCCGCCGATATGGCGGATCTGATCACGTTGAGGGATCGATATGACCGACCCAATGAGACCAGGTGTGACAGATAGTTGAGGATCAGTGGGACAGGTGCAGTAAAGGGATCGGAATCCCTTTCCACACACCAATCACTCCAGGCCGACCAGGCAGAAATATAGCCTTTCCTGGTGCCAGGAGCCTATGAGTCCCATAGGAGGTCTTAGTTGATGCAATAAGTCGTGAACTGACCAGGAGCCCCTGAAGCCGTCCAGGCAACTAGTGCCAGTTGTCCTTCCATGACAAGGGAGTGGGCTTCCCCTCGAGGTCCCGTCAGAAGTAGAAGGAAGGTAGGGAGTAGTAGAGGTTCTTCGTGAGACATCTCCAGGAGATCCGGGAAATCACGGTTGGCCCTGCCCGAGGGGTGTCATGAGCAGGAGCGATATCTTGTGGGTGTGTGTATCGAAGCACCCTTGCTATTGTGGAGAACGGCTGGGTCGCGTTTGCAGGGGTTCATCCATTGCCCCGTATCCGAAGGAAGAGTCAAAGATTGTTTTGCCAATCCAAGATTGTATGTGAAGTAATCACCATCGAAATTCCATCCTCACTTCCGCTGACAGTGGGATCCAGTGGTCGTATGAGTGACCGGTGCATACGTATCTCACCATCAGTCGTAGTGGGCCAGGAAATAACGCTTGTATGGAGGAGGAGAGGAGGAGAAGAATCCCACAATCCGACAGCTATCCTTATAGAGGCGCTCTTTGCCGTAGACGGACGCGGAACGTAGTTCTCCAAGCCGATGTCGAAACCGAGGAACTGGCCCGATTCAGATGGAGAAGCGATCTTTGTCTGTGTACAACAAAAAACCCATGGAGTCCCGAAAGTGAACGACAAATTTGTCTGCAAACGTAGCCTGGATTCGTAAAGAATCAGCAAGTCTTCCAGGTATACGAGGCATCGCACGCCCAAATTTACGGATGTGTGCCCTCACTGGTTACAGTAGGTTCGCGAGCACCACGGAGTCGTAAACTGCCATGTTTGTCCTCACCATTGGAATCGGAGGAAAACTTCGGCAGTCCAGGGCAACGGGTACTGAAAGGCGTGCGTCCTTGAGGTCCAGATGTGTAAACCAGTCGTTATCGCCTAGGAGGTCTTGTAGAAGATGAATTTCCTCCATCTTGCAGCATTTGTATACCATGTAGGAGTTCCATTGATGTAGTCTCCTGGCTTCTTCTTGACCAGGAAAAATTTGCTGGGGAAGCCTTCCCCTCCGGTGCATGTTGAATTGCGCCCCTCCTGCTGTTCCGCCAGCGTGCGTAATGGAGGTGAAGGGGCGACCTGCACGGCTGTGATAAAACTCTATGACATAGCCTTGTACTGTCTGGAGAACCCAGGTGACTTTGGTAGTCGTCTCCCAATTCTGTAAAACAGAGACAGGTTGCCGGTCATAATATTGGAAACAGTTAGTTATGTAGGTTGACACACTAGTAGATGAAGCGGATGGGTTCCTTTGTGTAGTAGATGGGAGAAATATGAGGACTGTGTATACGATCTGGAACCTGTCGCCCAGAAGCGGCTGGTGGCTCGGTTCAGCTACCGACCAGTCCTCCCAGAAACACCTTTCCCCGTAGGGTTGTGGAAGACTTGTTTTAGCGAGGTCTGGGTTTAATTTAGTGTGGTGAATAAATTCACGTGTTTCTTGAGTACTGCAATGAACACTACGTCGAATAGTAGGCCTTGTGCTTTTGGGCCGAATTCTTGTCGTTTCTAAGTCCAATAGTGTGTTGTCGATGCGGCCCAGTACAGATTTGCGTCTGTCGGCGCATAGTGCGTCATTTACGTTGCCCAGGAGGCATATCGAGCATTAAGACCATTCTTTGGAGGTGGTAGGGTTGAGTTGTGTATCCTGGGGTAACTCGGTCTTGAGGCGTGCGCATCCTTCCATCCCCCGAGGGTCGCGCAGCCAATAGTGTTCGTCCAGGAACGTTCCGTCTTCGGCTACTCTGGTTTAATGCCGCTACAGTTATCTCTGCCTCAGCCGCCGTCACAGAGTAAGGTTTCCCTAACGTACTTCGAGGAAGTGTGGGGAAGGTCTTGCCGTTCCATTTCCTCAGACGGTGAGCTGTCTTCGTGTCGCTCATCTACCATGTCCAAAGTACATGGTGGGTAATAGTCTTCTTTGTCGGAAGATTGTGGCGGACGGGGTTTGGATTCCCGGTGCTCCGCCTATTTGGTCTGTTCGATGGGCGTCTTGCCCTTGACCTTAGTGGCAGGGGGGCTGGAGCCCTTCCCTTGCCGTTTTGACTTGAAAGCTTGTGGGCCTGAGGTCTCCATCAAGCGGTGTGGGGTAGAGTTCATAACAGAACCTTCTCCACTGAGGCCGTTACTGTGGCGTTTATCATTGCCTAGAAATCTTGGGAAAGTTGAGAGTGTCCACCATGACTCATTCCCGTCCTGTTGGGAGATAGTGTGAGGGTCAGCACGTAGGGGTGTTAGACTCCTGGTAGAACTGGGGATCACCCAGGTAAAACGGTTTGAATTGCCTGCTTTAGTATGTCTGAGAGTATGAATACTCGTGCCAAGTGTAGAGGGGTCACCTCTATTAGTTTAATCTGGCTACTGAGAGCCGTGGTGCAGGCGCGACTGACTGGTAGTGGTGTCGGTCTGGCTAGCCGGGTTCACCACAAATGTACGCCAGAGCTGTATGCACGGTTTTTAACTATACAGGCTTATTATATAGGCGCATGGGGCCTGTCTCCATAAGGTCTGCAGCCGCAGGACCCATGTCTATTAGGCTGGGTTCATCCCAGGTGGTGTGCCATGGTAACCCAGAGGACACCCATATTATAATTATTGGCACCTTACAAGCATTGCATGCATATCTGGGGGTCATCCCAGGTGGTGTGCCATGAAAAATTACCCAGAGGACACCCACGTTCAATATGCAACGTGGCATCGCGGACTCGCAAACCTTTAAATAAGGTGACACGAAGCAAACTGCGGGCAGAATGCCCACGCCCCACTGTCCCTGACGAGGCCTGCAGAACACCTGCAGTTGACCCGAAAATCATTCAATTCTTGGGCAAGACTGGCTGGAAGCCTAATAAGGGCCTTGATTTCTCCCTGCGCAACTACCAGGACAAGATATTAGACATATTGGGCCCGGCAACCAAAATTTTTGATATGGTCGAAAGTGACCAAGAATTAGATCGTTCCGCCATAAGTGGTTGAATACAAAGAGTGATTTGCCTGATCGGCAATGCCAACTGTGCGGTGGCCACAGAGCGTCGCAAAGCGATCTTATTAAAGATAGAACCAAAACTGGTGAACATGGCTATAACCGAACCGGGCGCCCAGGCCCGTGGCCTCCTGTTCGGAGACAACTTTGTCAAGGAGCTTGGCTCCTTTGTCCATACGTTCACTGCCCTAGACAAAGCGCAGTCAAACATGCGCAAGATTTTCCAAACTAAGGTTTTTGGTGGGGCCGGAAGAGCCAGGAGCCGTCTGTCCGGCCGTGTCAATAGGGGCTCGTTCCGACAGAGCCGTGGCTCCTACACTGGACATGCCTCCTTCACGGAGCACCGCAACACCCCGGTTTTCTTCCCACAACGTGGGCGACCATGGGTGGCTCGTGGACCACGTGGCTCCCGCCCAGGCAGACGACCTTATGGTAAGTGCTCTCCTATTTCCTTCTTCCCTATGGGCAGTGGGGGGCAGACTCCGACATTTTTCCCATGTATGGTCACACATCTCGTCAGATGCTTGGGTACTGAACACGGTCAGAGGGTACACCTTAGAGTTCATATCCCTCCCAATACAACTCTCCCCGCCACGGGGAATGCTGTTTTCTCACCAAGACGCCTCCCTTGTAACCAAGGAGGTTTCAGAATTGGCACACAAACAGGCCATCTTAGAGATCCCTATGGCTACCCCAGGGTACGTAAGCAACCTATTCTTAGTTGAAAAAAAAGGTGGCGGCGTCTGCCCAGTTATCAACTTGAAACAGCTCAACACTTTCGTGGCCTACAACCACTTCAAAATGGAGGGCATACACTGCCTCCGAGATCTCCTCCAACCGTTGGACTGGATGGTCAAGTTAGACCTGCAGGACGCCTATCTTACGATACCAATCGCACGTCAGCACCAGGACTTCCTCCAATTCATATGGCAAGGAAGGAAATGGAGATTCACCTGTCTCCCTTTCGGTCTGTCCTCAGCCCCATGGTGTTTCACCAAACTTATGAAGCCCGTGGTGGCTCTGCTTCGAAGTCGAGGGGTTCGTCTCATAATCTACTTGGACGACATCCTTATCATGGGTCGTTCCAACCACATTCTCGACACCCATCTGTCATGGACTCAGACTCTTTTGCAAAATTTGGGTTTCCTTATCAATTGGAAAAAATCCATCCTAACCCCTACACGACACATAGAGTTTTTGGGCCTCATAGTGGACTCCACTCTACAGACCCTACAACTGCCAGCAGCGAAACTGACCACCATGAAGAAGGAAATCAGGCGTACTCTGACGACCCCCCTGATTTCCCTAAAACAATTGGCGAGAGTGGTCGGCCTCTTGGCGGCTTCCATACAGGCCATTTTCCTGGGCCCTTTACACTATCGAGCGCTACAGCGCCTACAAGCCTCCCATTTGAGAGACGGGACCGCATACACGGACATGATCGCTCTGGATACAGAAGCAAAGACAGAACTCAGATGGTGGCTATCCCATATGGACGCCTGGAATGGCCGAGCCATTTTCGGTACCGAACCGGATATGATCATAGAATCCGATGCGAGCTTGCACGGCTGGGGCGCACGCTGTGGCACTGTTTCTACCGGTGGCAGGTGGTCCGAAGTGGAGTCGATGCTTCACATCAATTGCCTAGAACTCCTGGCCGGTTCTTTTGCAATCCGCAGTTTTTCTCCAACTCAAGCCCGATGTGTCATCCTTTTAAGGATGGACAATGTATCGGCAGTCTGTTATATAAATCACTTGGGCGGCACGAAATCGAAGGTCCTGGCGAATTTGGCACAAGACTTTTGGCAGTTTTGCCTGGCACACGGCATTTCGGTCACAGCAGAGTACATTCCGGGCCTCAACAATACCATGGCGGATTGGTACTCAAGGCACCTCAGGGATTCCAGCGACTGGCACCTGGAACCCAGGGTCTTCCAAGACATCCAGTCCCTATGGGGTCCTCTGGTCAAGGACTTGTTCGCTTCCCGTTTGAACACCCAACTCCCCAGATTTTTCAGCTGGAGACCGGACCTGGCAGCGCTGGCAACAGATGCCTTTACCCAGGAATGGTCCTCCAAAAGGAACTACGCGTTTCCTCCTTTTGCGTTGATTCCCCGCTGCCTGCTACAACTACGACGACAGACGGGAACGGCAGTGCTCGTGGCGCCATTATGGCCGTCACAACCATGGTTTCCTTCCCTGTTGGAGATGGCGATAGACATACCCCGTACTCTCCCACACTTCGACTACCTACTTCGAGACCCGGACGGGTCCCCCCACCCCCTGATTCAGCAAGACTTATTACACCTCACGGCGTGGCTGATTTCCGGGAACCTTACTCAATCGAAGGAATTTCGGAATCGACTCTCCAACTTCTCGAGAGCGCATGGGTACCCGGCACGAGACAAGCTTATAAATCTGCTTGGCGCAAATGGCACGATTGGTGCATGGAACGGAATTTGGATCCCATATCAGCTCCTCTGACTTCGATCCTGCAATTCTTAACCTCCTTATTTGAAAGCGGCAAAGCATATCGCACGGTGAACCTCTACAGATCGGCCATTTCAAACTCACACCAAGGAATCGAGGGCGCACCGATAGGACGCCATCCACTAATATGCCGACTCTTGCGCGGCATCAGATTCACAAGACCTCCGCTACCACGCTATTCCGTACTGTGGGACGTCTCCATCATCCTCCACTTCCTCGAACCTTGGCCAGATAACGCAACACTATCTCTGAAACACCTGTCGGCGAAACTGGTTATGCTCCTATGTCTCATATCCTGCAAACGGGTCTCAGACGTTAGAGCCTTAGACGTCACCGCACGTCCTACACTCCGGAAGGGGTCACTTTCGATATATCTCGGAGAACAAAAACCTCTACGAAGAAGGTGACATATCCAGCCTTTCCTGACAAACCTCTTTTGTGTCCGGTTCAATGTCTGCAAACCTATGAACTTCGCACCAAGGCGCTGCGGGACCCATCTAAGCATGAACTCTTCATCTCCTTCCAGAGACCACACCTACCTGTGTCTACCACGACCCTGGCTCGCTGGGTCAAATGGATCATGGCTACGGCAGGCATAGACACTTCCATATTTTCGCCACATTCCATAAGAGGAGCAATGGCTTCCAAAGCCTCTTCGATGGGTTGTCGCCTGGAAGACATTCTGAAAGCAGCCGACTGGTCTTCAGAATCTACCTTCCGTGACTTTTACTTCAAACCAATACACCACTTTGCAGGAACGGTAGTTTCTCAGCTTTAAACCAGCATAATAGGAGCCTCCGTGTCTTAATAAAATTCACAGATTTTACTATTACCATGACGTAAAGTCATGATTTTATTAATGACACGGAGGCGAGTATTATCCCTCCCTCCCACCCGGCGACGGGGGAAGGATAGACGGAAGTTGGGTAAGTTGACCTACGGTAAGTCATTTTACCATGTCTAGTTGTTACAGTTGTAATCGCCAGATTGTTACATTACAGTTATACTTAGATCAAGGTAAGTCTTAGCTACGATCACTGATTACCTATCTGGACACCCACATTTATAGGTTACACAACAATATTCACTTGGACACAACACTGACCAAACACTATCTTGAATACCTATGACTATGCATACACTAAGTTTTATGCAAAGATATTACCATATTTTTCCTCTCTTACAGCATAATCTACCCATCTATTCCGGGGAAACCATGTTCTATGCAGTTCAACGTTTTATTGGATAATTTTACTTCTTCGGGATTGCAAATAAAGAGGAACAGGATTGGTTGACAGAGCCTATTATGCTGGAGAAGTGGATCCTGATTGGCTGTTCCTGTTACTAGGAAGATTACACCTGAGACTGTTAATGTTATTATTGGTTATGTTTATAAAGTTTTTTTTCTTTGCTGCTGAGGGAAATAAAGAAAGAGTGCAGCATAATACTCGCCTCCGTGTCATTAATAAAATCATGACTTTACGTCATGGTAATAGTAAAATCTGTGAATTATAATCTTTTTGAAAGCTGTTGTATAACTATGCTACTAGTTAGTAAATATCAATTACAGGTGCTAATACTAACACAACCCATTATCTTACACCTCAAAACATATCTGAATGTACTTTCCTGTTAAAGCAAAGCTTATGTATTATTAATGAATTGGGACCAAATCTTAAAGTACTTATTTTTCTGTCTCTAGTGACTGATGTGATCAGAATATGCAGACCCACTGTTAGTGAGAGGCTTTGAGGCGAATGCCCCAGATCTTTACTGGTAGTAGGGGCCGGTGGAGGTTATTAGATTGTTTGTTTCTAAATTTTACATCAGGCATTGCGTCTCCCAACAGCCATCTGGTATAAAAGTAAAGATCACTAGTATAGTGCTCTAAAAGATTTATAGGGTGGGGGTCTAAAGACTGAAACCCATTCAGTAATACTGTAGGAGCAAAATGCTCCCATCCTATCTTCTCTTGAAGCTGCTAACTGCTACTTAACAACTGGTTTCTAACTGGTTTCAGTCCATTCTCAATGCTGTTAGTCTGGTGAAAATAAGTTAACTATAGGTAAATCCCTACACACTGAGAAGCCACAACATTAAAACCATCTTCCTAATATCATGTAGGTTCTCCTCATGCTGCCAAAACAGCTCTGATGCATCGAGGCATGGGCTTTACAAGACCTTTTGAAGGTGTCTTCTGGTATCTGACACCAAGACATTAGAAGCAATCCTCCAGTCCTTTACATCCTGCAAGTTGTGAGGTGGGCCTCCATGGATCGGATTTATTGCTCCAGCACATCCAACATATGCTCAACTGGATTGAGATCTGGGAAAGTTGGAGGCCAAGGTAACACCTTCAACTCTTTGTCATGTTTCTCAAGCCAGTCCTGAACAATTTTGCAGTGTGTCAGTGTGAATAATCTTACTGCAAGAGGCCACTACCATCAGGGAACACAAGTGTCATGAGGGGGTGTATGTGGTGGGCAACAATCTCTAGTAGGTGGTACATGACAAAGTAACCTCCACATGAATGCCACAAGCCAAAGTTTCCCAGCAGAACATTTCCCAGAGCATAACACTGCCTCTGCCGGCCTGCCTTCTTCCCATAGTACATCATGTAACCATCTCTTTCCTAGGTAAAACATGCACATGCACCTGGCCCTCCACCTGATCTAAAAGAAAACATGATGTATGAGACCATGGAATCTTCTTCCATTGCTCCATGGTCTATTTCTGATGCTCACATCCCCACTGAATTGCTTTTAGCAGTGGACAGGGGTCATCATAGGCACTATGACAGACTAAAAATAGACTAACAATAAAAGGGATGGTTTTCATATAATCTACCTATTTAAGGCTTACACAGAACATCAGGTTCATGGGAAACTAAGGGGCATTGATGCATGTTGAAAGCAAAGGCTAGCCTGGCTGGCTTTGTTACATAGAAGAGCTTCCGTAGCTGAAATTGCTGAAAAACTTAATGCTGGTAGGCCTTTGAGCTACAGGAGCTCTTCCGTGTAACTAAGCCAGCCAGGCTAGCCTTTGCTTCCAACATGCATCAATTTTCCTTGGGTTCCCATGAACCTGATGTTCTGCAGCTTGAAGTAAGCCTTAAGCAGGTAGATTATATGAAAACCATCCCCTTTAACGTTAATTATTAGATCATTCATATGGTTTTGAATCTATATGAATTTATATTGTACAATGCTCCTTTTTTTTCTGAACCCCATTACACATGTATGATGTGATAAACAATACCCATATCTTTCAAGCGTTTATATTAGTTTCTGAGGCTGTGCAGTCACCACATATTAATCTGCAATTTTTGAAAACAATTTTCTATAATTCGATTATTCAATCTGCATGTTATATAAAACAAAGCAATAATGCAGAAAATTCTAGTCAGACATTTTTCATATAGTTGTTTTGACTCAATGAATTTAACAGATATAATTATCCAAAGTCATTAAGGGAAAAACAACATTTGCTTTATACCTAAATGAGGAAACCTTGAAACAATAAAAGCAAAAACTAAATATAACAACACTACTATATGTTTAATATAATGTTAATGTTCTAGAAATAAATTGTTTATTTATACATAATTGTCAAAACGTAATTTATTGAAAAAATGGGGGTTTAGGTTTGGAACACATGTTTTTATACTAAATACTTAGATTACTCTAGTTTGTTGCAGCTTATTAAAGCAGTCATTATACTGTAGTACATGTTGTGGTGTATCACCAAATTAATATATATATTACACAAGGTTCGTCTACATTAAAAGGTATTTATTAAAAGGCAACAACACAATACTATAAATGTATCACAAACACACAGCCCAGACCCACGGAGCAACAACCCTTTTTAAATCTATCTATCTATATAGTAACCCCTTCCACACACGCTTGATCTCACCCACGGTTAGGCCTTCACATCTAGTAATGGCTCACTGCTGCAAGTTCAACATCACATCCACCAAGGAAGAAAAGGAAGCAACAGAGTGTAACATGGTTCACCATGCTAGCCCATGGCGTCTGCACATCTGCTCTGTAGCACAGCCAAGAAGGAACAGAGAGGAATGGAGAAAGGGGGAAGTGGTTATCTCTTTCCTGACTTGTAAAGGTATTGAATTACCAATTAACATTTCAAAAGGGTAAAGCTTATCCCACTGTAAGAAAAGCAAACATGAGCTTGGTCACATGACCCCTGGTCACCATATTAGTTTGATGACAGAATGTCACCACATTCCCTCACTTTTTCTTCTCTTATGTTGAGCACATTTAAAAATAATAATTTATCCCTTCTATCTAAACTATGAGATCTGAAGTAGGAAAGGGGAGCACAGGAATTATAGTGAGTGATATAAGAAGGGGGAAAGAAAACAGTCAAATAGGGGTTGCATCACCCCACATTCCCCCACTTTTTCTTCTTTTATGTTGCTCCGTTATCTAGTTATCCCTCTAGTACAGGAAAACCTAGTGGGAGCAAAAACCTGATATACAGGAGAAATTCAACCCACCGTCCCTCCGGAATAGTTCCCTCAGCGACATAAGTTCTCCTGTACTTTCCTATGGCTGTCAATTCACATGTTATACAAAGTGTCACAAAAAAACATAACTTATAGAATGTAGGTGAGAGTGTGTGTGTGCAATGTAAAACTTTATTGAAGAATGTGTGAGAGAGCGAGAAAGAGAGAGAGAGAGAGAAACAAACAAAAACAAAAAAACAAAAAAAATCCCCCTTTTCAAGTTTCTTCCTCATCTATTTAGCATGAGTACTAGCAGCAAAGTTTGTAGGACTGGATGTGATATTTGCAGAATTCCATACTCTCAATCCAGTTCCGACTCCTCCCAGTAGAGCTGCAAATTGTCCCATTTTTCCTGACACCCTGCTTTGCCTAAAACACTGTCGCCGTTGTTCCGGACACCTTGGAGGAATAGAAGGATTATTAAAATATAGACTGTAATCTTCTCCCTTATTTGGAGTATCTTCTGGCCGTATTGCCTGTCTCCCATCCCTACTGTGATACAGCATATACTTATCCATCCTGTAACAAGGATCCACTACGATCTTCTGTTGACACACATCATCATCCTAATACAGCTTTGCCTTGCTCTGTGGGAACACTAGATCTCATCATTAGAAAGGAATAGCTAAATGGGAGACTGGAAGACTGAGAGAAAGAACAAAACAAAAGAAAAACAAACATACATAGGATGTAGAGGACAACAAAAATTATGGGAGTTATTCATTGCTGGGGACCCCCAATTGATCAGTATTTCCCTTCCTCATCTGTTCCCTAAGCACTTTCACGTCTGCCTCCAATCTCTCAGTCTGTCTCTTTAGGTCCCAGTAGTCTGTATTCCCTTCTTTATTCCTCCAATTATCCCAATTCCGTCTATTGGTCTGATGCTCATCCCATCTATGGTTCCTTTTCCAATTATTCTCCCTATAACTGTTCCTGTTGTTTCTCTGTTTTTCTTGCCAACTGTGATTTTCCGAGTTATCTCTCCTTTTTAGCCTCTCCCAGGTATTATTATTCCAATTATTATTGATTACCTTAGGCCCCTCCCATCTATTCCTCCAATTATCTCCCATTACATTCCCAGGGTCCCTGTGTGGATCTCTCCATCTTTTGTCAAAGTCCTGTTTTGGTCTCCAGTTCTCATTATCCCTCTTGTTCTGGCTTCTCCATTTACCATCTATATCTCTACCAGAGTCGACCTTGAATGTTCTTATGGCTGAAACAGAGAAGGCCTGTTCCGAGGAAGGATGCTTGATCCACCAATTGTCAGCTCTAGTTAGTACCATTTCTAAGTCTGCTGGTGTTGGATCAAAAAGCCTCACAAATTCTTGACACTCCAAGGGAAGGGCTTCCATTACTTTAGTAATATGTTGTGGTGAGCCCAAGACCAGAGGCTGTTGAGGTTGGCGTAGCGTATACCAGAACAATATCCTTTGAGCTACCTCTCTAGGACCATCTGCTGGCCTCATCATAATATTAACTATTTCTTTCTCTATGCTGAGTAGATAGAAAATCGTTGCAGCAATTCTTCCTGCCTGGTCAGACACACTGTTATTAAATCCAAATAGTCTGCTAGCCAAAGGACCCATAGCATATTCTAACAGTTCTGTCCATTCTTCTAAGTTAAGACCTCCTTTTTTTGCTCTATTTGCTCCCCTCATAAACCAATGTGTAAAGGTGTTAAAGTCGTCAGTTGGCATACTTCCCCACCATTTCTGGAAATTATCTTTGTCTGTGATTGACATAGTCCTTGTCTGTCTAGAGAAGCTAGTAGGCATTTCTCTTACATTAAAATGTTCAGTTATTATTAAAGGGGCTTGTGGGACACAGTTAACAACTAGCGCATTTCCCTTGTGTTTGGTTCTGAGCACTGGTTCTGTACTTTTAGATATAAAATGAGACTGGTCGGGGCATTCTTTAGGAATCTCCTTATCCCATTTATTTATGCTTTCTTTAGTTTTTATTTTATATTCCATGACAAGGTTTTGGAGTTCAGTGATCTTAGCACTATATGCATCTCTCTGTTGTTCTATTTCCTTTAATTCTTTCTCCAACCCCTCGGTCATTTTGTTTGTTCTTAGGGCAGCTATTTTAAAACAATCTCTTTCATCAAGAGCATCTTCCATTTTATTAGTGGTTACTAAATTAGCTTGCTGCAATTCGAGTACCATGCTTGCCAAACCCCCTATTGCAGCAACAACCGCTTGTGCCACCAAGCTTTTCCTTTTCTTAATATGGCACTTTTTATTAGTAACAATCTGTGTCAAAACATCCATGAAACCTTCATATTTTCCACAATTGGGGCCTGCTGGTTCTGGAAGCTCATATGGTCCATCATGTTTGTCAATGTCATTCTTGAAGTACTCTAGTACTTCTGCAGAAAAATACTTGGTACCTAGATATGACATTTTAAAACCGAGCTCTCCCTGAGTCTTTAATCGAAATAGACCAGCAGACTAAGTAAAAAAAAAAACAACAAGCTTTTAACAATGGGATTAATTTAAAAAAAACTGAAACTTGCTCCAAAGAGATTGAACCATTTGAGAACTTAATTACATTAACCTATTCAAACAAACTTGTCTTTTGAGAAAAAAACAAAAAAAAACTTCACAGTCTCAATACAACAAATGCCCACAGGCAGCAAAACACAAAACCACCCTTCTGCCTTTGTTTAAGTGCAGTGTGGGGGGTCTACAAATAAACAGAATGATTTAAAGGAAGGTATGGGAACTGGAAAATACCTGACTGTAACTTCAGCACAATGATAATTCCCAACCATATAACAATCTAACATAGGCACCTTTACCTCAAATACAAACTGTTCATTTTCTATTAAACACACTCCAGTGTAAAAATGTAGCCTGGCTAAACAATAGCCACCACACTGTATTAGCCCCAATACCTTTATCATGTAAACACAATGCTCCTACCCAGAATTCAATGGTTCAAACAGACAAAAGATAACCCCCAAAAAAACAGTTTGCTATTTAAACTTAGAATGCAGGGAAGCCACAAAATGTACAAAATCTAACATCTAAAAACAATTACAATATATTCAGTTTAGTTCTAGTTAGTTGCAACAGGAGAGAGACAATACAGCACATGGGCTATTAAAAATGGCCGAAACATCAATGGTACCAATGCAGTGCAACTATTCAATCTTCCCCTTTAATCACCAATACTTTAAAACTGTGCATAAACAAAATTAAACTATAAATGCCACAATTTGCAACAAAATACGTTCTGTCAGTCATAATGCACAAACATTATGCTCCTATCCTGAATTCAATGATTCAAACAGACAAACGATAACAACAAAAAACGTTTGCTATTTTAACTTAGAATGCAGTGAAGCCCCACAATTTAACACCTAAGAAAACAATTAAAAAGATTAAGTTTCATTCTAGTTAGTTGCAACAAGAGAGACAATACAGCACATGGGCAATTAAAAATGGCCAAAATCCAATGCTATTCAATTTTCCCCTTTTATCACCAATACTTTAAAAATACTAGGCCTGAGCTATGGTAGTCAAAACACAACAAACTCAGGTATTTGAAACACACAAAAAAACTAATATATTCAAAATTGAGGCCTGATGCCCAAGCTTGTATATTAAAATGGAGGCCCAAACTAGACTCCACACACAATCAGTCCTTGATTTCCCGTGCAGAGGATCAAAGTACTTTTTTTTTTTTTCTCCCAAAAAATAAATCTGACTATCTATTACTGTGTTATTACCTCATAAATAACCTTTGTAGAAGTCTAATATTCGTGGTCGCCAAATGTGGTGTATTACCAAATTAATATATATACTACACAAGGTTCGTCTACATTAAAAGGTATTTATTAAAAGGCAACAACACAATACTATAAATGTATCACAAACACACAGCCCAGACCCACGGAGCAACAACCCTTTTAAATCTATCTATCTATATAGTAACCCCTTCCACACACGCTTGATCTCACCCACGGTTAGGCCTTCACATCTAGTAATGGCTCACTGCTGCAAGTTCAACATCACATCCACCAAGGAAGAAAAGGAAGCAACAGAGTGTAACATGGTTCACCATGCTAGCTCATGGCGTCTGCACATCTGCTCTGTAGCACAGCCAAGAAGGAACAGAGAGGAATGGAGAAAGGGGGAAGTGGTTATCTCTTTCCTGACTTGTAAAGGTATTGAATTACCAATTAACATTTCAAAAGGGTAAAGCTTATCCCACTGTAAGAAAAGCAAACATGAGCTTGGTCACATGACCCCTGGTCACCATATTAGTTTGATGACAGAATGTCACCACACATGTATGTCAGGATCTGGTAATAAGTGATAATTTAGAGCATCTTCTTCATATGTGGTATCAAATGTAGAATGCTCACCATGACACTGTGTTGTTTTGAGAATAAAAATGTGGACTGTTATGACGAATTAAATATTTCAAGGTTTGTCTGTCCTTTATTTTGACAGCATGGAAAAAGAGGTTGTATCCTTGTCTCCAGTACATGGTATAGTGGGATTCACTTAAAGAGCAGTGGGGAACTAACTTTAATCAGATTTTGTAAAAAGTGAAGTCAACATAATTGACTCTTTGCCTCTACCACTGGGTGCTGTGGCAATGCTCTGACTCATTTGGATATTGTTGTATCAATGCATATTTACATTGGCAGAAAATTATTTGAGTGACTTCCGTTGATTAGAACCCCAATTCATTTTACAGTTAACATTTCGAGCAGCACATTCAGTGCAAGATAGATCCATATTCAAACACAGAGCATTACTTTAGTCGAGCTGACAACTTTCAGAATTTATTAGTATGGAATTAGCAACAACAGATGCCTCTGATATTTCCCAAACCTCCTGTGATTTATTCATGATGATATGTGTGACAAACTCCCCTCTCCAAGTGAGTTTGCCATGAGCTCCTGGAGGAGCCTGCTTGCCAGCCTCCTACCCACAGGCTATGGGCCCTGCAAGGAAATCTGTAAAAGACTACCAAACTTGTTCGACCGTTAGCACTGATTTCATGGAACTGTTTTGGGAATAGGACCATGTGCACGGTCGGTCAAAATTATGACTTCCAGTAAATTCCTGAAGCCCTGGACTGATGTGGGTAATTTTTTGGATATGTTGGTCACCCAGATCAGGACTATCACGGGATGTGACATTTGTGGGGATATCACGTGTTTTGAGGGTACTTTTGGGACTTTTTAAAAATTTATGTTTTTTCTGTGCTTGGAGATAATTGGATTAGAATTAGTACAGTTACTGATCGAATTATCTCCCAAGCAGAAAGGAGGGATTGTGTGTCATGTGTGGGAGTGCCTTACATTGTATATGTGTTATTATTGATTTGTAAGTTTGTGTCCCTGTACCCAACAAGGTCCATTGGGTGTACACCTTGCTTGGGGATTGTCATAAAAGGCCAGTGTGGAACCATTAAAATTGATTCCAGCTTACACTCCAAAATTGTGTCATCCTGTTATTTGAGGGAAAGATTTACTCCTGTATCTGCTGTTCCAGCTTGCAAGGGATTCAATGGGGAAAGTCCTTGTAAGGACTAGAGCTAATTCCCCATTCGGCTCCAGGAAGGAGCAATTCCAGAGCCCCAGTCAAGCCACGACAACTGTGGGCAGAAGTGCTCCGGTCTGTCCCCTGTTCCAGCTAGGAAGTGTCCTTGGCGGAGGTACCCAGCCAGGGGTACAGGGAGCTCCGTTACAATATGGAAGTATATTATATTTATCCAGCCCCTAAAAGAAGCACACTTATCAAATTCCACATATACATATTACTTCATTTCATGGAATTTCAGTTATTTTAGACAGCAGTAACATAATATATAAAATTATATTGCATGATATTAAATATATTGAGTTGTCAGGAAAATTAAAACAACACTGTTATTTTCTTTCTTTTCAGTGTTCCTTTTTCATATGCCCCTTTTATCTTATACTCTCCCCTTGCCCTTTGCTTTTATTTAGATTTACATCATCGTCCATGATGTCTGCAGCTCTTTCGTCCATGATGTCTGCAGCTCCCCTATTTATGGGGTTCTTTTGACTAATGTATTGTGGGTAAATTTAGCTTAGTGACTGATTAAATTGTAAATGTATTGTCCTTTCGTTTAAAAAAAATCCTTGTCTAGTTATATTAGACAGGTTTGGTATCTTTCATTGCTGTTTGAATAGGACGCACGTGATTTGTTAAGGAGAACCGTTATTAATTAGTTTTCAATTCAGTGTTTGGAATATACAATTCAAGGCTTTAAAGTGAATAATTGGCTTTGGCACCCAAAGGCAAAATTAGTTCACATTTTAAAGCATGAAATTCATTGATTATGGTGACTTTATATGTATTTGTCTTATTATTTGTCTTGTGCGATTTGTACCATGTTTATCAGCAATTCATTGTTTTTCCATGAATAATTTTTATTGAAGTTTTCAAGGCAAATACAATACTAACACATTGAAATATAAAGAAACAGTATTTTTTTAATGAATGTGAATGAGTGCATTTAAAAAAAAACAACAATTTCTTAAATTAAAAGTTTATAATGTTATCACACTCAATATTCATGTATAGCTCCCTTATCCAGAGCACATAATATGGATTAGCATCCATGCAATAATAGATTATGTTTCTATACAATCATTGAGCTGAAATACAGGTAATTATAGGAAATTGAGGTCACATAATTATGAATTAGAACAACTGCAGCAAATTAGTGATAATACAAAGAACAACAACAGTTACATATTACAATTATTTGAGAAGTAGTGATCAGGGTAGTAGCTAAGCACATGGGGAGCAGGAGATATTGGGAAATGATTAGTTAACACAGGAGCAGAACCAACCCAAGGATTGCGTTGCAGACTACGTGGAAATGCTTATGTATAGAGGTGGGTCTTTTTCAGGAGCTTACAAATGGAGGTAGCTGATTGGATGTGAGGTGGGAGCTTGCTTCCATTGTAGGTGCTAGAAGAGAGAATGTATACCAATTGGGAAGGAGCACATGGGTATGGAGGTGGGCAAATGGAGGTGGAAGAGAGAGAGTGGTGGGGTATGAGAAAGGGGACAAATATAGAGAAGCTAATTTGTGGAGGTATTTGTATTTAAGGGTGAGGAATTTGAAATAAACTTCTGGCAAATTTAAAAGGATATGACATGAGCAAACTGGGGCATGCAAAGGAGGATAAATGTATATGGATTTAGGATTTGCCAGAGTGGAGTGATGGTGTTTTAAAGAAGACCAAGTCTAGCCTAGTGAGGATGAGGGAATGGATAAGGAGTCTTGTAGCAGAGAAGTTGAGAAGAGGATGGATCTAGGCTGTCTTAACAAATGGGCACTCTGGACAGTTCCCATTGAGCCCCACGAGCATCGAGTCTTACAGGTTTGCCAACTTTCCAGTATATTATGCCAGGATATTTATTCAGAACATTCAAAATACTCTTTATTAAAACAATTAGGTGAACTAATCACCTCAGTATCAGCTGCTGTCGGTACCGAATACATATCTTGACCATAATGAAAAAAATGTACATGTACTAATTGTACATAAGCAAGACAGAATCAACAAACAATTTTTTGAAGCCATATTGCTATAATAAAGTTCTTCTAATATTTTTAACAGTCCATGTCAGTTGCCTCCCCCTGCTATCTACTAAAGAGTTGTATGTTCTAATCTCTGCTGTACAGCATGTTTTTTTAATGGTTAAACACTGATTTTGTTGGAGGTACCAATAAATATAATGTTCATTTTATTGATAATTTACATTTTCATTCCTGTGAGTAGTTGTGTAGGCAGGACCCCAGTGCACTGCTTTGGCTTATAATGCTCTTAAAACAGTTGTGGATGGATCTTTTGAATATTAGAAGAAGAGTTAATCTCATCAGAATAGAATTAACAGTGATTAAATGTTGCTTGAAAAGGAGAATAGAATCAAAGATGACAACCTAACAACAACAAAAAAAAACATAAAACTAGGCGCTTCCAAAAAAGGGTACCTACAGGGGAGAATAGTCTAGCGTACAACTTTAAAAAACTAGGTTGATTAAGTAGAAGCAGCTCTACAAAAGGTAAATGAGGGGAAACACTCCTTGCATGTAAATGACTCCCAATGTGGAGATATTATCTGGAATAGTTAGGAAAGTTATAGGAACATAGAAGAATAGAATGTGACAGCAGATAAGAACCATTCGGCCCATCTAGTCTGCCCAATATTTCAAAATACTTTTAATTAGTCCATAGCCTTATCTTATAGTTAGGATAGCCTTATGCCTATCCCACGCATGCTTAAACTCCTTTTCTGTGTTAACCTCTACCACTTCAGCTGGAAGGCTATTCCATGCATCCACTAAACTCTCAGTAAAGTAATACTTCCTGATATAATTTTTAATTTAAGACTATGTCCTCTTGTTGTGGTAGTTTTTGTTCTTTTAAATATAGTCTCCTCCTTTACTGTGTTGATTCAATTTATGTTTTTAAATGTTTCTATCATATCCCCCTGTCTCATCTTGCCTCCAAGCTATACATGTTAAGATCTTTTAACCTTTCCTGGTAAGTTTTATCACGCAATCCATGAACCAGTTTACTAGCCCTTCTCTGAACTCTCTCTAAAGTATCAATATCCTTCTGAAGATACGGTCTTCAGTACTGCGTGCAATACTCCAAGTGAGGTATCATCAGTGTTCTGTACAATGGCATGAGCACTTCTCTCTTTCTACTGCTAATACCTCTCCCTATACAACCAAGCATTCTGCTATCATTTCCAGCTGCTCTATTATATTGTCTTCATACCTTTAAGTCATCTGAAATAATTACTCCTAAATCCCTTTCTTTAGATGTTTAGGTTAGTAGGATATCAAATATCCTATACTCTGCCCTTGGGTTTTTACGTCCAAGGTGCATTATTTTGCACTTATCCACATTAAATGTTAGTTGTCACAGCTCTGACCATTTTTCTAATTTTTCTAAATCATTTGCCATTTGGCTTATCCCTCCTGGAACATCAACCCTGTTGCAAACTTTAGTATCTTCAGCAAAAAACATACCTTTGGTTATAAACCAAAACCTCTAACAAGGATTTTATTGAGGAGTATTAAGATAAATAGAAACCAGTCAAATTTGTCAAAAAAGCATGAGGCATGGTTGGGAGGTGCTTTATGAAAATAATGGTAATAGGGATTGGCTGGAGAAAGAGGAGATATAAGCTACAAAGTCAGAGAAAGGAAGAGAAAGGATGGTGGTTGGGTTGCATTGAGGAATCTCTTGTCACGTATTCATCTGCTTATAGAAATGTGGTTAATGACATTTACTGTCCACACAGGAAAAGTTGTGCCGAGCAGCAACCTAATCCACAGAAGGGTTAATGCTGAGCAGTAATTGTGCAAATGAAAAAAGTGGTTAATGACATTTACTGTCCACACAGGAAAAGCTGTGCCGAGCAGCAACCTAATCCACAGAAGGGTTAATGCTGAGCAGCAATTATGCAAATGAAACCTGGTAACTGACTTTGGGGTCAAAGGCCGGTTACAGCCTATCAGAACTTAAGGAGGGGTATTTAGGCCCAGTTCTCAGCCTGCTCAGTGCCCTGTCGTGGTTTCCCTTGTGGTTGTCTGAGAGCGCGTTCCTGTTTATAGTTTTCTACCTGGTTTTGACTTTGGCTTTGTTTATTGACTTCTCTATATTCTGGTATCCTGACTCCTGGCTTTCCTCATCGCTGTGTCCCTTTCTGTGTTCCCTGACCTCGGCTAGTATTTTTGACTATTCTTTGTACGTTAAATCCGGCCATTCTAAGGACCGGTAATACGTTACTTATTTGTCATCCGTGCTGTACAGTTCTACGTGCTGGATCAAACAGTAATCCTGACATCTCTGAGGAGGATGTAAGTAGGACAATCCAACCTCCAGACACACTTAAGTATGAATAATGAGAAAAAGAGAATTTGGAATGAGAGCAGCAATTGTTATAGCATTTGTGTGAATAATCAATGTTTCATCTATGGCCATGAATCAAAATGTGAGTTGGTGTTGAAGGAAAATATCTAAGGTGAAACTTATCATCTTGCATTTGGATCATTGTAAAGTAAAAAGAGCATTTCAATTGTAGTAGAGATAGGGTGAATTAATAGATATACAGTTGCAAGAAAAAGTATGTGAACCCTTTGGTATGATATGGATTTCTGCACAAATTGGTCATAAAATGTGATCTGATCATCATCTAAGTCACAACAATAGACAATCACAGTCTGCTTAAACTAATAACACACAAAGAATGAAATGTTGCCATGTTTTTATTGAACACACCATGTAAACATTCGCAGTGCAGGTGGAAAAAGTATGTGAACCCTTGGATTTAATAACTGGTTGAACCTCCTTTTGGCAGCAATAACTTCAACCAAATGTTTCCTGTAGTTGCAGATCAGATGTGCACAACGGTCAGGAGTAATTCTTGACCATTCCTCTTTACAGAACTGTTTCAGTTCAGCAATATTCTTGGGATGTCTGGTGTGAATCGCTTTTTTGAGGTCATGCCACAGCATCTCAATTGGGTTGAGGTCAGGACTCTGACTGGGCCACTTCAGAAGGCGTATTTTCTTCTGTTTAAGCCATTCTGTTGATTTACTTCTATGCTTTGGGTCATTGTCCTGTTGCAACATCCATCTTCTGTTGAGCTTCAGCTGGTAGACAGATGGCCTTAAGTTCTCCTGCAAAATGTCTTGATAAACTTGGGAATTCATTTTTCCTTCAATGATAGCAATCCGTCCAGGCCCTGATGCAGCAAAGCAGCCCCAAACCATGATATCCCCACCACCATACTTCACAGTTGGGATGAGGTTTTGATGTTGTTGTGCTGTGCCTTTTTTTTTGCCACACATAGTGTTGTGTGTTTCTACCAAACAACTCAACTTTGGTTTCATCTGTCCACAGAATATTTTGCCAGTACTGCTGTGGAACATTCAGGTGCTCTTGTGCAAACTGTAAATGTGCAGCAATGTTTTGTTTGGACAGCAGTGGCTTCCTCTGTGGTATCCTCCCATGAAATCCATTCTTGTTTAGTGTTTTACGTATTGTAGATTAGCTAACAGGGATGTTAGCATTTGCCAGTGACTTTTGTAAGTCTTTAGCTGACACTCTAGGATTCTTCTTCACCTCATTGAGCAGTCTGTGCTGTGCTCTTGCAGTCATCTTTACAGGATGGCCACTCCTAGGAAGAATAGCAGCAGTGCTGAACTTTCTCCATTTATAGACAATTTGTCTTACCATGGACTGATGAACAGCAAGGCTTTTGGAGATACTTTTATAACCCTTTCCAGCTTTATGCAAGTCAGCAATTCTTAATCGTAGGTCTTCTGAGAGCTCTTTTGTGCGAGGCATCATTCACATCAGGCAATGCTTCTTGTGAAAAGCAAACCCCAAACTGGTGTGTGTTTTTATAGGGCAGGGCAGCTGTAACCAACACCTCCAATCTCATCTCATTGATTGGACTCCAATTAGCTGACATCTCACTCCAATTAGCTCTTGGAGATATCATTAGTCTAGGGGTTCACATACTTTTTCCACCTGCACTGTGAATGTTTACATGGTGTGTTCAATAAAAACATGGCAACATTTCAGTCTTTGTGTGTTATTAGTTTAAGCAGACTGTGATTGTCTATTGTTGGGACTTAGATGATGATCAGATCACATTTTATGACCAATTTGTGCAGAAATCCATATCATTCCAAAGGGTTCACATACTTTTTCTTGCAACTGTATAGCATATATAATATTACACAAATAGTATGTTTCCTTTGTTGCATTTGCCCCATAACACCAAATTCATACTTTAAAACAAGCTCATTTCATATTTATATTACCAATTAGTAACAACTTGCCTCTGAATTCTCATATTCCATAGCAACAAAACAGGACAATAAAATAAAATACAGGGCAACAGGTATACAGAGCATAACACATGTGATCTCTTAAGATTTAGACTCATTCACACATATTTAAAACACAAATTGCAGTAGCACAATCTTTATATTCCAAGTTCTTAACAAAGTAAGTTCTAAAACAAATCCTGACTCTAGTCCAACATTTATATGTGTGCATGGCCAATTTCACAACTATCGGCCAATCTCTTTTCTAAATATAGTTAGGCAAATAGAAATTGTACCAACAATGCTGTCAGATAAATCATGATCAAGTGGGATTTGTCCATGGCAGTGAGGCCAAGGGAAATACTGCAATAGTTATGTAATTCATTACTTATTTTGTAGAAAGATGCAGAGGTGTCTGTATTGAAATTTACATTATCTGCTCTTTCATAGATGGTTTTTTATTTAAAAAAAAAAGTTTATCATGGATATTTTCACCTCTACCATCAATTTCCCTGCAAGACAATGGGACATCTACTGCCCCACCACCCCTCAAGCTCGATGGCTTGGTGTTAATTTTGACTTGGGTCTTACTTTTTCTAATCACATCCAGTCAGCTTTCAAATCTTGTAACTTCCACCTTTATAATATTGCCCACATTTACCCTTTTCTAACTCAAGATACAACTAATGCACTTGTTAATGCACTCATCATTTCCGACTTGACTATTGCAACTAACTACTCATCAACCACTTCTCCCACACCTCACCCCTTTGCCAATCATGACATTTGCTTTCTGTACCCTTCAAGATCCAACTCAAATGCTAATAAAAACGTATAAAGCCCTCACTAACTCCACTCCTCACTACATTTCCTCTCTACTCAAATATACCCCTTTTCATTCCCTTCACTCTGCAAATGACCTTTTCCCAACATCTGATCATTCCCAAATTGTCAATTCTTATCTGTGAGTTGATGAATGAGTGGTTAACAGTTATATCTATGTGTCCATTAGATCCCTTAAACACAATGAGGGGGGACAAAAATGGACTGTTGGACTGTTTTAAGCCAATCATATTGGCTCCTTATATCAACACACTATAGCTGTCAGTGCTTGTGTACTTACCCTGGTGAGCCGCCAGTTAGCTGTTCCTCTGACAAGGCGGACTGCCGCTCCCATGCTTCCTGCTGTTTAAGACAGCCTTTTGGACGCCACCCGCTGTGCGCCCGGCCCTATTTATCACTTAGCGCACTCAAGCTGGCGTTATAATGTCATTAGAGCTTCTAAAACTAGAGCGCAACTGTCACGAGCATGGGCTATAGGCCCAGCCGAGACAGTGGGGAGAGTGTGGAAGTGACCGGGTTAATGACACCAGACCCCTGGTTACCTGTTGCTAGTCCCAGCACAGTTCTACTTTTACTGATCAAACACATATAATTAACCCTTTTTGGTAGCGTGTTTACCTGAGCTTTCCTCTGGAGAGTGAAGCTCATAGAGAACAGAGACACAAGCTGATTAAGTAAACATTTAATCTGACAAAAAGATTCACAGTGCTGAGTACAAAATACAGAAATAAATGACATACAGATAACAAATTGCAAAATAGTACATAAAATAAAATAGGAGAAAACACAAGAAATTCCTTACATATATTTACCCCATATAGAATTCTTGTGGGAGTCTTAGATGGTATAGGTCTCCTAGAAGTTGCTGACCAAAGGCAAAAAGAACTCTCTGGATAGTCCAGCACCCTCATTATATATCTAAACTAGTTGTTGCTCAGTAGGCAGACCCGTGGGGGGGGATCAGAGGGGGTTGATCTGGCAGTTTATTGCCCACTCTATGCAATTTCTTGTGTCCAGCTCTGGTGATGGCTATCTAGATGTTTTATGGTCTAGGCCTGGTGCCAGATCAAAGACCACAATAAATGTCATCCCAAGGTTTACAAAAAAACAACTCTTAACATATATCAATACATGAAACACCAACTCATGCTTTTGGCATGACAGCAACATACACTCACTTTTTGTGAGCAGGGCTTTGCTAACCACACCCCCAAAATGTATAAAACCTCATATTTTCCAAAAGCACAGTACCCTGTTGTGATTCCTAGTGTCCTTAGTGTACCAATAGCGTTCTTTTGTCAGTTTTGTATATTTTGGTAATAATAAAGAATAAACCAGATTGTATATTTTGGTAACCGGCTTGCTCTCGACTACTCTGTTTTCTGGCTCCCCTGACTTGGCTTTGTTTCTCGTATTTGTGTATTTCTGACTCCCGTGGCTCGGCTTTGTCTCTTTTATTTGTGTGTTTCTGGCTTTCCTTGACCTTGGCTTGTTCTGACATTCTTTGTATTTTATTCTACCTATTCAGCCATTCTAAGGACCTGTTTAGGAACCTTTTGTCTGTCTCTATTTCTTCTTGAGATTTTCACTCTGCGTGTTGGGTTATAACGTTACACTAGCAGTATAAAAGACAGCTGAAGTTATTCTAGGTGGTTATTATTTTCTAGGTAACATTGTGTTTTTAAGAGTGTTTTTATTATTAATGGTGCTAAAGTTAAAAGAGGATGATATTAAGAACAATGATTGGCAATGTTAGATTAGGTGGGTAACATATTTTTTTTCTTACAGTTCCTCATACTGAGGTTGTTCATACTTATAAAGCTGTAATAATTTGTGTACTCTGCTGGAGCGTGAACTTTCTGTGGTAACTGTGTATTCTTTACCTAGAGACCTTTCCCTTCTACCTGGCCAGCAGCAGCAATTTGGTGAGTATGTACTATGTTTCTTGTTTATTTAGTTCTTCTGATTTATCCTTTTTGTTTCTATGCTGGAACATTAGGCATTCTTTTGGACAGCACCGGTGTAAAAGGATTCAATGGACCTCCAAGGGTGAGCAGTAAGGGAACAAATGAGTTAATTTTCTACATTTTGCAGGTCATGAAAAGAGAGAAGCTAGCAGACAGTAGCTACCAAACCCACTCATTTATTAACCCCTAACCAACAAAATTGGGAGACATCCAGTGGCAGGATGTCATGTATAAAACAGTCTTTTAGTTCCTCACGTTTAATAATTTAAAGCCTCCATTGCACAGGGGTTGCTCATTTTTTCATCTGCACTATTTGTAAAACTACTGGAATTTCCAGTAAGGAGATGTAGATGGTCATTGAGGAGGTCTTGCACTCAACCATATGAGTTGTCTGGATACAAATGTATTAAATGTGAAAGTTCCTACAATCTGTATTTAGAAAAAATATCTATACAATGAAAGAGCAAAAAGGAAGAAAACAAAAAAAATTACTACCAAAGAGTGTCTCCTGATTACATGTGGTGTGAGAATTAGTTATTGTCACAAAGAAATAGTTATATAATAGAAAGTAATGAATATAAAGTGTGAATAAAAACATAACTTTTAATGGTTACTTTTAAGAAAACCATAGACTGTGGAAATACAAGGTAAAAATCCAGATATTAAATCCTGGGTGAAAAAATAATATATATATATATATTGTCTTGCTATAGCAGCACTAAGCGTTCTGTCTATCTAACTGCCTGAGAAAAACCTCAAAGTATCAAAATGAAAGATTATATAATGAAAAAGTATCTATTTACACAATGTTATACAGGGCAGTTTGGGGCATCCACCTCACAGGTGTGGCATCTTGATATGCCACACCTGTGAGGTGGATGGATTATCTCGGCAAAGGAGAAGTGCTCACTAGCACAGATTTAGACAGATTTGTGAACAATATTTGAGAGAAATAGGCTTTTTGTGTACATAGAAAAAGTCTTAGATCTCTGAGTTCACCTCAAAATGCAAAATTGTTGCATTTATCATTTTATTCAGTGTAGTAACAGTATACTATTAGTATCCTTCAAATCTACAGCTGGATATCAGGGGTTGCTGTTATCCTGTGGCCTAGCACAGTATACCATGTGCGTCCTGGACAAACCCCATCCTCTTCATCCTTTCTCTCTATTACCCTACTTCCCCTGGTAAGCCCTCTTTATTTACATGCCTAACATGACCGTCGGTTCTGGCACGCTTCAACCAACATCATTCCTGTTCGTGTGTGTGTGTGTGTGTGTCTATATATATATATATATATATATATATATATATATATATAGACACACATACACACACTAAAATGTCAGTTGTAGTGAGTTGAACATTTACAAGAAAAATAATGGAGTACAATTCACTGTTTATGGGGAGTACAATTTCAGTCTGTTTTGCTCATTTCATTTTATGCAACTAACTGCAATACTTTCTGGAGAATACACTGAACAAACTATATTATTGCTATAATGGGATTGCTAGACAGTAAATGAGCCCTTAAATTCTGATGCATTTAAACTGTTCTCCCCATGGAATGCTGCAAATGAACCTAGTATAGCAAACAATGAGTGTTATTTTAGATGCACGAGTCAGGCACAAAATAAATAAGCTATATAATGGTTGGAATAATTAGTATAACATTTTAGGGACAGTTACATTATACCCATGACAAAATGTCACATAAATGTATCTCATTGCAAAGCGTTATTTACAAATGAGAAAAAGTATTTCAAAACAATTTTTACTTATCGAATGGGCAAGAAAGGATATGATTGGAAGTAATGAACTAGAAAACAAGTTAATGTTGATAGATAACATTAAATATACTATGATGTATTCAGAAATATGCAAAAATAAAAACCAGAAGAGGCTACATTTAAATAGGTTGTTAGAATCTTAACCACTTGGTTTCTTTTTTGTTTATATCCTGAATGCATGCAAACTTTGTTGTAAGCTCAGTCTGTCTGTCTGATTGTCTGCCTGTCTATCTATTTATCTGATTAAAGTGAGGTGACCTGAGGTACATACTTCCAGTCATCTTAAACACACACATCTGCACACATATAAATTCATAATCAAAGACAAAAACAAAATACATAATCTCAGAAATCCACATCTATCAATCTGTCTGTCTATATCTCTATCTATCTGTTTCTTTATTTGCCTATTTCGTTGCTAAGGTTTTTTTTGTTTGTTTTGTTTTTATTTAATCAATATAGTGGCATTGTCACTTAATGAACAAAGGCAATGAAAATTCCAAATGTGAAAGTTGATACAAGGTGTCTTAGTGGTATTTAGAGTTTCTGTCTCCAAAAAGAGTAAGTTGTATCTAAAAAAAAAGTAAATACCAGTGAAATAGGCCAATAATGAATAGAAGATCGGACAGCATCACTTTGCACTGCAGTGTATTACAATTCTGCTATTAGTGCCACTTCAAATTACAAAATTTTAATTCTGCTTAAGTGCTTGCCAATTTACTTGACAAAGACTCAAGCAGAGCCAAAATGTTTTGTAAGATGGCACTAATAAAATAATTATAATACGCTGGATTAAGGAGTGCTAGGCATTCTTTCATTTCCTTCAATGTTATTACTGGCATGCGGGACTGGAATCTCTGCAACATCAGATGTTGATTACTGACTTTTCATTTATGGTGTAAATATCATGAGATTGAAAACTGAATTAAACATTTATGTGTTTGACACCTTCACTGTTAATCTATCATCTTCCCATTCAGGGAGTAGATACTACATGCCAAAACATCTTACATCAATGAAAACACGCATCTGTAGTATTTTACAAATAAATTGTTCAGTATGTTTTTCTATAATTAAAATATTTAACATATCTTAGACTTATGTATGCACCCTGTTCCAAATTATTATGTAAATTATATTTTTCTCATTTACCTAAATAATTGATGTAAATAACAGTCAGCATGAGATGGTGCATTGTCATGCATGAAGATGATTTTATTACAGAAAGCTTAGTTCTTCCTTCTGTACCAGGGAAGAAAGTGGTCAATCAGAAACTCCGCATACTTTGCAGAGGTCATCTTCTTTACACCTTCGGGGACCCTAAAGGGGCCTACCAGCTTTCTTCCTATGTTTCCGGCCCAAAACATGACTCCACCACTGCCTTGCTGACGTCGCAGCCTTGTTGGAACAGGGTGGCCGTCCAGCAACCATCCACTACTTCATCCATCTGGACCATCCAGGGTTGCACGGTACTAATCAGTGAACAGGACTGTTTGAAAATTAGTCTTCATGTATTTTTCTGCCCAATGCAGCCATTTCTGCTTGTGAGCATTGGTTAGTGGTGACCGAATAGAAAGTTTATGCACAGTTGCAAGACTCTGGAGGACTCTACACCTTGATGTCCGTGGGACTCCAGAGACACCAGCAGCTTCAAATATCTGTTTGCTGCTATGTAATGAATTCCGTTTCTGCCTCAGTGGATAAAAGTAGCATCCGGTTTACCCCTTCCTAGCAAGGTGTTGTAATCATATCTGATCCAGATGAATCAGGACAGATAAGAATGACTGCATTCTGATATCAAATACCTTTGTGAGGAGTTTGACGTCCACAGTAAGAAGGGAGATTGGGTGATAGGTGCCGCAGGTCTCCAGGTCTTTCCCACAGTGATTGTGGTTCCCAGAGATTCTGATACATTTTTTTTTCCCCAGCTACCACGTTAAGCACTTTTGTTAGCTGATGTACTAACTGATGGGCAAACTTTTTATAATATCCAACAGAGAACCCATCGGGGCCCAGCGACTTCCCTATTTTAGCCAGTTTAATGGCATTGGATATTTCCTCTTCATCAATGGGAGATTCAATCAGCTCTGCTGCTTCTGTGGACACCGAAGTCAGCATAAACTCCCGTAAAAACTCTGCAATCTGATTAAGCCTCTGACCCATGTGTGCAGTGGAAGGGGATGTTGTACAGTGAGGAATAGTATGACCGGAACTTATCCGCAATGTTGTTTGGGAAGGGAGACATCGCCCTTGATGATAACTTTATGAACTTGGGTACGCGGTTGTGTGCCACACAACATCTGACCAGTAGCCTACCCCCTTATCACTGTATCACCCTGTGATGCCTGTGTGTGAGGACCTCTGTCAATTTGCACCTAGTCTCTAATAAATCTCTATATACTCTCTGGTTAAGATTGTTTATGTTGTGTTTCCAGGACAGTAACCTTAGAATGCTGGAGTGCTTCCTTCTTCTTGCCATTGGCTATACGTATCAAGGTACCTCCCAACATGCTCTTATGAGTCTCCCATACAGTGACAGGTGACATTTTCCAGAAAATAGTGGTTTAATGCCTTATTGATCTGTTCCCCTTACAGTAGAGTCCAGTAATAGCGCTTCAATAATAACTCCTCACTTGGTTGCCGATCAGATTAAAGGGGATTCTAGCTCAATATGGACTGGTCCGTGATCGGACCATGTTGATGGGCCAATATCCACCATGAGTAAGTGGCCTACTTGTTCTATAAACAAATAATGAATCCAGGATTATCGGCCATGAAGGGCAGAGCGATGTACACTCTCTAGCATCAAGTTTGATCTCCCTCCAGCAATCTTCCAATATTAGTTCCTAAAAAGCTAAACGAATAGCTTTAATGTCTAAGTGAGGAATGCAACTGTGTCCTGTGGAAGAGTCTAAAAGTAGATCTAAAGGTGTGTTAAAATCCCTGCCTAAAATCACTCTACCCTCTGAGAATTATTTCAATTTGCCTAGTGTTTTGTTGGGGCAGTTTTCTGCAGTTGGGGACATATAGGGAGACTAATATATACATATTACAAAAAAATAAGTCCTGTGCTCAGACACCCACTACTCATGGGTGGCAGCAATGACGATAGTACCCATCATCCCAATACATACAATAAAAACATATGTATCATGTCCACCACTTTGCCTTTCAAGAATAAATATACCTGCCCTCTGGATCTGAACATTGGACAAGTTTCTGAAACTGTAACATTGCTGACATTAATGCTGCCCCTCTTGCCCTACAGGCCGAGTAATTGCTGAAGAAGGTAACTGGATATGATCAGTTCTTAGGCTATCGGGCAGCTCCTTCTAGGAAATGGCCCAAGAGCTTATAGTGCCAGGAAACGGGTTTGTTTTCTTGGCATTATAGGATCCCTTTAAGTTCTCTTTTTTAGAAATTAGATCTGCCCTCAGGGATATTCATTCCTCTGCAGTTGAGGGTAATTACAGACAAGGGTAGGTCATCCAATCATGTCAATGAAGAAGGCTCAAGTCACCCTCTATCAGTGAGGAGTGCACCACCCAAGGGTGTGACGGGCAAGAAGACCAGACCCACACAACCAGGTATAGGTATATGAGGTATCTTGGCCACATCCTGTGCCAAGTCAGGGGCAGAAGGTGGTCAATAAAGCCTACAGGAATTAAGAGAAAGAAAAGAAAAAGAAGGTGTCAGAGCACCAATTATAATAAGAGCAAAAGAATAAAAATAAGAAAGGATGAGGTATATCAAAGAGAAGAAATACACATCACCAGAGACAAAAGAGGTCACCACTATCCCACCTAAAATCAGAGGGGCAGCATGCCATTATTGTCTTATCTGGCAATCAGACCCCGAGCAACCAGGCACCAGCATCCCACCACAAAACCACACACAGCTCTGACCCCCCAAACAACTACTGCACACAACTCTCTCTGCTATGTTCCTTCTGCATGCCTGCCATATTACCCTGCTGTAACATAACAAAGATTCTAAAGCCCGGATAAAAACTTTACAGAATAGCACATAAGTCATATATTTAAAAAGAGCATGACCAAGTGAACTAAAAGGACCCAAGTACCTCCCCTGCAACTCCCATTTCACCATGCCATCCCCTGCGAGGACCCACACAAATCCAACAACTGCCACAGTAGTAATTCCCAAGTCCTTCATAAATATGCTCAGTTATTTGGGTTTTATCTGAAAAATAATAAATACAACTATTTACTACATATATATATATATATATATATATATATATATATATATATATATCTCGTTTAGGAGCATTTATGGTGATTTCTGACTCTGTTCTCAACATGCTTCTGAAATAACTTAACCATCTGGAATTTTCACATTTTTGAACAGGAGCCTAGATTTGAAATTGTATAAATAAAGTAATCATATTTTTATTAAGAAAAACATAGTAACATACTTATCTGAAAATGAATGAAGTCACTGCAATGGATCAACAGCTCTCAACAGTATGTTTGTTTTCTAAATCTTTAAATAGAAATGGAAATGAAGAGAGTTTAAATATATTTTACCAAGATCTAAACATCTCTATTATATAGAAATCTATATTAAAATTCAGCAGGTTTAAGTCAGTTGTAGTCATCAAGTGTACTAATTTACTCTGGATCTCCTCATCCTATCTGAGAAAGTGTGAAAAATAACAAATTACTTCAGGTATTGCAATACCTATTATGGACATGGATTA
>OW240917.1:103221330-103248089 GCA_933207985.1 Pelobates cultripes
TTTTCAGCTACAGCAGTTGTCTGCAGCTTCAATGTATGCAGTGCAAGGATATTTGGCTACACAGGCGAAGATGCATTCATTCCCCCGCAATCAAAATGCATCTTTACCTGCGTATCTCTTACCCTCCCCCCGCCCCTGCTTTTTGATAATCTTGCCTCCTTTTTTGTTTCTTCAGAGTTGCTAAGTCAACTGGCCACTTATGCTTTCAAGCAATAACCTCCCTACAGAGCTCTAATAACCCCCTCCATTCAATGTTTTTTCTATTTGGGTCGTATCTGGAGCTCTAGCACCTAGCACCAATTTGTTGATTCTTTTTTTATTTGCAATATCTTGTTGTTCCTGACAGAAACCAAAAAGCTTATAACGGTGATTGGCAGGGAGCCAAGATGGAGGCATTGAAATCCAGGAGAAATGCGAATACAGTGGTATGGATTTTTATTTTAATTTTTTTCTCATACCTCACATGCAAATATTAGTAAAATATGAAGGATAAGTAAATGTAGTAAAAAGTAGTGGCCCCGATTTATGACCAGGCACTATATGAACAGTGTCAGGGTGCCCAAAAAGTGTCTAGCATCTCTAAAACAGGTAGTAAAGGAAAAACTGAGTGGATAAACCCCATAATAGGAAACTGATTTTTAAACTCCCCCAACTAAACATACTTGTCAGAAAATTTTTATAACTCTTCATCATTGCTTTATACATCTTCTCTGTGTGCACAATTCGCTGTTTTTTTGTTTTTTTACATTGTTCTATCCTCGCATAGAATGTATTTTTAAGGTACTGGTGGAGACATTTGTGTTGAATCTGTTTGATATTTTTGTCATTTTCTGTTGATGCTTGTGATTGAAGTGAGAATTTTAATGAAATGTATCAGATTCCTTATTTTCATGTGTATTTGGTATTTTTCTATGCAAAGACATATTTGTGATATGTTGATCTGTTTTTCTAATTATCGTAACACACATGGAAACTTAGAATGATGTGACCTTATGAGTTCGTGGGAAAACAGTGAATATGTACTGTGAAGATAGAGGTTAACACTTGGCCTCACTGGAATAAAGATTTAGAGTCCTATAGTCAGTACTAATAGCTGAATGAAGGTCAATTACTTTAAATCTTGGTTATATTATAGGTAAAGACACATGTAATACAGCACATGTACATTAATATACAGTGTTTAGAATTTCACATTAAAAATATAAAGATATAGCAATATAAGTATGTATTGGGAGGTAGAATGATAGAGCTGTGCATTTTGTTACATCTTAGTTAATATTTATTTAGTGTGATAGAATTTAGTGTGACTTAAGTACTTATCAAACATGGAGTCTCTGGGCACTGGGAGGGCACTTGTGAGAGGCTCCTGTTCCTGGTAGTCTGAGCCCAGCCAAGACGAAATGGTGGACGGAGCATGTAGCATGAATCTCTACTAATCAATGAGTAAAGTATTTAGAAGTGATGCCAAGAGACTCCAGGCACCATAACCACTTTAATCCACTGATGTGGTTATTGCGTCTACAGTCTTTCTTTTAATAAAACAAGGTTTATATGCAAATGGCAGCCAAAATAGTTAATGTGACACCTAGGATAGCATGAAGCATGTTTCTGGAGATCACTAGAAATATGATTAATCCCTCCTGTTTAGATTTGCTGTATCACAGGTTATTTACTGTTTGTCAGGAATTCAAAGTGCATTTCCAATTTAGGCAACTCTATCTAAATTGGAGACGTTTTCTGGTGCTTAAATGATCACTATAGGGTCAGGAACACAAACATGTATTCCTGACCCTATATTGCTAAAACCACCATCTAGCCCACCAGGGCCCCTCATGCCTCTATAAATATAGCAAAATCTTACTGTATTCAAGCCAGAAGCTATAGATCTGCATGCTGTTTGCCTAAAAATAAAACAAGCAGTCAGAATTGGTAGCCTGATCCAATCATAATGCTTCCCCATAGGATTGGCTGAGACTGACACGGAGGCAGATCAGGGACAGAGTCAGCATGATTCAAACACAGCCCTGGCCAATCAGCAACTCCTCATAGAGATGAATTGAATCAATGAATCTCTATGAGGAAAGTTCAGTGTCTGCATGCAGAGGGAGGAGATACTGAATGTTTTGGAGGCATTTTGGCAGCCATGACCCAGGAAGGATCTCTAATAGACATCTGAGGAGTTGCCAGTGAAGTTATCACTAGGCTGTAATGTAAACACTGCATTTTCTCTGAAAATATAGTGTTTACAGCAAAAAGCCTGAAGGTAATGATTCTACACACCAGAACAAATTCAATACGTTGTAGCTGCTCTGGTGACTATAGTGTCCCTTTAATGTTGGTATGGTGTTGTTTGCTAATATTTTGTTTACAGATCTCAATAACCCAGATTAGAATTTGACAAAAATGCGTTGGTAAAGGTTTTATTGCATGGTGTAGCCCAGTCCTTGATATAAATAATATGACCTAAGCCCCTTTATTCCAAACATCTTCCTGTATTGCCATTAGCTCCACCAGTCAGGGTTGTTTATATTATACTTTACTACAGGGAGAATAATGAATAATTGTCAATAATTTCTTTAAGTTAGTGACTTCTAACAGGTATGAGTCAGCCAAATTGAAATTGAGATGCAGTTGCTTCTTGCATTATCTGGTTTAAAACAGGTCAAAGCAGCAGGAATAGTTATGTAAACAGATAGTGAGATGTTAATGAAGACTGACAAAGTTACACTGCATAACAATGAAAAAAAGAGACACACATCATGACATAATTTGATCACATGTATAACCTACATCTGCACGCACGTTCTGTTATTCATCACTGAGACTGTTAAAGGTAAATATGTATCAGTATATTGTGATCTATCTTCTACAGTGCAGCTTATAATGCATACCATGTTTAGATCATTTCCTTTGCATCCTTTATGCCTGACATGTCCTCTCTGTCTCATTTGCCCCTTTGATATATTAGATGTTACAGATAGACTGTGGCTTTAAAAATATTTTGACTTAGCTACAAAATTTTGTGGCATTGGTCCAAATTCAGCAATAGCATTGCCTTAAAATAACACTGCAATGTTTAAAAATAAATAAATAAATACAATAAAAAATAAATATATATATATATATATGTGTGTGTGTGGGGGGGTATGGGACTTTACTTCCTCCTCATGGTGTATAGTTGATTTCTTCTGTAGTCCAAGATACTGAGCAGAACCCTCAAACTCCCAGGGCTGAGGACCCGAGAATGATATATATACAGTATATATGTATATATTGGAAGGCGTAGCCTGAAGTTGTGGGAGGGGTTACCCGGCTATTTAAACTCAGGCCCCCTACACCACAGGGCTGATGCTGCCTGGTTCATTTCTACTTCCGGTTCAAATGTCATCAACACAGACTGCCTAAAACTCCAAACAAGCTGGTCTGGGCCTACTGTGGCTCCCAAGCCGATGGGACCAAGTTCTCGCTGCTCCAACAACTCCCATCACTCTGTTCCAGCCACATGCGGTCAGAGACTCCCACGAAGATCGGACCAAGTTCTCCCTGCTCCAACAACTCCCATCACGCAGTTCCTGCCACATGCGGTCAAAGACTCCCAAGCCGATGGGACCAAGTTCTCCCTGCTCCAACAACTCCCATCACGCTGTTCCAGCCACATGCGGTCAGAGACTCACATGCCGATTGGACCAAGTTCTCCCTGCTCCAACAACTCCCATCACGCTGTTCCAGCCACACGCAGTCAGAGACTACTCACCTCCTCTCCAGAACTGGCAGTTCGTTCCGCCGGCGTTATGTGACCCCTTACTGGCTTCCCGGGCCTTTTCCTGGACCAAACCTCTGTGTCCACCAAGTCTGGGTACTTTCCAGCCGCATATCTGACCTCTCACCTCACCGCAAGCTTCCAGGTCAAGTCGTTTATTTCCTGTAGCAGTCAAATCCATGAACCGTGAGTCTGCCTGTACGGGCCAAATCCACGAACACACACAAGTTCACACGTTTACGTTCTTACATACCGTCCATTCTGGACTTTTTCACGATCAGGACTACTACGTTCACCTACTCCTGCCTGCTCTTTGTTCCATTCCTATTCGCTAGTTTATTTTCGTCAAATTTCTAACGACCTAGTCTCCAGTTTATCTCAGTTACATGCTTCCATCTAGCGGCCACCACAATCATAGTACCAATTCATTAGTTTTATACTGTTCCCTGATACATGAATGTCCAGGTTCTTTTTTGAAAGTATTTAGCCTGCTACTAGTTATCCTTACATGCCCTCTGTATTTCGGTTATGTTTGCTATGTTTCTTGTTATTATTTACGATTGTGCACAGATATTGTCAGTTTCCCATTACTAATTCAGCTCTGGTAAGCATTTAATATTCACTACGTATATTGCATTACCATCATATATCGCATATGTCTTATTTTATTACTCATGGACATGGACATGTACTGTTCTGAGGCAGTCATCATGTTCACATTTGTTACCATGTGTTATGGCCAATCTGTATACTTGCTCTCATGATAGGTATATTACTTATTTGGCGGACGACCACCTATTCGCTAAACCTTTTTGTAACACGCCACACTCCTGTGTTCAGTATATGTATCGTCATGTTCCCTGGGACCAGGCTTTACCATACCATCATATGTTCCCCCTGACTCTACATCAAAATAATCACGTATTATGCAAATGGTTATTTACTCATCGCTGCCATATTCTACTCAAGCAAGTTCATCATCCTAACCGACCCTTGCAATTCAGGCTGAGTATCACCAAACCTACAGCAGCTCCACTCTAACTGTTCTATGTTACATCAGCCAACGCTGGCACGTAATTCCTCCGCCAGGCAGTACACAGGCCCATGCCCGGGGATCCTTAATTCCCCACATATACACCCCCCTTCCCATCCTGGCACGACCATAATTAAATATTCTAAGTCCTACCGGGATAGCTCAAAACTGCCCTCATAGCTTGGTATTCCATATCCTCCTATATGTATTTTAGCTACAGAAGTCACAGTACCAATTAGTGGTCACTCATGACTCTGCCTATCCCTCATTATTGTCGCAGTATTGGTTAAACACTCCCCATGGTCTCTGGTAGTGGCCTAGGATTCTCACCCTACTCATTTATAGGGATATTTGATTTATGTCCTATGAATCTTGTACTCACCATCGTAGGGTCAGGATTCTAACAACTATGTCCTCAGGTTACCTATTCATAGACCAGCCTCAAGAACAACCACCCTGATTATACAGTTCACAGTAAGTCAAGCCCAATTCCAGTTCCAACTTGCCTCCCACCATCATTTCTCTTTAGGTTATCCAATATTTAATTCCTCTGGCAAGGAAACCACATTCTACCCCAAGCAAGGTATGTTTACCCACCTCGCTACTACCCATCACCCATCCCATTCACGGATCCGGTATGTCAACTGGCAGCCTGGTTCCCAACTGTGCCAGTAACTAGCCTCATCATTATCAATTCCGTGAGGCCAACACCCATCTTCATCCGCATATGGAGGTATACGCCCCTCAGCCCAACACATAGCTAACGCCTCACATCAGCCTCTCCAGGTTACGAGTTAGGGCCTCACCCAGCATGGCCTCTTATATTGACTCTTTTTACAGTCCCCGAGAGGCCAACGTTCTTGCCACACCTTTCAGTGGCCCCTGCCCACAAGGCCAAATCACATGAAGTCAAACAGTTGATATCTACTCTACATGCCTCTTTACATAACATCAACGATGGACTACAGAGACTGGAATCTCCACAGGCACTGCCGCACATCCCAGCCACAGGACTCCCAAATCCCTCTCATGGTTATGTTATCCTTTCAAATCCCACCCCTAGCACATCGGTTTACATTATTACTCACTCGTACCTTGTGTCCCTGACCATACGCAAAGACATCTGGAAAGGTTAATTTTAGTCTCCTTACTGATTGCCTCCCACGATGTCTTAGAGTACAAGTCTTACTACTACGATGATCTGTATGTCGTTCTATACACCAGAATCCCAGACTCAATCAGAAACTCACTATCCCAGAATTCATCCTAGCCTTCAGACTTTCGTGACGTAAATGGCTCTACTTTTCCTCGCCATAGAGAAGGTTTGCATCGACAACTTGGAGTTTTACCTCTATGCACACCTTTTCCATCACTTAGTCGACTTCTACATCAAGGTTTCCACACACCAGTTCCACACAGGTCTGGTCACACTCCTGTCCAGTATTCACGAGTGTCAGAACCTTCAGTCTGCATTAATAGACCCCGCAACACAATCACGTTGCTTAAGAAGGTATTTGACAACCATATTAATTACCCACCCCTAGCCTCAACTCATTGATTTCCTCTAAGGAATTCTCCCAGCACTATGCCAAAGGGGTTGACCGGAGCTTGAGTGGGCAAGACAGACATTTCCTATGCCTCCAAGCTTCTACCTATTCAGCCATCCTGAAGGCATGTTCATGGCATTTTATGGAGGGATTGTCATGACTTTCCCACACGTGTAACTTTTAGAGGAAAGAGTAACCCCAAGCTGTTTGTCTCATTTGCTAACACACTATGTTGACTAACACTCAATATTAGCGAATGTCCTACAGTCACCCGTTATCTTAGATAACTTAATCGCGATAGAACGCCCTCACTCTGCTCTCGTTAGTATTCACAAGACGATGGCACTTTTCCTCACTATGGGTTCCACTTTCACAAACTGACCTTATTAGGCATTTATCTTGACACTAATACGCTACAGAACATGTCCACCTACAGAGAAGATACAGCGCATCGAGTCCTGGGAACCTTTCCTTCTGAAGAACACATGGGGTGGGGGGAGAGAATGGCTCTACAGTCCTACTGGGCACATTGAATTTCACCATGAGAATTATTCTACACATTTATTTCCCGACCACTGAGTCTTCTTCCCACCAACAGTTGCATTCTATCACTAGTTGTAAGCAGACCTACACATATGGCTCAGGTTCATACCACACTGGAATAGGAGGCCAGGTTATTCCCGCCATTTCTCATCATTTCCCAGTTACATGGACCAATGTGTCTGCACACACTGATTTCACAGCCAATTTGGTGACTTTTGGTTCTGAGATGCCTGGCCAGTTGAGAAAAAAAAAAACCTTTCCATTCCACGTCAACATTTCTTTGGAATCTACCCCATAGTGGCCACCTACAAGGCCTGGGGAGGTATGAGTGGATAGGGGAACATGTCAAGTGCTTCTCTGACAATAAGGCAGCTGGCTATACCCACATTCCATGGCTTAATCCTGCACTAACTCGCCTCGTGGCATTTGGCAGATTTCTGGATTGATCTGCCCTCTCTGATTATACATCACGAGCATACAATAGAGATTTCACCTTTACAACAAGTTTACCACCGATTACCATAATACCGATATTCATTCATTAGTCGCCATTGCGACACTCCTCTCCTTTTTGCCCACACAATTTAAAAAATCTCTCATAACACTACAAAACTTACATGGCTGGAATACAACACCATATCTTAAGTGCCTATCCTAGTACCAAAGAGTTCACATCCTCTTACCATATGTAATACGTAGGGACATAAGGACTATCCTACGGACAATAAGGTGCCGGTCAAAATGTCAGACCTTTACAGGTTATCACTCACTGGACCAAATCTCAATATGCCCCTATTTTAACTGCAGGGCAAACCCCTCACTACAGCTAAATTCATAATGTACCTCAGAACCCTCTTAACTAGGCAGGGACTCAACCCCAATGCCTTGGGACATTCCTCCAGAATCAGGGCAGCATCATCTGCTTCCAGACAAATGTCCCTGCTCACACCATAAACATTAGGACGCTGGAAATCCACAGTATAATACTAGATACATACCACAACCAGAGCTAGAGTTGAGTAGGACAAGCCTTTACGAATCTTGCAACGATAAGGTATCTTATTCAACTTTTTGCCCTCTTTTATTACAGGCTTACCTACGTCGATTTCGGCACACCATAACCGACTTGCTCATATATCTAACGTATCATGTATATGGCTTTTGTCCCCGACTACAAATTGGAAGGCGTAGCCTGAAGTTGTGGGAGGGGTTACCCGGCTATTTAAACTCACGGCCCCTACACCACAGGGCTGATACTGCCTGGTTCATCCCTCCCACCTCTCCCCTTATACATATTACTATTACAGGTGGGCCCTCTTTTATTACAGGCCTAACCGATACGTCGGTTTCGGCACACCACAACCGACTTGCTCATATATCTAACTTATCATGTATACGGCTTTTGTTCCACGACTACAAATATATATATATATATATATATATATATATATACATTATGATTATTTTTTTAACATTTGACATGTTCCTTTTTCACTTTTTTCTACTTCTTTTAATAAAATTAAAAAAAACCTCTCTTTTTTATTTTAGGAAACATTCTCCTCGACACAACCTTGCAATGCTACGTTTCTGAATTGCATGCTAGTTGAGCATGACGACATTTTGATATTGTCAAATACTTTGTGGAAAAAAGTGTAACCATTGCTTATTTTTTCTGTAAAATATCTTGCTGGAAACTATCTATGGACCCTGACTTGCAATGAGATGGACAGTTTTATAATTTGTCTAACACACTGATTTGGGTCTGGCATGTATAATAATCTTTATGTGTTTAGAGAGCAGGATATCATTTTTTTTTTCTTCACTAATCCTGTGAGATGTAAAATTACCAATGTATGTGAATTTTAGTTTAAAGCGTGGGAAATGGCCCACTGACATGTTTCATTTATTCCTATTCTTTTCCCATGATAATGCTAAATCTATTTCAATCAAATCTCCTGTATTTTAGTTTGCTCTCTTTGCTTAACAAACAGGCCATATCATACACCATGTGTAAAACAAATCTTTATATGTAAATTGTGATAGAGAATGAAAATTATACAGGTTAATATTATGAATGCAAAATGTATTAAATTAGCATTTTCAACAGTTTTACATTATTTTCCTTGTACTCTATGCATACATTAGTTTTATTACTCTCTCTCTTGTGATTGTTACAAGTTCATTATTGTTGATCATAATGTGCTATTGTACACTTGCAACTAAGTCCCCCCCATTTTTTTGTTTCAAATGGTTTGAAAATAGTTTTAGCAGCTTTTATGGTAGAGAAACATTAAATCTAATACTTCTTTATCAGAAGCTGTGAATGCTGCCCCACTGAGCATATCTCACCTTTAAAGACTCCCCACTCCAATGCAGAATGGAATGGAGAGGAGGAAGTGATTGAGGGCTGGCCTGAGGCTGGACAAATGGGCATGGACAAAGGGAAGGAGCATAAAAATGTAAGAGCAGGGGCAAATCCAGAACCTAATCTTGGGAGAGGCAATGGTAAGAGCTGTAATGGGGAAACAGTGGCTGTAATTGAGGAGTTAGGGGTTGTAATAGGGACTATGGGCTCTTTTGGGAGACAGTGGCTGTAGTGGGGGGATAGCGGCTGTAGTGATGGATAGGGACTGTTGTGGGGGGGGTAAGGACTGTAGTTAAGAACTGTAACTGAAGGATAGGAAATGCAGTATGGGGATAGGGGCTGTAGTTGTTATTAGCAATAATCAGCATGGTTTTATGAAACATATTTCATGTCAAACTAGCCTATTTGCATTCTACGAAGAAGTAAGTAGGAGTATAGATCAGGGTGTTGCAGTAGTCCAAAATCTACTTGGATTTTGCCAAGGCATTTGATACAGTTCCTCACAATAGATTAGTGTCCAGACTAACAGAAATTGGTCTAGATGAATATTCTTGTTATTGGGTAGAACATTGGCTTAAAGGGGCACCGTAGTCACTATAAGCATTTCATCTCTTTGAATTGGTTATAGTGCCTGGAGTTCCCTGGCATTGTCCCTCCATTCAGTGTAGAACCATGTTCGTGCAGTATGCCACAAAATAAGAGTCCCTGGCCACCCACAGTCCGGCCCCTTCAGTATGTGTAGCTAAGGCAGAGATTACACACTTCCTTGTTGTCATACCCATTCATACCGTCAGTTGGAACTCTAACAGGCTAAAAGCAGTCAGCTGACACTCTCAGCCAATCACAGCTGCCTATTGATGCTCAGGCTAATACTTCCTTATTAGCCAAAGCAGCACAGAGGGGATGGATTGCTGGGGACTCTTGTTTAGCATTAAAACATTAAAAGTTTAAAAACTGTTTAATGCTGATAGAAATGATGGGACCAAAGGAATCCAGACACAATAACCAGTTTAATGATATGAAGCAGATACAGTGCCTACAGTGTCCCTTTAAGGATAGAGTTGTCGTTAATGGTAAATTTTCAAGCTGGGCAAAAGTGGTAAGTGGTGTCCCTCAGGGTTCTGTTTTGGGGCTGCTTCTATTTCACATTATAAATGATATTGAAATATACATCGGAAGCAATGTTTTAGTATTTGCAGATGACACAAAACTCTGTATAGTAATCAACTGTGAGCAGGATATTGCTTTGCTGCAGAGGGATTTAGATAGATTGGGGGACTGAGCACTAAAATGGAAGATGAAATTTAATGTAGAGAAATTAAAAGTTATGCACTTCGGGGTCAAGAATGCACAAACAACTTACACCCTAAATGGTAGTGAATTAGGGATAACAACACACAAGAAAGATTTGGGAATTGTTATAGACAACAAATTAGACAGAAATATGCACTGTCAATCAGCAGTTGCTAAGGTAAGTAAGGTTTTGTCATGTATAAGTAGGGGCATAAATTCTCAGGATGAAAATATAATTGTGCCTTTTTATAAATCACTAGATAGACCACATCTTGAATATGTGGGGCAATTTTGGGCACCTGTTCTAAATAAGGCAATTATGGCACTAGAAAAAGTGCAGAGGCAGGTTACAAAATTAATAAAAGGAATGGAACATTTTACCTACGTAGAAAGGTTAACACATTTAAACCTCTTTAGTTTAGAAAAACAGTGCCTCAGTGGGGATATGATAACATTATACAAATGTATCAAAGGCCTATACAAACCATTGTCTGGAAAGCTATTCACAAACAGGACTACAGATAGGACACAAGGTCACATGTTTAGACTGGAAGAAAGGAGATTCAGTCAAAGAAAAATGATTTTTTTACAGCAAGAACAATAAGGATGTGGAATTCTCTGCCTGAAGAAGTTATTTTATCAGAGTCCATACAGATGTTTAAACAGCAACTAGATGCATACTTGCAAAAACATAATATTCAAGGATATAATTTTTCAATTGTAGGGTAATAGCTTCTTGATCCAAGTATACATCTGACTGCCATGCTGGGCTCAGGAAGGAATTTTTTTCCCAGTTTGTTGCAAATTTTGAAGTGCTTCACATTGGGGTTTTTTTGTCCTCTTTTGGATCAACAGCAAAAAACACACGTGAGGAAGGCTGAACTTGAGGCACAGCATATGTAACAATGTAACTATATAAAAATGTTTAAAGGACCACTATAGTGCCAGGAAAACATACTCGTTTTCCTGGCACTATAGAGCCCTGAGGGTGCCCCCACCCTCAGGGACCCCCTCCCGCCCGGCTCTGGAAAGGGGAAAGGGGTAAAAACTTACCTTTTTCCAGCGCTGGGCGGAGAGCTCTCCTCCTTCTCTCCTCCTCCGATCCTCCCCGCCGGCTGAATGCGCACGCGCGGCAAGAGCTGCGCGCGCATTCAGCCGGTCGCATAGGAAAGCATTTACAATGCTTTCCTATGGACGCTGGCGTGCTCTCACTGTGAAAATCGCAGTGAGAAGCACGCAAGCGCCTCTAGTGGCTGTCAATGAGACAGCCACTAGAGGATTAGGGGGAAGGCTTAACCCATTCATAAACATAGCAGTTTCTCTGAAACTGCTATGTTTATAAAAAAATGGGTTAACCCTAGCTGGACCTGGCACCCAGACCACTTCATTAAGCTGAAGTGGTCTGGGTGCCTAGAGTGGTCCTTTAAGAAACCCTACCTTGACCACAATTCTCCTACAATTCGGCTCCTCCTTCTTTCTGCTAAAAAGCGCCAGCCACTACTCAATTCTTTTTTTACTTGACCTCTCAGCTTACAACCCACATCATAAAACTCTCAAATCTCTTGGTTTCTGTGACACAGCTCTCTCTTTAAGCTCTTCTCTTGAAAAGCTCATCAACAGCTACAGCTTTAAATATCATCTTTATGCTGATGACACTTTTGATGACATATTTACCCATGGAACCAACTTCCTCACTCTGCCAGACTTTCCCCTAGTTTGCCTCCCTTTCAGCCCATACTAAATATATTCTTATTCAGGGAAGCCTACCACTCAACTCACTAATCACCTAGCCAATAAATTATCATACCTGTACCATGATTGTCATGGGATAAAACCCCAACACGCAGAGTTTAGGATAGTAAGGAAAGTTACAAGGGAAATAGATGTATTACTAGCCTTAGAATGGCTAGATTTAACGTTAGATATATAGAAAAGAGAGCCAGTACACGAGACAAGGTCAAGGTAATGGAGAGACAAGAAGTAGTCAAAGTTGTATATACGGTAATCAGGCAAATAAGAAAGGGTTAAAGACAAACTTGAAGAAAGTCAAGGTAAGTACCAGAATATAACACAATGAAACACACTAAAGGGTACTGGGAACAGAAACCACAATAGGGCAAAGCAAATAGGGTCAGACAGGTTTAAATACTATGTGGTACTTAGCGAGTGACCATGTCATGTCGGCACCGGACTGATGTAGAACAATTAAAGTCCAGATGCATCCATTTCCCCTCTTAGAAAGCACTCGGACTGCAAGCAGCATTTACAACTTTAAGGAGCGGGCAGCATGAGTGTACATGGCATTTAGCACAAGCAGCCCCATCAGAGATCCCTTCCTTGCAAGGGCTGTGCAAACAACTCAAGTGTTCGGTGTGGAAGGAACTCAATTGTTCTGAGCCCAAACAGAGGACCCTGGCCAGCTTGAGTAAGTAATGCTACAATACCCATCTGAAGACATGCCCACCAAGCAGGGTGTCATGCGGTATCTCTTCCGGGTTCGGCATTCCCGCTATGCGGAGCGGGCTCTCTGACACTACTTAGAGAGACCGCGCCAGAGAGAAAGTGCTTGGTGATTGTGGGACCTACTTCCGGGTATAGACGCCGGCTCCACAAGCTTCTCTCACAAAGCCCCAGGGGTCGGCGCTAGTCCCCAGCCCGCAGTATACATAGCGTTTCCCTCTGTACCACTATACTGGGCTCACACGCCAATATAGAGGGAGTGACAGGAGGGAGTCAGCCAAGACTTCCTCCCTGTCAGCCCCCTCTCCCTCAGGGCGCTCTCGAAGGCAGCGGTCCTCATGGACGACCGCCAAGCAGCAGCCTGAGGCTCTCTACAGAGTGCTCGGGCGGCTGCAGCATGAGCTGGGCCGCACTCCATGGCCCCAGGCCCTAGGCGTGTGGCTGCCTAGTCCGCTTTAGGCAGGTAAAGGCCGGCCCTGGCCTCAGAGAGAAGCTTGTGGAGCCGGGCCTATACCCGGAAGTAGAACCCTACAGAGAGGTAGGGAGGAGTGGGGGGAAGAAATTGGGAGGGAAGGGGGGGAGAAGGAATTGTCAGGGAGTGGGGGAGAAGAAATCTTGGGAGGGGGGGGAGAAGAATTGTCAGGGAGTGGGGGGAAAGAAATGGGGAGGGTGAGAAAGAATTTGGTAGGGGAGTGGTGGAGAAAAGAATTTGTAGGTGGAGGAGGTTAAGAAATTGGAGGGGAGGGGGGGGAAGAAGCAAATTGGTAGGAGGAGAAAGAAACTGAGGGAGAGAAATAAAACCTGAGGTAATGTGAATTGTCAGTGAGGGGGAGAGAAGAAAATCGTGGAGGGAGGGGGGGAAGAAGAAATCTGTCAGGTGTGGCTGGGGGGAGAAGAAATTCTCAGGGGCGGGGGGGAAAGAAGAAATTGGGAGGGGAGGGGGAGAAGAAGAAATTGGTAAGGGAGGGGGGAGAAGAAGAAATTGACAGGGGGGAGAAGAAGAAATTGGTGGGGGGAGAAGAAATTGATGGGGTGAGAGTGACAGGGGAGGGAGGGGCAATGAGAGTGGGAAGGGGGAGGGGAGAAGAGAGTGACAAGGGAGAGGGGGTAGAAGAGAGTGACAAGGGAGGGGGGAGAGATTGACATCCATCACACACACATGCAATGCACCCCTTGCACACACACACAATGCAATGCACCCCTTACACACACACAAACACACAATGCACACACTGCATCCTGTACATACACAGAAACACACCTTGCAGCCCTTACACATACAAACACAGATTCACACAATGCATTCCTTACACACATATCAGGACATCCCCTACACACTCCACCCCCTGTGAACAAACTCATTGGTGGAACATGAAGGTGGACCCTGGGACCCAGACCTTGAGCTGTGTAAAGGGCCCCCAAAAAATGGAGCTGCTTACCGTTCTCCCAGAACATTGATTTTTGTGACCACAGTTACAAACAGCCTCCAGAGAGCCTGTTCTACACCAGACCAGTGGAGCCAGACTGCAGCTAGAGCCCATCATCATCCTCATCTCGTTGTAAGTAGGCAATCTAGTATATTATCCGTGGCACTAATCTCTAATTTACCTCACATTAAAGAAGCACTATAGTCCCCAGAACCACTGCAGCTTAATGTAGTTGTTCTGGTGTCTATAGCCTGTCCCTGTATGCCTTATAATGTAAACACGGCGGCACTGCAGCACTGGCGTTAGTTAACATGGCAGATCATATGGGTGGAGCATTGTGATGTCACATGGGGCGGCAAAAATCCTTGCACCGGCCCTGCACAAGCCTTCCTAAACCCTTGAAGATAAAAGGATTATGCTTCATCCGCTAGAGGATTACTGGAGAATGGACTTTACCATTTAACAAGTGGACTCTAATACTGATCTCTTGGAGGACAACTCACATTAATCTTAAGTATAACTTCCAATTTATTATCTGGAATCTCAGTTATTAATGAACTGTTTCTTGCTTGCTCAAATCTTCTCTGCTGCATACACATTAATTATATTGAGGATAACTCCCATCAAGCTTAACCACTATGAACTGTTTCTTGCTTTGCAAATATTCTCTGCTACCTGCATACTTATTATTCCTATCAACCTAAAGAATATTATTCAATACATCTCTGAGGAAATACTTACTAATGAACTTTGTATTGTTTGCTATAACCAGCAATTTCTTCTTATTGAATTATTACCTATATGCTTTTCACTTAAGTTCATCACAATCATTAAAACTTCGTTTGATTCTCTAATTGCCAGCAATCCTCTCTTTTCTTAAAGCTACAGTATTGATAATATAAAGATTCTCAGTTTCTTCACTATTGTAATTAAGGAGTTCTACAAGCTGCAGTTGAGTTCCAATTCTAAAAACCCTAGTAGCATAACACAGGGAGGTCCAGACTTGGCAAGAAAGTGGGAATGGAATGCACATAGAAGGCGAGGGGCATGAACATCATAAGCGCAAACCCAACTATGATCCTCAGCACCATACCTGTTCCAATGGACCAAATACTGGAGATGTTTCCCCTAAGGATACAAGAATCAAGCACAGCTGCCACCTCATATTCCTCCTGAACCTCAACAGAGATAGGAGGAGAGGGAGAATCAGACATATTGAACATGCTACAAAGAAGTGGTGTGGAAAACATTGGGTATACACATCTTCCTAGTAAGATGCAAGGCATACGAAATGGAATTAATCTTATCCAAAACGCATAAAGAACCCATATATCAAGGAACCAGCTTAATAGAAGGAACTTGAAGATGGATATTATAGGTAGAAAGCCACACCCTATCCCCCACAATTTAAGAGGGAGTTGCCCTATGAAGCCCATCAGAATTAACTTTCTGACAAGCCGCAGAATCAACCAAGAAACACTGAACCTGCTCCCAGGTCCTACATAAACCATCCAAATGTTCATCCAGAAACAACATTCCCCATGAAGAGGATGCAGATGAGAGAACAACACGATAACGACCATAAAATTTTTTTTAAAAGACTGTTACCGGAAGACTCATGAGCAGCATTATTACAAGGAAATTCAGCCAAGGGAGCTGGTCAGCACAATCATTCTAGTGATGGGAAACAAAACAGCAAAGATATTGCTCTAGGGACCGGTTGGCATGCTCAGCAGCTCCATTAGTCTGGGGTGGAAGACAGAGGAAAAGGAGAGAGCAAATAAATTGCTTTAGGGTAAGCATGTTAATGCTTGACAATAAATATATTTGCGGCCCAACTGCCCTGGGGCCACTTTGTGCTGTGGCTGCAACCAGCTGCAAGGCAGGAAAACTCCTGAAGAGCACACTCATAGGACTTCAGAATCAACATGATAACATCATTTGGTTTTTTTCAGCTGTGCAAAAGCATACATTCACCATTTCAGTCCCATTACTAAACTTTTTTTAAAATAGTTGGACTAGAAAATTGGTTATATGCAACTGCACGTCTCCTTAAAATAAATTTGCTCTTTTGTTTACTTTGAAGCCCTACGAACATAAGGACGTCCAGTGTCAGTTAGGCAACTTTTTTATACTGTACTTCTCCAACTATTTCTACGTTTCTATGAAAACTGAAGTTTTACTTTTTATTTGTTTTATATTGTTATAGTTTTTCTTTTAAAGTATTAAAAACTAATTGAACATATTCCACCTACATATAGTATTATTACATGTATTCCTTTTTGTTTCTCAGCCTTAATTAGCTGTTCTGATGATAGGGTGAAACGAGGAGCATCGCCTATTGCCTATTGCCTAATTCAATGTGACCTACAAACATCAGATGTCCCATAGTCGTATTTGTACCCCTGCGTCGGTTATTATGGATTTTTATTTGGCCTTTTTTGGGGCTGAAAAGAAAACATCAAATGGTAAGTTTTATTTTATTTATTTATTTATTTTACAGGTACTTAGCTAATGGTCCCCCCTCATTATATTTAGGGTGAGAGGGGTAGGTAGTGGTTCATTTTTTTAGGGGTGGGGGCAAGGGGGGAGGATATTAGGTCCCCCCTTAATTGCTATTTAGGGCCCCCACCCACCACTTAAGGGTGGGGGCCAGAGGGGAGGACATTAGGTCCTCTACCTTATTCTAATTGAGGGCCCCCACCCACCGCTCAGGGGTGGGGGGTAGGGGAAGGGCAATAAGTCCCCCATTTTACTTTAGGGCCCCCACCCGCCATTCAGGGGTGGGGGCTCAGGAGGGGGGAACCTTTTTTTTATGTTGTTAGTGTATTTTGGCCTAGACTCACATTATTTTATGTTACTAGGGTCATGTTTGGGTACAATGTAAACTTGTTCATATATGCAATGGTCCTTACAAGAAAAATTCATATTTTGCCTCTAGGCAACTTCTACCTGTGATACTACTTGCCCCCCAATACAGCATGGTTGTGGAAGTACATGTGAAACGTATTCTTTTAGTTGTTATTGTATTATGTTACTTGTGTACTGCATGTTGTGCCTTGCTATCCTTACTTGACCTTTGGGTGGCCTCCTTTGGCCACTCTCTCTGTCTCTTTCTTCTTTCTTTTTTGAATTTTTTGAAAAATCAAAGTCCCCTTACACTACACAAAGTGGTTGATAGATTCCAAAAGTTACAATTTTACAATGTTTTTGGAAATAAAACCCGGCGTTGGGTCCTCTCATCTTTCTTACATTCCCACTTCCACCTCAGGTTCTTCCCGTGCCCTCTTCTTCTTCTAGTTAGTTACCTGTTCCTTTCCCACTCCATCTCTCCACTGTATTTACACATATTGCTGGCATATGACAATGACTTGTTGACTTTGTTGCAATACTGCCTACCAAGGGCACCTAATGCTTCCATATATAGGACATGTAATTTTCGCAGTGCCAATAGTGTTATCTGCATGACTGCGCTCACGCTTGTTTTGGGTCAACAGGCCTGGTATACTGTATCATTTTGTGATGAATCTTTTTCTTTGAAAACACAAAAAAGAAGGAAATGTTAGTAAATACCATTTTTTTTAACTTCTATGTGTAACTCATCTTACACAGATATTAATGCCATTTTATGTTTGTGTGTTTCTTTAACCCCTTAAGGACACAACTTCTGGAATAAAAGGGAATCATGACGGAATATTTCCGTCATGTGTCCTTAAGGGGTTAAGTGCATTTATCTGTTAAAGTTGATGCCTCCAAGGAAACTCCTAGAGGTGGAGCAATTGATCACAGTAACTGTAAAGGGACATTATAGTTACCAGAACCACTTAATGTAGTGGTTATGGTGTCTATAGCCTGTCCCTACAAGCCTTTCAATGTTAATAGTGCATTTTCAGAGAAAAGCCAGTGTTTAAATTGCCAGCTAGTTACATTGTAAGAAATTACAGATAACCCTTCCACACAGGGTCCCTGTTCTTTGAGGAAGGTGCCACAAATAAAACACACGTATAAGTGTAATAAAAGAAATGCATTAGGTGTAAAGATAATAAATTCACTGATAATACACCAGGTTTAATAAAAAGGTATTAATATGAATAAAATATAAAAACATGGGAAAAATTAAGAATTTAAAAAATGTTTTTAGTTTTACGTGACATTTTAACTGTGAGTGTCATAATACTGTTTGCTTTTACTGCAATAAAATACACATATTTGTATACAACGATGTCTCACGTGTAAAACAGTACCCCCTATGTACAGGTTTTATGGTGTTTTGGGAAGTTACAGGGTCAAATATAGCTAAATATTTCATTTTTTTCACATTGAAATTCGCCAGATTGGTTATGTTGCCTTTGATATCATATGGTAGCCCAGGAATAAGAATTACCCCCATGATGGCATACCATTTGCAAAAGTAGACAATACAAGGTATTGCAAATAGGGTATGTCCTGTCTTTTTTAGTAGCCACTTAGTCACAAACACTGGCCAAAGTTAGTGTTAATATTTGTTTGTGTGTGAAAAATGCAAAAAACTAATTTGAACGCCAATTTTGGTCAGTTTGGTTTAACCTCGCTATATTTGCTGTGTATTATGCTATAGAGCAGATAGTTAATGCATTTTCTGCTGAGTGCTATATGTCTATGACTGGTCTTTGTTTTGTAACTTGTATAGTGAACTGTTTATTATTCTGATGTAAGTGATTAATCAATATATGCATTGTGGTTGCTTTAATTGATTGCCATTTGAGATATTGTATTTGTGGCAAGTGTGATTATTCCATCCTTCTGTGATACACGGTGATACACTTAGTATTTTATCAATTGTTGATGTTTCTATGTTTTAATGTGTACTAAGGAATACGTCCTCATAACAGTATAATATAATTTACTATAACACATCTCTCCAGTGTGATCAAAATATAAGCCTTGCATTAGCAACAATTCACCTAATCTAGAAATATATAAAATTAGTAATCCAGCATCAAAATACAAAAATAAAAATAAATAAAACATAGCTGGCAGTGCAGGGGGGCTCAACTAATAAAAACAAAAATAATTTGGACCACCTGACTTTAATTAATTAATTTAGAGGCTTATCCTTAATATGAAGAATATAAAATACATAATAAGGTCCTCTTTAACCCCTTCAGACCGGAGGGCGTACTATTACGCCCTATTATAGGCGGCTCTAAACGCCGCCGGGCGTAATAGTACGCCGTCTGGTCTTTCAGTACTTACCCGGGGAGCCCCCCGCGTCACGTCCGTCCTCCTCGAAGCCCCATGGCCATGTGAGAGTGGGGTCCTTGCGAGGACCCCACAATCACATGGCCGGGGGTAGCTGCCTCCTGCATTGCCAGCAGGGAGACTGCCTGTAATGACAGGTGGTCCCCCTGCTGGCTGAAAATAAAAATAAAATAAATAGTGTAAAAAAAAATAATATATACTTAGATCATATATATATGTTATATATATATGATCTAAGTATATATATACACATATACATACACACACGTACACCATCTAGGTGTATTTTACTATTAATATATATATAATTATATATATAATACACAAGATCCAGCGCACTCACCTATCCACTAAACAGCAACTTCAATGTTGAAAGATTTTATTTGTTTTTTTAAAAACACCTAATCTAGGCAAAAATAATGGGGGTTTAGTTACATTATATGATCATACATTGCATAAGCCTGCCACAACGTCAATGTACCCCATCTTTGGCAGGTCCTACACTAACAGCCTAATGTCTGCTCTTATGAGATTAACCTACTTGGGGAAAGAAATTCCATCTGGGGCTCTCTGCAGTACAAGGCTAAATAGGGCCCTGGGATGAGGCACCTGTGACAGGGAGGGGTGCAAAACCAAGGAGTTGGCTAGACTCCCAAATATATACATATGAAACAAGGGGGGTTTGGCTGCACTCACCTGAACATGCATAAATGGGGGTGCTGCTGGGGGCCAAATAATACAAAACACAAGATCCAGCGCACTCACCTATCCACTAAACAGCAACTTCAATGTTGAAAGATTTTATTAGTTTTTTTAAAAACACCTAATCTAGGCAAAAATAATGGGGGTTTAGTTACATTATATGATCATACATTGCATAAGCCTGCCACAGCGTCAATGTACCCCATCTTTGGCAGGTCCTACACTAACAGCCTAATGTCTGCTCTTATGAGATTAACCACTTACTTGAGGAAAAAATTCCATCTGGGGCTCTCTGCAGTAAAAGGCTAAATAGGGCCCTGGGATGAGGCACCTGTGACAGGGAGGGGTGCAAAACCAAGGAGTTGGCTAGACTCCCAAATATATACATATGAAACAAGGGGGGGTTGGATGCACTCACCTAACATGCAAAATGCTGCTGGGGGCCAAATAATACAGTACACAAGATCCAGCGCACTCACCTATCCACTAAACAGCAACTTCAATGTTGAAAGATTTTATTAGTTTTTTTAAAAACACCTAATCTAGGCAAAAATAATGGGGGTTTAGTTACATTATATGATCATACATTGCATAAGCCTGCCACAACGTCAATGTACCCCATCTTTGGCAGGTCCTACACTAACAGCCTAATGTCTGCTCTTATGAGATTAACCTACTTGGGGAAAGAAATTCCATCTGGGGCTCTCTGCAGCACAAGGCTAAATAGGGCCCTGGGATGAGGCACCTGTGACAGGGAGGGGTGCAAAACCAAGGAGCCGGGCTAGACTCCCAAATATATATAAAACAAGAGGGGCCGGCCTGCACCACCAACATGCATAAATGGGGTGCCGCTGGGGCCAACAACATGTAATACACAAGATCCGTTTTCAATCACCTATCCACTAAAACAGCAACTTCAATAAGCCTTTGTTTCTTTTAAAACACCCAATCGAAGTGTAAAAAGCCAATGGGGGTTTAGTTACATTATATGATCATACATTGCATAAGCCCGCCACAACGTCAATGTACCCCATCTTTGGCAGGTCCTACACTAACAGCCTAATGTCTGCTCTTATGAGATTAACCCACTTGGGGAAAGAAATTCCATCTGGGGCTCTCTGCAGTACAAGGCTAAATAGGGCCCTGGGATGAGGCACCTGTGACAGGGAGGGGTGCAAAACCAAGGAGTTGGCTAGACTCCCAAATATATATAAAAACAAGAGGGGGTTGGCTGCACTCACCTTAACATGCATAAATGGGGGTGCTGCTGGGGGCCAAATAATACAATACACAAGATCCAGCGCACTCACCTATCCACTAAACAGCAACTTCAATGTTGAAAGATTTTATTTGTTTTTAAAAAACACCTAATCTAGGCAAAAATAATGGGGGTTTAGTTACATTATATGATCATACATTGCATAAGCCTGCCACAACGTCAATGTACCCCATCTTTGGCAGGTCCTACACTAACAGCCTCATGTCTGCTCTTATGAGATTAACTCCCCACCTCCCTGTCACAGGTGCCTCATCCCAGGGCCCTATTTAGCCTTGTACCGCAGAGAGCCCCAGATGGAATTTATTTCCCCAAGTAGGTTAATCTCATAAGAGCAGACATTAGGCTGTTAGTGTAGGACCTGCCAAAGATGGGGTACATTGACGCTGTGGCAGGCTTATGCAATGTATGATCATATAATGTAACTAAACCCCCATTATTTTTGCCTAGATTAGGTGTTTTTAAAAAAACAAATAAAATCTTTCAACATTGAAGCTGCTGTTTAGTGGATAGGTGAGTGCGCTGGATCTTGTGTATTGTATTATTTGGCCCCCAGCAGCACCCCCATTTATGCATGTTAAGGTGAGTGCAGCCAACCCCCTCTTGTTTTATATATATTTGGGAGTCTAGCTAACTCCTTGGTTTTGCACCCCTCCCTGTCACAGGTGCCTCATCCCAGGGCCCTATTTAGCCTTGTACTGCAGAGAGCCCCAGATGGATTTTTTTCCCTCAAGTAAGTGGGTTAATCTCATAAGAGCAGACATTAGGTTTGGTGTGTTAGTGTAGGAATCTTGCCAAAGATGGGGTAATACTGACGTTGTGGCAGGCTTATGCAAAATGTATGATCAAGTATAATGTAACTAAACCCCTATTATTTTGCTCAGGATTAGGTGGGTGTTTTTAAAAAAATAAAATAAAAAATCTTTCTACCATTGAAGTTAAGCTGTTTAGTGGATAGGTGAAAGTGCTTGGATCTTGTGTATTGTATTATTTTGGCCCCCCAGCAGCACCCCCATTTATGCATGTAAGGTGAGTGCAGCCAACCCTCTTGTTTTATATATATATATATATATATATATATATATATATATATATATATGCAAAATAACAAATAATAAACCATTAGTGGTAAAGGGTACAATATATCCACATTTGGTTGGAAATTGTCAAATGGCAAATAGCCCGAACACGGCTATTTGCCGATTACCTTGGCGTTCGTATGTTTCGTTGCCCGAAAGGAGGAGCTGGGGAACAGAGAGGACATTGGACCGGAAGAGCGAGGACTGGAAGTTCCGCTGTCACAGCCGAGGTGAACAGCGTGCGTATGGCAATTTAGGAAGGGGTGGAGTAGCGTTTATATAGGAACGTTAACTCCTCCCACATACCTTTCTTGCTAGCGTAAAACTTCCTGAGATAACAGATGAGGACACCACAAACTTACAAGAACCAATCTCCCAATTAGAAGTAGAAACTGCAATAGCGGTATTGAAAGGGAACAAAGCCCCAGGCCCCGTTGGCTACGAAATAGGGTATTACAAGAAATTCAAAGCAGAACTGGCCCTCCACGTCACCTATTTATATAACCACTTTAGGACAGGCGGTGCGCCAGATGCCGACATGGCACTAGCCATCATCCCGAAACCCGGGAAAGACACAGAACTCGCAGCAAACTACAAGCCCACCTCCCTGATCAATTCAGACCTTAAAATATATGCAAAAATCCTGGCGGCCAGGTTGGCACCAATGCTCATGCGCTTAATCCACCTGGACCAGGTGGAGTTCATCCCCGGTAGACAATTATATGAAAACACACGAAGGGGGGCGGCGATAACATGGTACATGCAGAAATCCGAAGTGCCCTCACTGGCCATCTCCTTGGATGCGGAGAAGGCCTTTGACGGGGTGCAATGGCCATACTTGTTTGGCCTGCTGGAAGAGTGGGGCTTCCCAGGAGCCTACATCCAGGCCACAAGCGCTCTATATACCAACCTTAGAGCCCAAACCCTAATTGTAGGGGCTACTAAGACCTCCTTTCCCCTTTATAATGGAACATGCCAGGGTTGCCCATTATATCTGCTGCTATTCGCCATCTCCCTACAGCCGCTACTACAAGGCATGCGCCAACACCCACACATACAGGGAATTAGTGTAGCAAGGAAAACCTTCAAAGTATCAGCGTATGCAGACAACGTGCTGCTGACTCTCACAGACCCCCTGACCTCCATGGACCACTTGACGAGCCTCTTGGACATGTACGGAGCCCTATTGGGCTACAGGGTGAACCTTACTAAATCCATGGCACTACCATTTCACCTCCCGGCCCGAGACAAAGCACTAATATTTGACAGACACAGACCTACCCACCACGGCAGACAACATACACTATCTAGGGATTAAACTCACAGCGCAGCACGAACACCTACATGAGACTAACTACTCCCCATTGATTCGCACACGCCTGAGGGACCTGGAGCAGTGGACAGACAAACCCATCTCATGGCTAGGTAGACTCCACTCAGTTAAAATGAACATCCTCCCCAGATTGCTGGTCATGTTCCAGGGCCTGCCCACACCGGTTAAGAGGAGTGACCTATTCAAGCTCCAAAAAGCGATTGACCTGTTCATTTGGCAAAAGAAACGACCCAGAATAGCCAGGAAACTCCTGTATCGACCCAAGGACAGAGGGGGACTGGGGCTACCGAACATGTACCTATACTACCTGGCAGCGCAGATAGCGCAAATAGCATATAGGCACTCTGCACCAGACACCAGACGATGGGTGGAGCTAGAAACCTCCCTAATGGGGCAAGACCTACCACAGTTCTATCCCTGGTTACACAAGACACAAAGAGCACTCCCTAGGATAGCCTGCCCAGCAATAACGAACTCCTTAAGAATCTGGAATCAAATAGCAACCAAATACTCTTTAAGCAGGTTCCCCTCCCCAATGTCCCCCGTACTTAGGAACTGATCCTTCCCACCAGGAATGACAGCAGGTGACTTTGGCGGCCTGGAGAGGAACTTAGGAACTGATCCTTCCCACCAGGAATGACAGCAGGTGACTTTGGCGGCCTGGAGAGAGCAGGTCTCCAGAGATATTGTCACCTATACAAAAATGGCCAAGTAGTCACATACGATCATCTCAGGGAACAATACCCCCTAACAACCAGGGAATTCTTCAGCTACCTCCAGATACGAGACTTTGCTAGCACCAAAGAAGTCAAAGAGATGGCCACCCTCCCCCTTACCTGGTTCGAGAATATCTGCTACCAGGAAAAACACCCCAGGAGACTTATCTCATTACTGTACTCTCACCTTAGTGGGGAAGCCAAAGAGTGGGGGGAGCTCTGATACACGGACCAGTGGGAGGCAGACCTGGGTGAGACACTAGAGGGCTCCGACTGGCAGGACATTTGGGAGGCAACAGCCCGATCATCCATTTGTGTCACCCTCCAGGAGCAGTCAAAACGCTCTTCAGGTGGTACACCACACCAATAAAACAATTCCACATGCAGATCACCTCCACAGATCTATGCTGGCACGGTTGCGGGGAACAAGGCACCTATGTGCATATGTGGTGGAAATGCCCCTCAGTACAGGCCTATTGGGTTCAAATCACCAAACTAAGCTCGAACATAATGCAGAGACCATTACAGTTAGACCCATGGGCCTGTCTCCTCTCCAGGCTAACAGAAGGCCTTCCACACCCAGAGCAACAACTATTAAACATGGTTTACTTGGCAGCCCGCAGGGCACTGGCACAAAAATGGCTATACCCGGAAATGCCCCCCATTGCACTGGTCTTAGCAAAAATAAAAGACCACTACCTTATGGACAGGTTAACCTCCCTGGTCAGGCACACCACCCAAAAATTTGGCAGAGTATGGGAGCTGTGGGAACAGTACCAGGAGAGTATGGAGGGTGGACAAGGGAACTGAACGCACACTCAGGGCTGACGACAAAATGGGCACACAACAATCCTTATCCGGGATGCGGAAACAGACACACCAACTCACTGTTTTACTGTTTATACTGTTTTTATTACTGTATCATTTTCAAATGTTTGCTATGGTACTTTTAGTTATCAAATGTATATAAATTACACTAATCGAAGTGACACATGAATCCACAGCAAGTCCTAATAGACAAACCATGATATACAGTCTCAGCGAACCTCAGGATTTCAGACAGACCACTGAAGAGATAAGAGGTGTACATATATGCATGCAACTTGTCTTAACGTATCACTCTTCCCTTCTGTATGCTTGAAACATCTGAAAACGTACTGTGGCTTCTGCGTAAGCCTATACATTGTCACATATATGCAATGCACTTCTTTTTGTGAAAAATAAAGAATTAAAAAAAAAAGTCTAGATAAGATCTGTGCCTTCGAGGGCTTCTAGAATATCTAAACTAAATCTGTGCCTTCCAGGGCACCTGTAGATAGTGGGAATATGTCTAAAGTAACTGCCTATCTAATAAAACAATGTCCGGGCTATAAACTGCTAAGGTTAGTATAGCATACAAGTCAATTTAGTCAATTTATCTGATCTTGGGTGAAAGATACCCGATCGTGGCGTTAAAATAGTCAGAACAAGCATTACAAAAAAAGCTGGTGCTGGTGCTTATGCCTGCGATCGCTGTTAATAATTTAGTCAATCGATCTCTATGAAGGTCCGTGATCAGGGGTGACAGGAGCATGGTAGTACATCGGATGGAGCCCCGAAGCGCGTGTTGCCGGTGAGTGGCTCTTCAGAGCCCCAGTCCAGTCCTCTTCTCTGGTGTACACATTCAGGGACACCAGAGAACAATCTCCAAGCAGCATACCATGAATGTCTTAATGGACATACTTGTACTGTGTTGAATGGTGTCAGGGAACTAGACCATACACAGAGTGCTTCAGCAGCATTCTGACCATGGTTTGCCCTGAGTGGGGCTTGAGGCTTTCAGTCAGCCTGGCGTGCATTCACACCTTTCTCTTGCAGACTGCCTATGCTATGGGAGAGATTGATCCAGCAAGGAACATGTTGTTCCCTATTTATGAAATTAAATTATATTCACTTAAATGGACACTATAGGCACTTAAACAACTTTAGCTTAACCCCTTAGTGA
>OW240917.1:103248189-103279400 GCA_933207985.1 Pelobates cultripes
CTATATATCATATTTATACATATATAATTATTATTATTTTTTTTATTACCATTAACTTTAATTTTTTTTCTGATTTTACAGTTGCAGGGAGACTGCCTGTCAGCACAGGCAGTCCCCCTGCAGGCAGCACTATGGACACCTATGTGACCATGTGATCACTGTGTTAAGCGATCACATGGCCACAGGGGTCCTAATCTGCCGTGGGGAGACTGTCTGGGCTGCAGGCAGTCTCCCCACAACCGGAGGAACACTGATCGCCGCCGGGGGAACGACGGCGATCAGGTAAGTAGCCCCAGACCGTTTGGACGGTTCAGGACCGTCATCGGTCGGCAAGGCAAAAATGCCGATGACGGTCCTGAACCGTCCTCGGTCCTTAAGGGGTTAAGCTCCCTGCGATCTGCAAATGTGCATGAGGAATTGGGACACACCAGTCAGCTGACTATGTATACCAGCTGTAGAGATAAGCAATCATTAATTGTCCTTTATAATGTCTGTCATTTATTATTTGATTCTATGTTGTTCAGATTTTGAACTGAAACATTGACATGTGATTTACCTGAAGTAAAGAAAATCTTGATTTGGAATCCTAGAGTGTTGGCTTTCTTCCTGAATATATATATATATATATATATATATATATATATTTTTTTTTTTTTTTTGTACATTTATACACACATACATACACATTTTTATAGACAAAATCGACAAGTCAGAAAAGATTATTGTCAGATACATTTAAAAAACAGTCACATAATCTTCCATGACTTCTTGTATTTCTAAGGGTGCAGCCCAAAGTGAATCTAGTCCCTTGGCTATGCATGACCTTTCCTAAGAATGCTATTTTAAAGGTAACTATAAAATATTATCTGTTAAAAATCCACATAAAAGCAGTCATATTAATATTACAGGTTATTTATTCATTTAAAATGTATTTTTGTTGAAAAGAAAACTATTGTACAATATCGGTTATAAAGACAATTATTAAGTATTTATAATAACTTACAGTGTTAAATAAACATAAGCAATGGGGAGTTCTTTGTAAAGGTATAAGTACTTGAAATATAAGATAAACAAGTGTATATGTTTTGTATAATGGTGTTTACTCTCCTTTCTTTTAACTTAGCAATGGTACTATAATACAATTAATTGCATGTGTCATGATTAAATAATCAATAGGTAGTAAAAAGATAATATTTATAGAAAAGAAAGTGAAAAAAAGGGGGAGGAATTATTGAGACAGGGTAGACAGATTTTGTTGTGTAATGATAGGTTTCCTCTGAGCTTAGCATACATTTTTTCTATATCCTGCATGAAGTTCCCCTTTTTCATAACCATGTCAAGGATTCTTTCCAATTCTTCACAATATTAAACTACTCACAGTACAGATTTTGTGGTAGTGGGACAATGTTGAAGATTGGTATTTGTCATGCCAAAAGCATGAGTTGGTGTTTGATGTGTGTTTATATATGTTAAGAGTTGTTTTTTTTTGTAAACCTTGGGATGACATTTATTGTGGTCTTTGATCTTGCACCAGGCCTAGACCATAAAACATCTAGATAGCCATCACCAGAGCTGGACACAAGGAATTTCATAGAGTGGGCAATAGACTGCCAGACCAGCCCCCTCTGATCCCCCCCCGCAGGGGTCTGCCCACTGAGAAACGACTAGTTTAGATATATGAGGGTGTTGGACTATCCAGGGAAGTCAGTTATTCATTTTTCTTTTGTCAGTAACTTCTAGGAGACCTATACCATCTAAGACTCCCACAAGAATTCTATATGGGGTAAATATATGTAAGGAATTTCTTGTGTTTTCTCCTATTTTATTTTATGTACTGTTTTGCAATTTGTTATCTGTATGTCATTTATTTCTGTATTTTGTACTCAGCACTGTGAATCCTTTTGTCAGATTAAATGTTTACTTAATCAGCTTGTGTCTCTGTTCTCTATGAGCTTCACTCTCCAGAGGAAAGCTCAGGTAAACACGTTACCAAAAAGGGTTAACTATATATGTTTTATCAGTAAAAGTAGAACGGTGATACTATAATTCTCCTGTGTGTGGGGTAACCTAAGACGCCCGGGTTTAAAAGTCTTGGTGGTGGCAGTCAAGTGTACCTAAGGGGTTTAGTGTAGAAGGGATTGCAGGGGTTAATTGAGTGGTTGCTGGGACTAGCAACAGGTAACCAGGGGTCTGGTGTCATTAACCCTGTCACTTCCACACTCTCCCCACTGTCTCGGCTGGGCCTATAGCCCACGCTCGTGACAAACTGGCGGCAGCTAGTGGGATATATTTAGAGATTTTTAGTGCTTGCTAGATTTTACCTGTAAAGGGGGTCTTAGCACTAAAAGAAATTGCATACTTGTTTTTGTGTAATTTCCAAAGACCAAGCTCAGTGCTGATTTAAAATACATACAAAGTGCAAAACAGTTCTCCCCTCCCATCTTTTGTTTTTCTTTCTCTATCCTATTTGTGAATATGGAGGCCTATCGCAAACAATCAAAAGAGGCCTTGGAATTGTTGTGCCAAGAAAATAATTTACCAACTTTTGGCAAAAATAAGGCACAACTTATTGCTGACCTTGTGGAGGCTGACAGCCATATTTTCCAGCCAGAGACGGATACTGAAAGGGTTACCGAGCTCCCTACTACTGCAGGAGTGTTGCTTACTGAAATGCCTGGTGGTTGTACCCCTCAAAACATTAAAGACATTTGCTCAACTGATTTATTTCGGCAACTGATGGCTGCAAATCCTCAGGAGGCCCTGCATGTGATGATCCAACAGCAGGCTGCAGAAAGGGAATCTGCAGAGAGGCTAGCCGAAAGGGAAGCACAAAGGAGACATGAGCTGGAACTTGCTAAACTGAAATTTACCCTTCAGTCCTCACTGAACAGCAATGCATCAGAGTCCAGCACACGTAGGCTCCGTAAGGATGATTTTCCTTCCCTCGAAGAAGGGACAGATTTGGATGTATTTTTAAAAAGTTTTGAGAAAGTGTGCAGGCAGCATCAACTACCCTCAGACCAGTGGGGCAGATATTTAACTCCACAATTGAAAGGGAAAGCCTTGGATGTGTTTGTGTCCCTTCCCCCAGAGACTGATAACAACTATGAGGCAATCAAATCTGCATTGCAAAAAACTTTTAACCTTACTCCTGAGTCTTACAGGAAAAAGTTTAGGAGTATGCAGCAATGCCCATCATCCAGCTGCATTCTATATGTTGCACAATTAGAAACCACGTTCCGGCAATGGGTAACAGGAGTACAAGCTACTACCTATGAAGCCCTTAATGACTTACTGGTCCTGGAGCAGTTCTTGCAGACCCGGAGCCCTAATGTACGAGCATGGATTTTGGAAAGAAAGCCAAAAAATGCTAGGGCTGCTGCAGAACTGGCAGATGACTATGCCGACATCCATGCACCCACATCCAGGCGTGGACTTGTGTCAGCTGCTACTTCGACCTGGAGAGAAGCTACAGTTCAAACACCACTTGTAAGATCTGCAGTGAGAACTTCACCGCCGACTGCCAGCGTAGCCGGGGCTATGTCAAGTGAGTCAGATGCCCGCCATTGTTTTCGATGCAACCAGATTGGTCATCTGAGCAGGACTTGCCCCACTAGGAATATGCCCTCACCAGTCCGTGGAGGGGCACCATCAGTATTGCTTGTGGGTGGGTCCGTGGGGAAACGAGAGGATAACCTGCAGAGTGTAATTGTGGGTGACCGAGTGACCATGGGACTGAGAGATTCTGGAGCTTCCTTCACCCTGGTGCGCCCTGAAGTGGTGATACGGAGGACATAATCCCTGGAACGACTATGTCCATCAAAGGAATTGGGGGTGTGCGTCCCGCTGTGCCCTTGGCAAGTGTGTACCTTGATTGGGGTGCGGGCAAAGGTTTGCGGGAAGTGGGGATTTCAGAGGATATCCCTGTCAATGTTCTGTTGGGGAATGATTTGGGCAGGATGCTCTGTCACTATGCTCCAGCGGACACTGTTTGTGAGCCAGAAGGGCTGACTGCTCCACCTAAGGTATTGTGTGAAACTTTGGGAGACATTGTGAAGTGTGATTGCTGGGAGGGAGAGCAGGGTGTGGATAAATATCTACCTGTAACGGAACCAGTGATGTCTACCAAATGTGAGATAGGGGTGAGTAGTGATGTGCCTGTATCAAAATACTGTGAGGCTGGGATGTCAGAGAGTAAGGGAGAGGAGGAAGGTGAGAGCCAGGGTAACAAGTCAGCAGTGGTAACAAGTCAGCAGTGGGTCACGGCTGCAGAGTCTGAGGGGCTATGTGAGATTGCGAGAGGATGGCCTGCCTTGGAGAAGAAATTATGTGAGTGTGTGCAAAATTCTGTATCTGATCAAGGGGGGTCAAATGTGTCCTGTGAAAATGTATGGGAAAAGCCTTCCAGCGAGAGGGGGCTGAATGAATATATGTGCCAATATGTGCCTGAAGCAGATGTATGTGATGTGGTGGGTGAAAATGTCAAGGGACAGCAAGGCTATGAGGGAGGGCAGAGGGTGTGTGAGCTTTACTGTGCGCCAGACTTAGCCAGTTTCCAAAGTTCTGTATGTGTGATGACCTGGAGTGAAAGTGAGGGGCACGGACAGACTCAGCCTGTGGGTCCAGGAAGGATGGCTGCAGGGAAACATACTGTTGGGGGAACCAGGAACCTTGTCAGTTTATCACAACTCACGCATACACCTAAGCAACTTTCTGATTGTGAACCAAAAGTTCAGAGTCTGATAGTGCAACAAGCCCAGCAGACAGACCCCAAAATGAAAGAGATGATGGGTGTTGATACAGCACATCTATCCTGGGAGTGTTCTCTGTCTGCTTTTTTGTGTGCTTACCGGGGAGTGCTGCAGAAATCCATTGGTTTCTTCCCTTTACAGCTACTACATGAGCGCAGTGGGTGTGGTTTAAGGGATGTTACCAGAGATCGATGGAAAATTGAAACAGGCAAATCAGGCATGTTTGTTGAGGGGGTAGCTGTGGTATGGACTGATCACAACCTGCTGCAGGTGACAGGTAACAATGATAAACTGCTCCATTGGAGCCCTATCCTCCAACAGTATAATTTCACTGCCCGGCACAAAAAGGGCAGCTTGCATGGGAATGCAGATGGCCTGTCTCGGCAACTAGAGGGTTAATGGTAGACAGATAAATCAGCCTGTTGCTGAATTTTTCTGTCCACCATCTTAAGGGGGAGGTGTCATGCCAAAAGCATGAGTTGGTGTTTGATGTGTGTTTATATATGTTAAGAGTTGTTTTTTTGTAAACCTTGGGATGACATTTATTGTGGTCTTTGATCTGGCACCAGGCCTAGACCATAAAACATCTAGATAGCCATCACCAGAGCTGGACACAAGGAATTTCATAGAGTGGGCAATAGACTGCCAGACCAGCCCCCTCTGATTCCCCCCCCCAGGGGTCTGCCCACTGAGAAACAACTAGTTTAGATATATGAGGGTGTTGGACTATCCAGGGAAGTCAGTTATTCATTTTTCTTTTTGTCAGTAACTTCTAGGAGACCTATACCATCTAAGACTCCCACAAGAATTCTATATGGGGTAAATATATGTAAGGAATTTCTTGTGTTTTCTCCTATTTTATTTTATGTACTGTTTTGCAATTTGTTATCTGTATGTCATTTATTTCTGTATTTTGTACTCAGCACTGTGAATCCCTTTTGTCAGATTAAATGTTTACTTAATCAGCTTGTGTCTCTGTTCTCTATGAGCTTCACTCTCCAGAGGAAAGCTCAGGTAAACACGTTACCAAAAAGGGTTAACTATATATGTTTTATCAGTAAAAGTAGAACGGTGATACTATAATTCTCCTGTGTGTGGGGTAATCTAAGACGCCCGGGTTTAAAAGTCTTGGTGGTGGCAGTCAAGTGTACCAAGGGGTTTAGTGTAGAAGGGATTGCAGGGGTTAATTGAGTGGTTGCTGGGACTAGCAACAGGTAACCAGGGGTCTGGTGTCATTAACCCTGTCACTTCCACACTCTCCCCACTGTCTCGGCTGGGCCTATAGCCCACGCTCGTGACAGTATTTAATAAAGACAGGGCAAGGAGACATTTTATCTCAAGCATGTTACCTGATATATTGAAAAGCCAATCCCAGAGAGCTGATATCTTAAAGTAAAACTTACCGTGTGCTTCACACCTTCCACACCTTCTTGGACAGAGTGGAGATTTATTTATGAAAATGTGAGAAAGACAAACTGGATCAAGGTACCACCTGGATAGTCAATTTCACCCAATTTCATTAATTGTGGTACAGAAAGACAATTTGTAACAATTAATAAATATTTTCATCCATAAGTATTAACAATATTTGTCACAGAAAATGAAGGGCTTAATTTACTAAACAGTATACTGAGGTGAATCAAAAACCAAATTTGTGAAATTAAGGTCAAAGTAGTTAAATTAAGAAAATAGCTGAGCTTGAGATTTTTTTCCTCAACCAAGCTGTTTTTGACTTAATATTGCACATATGGTTTTCTGGGGTTAACTGAATAATAATTCAGACTGCATTTTCATTTGGGGTCTTCTAAACAAAATATAATGTGGTGTACAGCAGAGATAAGTTCAAATAGTCCTTATATGTGTAATAGGTCTACTGAGGGCAACAGATCTCCATGACATGCTACAAATGATCTTTCAGGCATATTCTTACCATAATGCAATGCAGAAGTATTCCAAACTTGCCTTCAAGGATGCCATGCACATGAATAAGTGTTCCCAGGCCAGCTCATTCAACATCATTAATTAACAGTAGCATGCATTTTGTGTCAGCCAGTTAATATCAAAGGTGAAAGTCTGTCTTTAAAATCAATTAACAATAATACAGGAGGCCTACATAGCAAAATGCAAGACATCAAAGCTAAAGTTCTGTCAAAAGCACTCAATCAAACGTGACACTGATGGAACATGCCTTCAGATATGGGGTAAGTCAATTAAATTGACACTTTAAGCACCAGAGCCATTACAGCTTAATGTAGTGGTTTTGGCATAAAGAGAATGCCCCTGCAGTTTGGCAAATGCAAACCCTATTTTTTCACAGAAAAGGCATGGTTTACATTTGTCCCTAAGGAAACGTCTAGTGACTGTCACTCAGCAGCAGGGATCAATCACCTCATGAACATAAAAGGTATGTTAAGAGGAGAATGGCTGAAAATATAACAATCATGATGTGTGTGTACCTGTGTATGTCAATGTCTTAGTGTGTATGTGTTAGTGTGTTTTTCAATGTGTATGTCAGTGTATATCGGTGTGTTTGAGTGTTTATATAAGCACATCTATGTGTCAGTGTGTGTATATGTGTGTATCTGTATATTTTAGCTTAGTAAAGACCTCATAGCAGGTCGAAACGTTGCTCTGCCACTTTGATCCAATAAATCTACCTGTGGCCTAAACACTTTGAGTGACAGGAGATTTTTCTTTTTTACTAATATACCATTACTGGATTTCCTGGTCCTGCTTCAGTGTACCTGGTGTCAAGTGCGATTGAGTGTGGTTCCTTCTGGTTTCCTTTGACAACTGAGTGTCTGTATGTGTCAGAGTGTGCATCTGTGTGTGTCAATGTGTCCGTGTGTATCTGTGTTAATTTGTATATGTCTGTGTGTCAATGTGTCCGTGTGTATCTGTGTTAATTTGTATATGTATCTGTGTAAATATGAGGCAGTGTGTGTGTATATGTGCACACATCCCAGCAATCAAGCACCAACACTGCATGCTAACACACCCTTGCAAACAAATACAAACATTGCATACAAACAAACCACAGCAGTCAAATGTGAATACTATACACAATGTACACCTGCATTTAAAAACCAACATTGCATACAAACAAACCTCTGCATTTAAATGTAAACTTTACAAACACACCCTTGTATTAAAATTCCCAAACTATATACAAACATGTCTTCATTCAAACATCAATAGTACACACAAATTGCACTTGCATTTAAAAGCTAACATTACATAAAACACACCCCTGCATTCTAACACAAATATTATATAGAAGTATGCCACTGCAATGGTGCATACCAGTACACCCCAACATACAAACAATAATATGATTACAGGTACATTGCTCACAAATACAACCCTGCAAGAATGGGTAAATGGTAGTTTCCCAGCTGCAATATCATTGTGGGATTTGTATGACGTATGGAGTTCTATTTTTTGGACACCATTCCACAAGAAGGGGGCCCAAATAGATTTCTCACACCCAGGCCCTCACTACATTAGTTCCACCACGGATGTATACGTCCCTTAGGTACAACATGGAGAGAGAAAATCTAGGAAATAGTGTATCCAGAAAAGATTGAACTGTGTCCATCTTGAAATTAAAAGTATTGATCTACTAATTCACCATCCTAAAGGCACATTCCATGATATGTTTCCCTTAAGCTTGTGAATGGTGGAAATTGAAGAATTTGTTCCTTTTCCTATTTCAGAGTATGTTTCAAGCTGTACTTGTTTATTAAAGCTGGGAAAGCTTTTGAGAATCTCCTTATTGTATATGAGGCAATAAATCGTTTCTGAGGATGATGACAAAAACCTATATGGTAAAAGATAAGCCTGAAAGCAATCTGACAGTATCTGAATCCAGGGGACAGAAACCAGTGTAGTTTTCCCCTCACTTGTACCATTGCTGAATTTAGTCTGTTCTTCTGTATGTGAAGAAGATCCATAATTGTTGCTTCTTTCAATGATCTGCATTATATGGATGGTCTCTTGTAGGTCTTGCCATTTTTTATTGAAGCATGGAGGCCCTAAAGTTTTGGATTCATAAAAGGTCTTAGGAGAGGCACCATTTGAAGCAAAATCCACTCACCATTTCAGGATAGTTTCCAGTATTTACCTTGGTGCAAAATTTGCATGAATAACTAAGAAAGATGGGGTGCACTCACAGGCTTTTTCAAAGTGAAATGTGTATTTATTCAGCAAACAATATTACATTCGTCATGATTGACGTTTCAACAGATTCGGCTCTTTCTCAAGATTTTTAATTAATAAGTTCAAGACAGCTACAGTACACCTAGCATGCTTATTGTCACAAGCTGATCATACTGTGTGGGTCTTGTACACTGCAGTTTTCTGTGGATTCCTCAAATGCTTATTTATATACTGTCCATTGGATCACAGAAGAGGAAAGGTTCTGCCAGTAGAATAACTGTTCTCTTCATGGCTTTCATCACATAAACCTTAGGAGGAGCTAACATCTCAATAACATTTACATCAAAAAGGAATAATAAAATAAATAAAAATTGTATGTTCATCTCTCTTTTCTTTTGAAGCTTTACACTCATACCACCACTTGTCTAAACTAAAAGGAAAGAAAAAAGTGGAATAATTTAGATCTGGGAGAAAACAGACTGAACTGCTGAATTAAAAGGAGATGGAAAAAACATAGTCTTCTCTATGCTTTAGATATCTGACACAAGTTTTCTAAGAAGGATGCTTAGCATTACACTTGGAAACATGATGATATATGCTTTGACTTTTCGTTTCTGTTTAGTCACCAGAATAAATGTAAATATAAAATGAGGAAGAAAAATGTTGTGGCAACTATCTCCGATCACATAAAAAAAAAATAAAAAAAAAGAGAGAGAGAGAGAAAAAACTTACTTGAGCAGTGACGAGCAAGAAAGCTATACTTTAGTTAGCAGTGAAAATCATCAAAAACAGGTTTGATCTAAATGTCAGAGAGTCAAAACTGCAGCTGAGGACACTCTCACTTGAAATAATCTCTTATGTTCAAAGAGGTGCCTAGCAATGAGACCCCTCCAAAAAAAAAAACGCTATTGTGTATGCTCACATGGCTCTTTTCTTAGAAACAGTTTTGTGTGGCTGTTAAAACTAGTGTGGGATGCCAACCGAGAAGGTAAACATTAGTTCCTCATCTAGCTCCTTACAGAGATTCAAAGTCACTTGTTCCCTGCAGGGAATGAACATAATGTTAGACAGACAGCTAACAGCTTCCTACAAGCAGAAACAAATGCTTAGATGCTTGGAAGCAGGTCTTTTTTCAAAAAGCTTTTGCAGCCTCCCAGCAGTAATTTTCTACAGGTGATGTCAAGGAAAATATGCTTTTTTTACAATGAACGTAAGGATCTTTATTTCATAATGTTTTATTGTTAGCTATCACTTAAAAGGCCAGCGATAGTAACTATCTAATAGTTAGATTTTTATTATTCCTCCTTATTAAGTTTAGCTTTACTCATGATGAAAGCTAATCACAGTTTTCACAGAAAAAAAATTAAAAGGAACAATAAAGTTTTTTTTTTTTTTTTCTTTTTTTTTAATTTTTTATTGGCAGTTATGTCAAAGGTACAACAGTGCCTGCATTGCCACATCGGCTATATCAGGCTCGAAACGGGGTACAAATATCCATTCTTTGTTGAAATATATTGGAGTCATTTTGATACATAGCATTTTGAAGTATTGTTGCAGTATATCCTTTGAGACAGACAGTTCACGTATAGTACCTAACTTCTCTCCCGTTTTGTGATCGTTCCGTGTTTATTACATGTTAACTAATAAGATACATTCATGTTTTATCTGCTGTCGGGCAGTACCATAGCATGTTGGTGGAAGCTGAGCTATCAGTCTTATAGTCAGGTTCCTTCGTTGGTCATGGGTGGGCTGTGAGGGGTCTTTCCAGTAGCCGTTTGTGTGTACGTCCTTGGAATGAATCATTCCCTAAGGTCAGGGTGTGCGGGGAGTTGACACAAGTGTTCTTCTTTGTGTACTGTATACCTATTTTGTTCGTCCTTTATTTGTTATTTGTCGCTTGGGTATCGTTTATGAATCTGACCCATGGGTCCCAGACCTCTTGAGAAAGTGATAGTTTGTGCGTGATAGACGCGTGGATTTCCTCCATGGTTCTGATTGTCTCTACTTTGGCGATCCATTCTCTAATTGATGGGGTATTGGGATTTTTCCATTTGACAGGAATGAGTAGGTTGGCTGCAGTTATAAGGTGGGTGAGGAGGATATGACGCGACTTGGGCAAGGGGCTTGGGAGGATCAGGAATAGTAGCGCCTGTGGGGTGATTGGCACTTGGATTCCCGTAATTGTTTTAAGCATTTTCCCTATATTGTTCCAGTATTTCTGGAGTGAGGGGCAGGTCCACCAGGTATGGGCTAGTGAGGCCCCCCTTTGGGTGCATTTCCAGCAAATGTCGTGTGTGTTTGGGAATAGGCTGTGTATTTTGGATGGTGAGTAGTGCCATCTGGCAATTCTCTTGTAGTTACCCTCCTGGAACGCGGTACATATCGAGGTGGCGTGCGTTTGCCGGAAAATAGTGTTCCATTGGGGGTTTGTGATTTGGGTGTTTAGGTCTTTGGCCCATGCGTCCGTGAACGGCGGTAATGTTTTAGTGGCTTCCAGGCCACGGAGTTTGTAGAATGTCGATAGTAGTTTTGTTTTAACATTGCTCGTTTTACAGTGTATTTCGAAGTTTGAGAGCGCGCGAGCACCTCTGTACAGGATAGGGTTGTCCCTGATGAAGTGGGTCACCTGGGCATAGAGAAAATATTGCATTGGCGTGTGAGTGTCAAGTCTTATCAGGTTGGAGAGGGGGCGAATGCGGTGGCCTTCCAGTAGAGTGTTAAGTTGGAGGTACGTCCCATCTGGTGTGTTCTGTAAGGCGAGGTATGGCTTGGCTGTCATGCCCGGGGCGAAGAGTGGGTTATGGGTAATGGGGTACAGGGGGGATGGGTGGGGGGACAGATTAGTCGACTTGCGGATGCGCGACCAGGTGAGAAGCGTGGGTCGGATCGTCGGGTGTTTAGTGTGGCTAGGGAGGAGTGTTGATAAGGTCGCTTGTTGCCACGGGATTGTATGTATGGGGGAGTTAAAAATGGAGCTTTCCAGCTTTATCCACTGACGTGCTGGGGGGTGAGTCGACCATTCATATATACGTGATAGGACTGTTGCTTCGTGGTAATGTTCAAGATGTGGTAGACTCAGTCCACCTTGGGATTTATGTCTGGTGAGGATTTCGTATTTGATCCTCGGCTGTTTATGAGCCCATATGAAAGTTGTAAACAGTGTCCTTAGTTTGATAAAGAAGAGCTTGGGTATAGCTATGGGTAGGGTATGGAATAGATATAGGATCTTAGGGAGGGTATTCATTTTTAGGATATTGATCCTGCATAGCCAGGAGTATTGTGGTTTATTCCACGCTTGTAGGTCTTTTGAGATAGATTGGATGAGTGGTTCATAATTTAGGACATAGGTGGAGTTTAGATCTACCGGGAGGCGTACGCCCAAGTAGGTTATTGCTGATTCTGCCCATGTAAACGGGAAACGTGTTGTGAGGGAGGCACGGGTTTGGGGGGATATTTTGACTGGAAGGATTTCGCTTTTGGTGAAATTGACTTTAAAATTGGATAGCGTGTGGTAGAGTGCTATTTCCTCTAGAAGTGGAGGGAGAGAGGTGTCTGGAGATTGGATGGTGAATAGGAGATCGTCGGCAAAGGCCGATATTTTGTACTCTGTGTGTGCCACTTGTATCCCTTGTATAGCCGGGTTATTTCTAACCCCATTGAGAAAGGGTTCCAGTATAAGGATGAAGAGGAGAGGAGAGAGGGGGCAACCTTGTCTCGTGCCGTTTTTGATGTGTACCGGGTTCGAAAGTTGTCCATTTATCCGCAGTCTGGCTGTGGGAGTGGAGTAGATGGAATTCATCCACCTTAGCCAGTTAGGGCCAAAACCTATTTTGTCCAGGGTGGTTATTAACAGGGTCCAGTCCACCCTGTCAAATGCCTTTTCGGCGTCTATTGATATCAGGAGGCTGTCTGTCGGTAGGTGTTGTGCAATGTATAGTAGGTTTAAGATTTTTGTGGTGTTGTGCTTTGCTTCTCTATTAGGAACAAAGCCTGCTTGCTCGTCGTGTATTAGAGATTGTAGTAGGGGTCTTAGTCTGGTGGCAAGAATTTTCGTGAATATTTTTAGGTCTAGGTTTATAAGGGATATCGGTCTATAACTCCCACAATTGGTCGGGTCTTTGCCTGGTTTCGGTATGAGGGTTATGTGTGCTTCCAGTGATTGGGGGGGAAGGGCCTGGTATTGTGTAAGGGAGTTGAGGGCCTCTACTAACGGTGTTGTCAGGTGTTCTTGGAATGTTTTGTAGTATTTGGCCGTAAACCCGTCTGGTCCTGGGCTTTTACCCAATGGGAGGTGTCGTATGGCGGTTTGTACCTCGTCTTGTGTAATGAGGGCATCCAGGGCGGTGAGTGTGTGAGTCGGGATTGTCTTATGTATTCGTGAAGAGAGATATTGCTCAATATCTGCAGTGGCTGGTGGTTTGCTTCTAAGATTGTAGAGGTCAGTATAAAATGTTTGGAAGGCTTGAAGGATTTCTGGGAGTTTATGGGTCATGGAACCGGTAGATGTTTTAATTTTAGCTATGAATGTTGATTGTCTCTGTTGACGTAGGGAGTGTGCTAGTAAGCGGCCGCATTTGCCCCCCTGGGCAAAGTATTTATGTTTAGTAAGAAGGAGGTTGCGTTTGACCTTGGAGTTTAGTAGATCGCACAGAGCTGACCTTTTAGCTGTCAGGGATAAATATACATTAAGGTGAGTGTGCTGTTTATGTTGTTGTTCAAGCAATCTTATGTCGTTCGTGAGGGATTTGATTTTGGCTTCCCTGAGTTTCTTAAGTCGGGATGCTGTACATATCAGTTCACCTCTAATAACGCATTTGTGTGCTTCCCACGCAGTTGGGGGGCTAATCATGGGAGATGTATTGAGGTGGAAGTATTGTCGTAGTGCATTATTGATATTGGCCGTTACTGTGGGATCGTTCAGGAGGAGGTCGTTGAGTTTCCATTGGAAAGATTTCTGGGGTAATGTGGGTATGTGCATATCTAACGTTAGGGGTGCATGGTCTGACCAAGTAATTTGGCCATATCTGCTGGACTGGATGAGATGGAGAAATCTATGTGGGACAAAAAACATGTCCAGTCTGGAATAAGTGTGTGTTACAGTTGAGTAGAAGGAGTAATCCTTTGCTGACGGGTGAGTTGTTCGCCAGCAATCATAGAGTTGTGCGCGGTCTAGTATCGTCTTCATTTGTTTCCGTGCCGACGCTTGGTATTGGGTCGTGTGGGATGTCGTGTCCATCTAAACGTCGGTTGATAGATTAAAGTCGCCCCCCATAATTAGTATACCCTCTGCAAATGATTCTATTTGCTTTAGTTGTTTCTTGAGGGTGTGGCATTGACGTCTGTTCGGAAGGTACGTGTTAACTAATGTCACTGTAGTTTGGCCAATTTGGCCCTTTACCATAAGGAGTCTCCCTGTATCGCTGTCTTGTGTTCGGTGTAGGTGAATGGGAGATGGGTTGACAGAAGTATTGCCACTCCCCGTGATTTAGCTGTTTCATAGTCGCTGAAATATCCCGTTGGGAATCTGCGATCTCTGAATGTAGGGGCCATATTTTTTTTAAAATGTGTTTCCTGGAGGAAGGCTATATCTGCTTTCAGATGGTGAAGTTCGTTGAGTGTCATTTTCCTTTTCTCGGGAGTGTTGAGGCCTCTAACGTTAAGGGTAATGATACGTATGTGTGCCGTCTCAGGGTCAGTTGGTTGTGTGGCGTTAGTGTCTGCCATTATTGGTGCGAACTTGTCACGGGGGGAGGTTATTTTTAAACTTGGAGAGGTACAGGGATTGTACCTTTGAACTATATACAGTAAATATATGCGGTTTCAACTTGTACTACAGTAAGTAATATGTTGGGATATTGTTTGGGGGTTTCCCGTGGTGGACTACCCCGGGCGGATATTTGCCTTGTGGGTAGGTGGTGTGCACCTGGGTTAGGTCAGGTGGACCTAGTAGTGGAGCTGCTTGTCACCTGGATGATAGTAGGTGAATATTTTTGGTCTTGGCTTCCTTGGGTAGTGTGTGTTTACCTCAGAGCTAATGTCTGCTTGGGGTAAGAATCCATGAGTGGTAGCGCTTGGCTTGATTGGAGGGGCAATATTTAAAGATGAGACATTCTTGTCTCGGGTGGGGTGCAGGATGGATCTGAGTTGTAGAGGAGATATGGTCTCGTGCTAAATGCCATGGGGGGGAGGTGGTGGTAGTATATATATACTGTGGGGGACGCCGGTGCGTGAGATGTCAGAGGTGTTTATATGGGGCGTTTGGGTTACCTGGACCGCAGCCCTTCAGGTTGTGGAGGGAACCCTTCTGTTGTGGTCTGGCGCTGTGCATCGTCCTATGGCGTCGGTGTTGCAGTGTGGCTTCATGCTTCCGGGTATGAGGAAGGTGGATCCCGTATAATCTATTTGTCACACAAAATACATACATATGTAAGACATTATACATTGAATTTCAGAACAGTGTATTGGCACAAGAATCTTGAACCACCTGGGACGGAATAAGTCCACCTTTCCCATCGAGTAGTATTGTTACTTCCGTTTCCCATGTTCTGTCCCCTGTACTGTCTGTTTTGCGTTCCCCCGGGTTGTGTGTCGTAGCCGTCGTCTGTGTCTTTTTACGTTAATAATTTTTTTTTTATTATTTTTTTTTTTTAGTTTCTACAGTATAGAGAGGGTGCTAGGAGATGATTTACTGCATTTGCAAGGTTAGGGAAGGTCAACACTCGTGGCGTAACATAGTCTGGATGCCGTCACTTTCTGTCCCTCCATGGCCCCTGGTTACCCTTGTCGTTGAGCAGGCCTGGGGGGGTGGGGTGGGGGGGGCAGTCCTGTCTTAGGATGCTGGAGCCATCCTGTATGGAATGAAGGGAGTGCGGGTGTGTAAACAGTAGGGGGGGGGGCAGTATGTCTGGTCTGATGTCGGTCCTCAGGGTCTGTTCGTCATCTAGCTGTGCGTATCTGGGGTAGCTGTACAGTATGAGAACCCGTCACCTTGTCTACAGCAAGGACATACTAAGACATTTGAGGTCATGGATAGTTCGTATATAGTTACTTATCCTCTCCTTTCGGAACCATGGGGCAACTCGTAGCGGATAGCCGTTTGGAGTATGGGGCGTGCACCCGGCAGGAAAATAGGCAGGGGCACCTTGTGGGTTCGGGTGAGGCCAGATACCTTAGGACTGTCTATGTAAGTGAAATAGTTCCCGGCCTTGAGTCTTGCGTATCCCAGGCTCTGGCTGTTGCAGTCCTTCTTCTCCTCAGGGTGCGATTTAGTGTCTTATGTTGTCCTGTTTGAGTACGTGGAGGGTAGGCTTGTTTGTGGTCGTTGGAGTAGGCGTCGTCTGTCCGATTTTCGGGGTAGTTCGTCTGTTTGATGGAGGGAAGTCAATGAATATCTCAGGGTGCACAGGGTCCGCGTGCGGTGTAACGGTGTCCCTCCCGGTTAGTGCCGTACATCATCTCCCAGTGTGGTCGGTAGGGTCTCGTGGATCAGTCCAGCGTAATGCGACGGCTTGGTGTGTACCGGCGTCTAAAGAGGTGTATTGGTATTGTGGATGGTTCAATCTAGAGGCATCGTGGAGGCTTGGGGGAGTGCAGTGGTGACCATATCTTTTCTCTGGGTTGGTGTGCGGGATGTCATGATGTCTAGTGGCGCATTTGGGGAGGATGTTGTGAGTGATCTCCCGGAGGTTGACCAGCGTATTCCGGTCGTCTTCTCTTCGGAGGCTGTTGCCAGGGAGGTCTTTGCTGTTGCCTCGGCATGTTAGGGGTAGGGGTTGGACCGTACCAATCTGGGATCCGGACTGCTGTAAGTTCTAGGTCCCGGATGAACACCGGTACGTCCTTAATTGAGGAGATGGTGTAGGTGTTGCCCCTTGTAGTCACGGTGAGGGAGAATGGGAACCCCCATCTATACCTGATGTTCCTTGAGCGGAGCTGATCCGTGACCGGTTTCAGAGACCTGCGTGCCTGTAGCGTTAGCCATGAGAGGTCAGGATATATTGCCACTTCTGTTCCGTGGAATAGTAGCGGTTGTTGCGAGTTGCGTAAGGCCTCTAATATTTTGGCTTTGCAGTCGTAATAGTGTAGACAGCAGATTACATCCCGTGCCATGTCTGCTTGAAATCCCCGCGGGCGCAGGGCTCTATGAGCTCTATCAAAGGCTATTGGCGTTTCTGTAGGCCTGTCCAGGATCAAGTTGAATAGTTCCTGGAGAACTGCATTGAGATTTTCCCGGTCTTCCTCTGGTATGCCTTTTACCCTTAAGTTATTGCGCCTTCCCCGGTTGTCGAGGTCGTCAAGAGAGCGCTGCATTGCCGAGTATTGGTCGGTGTGTGCTTCCATTGATTCCGTGAGTGTGTTCAGCTGTGTCTGCATCACATCCCTGTCGTCCTCCAAGGCGGTGTTGGTGTGCGGGATGTCATGATGCGGGATGTCATTCTGTTTAGTAAGCTGGAAATCCGCCCCAATGGCGTCTAGTCTCTCCTGGAAGGAGGCTTCTAGTTTTTGTAGCATCTGTGCCAGGTCCGTTTTGGAGGGTAGGGCCCGAAGCATAGTTTTGATGTCCCCTTCTGAGGATCTTATGGTGTCTTCTGACCCCGTGGGGCTTGATGGTGGGGAGAGTGTTTGCGGCGAGGCCGGCGTCGTGGTAAGGCCTACCGGGTCTGTTTGCTGGTCGCTTGTGTCTCGGAAAAATTTAGTCAGAGACCCCGGTTTTCCTGTGGGGGTCTTCCCTGTCGTTTGGTGCCCACTGGCAGCTCGTTTGGGATGTCCCATTGTAAATTTTAGTGCCCGATGGCTTCGGATTCTATTTCCCTAGCAGAGGAGCTCGTTTAGAACGCGGCCATGCGGCTCGGCTGCTTGCTCCGCCCCCCGGAACAATAAAGTTTATGCCTTACTGTTCCTTTAAATCAGAACGCCAACATTTGCAACCAGTAGGTGCTCTCGATTAGAAGCTATATAAATTTTTAATTAAGCCATATAAATTAGCTTTTTTGAAATGTCCCTTACTTATGTTGGAACAACAGTTAATTTAAAGTTCATGCAAGCTCGCGTGGTTAATCTAATAAAGCACTGAAGCAGTTAAAGCAATTAAGATACAAAGAAATACAACTTTACACATTATGCTCTCTTTGCCAATTACAAAGAGCTGGCACCTAATTCCGAGCAATCTCACATATGTATGCCAAGGATAAAAACTCTGCCTAATGTGATGGTCATTCTGAAAAGGACAGATGTGTGCATAAATATTTAATTGGCTTGAAATGTGCTAAATTCACATTTTATTTTTCAGAGTCAATCTTTCATAAATATATCAAAATAAGTTTAGTCATAATGGTATCTTCCTTTGTAAAAAACAAACAAAAAACTATTAAAAACAAGATTAATATCAGTATAATGATCTTACATCTAACAGTAAATTAAATCAGACTCTTGTAGTGATATATTTTTAACATATTGTGTAATGCAGGGGTGTCCAACCCGCGGCCCACGGGACGCATGCGGCCCAGGACTGCTAGCAGTGTGGCCAGGTTGCAGTCTGGGTGGAGAGGGACTGGACTAACCCACCCGGGGAGACAGCTCTAAAAATGAAAAAAATGCCATTTAAATATTTTTACCCTCAGACTGCGACAGCCTGTGTCAGTCCGAGGGAATTAATGAATGGAGTTGGGGCTGCTGCAGCCATGTTTTGGGTGTTGGCAGCTGGAGGGAGCACTGTGAGGCTCCCTTCACCATTTTCGACAATTCTGGGTCCATGCTCCACCTCCGCACGCAAGCTCCACCTCCTGCGCATAAGTCCCACCCCCAGATACAAGCTCTGCCCCCCTCCCCACTCGAGCAGGAAGTGGTCAAGAAATGTCTTCCACAGTATTCAGTGCCAGGTAAGCTTCACCTTTTTTGTCAGTGACTTTGTGTGTATGTGCTTGCTAGTGAATGAGCTTGTATGTTTGTGTGTCAGTGAGCTTGTCTGTAGTGAGCATGTGTGTGTGTGGGTAAGTGAACTTGTCTGTAGGGAGCATGTGTGTGTGTCGTTGAGCTTGTCTGTCAGTGCACTTGTGCGTAGTGAACGTGTGTGTGTTAGTGAGTATGTGTGGGTCTGATTGTGTGTGTGGGTCTGTGATTGTGTGTGGGTATATCTGTAATTGTGTGTATAGGTCTGTGATTGTATGTGTGTTTGGGTCTGTGATTGTTTGTGTATGTATGTGATTGTAGGTGTGTGGGGCAGGGTCTGTGATTGTGTGTATATCTGTGTGTGTATATGTAAATCTGTGATTATGTGTGTATGTATGTGACTGTGTGTATAGGTCCATGATTGTGTGTGTGTGTGTATATTTGTAATTGTATGTATCGGTCCATGATTGTATGTGTATGTCTGCGTATGTGTATGTATAGGTCTGTGATTGTGTGTGTATATTTGAAAGCTAGGTCTGTGAGTGTATGTGTGTGTCTGTGATTATGTATGTATAGGTTTGTGGTTATGTTTGCATATGCATATACAAAGGGCCAGCGCCACTGTTAGGCAAACTAAGCATTCTCCTAGGGCGCCGGCCTGCTGGGGGCGCCCACCAGGTTTTTTCCTGGTGGGCTGCCTGCCCCTGTCTGGGGCCACAGTGCTGGGCGAGCGGCTCTGAGCCGCACCCAGAGCCGGACTGATCCTCAAGGCGCGCAAAGGTGGGGGCGCCGAGAGGAGCCCTGTCACAGGGGGCCCAGGGGTTGGCTATCTGGCCACCTCAGGGCTCCCCCAAAGCTGTTTTAGGTAAGACAGAGCAGGCATCTGCTTACCTTGATGGCAGGTGCCGGCTCTGCCAAAAAATGCTGATGACCTGTCCTGAAGAGAGAGAAGCCAGGCAGCGAGGGAGGCTGTTCTTGCAGCCTCTCACTCCTCCCTCGAGCGCCGTTTGTGATGCCGGGAGCCAGAATATGATGTCATTCTGGCCCCGGCACACTAAACAGTGGGCAGCTGTCAGTGAGTGAGTGTATGTATGTCAGTGAGTGTCTGTGTGTGTGTGTGTGTGTCTGTCAGTGAGTGGGTGTATGTATGTATATCAGTGAGTATCTGTGTGTGTGTGTGTCTGTTAGTGAGTGAGTGTATGTCTGTCAGTGAGTGTGTGTTTGTGTGTCTGTCAGTGAGTGAGTGTATGTATGTATGTCAGTGAGTATCTGTGTGAGTGTATGTCTGTCAGTGAGTGTGTGTTTGTGTGTCTGTCAGTGAGTGAGTTTATCTCTGTCAGTGTCTATGTGTGTGTGTGTGTCTGTCTGTCAATGAGTGTATGTCTGTCAGTGAAGTCTGTGTGTGTGTGTGTGTGTGTGTGTATTTGTGTATCAGTGAGTAAGTGTATGTATGTCAGTGAGTGACTGTGTGTGTGTGTCTGTCAATGAGTGAGTGTATGTATGTCAGTGAGTGTGTGTGTGTTTTAGTGAGTGAGTGTATGTCTGTCAGTGAGTGTGTGTTTGTGTGTCTGTCAGTGAGTGTAAGTCTTTCAGTGAGTGTATGTCTATCAGTAAGTGTCTGTGTGTCTGTCTGTCTGTCTGTCAGTGCATGTGTGAATGTATGTATGTATGTATGTATGTCAGTGAGTATCTGTGTGAGTGTATGTCTGTTAGTGAGTGTGTGTTTGTGTGTCTGTCAGTGAGTGAGTGTATCTCTGTCAGTAAGTGTGTGTGTGTGTGTCTGTCAATGAGTGTATGTCTGTCAGTGAGTGTCTGTGTGTGTGTGTGTGTGTGTGTGTATCAGTAAGTGTATGTATGTCAGTGAGTGATTTTGTGTGTGTGTCAATGAGTGAGTTTATGTATGGCAGTGTGTGTGTCTGTTAGTGAGTGTCTGTGTGTGTGTTTGTATGTGTGTCAGTGAGTGAGTGTAAGTCTTTCAGTGAGTGTATGTCTATCAGTGAGTGTGTGTGTGTGTGTGTGTGTGTGCGTGTGTCTGTCTGTCATTGAGTGAGTGTATGTCTGTCAGTGAGTTTCTGTGTGTGTGTGTTTGTGTGTGTGTCAGTGAGTGAGTGTAAGTCTTTCAGTGAGTGTATGTCTATCAGTGAGTGTCTGTGTGTGTGTGTATGTCTGTCTGTCAGTGAGTGAGTGTATGTGTGTCAGTGAGTTTCTGTGTGTGTGTGTGTGTGTGTGTCAGTGAGTGAGTGTATGTCTGTCTGTCAGTGAGGGTGTGTCTGTCAGTGAGTGTGTGTGTCTGCCAGTGAGTGAGTGACATGATGGCAAAATGGATCTTTGCCTAGAGTGGGAGAAACTGTTGCACCGGCCCGTCATATACATGTGTATGTATTTAGTACTTTGTATCCTTAAATATGGCAATTCCACATAAGGATAACAAACAAGGGAGTTATCTACTAAACAAAATTAATCAAAGGGGTTTTAAGTTGTATCATATAAATTAATTATATTATAGATTTTATGTTTGGCCCAAGACAATTCCTCTGCACTCAATGTAGCTCAGGGAAGCCAAAAGGTTGGACACGCGTGGTGTAATGTGTTCATTCTTTTTTAGACATACAATTGTATATAAGCTTAGAAACAGAAAATATAGAAATGTATGTTATACAACACAGATGTGCTTCAAAAAATTAAAGGAAAAAGTGAGTGAGAACTCACTCACCCTTCTACACTAAGCAGAACAAAACTTTCCCACACATCCAGGCTGTAGCATCAATGACTGTGAAGTGTAAAAAAACAGTGTCCTATCTGCTACTCCCAACTGTAAATGCTGAGGTAGCAGGTACCACAAAACTCTGGAATCCCCTGAATTCTCCAAATTAGTGGGGTTTTTTCCTGTGAAGATTTCAATAGCAAATTCGCCATTCATATCTGCTCCTCAACATCATCTAATCCATCCATTCACTCACCGATCGTTAATTCTAATTTCTAGCCCAAACTCGATTGGTCTTTGCGAATGGTTCTTTTTTCATAGTAGGTCCTAATGAAGACATTCTCACAAAGAGTTCATAATTTTTTCCAGCACGGAGGGTGTAAGTCTGGGTTCTGAGTGATGTCACTGAGTGTGCAACTGGAGGCTCCAGAAGCATGAAAACAGGAATGCTCGCTCTTACTGGACATTTGATCCTGTGAACCCAGCCTTTCGTTAATCTGCATTCACTCACGGGATGGGATCAATAATTAAGGTTTTACCTGTATAGTATCCATTCATGAACGTCAATTCCTATGAATCGCAGTTGATCGCAAACCAGGCTTTTCCCGGCTACCATTAAAGGAATCTTCTATGAATTCTTCTTCTTTGCTAATTTAGATGCTCTCAGGCATTTCATGTTTTTCTTGTGTTTTAGCATGTTTCATAAGTGTGAATGTGCCAAAGTAGCATCAAATTTGATGGATTCTATTTAGATATGAAATCTTTTATGATAAGGTCTCTGTAGAGTCTCAATTCAAAGTGACTGTCTTACTTGTCAGCCATGCCCTGCCCCCCAACTTTTTTTATCTTGCTCAAGTGTGTGACTTTGTTGGGCTACTGTTTTGATATGACCCTGTATTGTAATCCACCAATATGTTCAAGAGAGGAGTGGTGAGCATTTCCCTGGGATGACGTGGAGTTCGACTGTCGTAGCAATTCCCCACGCTCTGCCTAAGAGTGTTAGCAGTAGAGGAGGTACTGCTGTTGGTCTCCCTGTAAAACAATGCCTGCCGTTGTAGTGGTTTTACTGTGCATGTTTGTGTTAAATATTGGGTTTCCGCTTAGTGAATTTATTATTACTGTAATGTAGTTGTGGTTGACTGCACTGTGCTTCGACCATTGCACAACACACAGGTAAAGAAAATAAAGGCTTCACAAACTGCTTCTTCATCTTCAGTAAAGCTGTACCCTGCCTACAGTGTAGGTCAGTGGCATATTTAACATGGTTGGGTTCTAGGCTCTACTCACATCAATTGACTCCACTCCTCTCTCGAAAAAGAAATTCGACCTACTGATATAATTTGAATTACATTTTAAAATATTTTGTCAAAATAAAAAACAAAACAAAAAATTAGCTAGTTTAAGCATTCCGCTGCAGGAGACATGACCAGTAGATTGTTAATACATTTGGCATTGAATGAGTTAAAACATAATTGTGTGTTACTTACTACTTAAAACAGACAATGTGAAACAGAGGATGGAAGAGGCAGCACAAATTGTTGCAGCATTAAAATCATGGTAAAAAAAACCAATTGCCCGCTGGGGCATGCTGCTAATCCCAGTATCCTGAGGCTAAGTATTACTAATAGTGGTTGGAGTTGGTGTATGCAGCAGTTGTGGAGGTTCCAGCAGTCCTCACAGCCAAGGTGTTCCAAATCTCAGAAGCCATGGCACTACATCTGATTTTGGATTGAGAAACTTAACTCCTTCTCCTACCCTCCCTCAATTTCATTTTAGGATTAAAATGTGACATTGATGATGGTGGGATTGCTTTTCTTATGACAATATATTTGATATGCATGATTGTGTATTGCAAAAAATAACAACACTTTGCTCAGCAAGAATAGGTGTTTGTGTTGCAAAATTGTTTGGTGCTTGGTGGATTTATTACTGTATTATTATTGTGTATGAGTGCATGGTGCTCACTCACTTGCACAACACATACTGGACTGAAATATTTTTTCTTTCTCCAAACAGTTAACCAAAAAAACTTTGAACAACTGTATATTAGTAACCTAGTCTCCAACAAGGAACAATGATAAAATGTAAATCTCCTATCGCCCACATTTTTCAAGTTCCCCTGGCATTAACTAATAGCTAGGTACAGCTATTTTCTCTGTCACACACAGAACACACCATACTTCCTAAAAGAAGGATTTTCTTTCACCAAACAGTTAACAAAAAATATTGGTAATCTAATCTCTCCTATCTTCCATTCAAAGCTGTTTTAAGTTCCCATGGCAGTAACTAATCGCTAGCTAGATATAGCTGCAAGTTAAATCTAGTCTCATAGAAATAGTGATCCAAGCCCCCATTCCTTTTGTGTCTCTCCACTGCCCCTCTCCCCACCTCCCACCCCTTGTGTCGCTTTATTAATCTACTCCTTGTATCTGGCCTCTTGACCGCAATGGGAACATGATGTCCTATTCATGACTTTATATCTTAGTCCCAATGATTCTACTAATTGCAAATAAAAGATCAGTCAAAGGAAAATACATCCCCCTGCACATTCCCACTTAGGAGGAATTGCAAAATTTGCCATTTCATAACCCCTCTCACTTGGGGAAGTCACTCCTACCAGTCTTACAATGAGCTTTATGTAATGGATGGTGATCTCATTATATGGATCTTCCATCTAACAGTAAATTAAATCAGACTCTTGTAGTGATATATTTTGTATATTTTTAACGATTGTGTAATTATGTTCATCTTTAGTTTTTCTCTTTAGTATAACAAGATTTACTTTTTTTTAGACATAGAATTGTATATTATGTCTAAAGATTTTAAATTACTAACAATTCAATCAGTTAATAAAAATAAACACATTATTGAAAAGGCTTACAACCATCAATTTGGAAGTTTCCCTAGGGACCATGCGTTAAAGTACATCTAAAAAGAAATATAAAAAGGGAGTATGTAGGTTTTAGAACTATTGCACCAATACAATAAAATATAATAAAATATGCAAGACAACCTTTTAATGTGAGATTCATAGTTCTAGGTTAAGAAACTAACTTAAAGTAACTCCTTAAAATACAGAAAGTTTATAAGGTCATATAAAACTGCTGTCACAAGCTGATTCATTCAAATTCCACATCTTAGGAGGAATTGTGAAACATGGACAATGCTAAACTAAAATTGAACTGATGCTGTACTTGCAAAGCATCAAGTCATGAACCTTGAAGTTCAGGACCCTGCATGAGTATGTGTGGGGGCATCTGAAAAGAAAAACAACAGCTGTTTTGAGTTTCTATTGACTTTCCTAAATGGTATGAAATGTATTCAAATACATGTATAACCCTAGCTATACCACTATATGCTACCTGTGGTCTGCCAACAAAAACTTCCATATAGAAATATGAAGATTTGTATGTATATAATTAAGAATAATTATGTAATTACAACCAGTGACAAATTATGCCTAGATAGATATCCTGGCATCTCCACACAAAAATAAAAAATAAATCAACTAAACCTTTAGACCAATGTGATTGTATATTCTGCCCACTTAGAACTTGTCCATCTCTTTGCTCTTTCTTGTTTTTGAGCAAGTGTATAAGAGTCTATAGCCTGCAGTGTGTTATTACTCTCATAGTAGATAGAGCTACTTTGGCAATGACTAGTTTCTATCTATAACTAAGGTCTTTTGAGAGAACAATTCAGGGGACAAATGGGATGAGTTTATGCAGTAGACATTACAAGAGGGATAGTTTCCAGTAAAGAAAATAGCTTATTTTACACATATTGAAAAATTCTATTGGAGTTAAGAACTAAACTTTACATTTTGGAATGTAAAGCTATTTAGGATTGCCAAACTGGCATATTTTTTTTAAAAGATACAGAAATCAGAGAAAAGGGCTAATTTCAATGGAAGCAGTCATGTCCAGCCACAAGGCACTAATGTGTTACTGAATGCTCCCAGTCCAGGTTTTCCAATAATAATTCAGATCCATCTGGTGGCAATGTCCAGACATTTTTCACAAGATTTATCAATGTCTCTTGGATTTCCTACTGTCTGGGTGCAACCAAATGACTGAAATCCAGATCTTTATGATAAAAATCTATAACTAAACGATTGCATTTTAAAAATCTGGATAATTTGCTCATTGCCAAAGCTAGTTTGGGATCCCTTGAGCAGTGGGATTTGGTATATGTTCCCATCACATTTCCTACAGCATTTATTTGGTTAAAAATGATAACAAATGGAAAATTATGGCTGGCCAGTTTCTGAAGAATCCATCCCGTTAGCAGTGGGGTCGAGCTTTTAAAAATTAATTAAGGCAACTGCCACTGGGGGCATGTAAGAAGGGCCACTCTTGTACCCCTCTGCCCATAGGCATTGGGTAAAGGTTTTAAATATAACAGGGGTGAACATGCAAGTTGGTCAAACCTCTGCTATCACTTATGGCAGGAAGTGGGGAGCCATTTAATGAGAGACAGGGCCAGACTATTGTCCCCTTTGTTCTTACTCATGAGTGGTTGGGTGGAGTCCTGCTAGGACATTCCAGTTGTCAGTCGACAAACAATTAGCATGTTTAGTCAGTGAAATGTTATGGGTAAGATAATTGCATGTATAATCTAATTTTTTATATGTGTGTGAACTATTTTGAGCTAACAAAGAATTTCATGATACTTTTGTTATGCTCAACTATGCTATAACAATGCAGGTTAGGGAAGAGGGACGAAAACTGTATAAAACCAGACATGCAGAAAATACAAGTAATTCTTTAGGCCAAAAATGAAAAAAAATACATAAAAGATGTGTTGGTGCCCGGAGTGTTATATACAATTCATCAGAGAAGCATTCACAAAATGCAGTTTTAGAAAATTATACTGGAAAGGCTGGACTAATTTGTGCTTTAATAAAATGAGGCAAATGAGCATATCTGCTTTTAACTTTGCTTTCATTTGTTTTTATGATTATGACTAATATTTGAAATGTCACCTCCACCATTTGGCATCCAGAACGCGAAAAACTCAGACGTTGTCTCTCCTGAATACGTTTTCTAATTACTTTGGCTTATGTTATTCCTTACGGACACATCTAAAGTCTCATTAAAGTGAGATTAACCAAGGAGCTCAGTAAAAGAGAAATGCAATCGCCCCTCTTATTTTTGTAGTTTAGACATAACATAATGTAGTGTGCAGGCTGACTCACACAGTGGTATTGTCAGCAGAAGACTTACTGCCCACATTTCAAATAAAATTGTTAGTTTTTTTGCTACTTTTGGAATTTTTCTTCAAATAAATACTTTTTATCATGATTAGCTGGAACATACTGCCTATTCATCTTATTGTAACATCTATTTATAATTATACTGAAGTGTTTCATACTGGTAATTTTGGTACTTAGGAGATGTAATTATTGAATTGGTTAGAGGAAGTACATTAGCTACTGTTGTTGGATTTTTTGTCATAGATACCAGGGTAAACCAAGGTAAACTGTTTTTAACTATTAATTACTGGGATTTTTGCAAAAATAAAATTCTGTTTTTACTCTGGGGAGTAAGTGATTATAGCAATCCCCAGAGTGTAGGTATCCCTTCCCCCAAGCATGAGCCAAGGCTTCAAGAAAGGTGCAAGTAGGTCTGGTTTATTGAGGACTACCTACCCGGTATTTATGCAAGTGTCCACCAGGTGGACACTCCCCTAGGGGACCTGATGGAACAATGGGACACATATTGGATATTAGCCAATCACAGACAATACAAACAAAACACTCCCACAGTGACATCACAATCCCTCCTCTCTATCCTGGAGATAATTGGGAAGTAATCAAATTATCTCCCAGGACAGAGGCAAGACTCCATTAACCGCATGGTTACAAAAAGACATAAAATGTTACAATTACTACATAAAACATATTCATGCAACATATCCCCAGATAGCTCATATCTGAGTGTACATTATTACCGAATGGCGCTCAGATCACATACATACAGTTCAATCGCCATGGAGTCAAAGTCTTTTCCATAGTCTTTTGTTACACGAATAGGCTCCATGGCATAGCTATCTGGGGTAGCACTACTCACATACTGAAAGTCCTGAACCAGCCGGCAGAAATACACAAATAAACCTTTCTGCAGGGTAAAATACAGCTATCAGCACAGGGGCCATAGTCGGAAGGTAGGAGGGTAGCCAGTAGTCCCCTCCAGGCAGAAGTGGCGAAGGGCACTTCGTCACACACTCGAAATACAATAGTTGCAAAGAAGATACTTTAATATACATACCTGTAAGTCTCAAGATTTACCTGCTCAAGCCAACCGATCAGAGCACACTGAGTCAAACTGCATGGCGTGGAAAGGTTTTACAGGGATTTCCCCACCCTGCAAGATAAGTCTGAGCGGAGTCGGGTGAAGATGGATTCATTTTTCATCTAGATTTTATTTGATGTGTTTTTGTTTTTTGCCATCAGTTGCTTTTTTTTTTATAGTTTACTACTTCATAGATTTTTTCTTTTTTTTGGCTGATAAAAAGAAGATGGAAGAAAAAAGAAGACATCAAATGGTAAGAACCACCTCATTGCCACCTCACTGTTATTAGAATGAATGGGACATGTATGATATATTTTTATCAGGGAGGGGGAAATAGGGGCTTGAGGACCATTATTTACATGGGGGGGGGGCTTTTTTTTTTTACTACTCCCACCCACCTCAATGGGTGGAGGGTGGAGCCTGGAGGTGGATATTATTTCCACCCACACCCTACTTTATTATTTAGGTCTCCCACTTGCTGGCAATGGGTGGGGGCTGGTGATGACAGTAAGTCTTCCCATTATTAATTAGAAGCCCCATCCACTGCCAATTCCCCCTATTCCATTTTTGAAGAGTCCCCACTTAACGTCATGGAAGGGACACTATGTCTCCCATTTAGTTTAATAGACAGACACTATGTGCCCCCCCACAATTAATTATATAACTAGATGCACCACCATGGTGGCATGGGGCACCTTTGCCAGATCATCCCTTATTGAATTACAGTCTTTTTTTACAGCCAGTTCAGATGTGGTAGAAAATGAAACCCATTGGTGTGTTTTTTATACCAATAGAGTTCAGTAGATTGTAAAATGGAATACATGGATTGAGAGGCATAAATATTGACATTTTTTCATGTTCCAATTAAATTTTCTAAGGCATTGAAACAACTGGTATTTAGTATTGCACATGCACACACATTGACTGAGAAACAACACCTCTCAAAGGAACATTCCAAGTACCATCACAGTGCATTTTCATTGTGATTGATCCAAGGAAATAGAAAGTCACCATCTTGGCGTCTTCCATTTCCTATTTGTAATACCAGGAGAAATATCCAAAATTAGCTGTAGCTTTGAATCCACAAATATTTGACACAGGGAACTTTACCTTTTCCTCTGCAGGCTATGCAAATCTCAACTTCCCTTGGCAGACTTTATAACAGCTTCATAGGTAAGAGCCGGACCACAGATATTCATATGGTGGTGATGCATGGACCATATTTTTGGAGTTACCATAAACTGGGCAGCAATTAAGAACACATAGCTCTGAATGACATTTCTTAATATTTTTGGAGTTTAATAGTTATTTCTCTAAATTCTCAGCATTTTCAATTTGTATCAAGACTAAAACCAATTTTAACCCTGTTGATATTAATACCTTTATTGGGCTGTCTGAATGTCTGTAGGGACTTTTATTAAAAAAAAAAAAAAAAAATACATCGGCATTAAAATCCAAAAAACAGGGAGGAAGGGCAGGAAATAATTACTGAAATGTAAAATGTAAAAAGAAAAAAAAATAGTTGAGGGTCGTGTCCCTTATATCAGTAATTTTTATAATCAAACTAGACATATCCACCAACTTATTAGACAATGTTGGCCTGTATGATTATTTTAGATGAAAAACACAAACTTATTAGTGAGAGTGAAATACCTCAAAAAACATTTTAGTGCATAGCTCTAATGAACAAAAAAATGAACACAATATTTTTCATCTAAAAAATGTTTTTTATTATTGTAGCCAATGTCTTCCCTGTAAATATCTAAAAAAAAAAAAATCTGTAGTAAGTCATGTTGTCATCATAAAAACAAATAAAACATATTTTGTTAAAGGAGTAGTAAGCTGTCACAGTAGGAAAAGTATTTATATTTTTAGTTGCCCATGTAGGCTGAGCTATGTAAGGTGGACAAAGAGGAAGGTAATTACTAGAATTTAAGAACATTTAAATAATATATTGGAAGAGGTTCTGAAAATCATTTAGTCCCTACATATTACAAAGAGATGTATAATTGTTCTAGTACAAGTGGCTCTTTTATAACAATTAAATAATTCCCCAAAAAATTGAAGCAGTGAAGACTTTATAAACACAATTAATAAAGAAGAAATTAGGGACTACTTTGTCTTACACATTTTTCCTATTTCTGACCAGCTCTGATCTACTTCCTGTGGGTCAGAGAAATTTTCCAACAATACTCACCCTTTCCTCTGTGATCTCGCGATGGTTCCTGTCAGTATTCCCGAACGTCCTGTCACATAGACAGGACGCCAGCGAAACTACAGAATTTTGCCCTAACAGAATGATAACAGTTTGTTCATTCATGTTAGGACGCAATTCGGTCATTTCTGTTCGAATCAGAATTTCATTCGAATCGGTATCAGGGAGCTACCTACTGAAAAGCTGAAAGACCAAGATGCGGTAGTGTATACATGTATATTCTTTTACACACTGCTTATATATGTCCTTTTTTTGGTATTTTAATACTTTATTACTAATAAATCGTTTTTGGCACTTATCCTGAGTCTGCCTGCAGAGATTTCAGAAGGGGGAGGACTTATTGTCTTCCACCCTTCGGCCCCCACCCATGAGCAGCAGGTGGGGGACCTAAGTATCAATAGGGGGGGACCTGATTGGTAACTTGCAAGGCTCAAATTTACCTATTGGAGCACTCTTATTTGTTGGCTTAAGTCAAATTGCAGGGCTTGGGAAGACTTTATAAACCTTTCCCCGCCCTGCACAGCTCAATCTGCGCTGTGCCCTCACTGGATGAAGATGGATTGTTTTGGGGAAGTCGCATATTTTTCTGCATGTTTTTCTTTTTTGCACTCTTTTTTTTCCAAAGTTTGACAGGAATTATGGCTTTTTATTTGGCCTTTTTCCAAGGAATTAAATAAGTTTAATAAGCGGTCTCCATCCCAAGTAGATGTGTAATGTGGAGTATATGGGCAGACTTATAACCCTTTTAGTAATCTCAAATACAGAGCATCATAAAGTAAGGTTAGGGATAAGAAAATTTAAAGTGGGTCCATAGGCCTTGATGGTACTGAACACTAAACCAGAATGGAACTTAATGGTAAGAAATTCTAAAGCCAATAGAATGGTGTCAGACCCAAGAGAAGTAGATAGAAAAGAAACCTCCCATTCTTTGAATTCCTCAATATTTTTTCTATATCTTTCCCTATTTCTGCATTTTAAAGATGAATTCATGATGTCCAGAACCTGATCCGATAAAAGGGGATGTGTTAACAGCCTACCAGGGCTGCGATCTACATTAGCTGCGGAAGCTTGAGCAATAGATCGCTGGTTGTCTGAAAGCAGTCCACAGTCAATCCCAATGGGATCTTGGTTTTACTTGACTAACTGATGGGTCAAGGGGTACCAGGGTCTGGAGATCCATACTGGGTAAACAAGAGCTAAAC